>JAZDUH010000136.1:22427500-23027500 GCA_036419115.1 Scarus forsteni | reverse complement strand
ACCCTATGGGAAGGGGGAAGCTCACAGGTATGCAAAAACTAGTTATAGTCATGAATAGTTTCACATTCTGTTCCTGACTTACCAACACAATGATATGAAAATGTAGCTTTTGTGGAAGATCAATTCGAAATGAGTTACTGAAATATCTTTTGAAGTTCACTGTAATAGAGGACAAATTATTTTACTTTGCAGTCAACGAGCTCACCCCAAACTAAAACTGATCTGCCTAAGGTAAATTTTACGGATGAACCATGCTACTAAGTAGTGATTATGAGCAATATAGAGAAAAAAATATGGATCTTATATTGGGAAGTTGATTGTATTTTAGTTTATTTCTTATCTCTTTATATATTATTACATGTTAGGGTTCATTATTTTGTTGACTATTGAATCTTGGGTATTTTTTGTTTAGGATGAAAATGCCGGAGAGGATACTGATGAAATCAACACAAAGATTTTGAAAGTCTTTCTCTCAAAAAGGAAATGGCAGGTAAGTAACTCCCTTGGACTTTGTCATTTATTGAAACATCTTGGGGAAAAGATAATTTCTTTAAAAAACGGAACATTGTCTAGGTCTGTCCTAATCAGTATTTTCTAACCAATCCTCCCAGCGTTCTTTGACCTGCATTGGGTCGGTTCTCACCTTGAGGCCTATCCATGAGCTTCTGGATGCTCCCCTTAGAGACACAGCCATCACCATTCCTCGTGAGCCTCAGGAGCACAGCAGCACCTCTCCAAGCAGTGGCTCATCCTCAGAGTACGATGAGGCAGATTCTTGGGACTTTTTCCAGCAATACAGCCAGACTGAGGAGGAGGAGGAAGAGGAAACTGAGGATGATTATGATCCTTTAATGGAAAGAGCCCGGATACCTGAACCTTTTGCCAAATCTTACCTAGATGCAGAGGAGGAAGACGACATTACTCTAGGTGAGGAAGAGGATGGAGAGATTGTAGGGCGAAGAAGTGTTCTAGAGCGAAGTATCAGCAGGCAGTCAGTAGCTTCTTCAGATATATCAGGCCAAAGGACACCTCAGCGAGAGCGTAGGTTTAGTAAAGACAGTAGTCCATCTCTCTGCCTATCTGACGGGGACGAGGGTTCAGGGAGTGATGGGGGTCGTATCCCTCGAGGCAGCCTCATCCGAAGCACTTTCTACAACACCTCACAGCAGCTTTCACCCATGTCTGCAAGGCACATGACATTACGTGACAAATTCCAGGCCAAAAAGCAGGAGAGAGGCCGCAAACCACTTCGGAGAAGCTTTTCAGGACGCCTTAATGAGCCTCTTATTGAATATGTGGAGGATGACACAGAGGCTAATCGTGGTCAGAGACGAGCTTCTGTCCAGCCTGCAATGCAAAAGTCCTGCTCCTTTGATAGTGGCGTCGGCCTGGCTCACGCTAATGCCCCCCCTCACAGGAGGAGTAGGTCTCTTGATGAGTCTCGTCGTTCACCAAGTTCACCGACACGTGCAAAGTCTGCTGAGCAGGGAGGATCTCAGAGTCTGAAAGAAAGTCTTACTGATGATGAGGTGGCAGGGAGAAAGCTGTTGCCCATCCCAAGTCCTCGCCGACCCACAAGAAGAAGAGGATCTGTCACTCAGGTGCAAGGACCGGGCATGGTTAGTGGATCGTCAGTGCCATCAAGCTTTCTCGCTGGAGACAGAAGGAGCCTAAGGATGGATCGAGAGCAGACAGCGGGTGACGCTTTTGCTGGCTCCCAGGGGTCTCTTGCAGAGTCATCTATTTTGGAGCATGGCGGCTCTGAATCTTCTAGTCGTGTTGGCTCCTATGAGGAGCTGAGTCATGGTTACCTCAGAGCTAGATACAGATCAGCAGACAGTGATGATGATCAGGGGGAGCCTCTCATTTCACCTTCCTTACGCTCCTTCCAAAAAGGTGAAACTCGAAGCTCAATACCTCAGGCACCACCACGCAACCGCACTCGCTCCAACCCCAACTTATCAATAATCAGCAGGACCCAGTCAGGGACCCTGCTCACACCAAGTCCAAGTCCAAGTCTTTCTTCCCTTGGAGCTCCAGAGAGGCCTCCAAGAGCCAAGGACAAGAAGGAGAGCCATGGCCTTCAGAGGCATGCATCTGCTCCAGCACTTGAAGCCAGGCCGCCCACAGAGAAGTCACCCAGGCTGGGACTGCTAAAGATTTTCCGTAGGCAGTCCTGGACTGGACATTCGTACTCCCAGCTGGATAACTCAGAGTTAGGACCAACCCTGGGGGAGATCATGAAGCCGGACACTCCCACCATGTCACTGAGGAAGAAAATGAGAGCGTCAGCCTCAAGCCTGACAAAACTGTTCACCAGGTCTTCCAGTAAGGAGGATGTGAGTAAAGGAGGTAAGATATATTGAGATTTGTTCTAGCTCTATGTTATTGTTAGATATGTCAAGAAGATATTGGTATTGGAAAAACTAATAATGTGTTAAATAGATAACCAGTGGTGGACAAAGTGCTCAACTTTAGTACATGAGTAAAAATATGGATCCCCATTGTCAAATATTTATCTAATAGAAGTAAAAGTTGATCGGAAAAAAAACATCTCTTGATTGTAAGTACTGGATTACTTGTTAAAAGTATTCAAAGTGCAGAAAAAATCAGAAGTAAAAGTAGAATTTTCAATTAACTGGAAATTGCAGTTTCAGAATTTATTACCAAACTGCCTGATTCTAAGGTGGATATATATTTTTGTGTTGCACTCATATCATCTAATATAGTTTATAAAGTTTTAATAGACAAAAGTTCCTAATTTTTCCAGCTGTGACAGGCAATATCTTTCATTGTGGCTGCCATTCTGACAGACATGGTTTGTTTGTCACCGCCACATGAATGTATGATAAAATGGTAATGGCACGCAGGCACGTGGAACCTGCTGCCTGATTTTGCTGCTCTCTTTTTGTATCTCAATGATGTTTTGTGCTGCTTACTTGTGATGGATTGCCATTAAAAGTTGGTTGCAATACTTTCCATCACAAACACCTCTTTCAAGCCAGTACTTGAACTCTTTTGCCCGACGTGGATTGTCTGCATCAGCAGTTTTGTGTGTGTTCGATACCTCAATTAAACTGACTGGACACACCAAATAAACATCAGCTTTTAACATCTGTCCATGTTACATGATGTCAATGTTAAATCATCATTGCATCTGTATTAGTTATTTTACTTTCTTGATGCCATTTGTCTCATGTAAAAGCACCTATAGTAAAGGGATCAGCTCCCATTCCACCTGAGAGGCACAGAAGCAGTGGTATTGGCAGCCCAAAGAAGAGGACGTCCAAGCTTCTGCCATCTTTTAAAATACCTGCATTCATGAAGTCAAAAGGTAACTTAAAAGCTATACAGCACTGATTATTCATTTTTGTCCAGCTCTTGCTATCATTCTTTGGTACTATAACTTGTTTTAAATGTTTGTCTTGACATTGAAATTTGCAGATCTGCTTGTTCGCCCAAACAAGGCAGAAGTATTCCACTTAGATGGAGGTGGAGTCTTCCTTGTTTGGAGACCAGTCCAGGCGAGTGATCCAGTCACCTACTGTGTTCAGTACTGTACAGACGGTGAGTTTGCTGGCATGGTGAAGTGGTGTTTTGTGTTTACAGAATAATAAATCAAACTAAGTACTTTTTCATTTTCAATATTTTAATAGTTTCATGAAAGCACAGTAATGGATTAGTCATTGGAAATTCCCCTTAAGTTTTTGATGTGAAGCAAGTTTAGATTGTTATCTAAATCAATTTGAGCTAAAAATACTGTTGTTGTTATTTTACTTATGAATTTTTGTCTAGTCCCAACCTCCTTGCTTTGATAATAAGGTTAGACAAAATCTATTGTTGCTGGGCTCCTTACTTTCTGAAATGGTCAAAATTACTCTGCAGTTGGACAAAGTTTAATCCCATTTCATTCATGAATTGTAACCAGGGAATGGTATGTACGATATATAAAGATATATATACTGTAGACATATATACAGAGGGGTGTATTAAGATAAATCAAAACATACATAAACATTTAAATGTATTGGAATATAACCAATGTCTTGTTCTAGATTACCTGTATGAACTGATTGAATAAGCAGTAACATGTTCATTGAGGGAGTGTTTTAATTAAAATTATGTGTTATGCCACCTGTCATCAGGAGGAGAATGGACGGTTCTGTCAGAGGAGGTCACAGACAGCTGCTTTGTGGTGAAGGATTTACCCAGAGGAGCCTCTTATGTGTTCAGGGTGGGCTGCATCACCAAGACAGGAGCAGGACCCTTTAGTGATGCGTCAGCACCAGTTGTCATGTCAACACATCTTGAAGGCAAGAAAAAGACTTGATATTTGTGATTTTTTATTGTCATATTTGTTTTTTTCCCCTTCTTCTTTACATTTTTGTGTCTTTTTATATAAAATCTGGCTTCTTAAAGAGTCCACATTATACATTATTAAGGTTCACATTCCTGTGTGTGTTTTATCTTGCCATTCTGCAAGAGTACTTCTTTGCACAAAACAAAAAGTCGGTGACATCTAGACTATTCTCACCTTCGTTCTCTACAGCACCAGCAGTGGTCTAAAATGGCTAGTTCCTCCAGCCCCACAAATTGACCTACCAGAGTAATGTCCTACTATTGTTTTGTTGGCAGTTCAGGCTCGTAATGACAATCCCAGTGCAGAGCAGAGACTGCAGAGTGAAAGTGTAGTTGTAGACAGTATGGTACTAAGCAGCACTGAGCTGACCAATTATTACAGAGCTGACTTGTCAATGGGGGGAATGTTAAAGCTGCAGGATTTCTAACAGAGCATCTCAGATAGATAGATAAGTCTGGGTTAGAAAGTAGGAGTTTATTTTTTTTATTAGGGATTGTGAACACACTTAAGCCTGACTTAAGGCAAAACATGGTCTTTTTAAAAACAGCATCAGTTTCCTTCATTGATCTGGTGTTATTTTACTTTTAGATCAATAGGAATTACTTGGAGGGTACTTGTTTTACATATATTTGCTTTGTTTTACAGAAACTCACTTTCCTCTTATTCAAACTGAGTCACTGGGCTCAAAGGCGGTTAAGTCAGGTCAACCACCTACACATAAGAACTACAGTTTTCTGTCTGAGATCAACAGGTGAGAGTTATAAAAATGTCTTACAGTTCTACAATTCTCTAACAATGATAGGAGTAAATGTGTCTTCTTCCACATCTATAACTATCAGATTAAGGATCCAAATGTTTTAGGTCACATGTCTTTTAGTGTGGAGGTTTCTAGATTAACTTTGAAATTATTTCCAGTTTTTGCACCACTTATACTCTACCATTCCCCCTCTCTCAGAGGTCGTTTTAGCGTGATAACCCTGTGCAGGGATCCTGAGACAAGTCAAGTGTTTGCTGCAAAAATCACCCCTTACCAGCCTGAGCAGAGGCTGCTGGTGCTACGGGAATATCAACTGCTGAGAAGACTTCATCACCCTCATCTGGTGCAGCTGCACACTGCCTTCATTACTTCCAGATACTTGGTGTTTGTGGAGGAGCTGTGTCCCGGCAAGGAGCTGCTCTACAGTCTGTCAGCCAGGTACGGGACAACTTTACAAAAATGTGCTAAGGCCGAGAACATGGTTTTATGAATTTGTAGATAGAGACACTGACCTTTTATTTTGCAGTATGTGAGGATATTTTAAGAGAACACCTTATTTTGTTCCTTAATTACATCACTAGTTTTGTATTTGTCTTTTTGCCATGCTACATGAGGCTGCTGTGGGTAGGCAGGTGAGTGTGTCTATCTCTCCAATACTTCACAATCAAGCTTTTCACTCTAAGCATTGGTTTTAGTAATAAAATGATGATATTGTGAAGAAAGTGAGGTCTTGGTCCCTTTTGCTGCTGCAAACACAAATAAAAAGAATCATTCCAAAAAAAGTTTAGTCAGTACATTGAAACCTTCCCACTGTTTTTATACTTTTATCGAAAAATAATCCAAGAACAATTGATGGCTTACTGATTTTCTGTTAAGTTACTCTTGTAAGATCAACAAGGCAAAATAAATAAGTCCTTCACACCTGATTTACGATGGTGATTTATGTTGCCTTGACCACCCTGGTGTTATTTTAAGTTTTTTTTCGACAGAGGCTTTTGTTATTATAACCCAAATGAATTGGACACTTACTGCAGAAGAATAAGAAAAAAATTGAATGTTTGCTGTGAGCAATAATGCATTTCATTACCCTCTGTAATTTGATATACTGTGTTTCATGGCAGCGTGAGTTTGATAACGGAAGAACAATCCAATAAATCTAGACAGAAGCGTGATAACTCAAATGCAGCTACACATATACTGGTGAAACAAAAAACACTACATAAACACATCATCCAGGAGAGGCACCTCCTCTAATAAGGACTGAGTTATTGGAATACAGAATATTCTTGACAAAGCCAAAGTTTGCTAACATGTCAGAGTAGACTACTAAATTGAGAAAGATGACACGACAGCCTCGAGGTAAAAAAAAATAAAGTCTTCACTCAACAGAGGTGGCCATCTTAGGTGTTATTTATCACGTACTTACTGTGTAATGCAGTCTTTGATTCCTTTTGACCAAGTAACGCTTCCACCAAGGATCAGACAGCTTAACACCATGTGATCTACGCCAACCTGGGAAGGCTCAGAGGTCACACCTTTAGGTCAAATGGGTCGACAACCTTGCCAGCAGCTCTAAGGTGACCACCCAGATCATCAGCATACCAATAGTTGAGATTTGCCTCCAGTTCCCAATTTTCTTGCTGTTTCTATATCAACTTTTAGAGCTGAAAAGCCTTGTGTAAAGAGGTTGAATGTCCTTAAAAACCTAGACTGGTCCAGTAGTCACTTGGATGTCTCTTAAGATAATAGAGAACCATTCATACACAAAACAAAGCATTTTGAATTGAAGACTTTAAGGTAACCAAAGAAAAATGTCACAGAGCACCATATGAATTCCAAAAATGTATCGTAAGATGCTCTTAATGGTATTTGCCCTGTCCATCTCACAGTTTTGGTCTTACTTCTCCCTAATTCTTGATGATTAAAGCTGGAGATATATGACTGCTAAATGTGCAGATGCACGATGGCTACCAGGTGTCCCCTCTGTTTGTTCAGCATGCAGGTATTGCACAACCTCTAGACAGAAACATCTCTGTTCGTCTAGCTAATGACAGATTCATTCCCTTTTGAAGTTAATTTTTAATATTAATTTAGCGCTGTTCATCTAAGCAGCTGTGTAAATTGGTACATTTCAGTTGAATTCATCCATTAGTACTGATGTAATTTCTGTAGCTTTAATTTCGTACTATAAACCACTTGTTGGTGTTTAATGATTTAATGTTAACATGTCTCACAATGAGGCTGAGTGTTATATCTGTGACATCTGTTAATACTGTTGGCTGAAAGTCACCAGTTAACACAGTCTCCCATTAAACTGTAACACTGAAACAGTAATAAGGGTGCATCCTCTATGCACCCTTAAAACTGAGGGTAGACAATGTTGATGTGCAGTAACAGTAATAGTTATTGTTGCTCAGTTCATAGTTATTTTCTCACACCAAATGAGGTAGTATACAGCCTGCGATCTTTTTGTGCCCTCCACTGGTATTCTCTCGAAAAGTGCATTAGGTACAGGCCGATATGTAAACATGACAATCATGGATGCAAACAAGAATGCAAGGACAACCAACTAGTAAACATTCACCCTTAGGCTCTAACACTTCAACTCTCGACCGGCAACTAAAATGCTGAATATTTAAGACCTTTGGTGTTATTTTGGTTCACCTCACCTATTTGTGGTAATACCTCACAAAATGAGTGATGCACTTTATGCATCAAACACTGTGGCCATGTTTTAGAAACATGTCTTTCTGTGTTTGTGCCCCCTCAGAGATTTGTACTCAGAGACTCAGGTGGCAGAGCTGCTGTTTCAGATCCTGAGTGCAGTTGACTACCTTCACAGCCGTCGAGTCATCCACCTGGACCTGAAGTCTGACAACATGCTGGTGGACGACGGCAACCACCTGAAGATAGTTGACTTTGGCTCAGCTCAGTCCTTCACACCCGGTCAGCCTCTCCAAATCGAGCACATCCATGGCCTATCAGACAACAAAGGTACTGATGTGCTTTTAATTCCTGAAGACAAACGTAGAGGTTTCAGTGCCTGATGATTGTTGTAGATTCTTCTAATGTACTTAACCTTTGACTGTCGTGACCCTCAACAGACTGCCGCAGCAAAGGTACTCACTAATGGAGGACGGATTGATGGATGGAAATAATTCAACCTAACAGCATCTACATCCGCAGACCCTAGCTACCATAGCCTAGCAAACCCAAGTCTTTTTTTCTTAATATTTTAAAAATCTGTTTGTCAGTAGTTGATGTTTTTCTGACTTTAAACCATAAGCATGTAAGTGAATGTGGTTTGCCAGTAACAGCACTGCACTTCATGAACAATATCCTGTGTCTGTCTGTTTTGTCAGTTTATATTGTCCTTCCTAAAGCTCCGGAAATCCTCGAAGGTCAAGGTGTCGGACCTGAGACTGACATTTGGGCTATAGGAGTCCTGTCATTCATCATGTAAGTGGAAATATACAGAAAAGTTTTAAGTTTTGAAAGTGGTTTGTCACAGTTTTTCATCCTGATTGCTTGATTTGAGTTGTCATTCTTTTAAACAAATGTTCGTATATGATTTAATACAACTGCTGCGAATAGGTATTATTTTCACAAAAAATCTCTTGAAAGCTTGGGTTCTCAAGATAAATCATTTCAAGATCCAACCAAACATCAGCCAAGACATTAACATTTATTGTACCACAAACAAACCGACAACAGTTTGTAGGGTCAAAGCAAACTTCTGTGTGTACCACAGGCAAGCTCAGCATACAGAGGCTATCTTTGAGTAAGCTGGCTGGAGGTGTTAGTCAGACATTTTATGTTTATCCACTCCAAAGTGTATGTGTCACTAGTTAATTGATTTCACATGGCTGTTTGACTGTACTTGTATTTTGATGGTTTTTTGTTACTGTTTATTTTGTGTGGAGAGTATCTGAAGAACTTAAACTTTTAAAGTTCCCAAGGAACAAAAAGATAAAAATGTGAGACTGTGTGTGATTGTCTTTTCCAAAACAGAGTGCTTTTGCAGAATGTTCCCTAGTCATAACCACTAAGGTCCTGATCTACTAAAATCCAAAATAACGGATGCTAAATTGCGTGTGCAAAACTTAAAAAACTGCACATGCTATTAGTGGGCGTGTTGCGAGTGATCTACTATCAGTGCAGTTGATAACAAGAGCAAAAGTGGTGGGGACCGCCCTCTTTAAAGAGCCTTTTGCATGTTCTACCAGCTGTCACCATGAAGAGTTTGGGAGAGCAGAGAGGCCATAAATGAAAAATGAAGTTTGAAGCCATGGAGTTTGAGGCAAACATACTTGCGGTATTTTCTTCGCCGCATGTCGTTTTGACAGACAAGATTGTCTGTGAAAGATTTAGTAGATTTAGTAGATCAGGCCCTTAGTGTCAACAATTGAAAGCTTGCTTTAAAACCCTTTGTCTGAACAAAATTCTCTGGATTGGGGTGCTGGTTTGGCGTAGTGGTTAGCACCCCATGTACTTGCTTCTGCCGGTCCGGGTTCGGGTCCTGCCTGTGACCAGTTTGCGGGGTGTCTTCCCCTACTCTCTCACCCCCTTTCACAAGCCTATCCACTGTCTCTCTCCTATCAATAAAGGCACAAAAAATGCCCAAAAATATACATTAAAAAAAAAAAATTCTCTGGATTTTCAGAGGCTTAGTCCTGAACAATAAGGTGATGTACCTCATATTGGTACCTATACCTCATTTTGTTCTGTTAAATGTTTAATGTCTCTTTTTATCTCAGGTTGAGTGCCGACAGCCCATTCTATGCAGAGCACAGCTGGGATCAAGACAAAAACATCAAGAAAGGGAAGATCCAGTTTGGACGGTGTTACCCTGGTCTGTCTGAGGGAGCCTTAAACTTCATGAAGAGCAGCTTGAACAATAAATCCTGGTGAGTTCCAAATGTGATCTGAATAAGTGCATATAGACATTTAACTTGAACTGCACTCCGACTGTTTGGATGTATGCTGCTTCGTCCTTATATAAACTGAAGATTGTAAGTGTGATGAGTTAAACTAGTAAATGAGACATGGTACTTTACTCTGTGTACTCTCAGGGGGAGGCCCACTGCTGTAGAGTGTCTCCAGAACCCATGGCTGCGTGCTCATCGTACCCCACACAAATCCCGACCCTCCAAAGTTTGTTTCTCCACAGACAAGCTAAAAGAATACCTGAAGCAGAAGGAGGAGAAACGAGACCAGGTCCACACCAAGCTTCAGGGCCCCTTCTTCCAGTAAGGACACACTGTAGGAGTTTGTGTTCACTAGAACATGAAGGATTTCTGTATTCTGTCCTCTGATTGTGAAGAAATAATCTGTCTTAATGATGTCTTTATGCTTTAGCTTGTATATGAGAGAGTTCTGCATTTGTTGTGCATTGGCTTAAATAGAAACAAATCAGGGATTGATGAGGTTTTGTCCAATAAGTGAGTGCATGAGTTAAATATTTTTTTTTCTCCTCTTCAATTTTAAGACAGGAGCAAATTTGGCCTTAAAATCAGGTGGTTTTACTTTTCCTCTTTTATGTTTATTGTATAAATTAAAAATGTTTGTTTTGTCCTGGAGCTATACCATTAAACAGGATTTCAGGGCAAGTTTCATAAAAACCTATGATTTAGCAAATAAAAGGAACATTAAATGATGCAGAAACAGCTGTTTTCATTACTGTCTTTATTCATTCTCATTTAGATAGAAACACACAATCATACTCTCAAAATGACCAGAAAAATGTACTTAATGCCTGTACCACAGACAAGACAATCACTCATGTGGGCTGTTTTTTTAGATCAGTGGTTCTCAACTGGTTGTCCAGGACCCATAGGAGGTCTGTGGGACAGTTCTGAGGGGGTCTCGAATAAATACTTTAATACAAATTGTGGCAAAAGTCTGATATCCTATAGATTTTAACTCCATTTTGCTGTGATAACAAAAAATGCACAAAAAGTTGACATATTTAGTGTGTTGTCTTGTATAAACAAAGTACAATAAAATGTTGATTTGTGTAGGTCTAGGTAATAACACCAAAGTTTACATGTCATCTTGGGTGCATGGCCATCCTCCAACATCTCTGGCAACAATATCCTTTTAGAACATGTTTTTCACTGTTCTGTGTCTTTATTTAACCATACGCTTCGATCTATGTAAGGTACAATGTGAGACCTTTTTCACTTAATATATTTGAGTGGTTAAACCTTTCAAAAATTCAAGCAAAGATTTGTCAATGAAGAGGTGCTGGTGGGTCCTAAGACCAGAACAGATGAGACACTCTGATATAGAAAACATCAAAATAGTCACACACTTAAATCACTAAAAAGATCAAAATACACTGAACTAAGATTGAAATAACTCTAAAGTACTTGAATTAAACAAAACAATAAATGCTAGAGAAACAATTTTGCAGTTTCTGCATGGAGTACTGAATGATGACACTCCATACTTCACAAAACAAAAGTGTTTTCAAAGTTTAAAGTTATGAGGACTCTGATTTCTGCCTTTCTTTTAAGTTTCTTTTCTTTCAAGGTGAGACTGCTGTGCTGGAATTTTTATACCTACACATCAACCTCTGATTAGACTAAATCTAACACAACCCCCCTTTCCTTTTTTTCAAATGAGAACAAATATGTTTCAATTTGTAGTCCTTCTTTTCTATCCCAGCAGAGCATGAAACTGCCCTGAGTAAAACCCTGACCCGTGAGGGTGAAGAAAGACGAAAAAGCTTTTCCTCCGATGACCTGAAAAATTCAGGTCAGAGTCAAAGTTTCTTCCTTTCGCAGCTGATAAGATGATCATTTCTGTTTCTTTCTTAAGACTGGGCCTCCTGAACTTTTTTGATTTCCTGTTAAAGAAAGGAAAAAGATGAGAGAGCGTCCTTTGTGCAACATTTTGCTAAAATATAAAAACAGTTTTACTTACTTCGTTTAGGATATCCTTCAGCTCCTCATAGGCTCTCTCTAAATCATCATTGATGATAACAACATCAAACACTCCGGGCTCCTTGCCTAAAAACAGGAACTGATTAGCTGTAGTTGTTCATCTAAATTCAATTGTCTATCCAGGAAAAGCTTTTGAGAAACTCACTGAGCTCCATGTCAATGCGTGCTGCCTCCAGGCGTTTCTGTAAACTCTCCTCTGTCTCTGTTTGCCTGTCCCGCAGACGTTTTTCCTGAGAAAAACAGAGAAAAGAAGCATGGCATTCAGTTTGAGATAAGAGCTGCCCCATGGAGTAAATAATTCACAGTCCATTAATCTCTTCCTTCTTTCCCTTTAATAACAGAAATACAGAAGTTAACAGGTAGTAGAGATTGAAGTACACAATGCAAACTAACATATATTTGCCTATTTTTCATTGACAGCTAACCGTGCACAACTATCAGCCAGTATAATGTAAAAAGTCAGTAATGGTTACTTTATATATTTAAGACCATAATAAAACTATTATTTTAAGTTTTGACAGTTACCAGGGTCTCCATGGAGGGCGGCTGGATGGAGATGTAGATGGGGTTCAGATCAGTCTCTTTAATCCTCCTCACACCCTGAATGTCCACATCTAGGATGCAGATAAGGTTCTGGGCTTGCACGTCCTCTATGGCAGCTTTACTAAGAAAAGTAAGCATAATCACACTGTAAAACAAATACAACCAAAGGATTTTCAACCCCTTAAGTCCCGCTGGCCAGTCTTCAAATGTGTAGGTTTTTCTGTTTTTCCAGTAGATGCCCCTGGTCCTGGGCAAAACTATGCAGTTAACTGTGTGGGAATTTATATCCGAAGGCTTTTTTCTAAGGCTGACAGCACAACATTATAAATGTACCAAAATTAGTTTGCCTTTTTGCATTTTGTACAAAAGAAATATTCATTAAATATTTTTTTTACATTAGTCATATGATATAATGCACAAAATGGCATATGCAGGTTTGAATTTCTGGAAAAAATCTTAAAATGAGTGACTAAAGCTCAGAAATATTTAATTCATACTTAAAAATGACATTATTTTACAAAATGTGTTTGGCTTTTATGATGCATCCACTTATGAAATGCCATGCTAAGTGTGATTCCTCACAAACTGAAACAACAATTGATCAATCAATCTTTACTTGTATAGTGTCAATTCATAACAAATGTATTCTCAAGATACTTTACAATAGTGCATAAAACTCTTCATTTTATGGATACACATATATGCACAGATACATATGTGCATATAAAATACACACACACACACACACACACACACACATATATATACATATACATATATATATATATATATATATATATATAAATAGATATATAAATATATATATATATATATATATATATATATATATATATATATACATATATATATATATATATATATATATATATATATACATATATATATATATATATACATGAATCCATATAGCCAATCATGAATCCCTCCATCATGGTGGCAAGAAAAAAAACCTTCTGTTAAGCAGCAACATTAATAAAAGTAAATAAAACAGATTTACTAATAGTCCATGACATGTTCAAGACTGTGTTGATCCAAGTAAAATTTCCCCTTTTATCATTTTGTCTTCTGAAACTTGGTCATATTTGACATTTTCCATGCCCATGTAAATACAAAAAATATACGGTATCTTTTTTATGAACATGACTAAAGCTGATTCAAATATTTTATGCACTTGAGGTAGAAAATGATGTTGATAACAATTTGAAGGCACTTTTCTCATTCTTCCACTTTAGGGCTGCAATGTGCTATGTGTATGTTTTTACCTCAGTGGAACCCAAGGATTAATCTTAGACCACCACACACACATTTAAACATCATGCCTCACACTCAGGCCTTTAGTCCGTGTGCATGCAACAATACGTTTCTCACACTTCGATCCTGACTTAGGTAAGAGGATAGCTGCATTGATTCAAGCTGTTCACTGTTGTACTTCAGTGAGTGAGTTATACTCAGAAAAGAGGACGAGATTACACGTAACACTCGAGGTGCTGAGCCACAGCATTGCTCTTTTTGACGTAATGCGGTTAAAGCTCCATCTGTGACCTGGATGTTATTTATCCTGTTGATCCCAACGCTCAGCCTGAGGCTGACATCTAACCAATAGCAGTGGTGCTGATAGTTTAAGGGTTCATTGTATTTTAATTCATGCTGTTTTTAACTTTTCTTCAAGTTTCATGCTTGATCTTGATACTGTGGATTAAGCCAGTGGTTCTGAACTTGTTGGCCAGTAACCTTAAGCAGTAACAGAGCAGGTTTTTGGTAGGTTGTAAATGTGTGTCAAAGAAAAGGTGCAAGAATAATCATTAATTTCACTTTATGGACACATTTGAAAAAATCCCTGAGCCACCAGAGGCTTGTTTGGTGATATTCTTCAAATTTAACAATGGAATAGATGTCCACTAGATTAAAACCGCAGTTTATCTTTTTCTATATGTATTTTTGTATTAACATAATACCATGTTAATAGTATTATTGATATAAAACAAGACAGCATAAGGCAGATGGGTACATTATAAAGTGAAAAGTTGTTACTATTTAAAAAACATATGTTCCTCTGATAATGGGGATCCAATAAAAAACACCTTTAGTGTGTTTAAATTCTAAGTTATAGTTGTATGATGTTTATCCTAGAACACACAAACATTTTGCTTAAAGCTTTCATTAAAGAAAGAATATAAAAAAACCTTAAATGATCAACAGAAATCATCCATATGTTTGGTTTAACTCCTTTTTTGTGATACATTTTAGACTCTTAATATCTTTACAATGTATCTTTTCAGCTTTGTGTTAATTTCTACATGTCTCTAGAAAAAGAACTTGGAAAAAAAAAGAAACTGATGCATGTCCTGCATGTGTTCAGGGCCTCTGCAGTGAAAAACTCTTTAAAGATGTTTGTCGTGTCCACTTGTTCACATATGTTTTAGTACATCTAAGATCCAAACTGCAACTTTTTGTAATAAGAATGAGGTGATATTTGAGTATTTAAAACTTGAACTTCAACTATGAATTGGGATTTCTCATAAAGGCAGTGGTGGTGGATCCTATCTATCTATCTATCTATCTATCTATCTATCTATCTATCTATCTATCTATCTATCTATCTATCTATCTATCTATCTATCTATCTATCTATCTATCTATCTATCTATCTATCTATCTATCTATCTATCTAATATTTTGTTATTCAGTAACTCTAAATTGCCTGTGTGAGTGGTTGTCTGTATCTACATGTCAGCCCTGTGACTGGCTGACATAAAAACATAGAGTGGTATAGATTATGGATTTGAAGGCCATTGATATTTACCTTGTTCCATACAGGTTTCCAGAAAACTCTGCATTTTCTATGAAATCTCCATTTGCAATCCCCTCCTGCATGGCCTCTCGTGTTGTGAAGTGATAGTCTGTAATATGCAGCATAATTATCAGTCTTTCACTGCCTTGAAAAACTGGGCATTTTGGTTGAGATCCAGTTTAAATATAGTGAGCTGTAAAACCACAGTTCAACAAGCAAAATGGACAAAACTAGGATGTATATGATGTTTTTTTTTCAGTTATTTAAATGTACAACTAGGTTGAATTTATTAAAAAGACAGGAAATACTGTGCATGTTCATACCACGACAAAAAAATCTGTTTTTGCCAGCTACTTTCTAATGATATCATTAGTTTCACTGTCACAGCACACATTATTTTGTCCACACCAAGTCATAGACCTAAAAATCTTTGCAACATCAAAACCACTGGGATCTAAGACAGCCGAGTTTCAGACACAAACATGTTACTACAACCACCACTACCACCATCACTAATGGGCGCTGCAATAGCACACAATCATTAGCATGACAACATGAAGGAGTCTGCTCAGACTGAAGTAACAATCTGAGGAGAAAAGCTGGAAGGGAAGTGACTGAGCTGTAAACAAATTGATAATAAGCCTAAAAAGGCTGAATTTCTTTTGTACAGGTCTGAAAAACAGTACAAACCCGATTTTGGCCCACGAGAGCAAAGACCTCTGCTGTTTAATCAGGGAGACTGATGCATAGTGGTAACAAGCTTTCAATGTCACAGAATGTCAATATGGAAATAAATAAACAACATTTTGAGCTGCTTACAAAGAAGGACTGTTGGTCAGAGTATTTTATTTTTGCCCATCTTACAGCTCATGGGAGCAGTTTTTAGATATCTTCTCCAGTAATGTTAATGGTTGGTGCAGATCATCATGCTTTATAAACTACATAGGGAAAGGGTGCTGGTATTTTTGGACATAAGACTTGACAGGGATGGAAATAGGAGGGGGGTCACTACTGAGGCATCACAGGGGGCTATTTTCAAAAGCTTTTTACTCCAAAGTGTAGACTGTCTGATCCTCAGATCTTTTGTCTTTTTTTGTTGTTGTTTTTTTGTTTTGTTTTAATTTTTGTGATTGTCACGCGACTTTGTCCTACAGGTCCAATGAGAGCGAGCCAGGTTGATGAAAGTAACCCCCATCCCTCTGCCTTTAAAACTGTGCTCAGGAAATCACACTGCGGTCACCTTTATCTGTGGTTTCTGATTCATTTGGACACGAAAATGAGCTGGACATTTCTAAGTCCTCAGAGGATAAGACGTCTGCTACGGGCAGTAAAGTAGCCCCCAGAAGCATGGGGAGCTTGTTCAGCCCTATGGAGAAAGCAAAACAGGCACAGAGAGGTTTATCCCTGTATGAAACCAGGGTGAGATAGACATGGGGACAAAACTATTCGTGCAGTTCACTTGGGAGTAAGAAGTGTTGTTGGCGTTGTGTTTGTTTTTTAGAGCGGGCAGGTAGGGTAGAGGCAGGGGAGATTGGCTCAGAGACAAAAATAAAAAGCAAAATAGATGTGAAAATGTCAATCCAAGTCCAGGGCTCCTGCATGTTGAATCAGTATGTAGGGGCTAAAAATGTCACAAACAAGTCTGCTCAGTGATGGAGCTACAGTACCTTTGCCATCTTCTTCCCCTGGTCGAGGGTTCCTTGTTGTGTCTGAGGAGAAGATTTCATCATTAAAACACACCAAGACAACAACATAATGAATCAATTATTTTTGGCCCTGCAATTCAAGGATAGTATTGTACAAAAAAACTAACAAAATAATGTTAGTAACACTAATACACAGTTGAATTAAAACTGAAATGAGGCTCCGCCATTAAACTGTAACTAAGACTGTATTGCACTGGAGTATTAGGGCTGAGCAAAAAAAAAAAATCCCTATAGTGATCTGTGTTTCTGATGAACTGTAAATATATGACATACAAACTGATCAATTACTAGTGCTGAACTAAAGCATTAATAAAGTATTTTAAACTTGAAACAATCATTTAGTAATAAATGCTTTAAAGATGTCAGGTGTGCTTACTCATGCTTAACTAGTGTTGAAAAGTGTAAACTTAATGCAAAGAGTTCACAAAGTCAGTCTGTGGAGAACAATATTGCTCAACTTTTTGTGGTGAGGGGATGTGTTTAAAAAAAGACAAAACTTTTTTCATTAATTTTCTTTTTAGTGTTAAATCTAAACTAAATTCTTGATGGACTGGCTGTTTTGTCTCATTGCTTCAACTAAAAGGCCCCATTTTTTGCTTCATTCAAACAAGTTCACATAAATCCCCGATGTCCCCTGAACATATATATTTTTTAATTTTCTTGTTTAAAATTCTCTGAGATTTTGGACGTCCTTATGAAACCCTCCATTTCAGCTCTACTTGGAGCAGGTTTTTAAGTGTAGATCCTAATGAGCTGAGTCTGTCCACAGTAGCTGCAGCTTTGGTTTTCCAGACTGTGCTCTAACATTTACTGTGACAGCATGACCACGATAAAACATGTTCCTTGAACTCCCAGGCTGAACAAACACCTGCCTGAGTAAATGTCTCCCATCTGGAGGAGGGGTCCCTTTATGACATCATTGGGAGAAACGTTTCAAATTGTCTGTTTGTACACACATTTTCCAAATAATTTAGAAAGCAGCAAAAGGGGAGGAAGGATTTTCTATTTTTTTTATGAAATATTTTTTGAATTATATGTGACTATTAATTCAGAAAGTTTAAGGCATTACACTACTTTATTCTTTGTATTTAATCATTTTTTTACCACAATGATTTGAATTTTTTCAACATTGTGTTCCTACATTATTCCTATTCACTGCAACATTTCATCTTTATTATCCTTATTTTTAATTTATCTCAAAATACATCATTTACTTGATACCTGACCAGCATACTCCACAGTTGTTTTGTGTGATCACAAAACTAACCAAAAAGTAATAAAATTACAGGGGAGATACCCTTGGTTTTGATCTTTGATACAATCTCATAGCTTTTCCTTTAATTTTCCATCAGGCATATCAGTTTTGATTTTAAATGAGCTTCCTGAATGTCCCTTTTCATGTCAGGTTTTGTGAGATGTATATAAAGAAGTTTTTTAAGATCTTCTTTAACCCATTTATAATACCAGGACATATAGTAAACAAAATACAGTAAAAGAAAACTCATTGACTAATAAAGCTAGACACTTTCACAAAGTCAAAATAGATTTAAAGTCTTCTTTACAAGGGAAAACAAACTAAAATGAATTTGAAAACAGTAGCAAAATCAAATAAAAACAAAAGATATTAAATCTCAGAGCATTGAAAGCTTTCTGTTCAAACAAAGCATGTGCTGATACTGTGTTGTACAGAATTAGACCATCAGGCTGTTACTATTTTGTCCTACTTCCTCCAAAGACAGGATGTCTTTCATAGCAGGCCAATCACCAGCTGACACACAAACGTACGTGACACGCTGAACCCAAAGACGCCTTCATGTTCCTTCATCAGCCTCTTCATCAGTGTGCTCTTCCCCGCTCCAGAGGGGCCGCTTAGCACCACAGGCCTCGGTCCCGACATTGCTCTGAGACAGACAAACAGACAGACGGAGAGACAGGCAGGTGATTGGGTGAGCTCAGCTTCGTGCCAAAAGCAGATTAGATCAGATCTTTTGTCCTACAGGCAATCTAGCTTGAAAAACTGCAGCCAAGACACCTGGTTGAGAGTTTTTGAAGTAGAATGGCCTTTTGATGAAAACACTGTTTTAATACATGATTTTAAACCCTTGCTCTTCTGCTGCAGTGTTTGGAGAGCTCGCCATCTGTCCTGTTAACTGTCTAATGAGAAGTAAGACTAATCCTCAGATCTGAGCTTCCTTTAACCATGAGCAACACTGTCAGGAGGAAACATCCCAGCATACACACAGAGAGTATAAAGCAGACCTTTGCCCTTGAACTTTGAGTCTGATCTCATAATTAGTTGATACTTAGAGGAGATGGGAAATATAATTTCCTATTAAAATACTTCAACGTGTCCATGTCCTAATTGCAAACAGGTTAGACAGCCAAAGGGCTGTGAGGTTAATGTTAAAATGCCTGATAATGAAGTCATGGCAGGTCGGTCAGCAGGATTAATTGAATCTGAGCCAGGCAGCACAAAGGCTCCGGGACAGGTGACCTGTTTACCTACTGCACTGACAAATGATGTTTCAGGGACTCTGTTGAATCAACTTAACCATACTATCAGATGATATAGTTAATTCATGATGCAGCTGAAGTGTGTAACAGTCAAAATATACACTACACCTCATTCAACCATGTGAAATTAGTATATTTCAGCCTCAGCTGAGATAACAGCAGTGTTCACCTTTGCATCTATTTTGCTTGGTCCTTAGATTTAAATGTTTACATGTAATTGTCACAATTTAGCCATTTCTGCCCTCTAAAGCTTTAGAACTATTTAGGATGATAAAATTTCTAAAACAATTTAGTCCATAACATGTCCCTAAATTACCCTTGATCAAAATGTTTCCTCTTAAAACAGAGAAAAATTCTAACACCAGCTTAACTGTAAAACCTTCATAATTACGTTTTATCAATACTTGAATAGATTCTTAACAATAAACTACTGAAAATCCGAGCGTGCCTTTTAAAAAAGGGAAAATTACACATACCTCAAATCAGAATCAGATACACTTTACTATCCCCAAGGGGGGAAACTACTGTTTTGGTTACTCTAATACACAGTGCAGCAGCAGAAATATCAGATAAAGACATTAAAATAAGATCAGAGTATCAAAGAATTTTAAAAAGCATAAATCAAACGTGCCTAATTTTTAAGATGTAATAATTTCACTAATGACGGGAAAAATAAATGAAACAAGTAAAGGGAGGCTATGAACACAGGCAAATAATTCACACTGTTAACATTAACAATACATATGATATGACTATAAATATGAAAGTACAGTTGACAGTAAGGATAATGCAAAAATAAAAGACTTTCACTTGCAGTAAAGCGTTTCCGTAATTGTATTAACATCGGTACCTTCACTGATACTCCTTTACTAATAAATCTGATAAAAAGCAATATCTTTCTTTTTAATGACCAGTATCCCACCCCTAACATTGTGCATTAATCTTGTCAGGTTGACAAAAAACAATCATCTCCCCCAAATTTGTATCCTCTAAACTTGATTTCAAGTTTTTTTCTCTTTTTGTTATCAAGGAAAAAAGAGTGTTGACAGCCCCTTTAGTCAGATTTTTATCAACAAAATTCACACTGAATTACAGAATTTAAGTGTTTACAGGATAAATACAACCCCATTATAATTACCCTATTTTCATCAACTTGGTCAAGTTTTTGTATCTAATAATTTAACTTTTAGATTAAACTATTTGTGAAAACAAAAGATGCAAAACAGCTATGTCTCCCTTTGCACGTTATGCATGATTAATCATTGGCTCAGCATTCACAGCACATGAATTCATCACCAGTGCAGAGCACTTTATACACCAAAATCTGAAACTGTGAGATAAAGCAGACTGACACTGTAGCTGTAAAATACAAAACAACTAAAATTACTAACAAAAAAACTAATTACAGTTTTCACTCCTGGAATCCCTTCTTAAATGTTTATTAGTTCATTTTTTTGAGGAGGTTCAATATTTTATCTCAGTAGCTTTAACAAGGCAAAGTTCAGCTTACCTTCTACAGTCTGTGTGGTGCAAATGTTCAGTAGCAGATGATTCTTCAGCTCAGCTCCTTAATGGACTGACTTCGATAAATGTGTGTGCATGAGTGTGTGTGTGGGCGGGTGGTTGTGTGTTGCACTGTTCACTGAAGCAGCTCACTGTCAGTCTAAATTACCTCTACCTCTCTTCAGCTCACTGACCAATCACACGACTGCATGATGGTCTGTGTTATTAATGCTGCTGCCTGTGCAGGCCACAACACCAGTGAAGGAACCAGGAGGAGAAGTTTTATTAGTAATTATTTAATTTTAAAGCTGGACCCCGCAACTCTGTTAAATTTAAGCAGCTTTTTAAATTCTGCTAAAAGCAAATGGTGTGCAGTTTGAACATGAAACTAAAGCGTCAATGGTAACACTTGATATAGGCTTAAACTATAAAACAGAAAATACAAATAAAAATACTAATATAAATTTGTCTGAATAAATAAATATACTAAAAACCAGCAAAAAGGAATAGTTTAAAAATGATATAATCTGTGTGGTTAAAAAGACATAAATATGTTGCCGTTGAATACAGTATACTCAAGATGAACTCTCTAATCCAAGTGGCAACTGAACTGGTTAAGATTCTTGATGACTAATCCACTTGAATCGGGGTTGCATATCTGTATGTCAGAATTCTTATGTCAGCAATGCAGACTTTAAACTGAAAACCATGTTATGGTTAAAAAGAAAAATATACTCCCACACCTCTGGTGTCCCTGTTCTCGTACAGCCTTTACTTCCGGTATGGACTAAAATCAGCACAGCACTTGACTGCTATCTCAAATTAGTTACACTACCTGTTTGTCCTCCTCGCTGTTGTCTTGTCTTGTCCTGTCTGTCACTGTTTCCCCTTCTTTCACACTGTGATGTGGCACGGCCCTCCCCTTCAGCTCACATCAGGGGTTAAATAAAGTTTAATATAATGGAGTAGCCTACGGGGAGGGCTGGTGATGGTCACTGTAGCAGTGAAAAAAAATATTTATATACCATATAACTAGTATCTTTTTTGTATGTTATGACATTAATAATGCTGTACATTTTGATCATTTTTGATCAATTAAAAAACAAACTCAACTTGAATTTTGAAATGTAAGACAATGAAAAGCATTTCAGCAGATGAGAGGTCTAAATTTTAAATGAAACTGTCTTGATAAAATCAGTTTTGAACCAATTTATGGCCTGTATCAGAAAACACCATAAAATAGCTGCAGCATTGTGTTGACTGAACAGTCGGCTTTGAAAACTTTCTATTCAGCATAGGCACACTTTCTCATGTCTGCTTCTCCTTCCCTCTCAGAGAGAAACAGGACTTCACATCCTGTTGATAGATTAACAAATACTTTGTATTTCTATGTCAGAATAAAATTGTGATCTAATTTAACAAAATAAGTATTTAAGCAGTTTATAGAAAGAAAAATGTTTAGTATATGACATGTGTTACTGTTTTTCTGTTAAAAAAAAAAAAAAAAAAAAAGGTGTTGTTTCTCACTTTCAGGGTAAATGAATGAGTAATTTCAGACCAGATTAATAACTGAATTATCTTATAACAGGGAGAAAAATGTAATTGGTTGTTACAGAACTGGAAAGTAAAAACTATCCCAGAAACTGTATCCAAAATGTTGAACAGTACTTTGTAACAACACCTATCTTTTAACTCAAACAACTAGAGAAGTATTTGTTACATTTCCTTCGTGGTTTAATGTGTTGACCTCTGCAGTATCAAATCCTGAGTGGTCTTCCGTCCACCTTGCAGTTAAATCTCAGAATAGCCCGGTTTAGCGTCCCTCGCCTCCATATGAGCTATCATGGGCTCTGCCGGGCTAATCCCACACTGACCCACTTCTGAAAGGTTAAAGACTCCACACAGTCATTACAAAAGACTGTGGACAAGCCTGAACTACATTAGATGTTACTCAATTCACTTAATCAACAGGTCATCATTCACCACAAATGAACAACAGCCTTTTTTAAGACGAACATTTTATTTTAGTAACACTGATAAAATTAGATTCAATGACTTTATACAAAGAAACGTAAAAGAGAAAGACAAAAGTGGTCTAAACGTGAATGACATGATGGTAAATGTTTCCAAACTAGAGGAGCTTACAGAATAATAAAAATCATCTACTGTAAATACAGCTGCATTGTTTTGCTAGTCAACATGTACACACACCAATCCAAACATACACAAATTATGTACATGTGCTTTCAATGTGTTTTTACTTGTTAAACAGAAAAAAAAGGATTACAAAATTCTGTATATATGATCCCAAAGCATTTTTCTCTTTGTTGTTAGTGCCTGAGCTCTCAGTTGTGTCATTTTTGTCGTGGAACTTGTACAGGGCTGTGAAGGATGACAAAGGTCACACTCTCTGTTCCCTGCATGGTCCGGGATTAGTGGATGTTAGGAGTGCTCTGATGGACAGGGAGGACCAGGGAGGAGGAGGAGGGACAAAAGCATGAGGAGGTCTGAGTCTTTGACAGGCCAGCTGCCCACAAGTCCAACCCTGATTGGTCAAAACAGAGGAGGCCCCTCCCCTCGACTAGTGAGTGTTTACATCACAGAAAGACCCGCCTCAGGTCTCCAGGTGAGGTGATGGTGTTGCACTGAGGACACAACTTCTTTGCTCCCTAACAGGAAAAAATAGAAGAAAAAAGACTTAATGTGTTGTTATACATTCTAATCGCATACAACAGCGAGCACTTTAATCATCGGGCACCACTGTGTCCTTATAAGGAAACATATATTTGTTTTAAACATTATTACTTCATTCATATGTCATCTACTGGTAATTTGGCAGAAATCTATTTATTTCCTTCATAAAATTTGAAATTTGGACACTTAAGAGGCCTCTAGTTCACTGTGTGATCAAAATAATTACATTCAGCACAATAAGTCCAAAAACAGCCACATTTAAACCAAGTATGACACTAATTTTTAAAATTACTATAAGGCCTCTGCAACATAAAACGTGGCATGCATAATGTATTTTAGCTTGGATGCCAGGATTAAAATCTGTTCATAGATGCCCAATGTCCTGCGTTATCAGTTTTTTTTAATGTTGTTAGAAGGGGCTAAGGGAGCAGAGGATCATTAAACCTTTAACTAAACTCTTAGCTCAAAGAGAAATGCCCTATGCCTCTTTAAAGAAAGTGCCCTTTAAAAGCCTCAGCTTTTTACTTCCTGGTCTTTACGATGCTACACAGCCTTCACCTACATGTGTGTTTTCTACTTTTTATGGCAGATACTATTACTGCTTTGAATGTGTGCTCCGTGGCCTCTAGCTTCTCCCACCCCCTCCCATCAGGCAGAATTTTGGTCAGCAATCAGCACAGAGCATATCATCATAGCCCTCTGTAGCCTCCTCGCCTCCCAGATCCAAGTGTTTCCAAGGGGGAGGGAAAAGGAGCTGCATCTAATCCTCTGATCGTTCCATTTTTCATTTTTGTTAAAGAACTTAAATCAAACCCTTGCTTGATAGACACTCAAGACATGATGTAAACGGTTAAACACACCAGGACATGGGATTTTTCAGTAAATGGGCCTTCTTTCTATTTTACAAGTCAGGAGCTTCTAAGGGGGTTTTCTTGAAGCTGACACTGCACATAGTTAAAAATGTACAAAAATCAGTTTTGTCAAAAAAATCATTGTCAGGTCCTAGATTCTGGGAAATAAAAGATTCAATTTCCAACAAAATATCATTTTATCATTTCAAGGAAAAATAATAGACATTTGAGGAGAGTATAATAGGCTGTTTTTTTAAATTATCTGTGAACCAAACTTAAGTTGGTGAAAAATGTGTTATTCAAAGTCCCAAAAGAGTTTGTAGATAATAATTGACATGTCCAAAGCTTTTTTAATCCAAAACCAGATGTATCATTTTAGCATTAAATTTGTGTCTTTTCGCCCTTAGAAATATTACTGATAAAAAGGACACAAACTGGCATGTGAGGGATAAGTTTTAAAGGTAAATATATTTTTCTTATTCATGAACAGGACTAAATTATGTGATGATATCTGAGGCAGTGAAAGGAGTAAACTGTTCAATGTCTAAAAATTTTGTGGCATACCTCTACTTCATCCACTCATGGGATGAAATGTGCTATGTACAACTATTTCTATTGGGACATGAGGGTCCATCAGGCCTCTCTGCAAAGAGATAATCAAGGTCCATACTTAAAACAACCTGTTGTACCCATAACATGTAACACTTTGGCAAAAACTTAAAATGCAGTTTGATAACAAAAAGTAAGAGCAGCAGAGGGCCAAAATACTCCCTATCATTTTGAATCAGTATCAGCATGAACAATTTGTGTTAATATTAGCTATTAGCATTACCTTAGCATTCTTTGAAGGAGAAATGCTTACAACAAGACCACATAAAATAACAACATCTAAGTTTCATTAAAGGCACCGGGGTATATAAGCAGAGTATGATTGAATTATAATTGTAACTTAAAGTTCATATAACCTCATTTAAAAATCATTTTTAAATGATTTGATTGTAAGTTAATTTTATTCGAAAAACTGAATATAAATTAGAAGAACGTAAAATACCAAAGCATTACACTGAATTTACCATATGTTAAGTATTTCAGTGGCAAGTATTGATTTGATCAGCAAATATGAAAAAATTTATGACAGTCATTTCTCCTTTGAGAGGAAACTCAGTTATGTGCTCACTATTGTCTGTCCCATTTGGAGCCCTAGCCGAGGACCATGCTAATATTACAATACAGCAAAGATACTGAATGAGCAGCTATATTTAAAATGACAGATGCAAAGTTTTGTTTGTAGAACTATCATAAATACTATCATGTGAGATGTTATTTAATCTATGTGTTAGATTGTTTTTATGTATATGTGCAAATACCAATAAACAACATATAGATTTGGCTTTTAGCTACTTTCAACATTTTGTTAATATGTTCATTCTAACATATTTTCACTGTAGCATATTTCTGGTATGCTGATTCATGCACATTTTTTTTTAATTGAGCAAGACTAGTTGTGGCATTAATAATAATAATAATATATTTAAAAAATAACAATACAATTAACTCTGAGCAAAAAATGCATTTTTCCAATTTTTTTTTCTTTTCAAACAAGTTGTAAAAGAGTTGTATTACCAGTGTTCGAAGCCAGCACTCCTCACAGTGAACATGCCAGCACTGGATGGAGGTGAGTGGGGTTGTGTATGTGTCCTGCAAAGAGAAAATACAGATGAAGGGGGTTTTAAACTGTACTACCAAAAAACAACCACAAGGTGTCCATGTGGAACAGCCTCAAAAGCATAAGCGTGCCACAATTTTTTTTGGAAAATGTTCTTTAACATGACAAAAAAAAGGAAAATACAACCAAGCTGAGATGCCTTATAATTAATAAGACTCCTAAAGTTACATTGACAAACTTTCTCTTTTGTTTTCATCTCATTTTGTTAAATTTATGCTGCAAGTCTCACTTTCAAACCAAATAGTGTTTATTTTAAATGAAAAAGTTAACCAGCTAACCTTATAGTTAGTTCACTTTTTTTCACAAACTTAATGGTGCAGTCATAAAACTTACATAACTACTTGTAAATATAGATTGTACTCTAAGTATTATTTTGCTTGTTTAAAATTTCTTACTTCTGGTGTTACCATGCAAATCAT
Organism: Scarus forsteni; assembly: GCA_036419115.1. NCBI lineage: Eukaryota > Metazoa > Chordata > Actinopteri > Labriformes > Labridae > Scarus > Scarus forsteni. The sequence goes on along the minus strand of JAZDUH010000136.1, from coordinate 23,000,668 downwards.
TGTGGGTAGAAAATGTCAGAATATATATTAAAATTACAAGTTCTCATATAGCAAACGAATGGGATGAGTTTTTTACCAGCGTGGATTTTATTTTATGTTTTAGATTCTGTAGGTCAACTAAAGTGAAATATCAAAAAGTTGAAACAAAAACCATTGTCAGTGATGTGTATCATGATTGTGTTTTAATATCTGCTGACTTTTCAGTAACAGAAATCAACAGAATAAACTATATCAAAATAATTAACACCATAATATTGTTTAAGTCAGAGTAAATGGCTGATAAAGACTCCCTGCAGGACTGTCGGCTCTCCCTGCAGTGATTGTGTTATTTCTATTTTGTGTGTTCGCTCCATGAGTCTAATTTGCTCTCATACTCACCATGCAGATGAGACATTTAAATCTGTCTCCTTTGGACAACTGTTTCTCCAAATCCCGTATCCGAGCTTTAAGTGCATCCAGAGTTGTCAGTGAGGAATCCTCCGAGAGCCTGCACACACACACACACACACACACATACCCGTTTTTATTACATTGTGGGGACCAATGACTGGGACCCTCCTGGTGGGAACCACCCTTTCTGAAGGGTCTAGAAACATGATTCTAATTGCTAAAATCATGATAATTTTTTGTTAGCACAAAAATCACTTGAAATATCCAATACTCTTTCTTAAATTTTAGACCTGAATTTTTTGACCTCCTGAGGACCTGTCGCATTTAATCAGAAAATCCCCCCCACTGGGGACCAGCCATATCCCTTCATTTGGCATGAAATTAACAGCACTGGGCAATTCTTAGGTATCAAATTGTTATTATTTCTGAATAGAAATATACCAAAATCTTACAAGCCACAAAGATAAATGTCCGGTGAATCTTAATGGATATGTATTATTTCATGAGAAAATAATGATCTTCCTAAAGTAATGAATCTGGATTGCATAATCTGACAGAGAGACTATCAAACCACAAATTGATTTAAAAGGTCTGGATGTACATTAAAAATGTATGTACTTTGACCATGCCTCTTCAAATACAGACAAAAATAAAAACACATAAAAAGGAAAAAAGAGATAATTAAACTGTGGACAAACAGTATATATAAAAACACTTATTAAAAGAGTTGATATAAATGTCGAAGGATTAACCTGGCCCTCTTCATTTATTGATGTATTTTTAATAAATTATTACTATTTTATTTATTAGTTATTTGTGTTTCATAAATAAGACTAACACTAGTACATCTCTAGAAATTAGATATTGTGACACTGCTGAGTTATTGTGAATCCTAAATTATGTTGCAGGTGTACAGAAGAGACAATTACAGTAAACAGCCTACAGGGCTTTTATTAACAAACATAAAAACATTGACAGCCTTTTTAACCCGACATGGCTCCAACTGTTTTTATCAGATGAGGATCCTTAATGCCTATGATAAACATTATCAAATCAATTTAACAAAATCATAAATTTTCATCTGAATTTAACTATTTGACTGCTCCTTCCCTCTGTTAACTGCTGTCAGCCTGTGCTCTTTGCCACTCAGTGGCTTGAATTCCACTCTTCAGCCCTCACTGTGATACATTTGTTTACCTTCCACACAGAACCATGACAAAAAGAACACAAGATGCCAAAGTGCAAAAAATGAATAATCACAAACACGATTATGTATCCCAAACAGGAAGGGTCAGAACAAATGCAGTGCCTTTTCAGTTATAACGTTTAGCATTTTGACGCCGGATGCCTGTGATTCTATTTTTGACATAAAACTTAACTCCGGTCCAGTGTCGGTGCTTTAGTTCTTCTGGTGAGGCCTTGATACAGTCGAGACACTTCCTCTTCCCCGGCACCTTACCTGACTCGATGAAAGTCAGGAGACATTTTTCTACTGCATGGACCTCCACAGGTGACCAACGCCTTTGCTTTGACTTCTCTAACAGAGACAAAAAAACAAAAACAATTAAGAGTCTTGTGTAAAATATTTAGTGGTCAATTATCCTTAGTAATTAAGCTAGAAAATGTATTTAATTAACTGAAGGCCTTCTCTCTCTGGCCCAAAAATGTGTATTTTAAACAATTTGATAGCCTTATTCTCTGTAACATTATAGTATATATAGTCAGTATATACTGACTTTTTATATAACCAAAACTAACAAATGTTTTACCTAGGGTAACATTCACTCACCTATGATTACAGCTGTGCATCTTTACTAGACTCATGATTTGATTCAATTACAATAATTCAGTCCACAATTCAATTTGATTCCATATCACAATGCATCATGATGCATGTTGACGCAATGCTATGAGTAGGATCCTTTATTTTGCACCATGTTACTTTTCAGATTAAAAAACACAAGCAGTCAGATACATATGAACTCCTTTATAAATTACATATGTTTTTGAGATCAACTGCAGAAAAAATGTCTTCATTATGTTAAACAAAGTAATCACATATCAGAGGTCTTAACTTCAGATTCTTGTCTTTTTTTCTTCCCCAAAACAAAAAATATGCTGCAGTCTAACAGCAGCCTCTACAAGATTAAATGATTACAAAAGTCTTGCCTAGCAATGCATCTTTAGTGTGCATCTACATCACCATGCATCAATTCTACAATTATTTCTGACACCCATAACAATGGTCAGATTTAATCCGATTTTTTCTTGCTGCGAGTACAGAATCGTTATTTTTTACTTAAAATCCATAAAGCTGCTGTCTTCTGTAAATGTTAACTTATTTATATTGTTGTTCTATAGCATGCTATTTGTGATTTACCTTTTTTCTGGAAATTAGCTCCAGAACCAACTTGCAGTCTTCCCTTGAATCCTGTGTATCATGTTTGAAAATAAATTATGACAACATAAATGAAAGACATTTACAGTAAACTTGCAATGTTATTTATTTATATCCCTAAAAAATGTTCTCAAATATTTATTTGTTATAGTTCATGAACTGTTAGTGTAACACTGATAAGTCAATCAAATAAATTTGTAATTTAAATTACCATTACTTTTATTTTAGTTACTGTTTTTTGCATACTTGAGGGTATTGGAAAGCTTTGGAAAATGTTAATGTGGGCATGTTACTGTATGTTTGTTTAAAATACCTGTTTGAGGGCCCTCAGTGCTGGTGTCGGGACACTGTTGTTCAGTACATCTCGAGGGTACATCAATGCTTTTTTTGGATGACGTTTTACTTTTCTTTTGGCTCAAGGATCCTGAAGAAATAATGAAAAATACAGTAATGTCAATAGGTTATTTATGATTTCTTATATGCTTAAGACAGCTAGCTAGCAACACATGGTAGCCCAGCACAGCAGTAAATGTAAAATTACCTGTTTTCCGGTCATCGCTGCAAAACTCCACATTTTGATGGTCACTGTTTGAACTGCTACTTTGCATGGAGGCTTTAGATGGAATATATTCATCCTCACTGGTTTCAGCACAGCTTGCAAAGGGACAGTTATCAGATGACTCAGATATGTCATCCGGGTATTCTTCATGGAGCTGGACATAAAATTTACAAGTGCATTTCAATAAGTATTTCCTTATTGTCTTTAGATCAATTTCAAGCAAAAAAACAAACAAACAAATATACAGTTTCCCAGTTGCTTTTGTTTTGCAAACTTACAGATGTGCTGTCTGTCCTCTGCGGGGGCCTTTTACCTGGCTCATCACCTGGCCCATCATGCACATCACAGTTGGAATTTTTGGGGCTGCATTTATTTTTGTTGATCTCAAAGTCAATGCTCAGGTTCTAAGGAAGAAAAAAATTACCTTAAATCACTGGAGTCAGTGCTACCATCATGAGCTAAAAATATGATTTTTTTTTCTTTTTGAGCCATGTTTCCTCAAAATAACTCAGCTTAGTATTATCATCCAAAAAACCCTATTTGGCTTTGAAACATGTACTATAGATTTAGTGTAAGCCTTCTTATGATCACACATGTAGTTTTTAATTCCCCATAAAGATGCTTAAATGCTTTATTGTTCATAAAAGATTAGTCAGATAAAACAGCAGGAGACTTGTCAAACAAGTGGCACTCACCAAAGTCTTTAAAGATAATATTTTAGAGGAATGTCCAGTTGCTAACTGGGTCTCACCCTTCTGTTTCAAACATTCAATTTGACAAAATATGCAAACAGAGATCAAACTGACAAAAAGTCCTGAAAAGTGACCTATAATGCTTGTTTTAATACTTAAGCTTGTAAGTCCTTTAAAACTAAAAAGAACCTTTTAAAATGTTTCTTCATAAAGCACACCTCTTTGTGTATTAGAAAGATCTGTAAACTTTCACATAGGTTCTTATGATAGCCAAAAAGTGAGTAACCCTCTATACCAAAAAATGCTACCTGGGATAAAGATTTATATGTTCATGGATTTATTTCTGTGAGTGGCAACAAAAAGTTGCCGGTGGGCACATAGCTTGTAACTAACTAAAGGAAAACAGTGTCTGCAGGATTTCTCATAATTTACCTATTTCAAATTGTAGAATGAGAGACAAAATGTAGTAATTGTGTGACTGTTAACAAACTCTTAGTGATAGTTCTACTTGTATCAATATGTCTAACTTCCTACAGGCTAAACAGCAGGAGACATAAGATATATAATAGCAACAACAAATAAAAAATTTAGTTAAGGTAGAGCGCAGTTAGTATTATAATATGCTTTTTCATGGAGCAGCCTTGAAGAAGTTTAACTACAGTATAAAAACTTCCTAAAGTTTCCTTACTGCTGTAAAAACACCTAGGTAAAACAACATGCACATTTTTGAATTTATCCTCCAACAAACAATAACTATCTTTTAAAACAATATTAAAATTTATCAATCATGAATGTATCATTTATTTGACAAACCAATCCGTCAGATAACGCAGCACAGGAAAAGAATGCCACATGCAGAGACAGGGGAATATTTTTAACGGATATCACAAAGTTGTGATAAAAGTAGCTATAAGTACATTAAAATACTACAGAAAAAAATTATACTGCACAAAGGAATAAATGTAACATTCCAAGTCATAAATAAAAAGTTTTTTGACGTCCTCACTAGTTTGAAAATGACCAAAAATTATCATTACAACATGAAAGATAAGGTTTAAAGTCACACCATGTCATTACCTGTGACTGTTCCAAATACTTGGAGAAGCATTTCTCATGATGCATCCTCAGACGTGCAAGGCGCGCCTCCAGCCTGGCAGACTGAGCACTTTTTCCTCTGAAGAATAAAAGAATAAACTTACAGAGCAGTTGATGAAGAACTAAGACCACAAATGTTAATGCAGTTGGCTCGGTCATATTTACTAAAACTTGATCATGTGTACAGCTTGTGTACATTAACAGAAATACGTTTGCATAATTCTGTTGGGATAAATTAAATCACATCTCTTACATGCTCTCATGAAGATGAAAACTGAAATAACTTCCTGAATTTCTTAGCAGCAGTTTACCTTTACTTTAATTAAGCAGCTGCAGTAAATGCTGTGATATAATAAGAAAACTGAGTTAAAGATGTAACAGTGGGCCTCTTTTTCAGCCCTAAAGTTTCAAGTACAATGGAAAAACAATGTGATGTTAGTGTTAGGAGCACATGACAATTTTAAACTAAAGAACCTTACTATAAAAAAAATTGAAATGTGCTCAACATTGTTTGAATGTTTCTGTAACTAAATTTATATTTTTTTATTTTATTATCATCATTATCCGTGTATTCATAACTGACTGAACACAGCTCTTTCTCCTCTTTTTTATGAAGTGCATTTAAAATCTTTAAACCCCAAAATTATTTTGACTTTTGGAACAAAGCAATACCATTAATTTTATGGCCTCCTATTTGAAATAAACATGTTTATAAAATTTTACATTTAATGCTCACCATCAACCATTAACTTTGTTATGGTGATCTGAAAAATTAGGCTGGTTAAATGTAATTTTCATAATCTGGTCTGTTTAGGTAGTGTTTAAGTTATTTTCCAAGTCCACTAATCTTTCTCTGAGCTATTATTAGGCTAGGTCACGTTAGCATTATCATATACACCAACACAAGTTAGCTTAGAGTGTTAAACACAAAAACACAAATTTTAAAATCTGTTAAATTTACTTTATAATTATGTTAAATTAAATTACTTACCTATTTTTCATGCTTTCTTCTTGTTCTGGAGCTCAGCAGTCCATCTTTGTGTCTGTGCTGCAGCTGCACCGCATGTCTCTGCTGCATGATGCACGTTAGCGAGCCAGAGGGTGGGGGATGGGCATGGGTGTCATGGGGACCGAAAAAGTCAGGTGTGTTTACCTCCATTTTAGAATACATAATATTTTTGCCTAAGCCAGGTAGGCTATGATGGGGACCGTTAAAGTCAGGAACGGTGTGTTTGCCTCCATTTTGAGAATACATAATATTATTACTATGATATGAGTAAAATTTAGAGTGCTGAAGTTGTTTTTACCAAAAACTAATTCGGGACAACATGCAAGACGCTCTATTTATTTATTATATATTAAAACCACTTCTGCAGTTACAATAAAAAAAGCCTGGAGGAAAATGTTAAACTTTTTCAGAGTAGTTAAAATAAAGTCATCAATCAGTAGTTTCATCCTATTTTTAAAAACGTGTGTTTGTTTTTGTTTGGTATCTTGAACCAGATGCAGTGAATCTCACATAGCAATCTGATGTAGTTGAATGACAGACAAAAGCTTTAAATCTTAAAAAATAAAAATAAAGTAGTGTAAAAGAAATGCGTACAAAGAGTAAATTCATTGTGATTAAAGATGTGGGCCATTTTGTGTTTCATGTTAAGTTAATATCTGGACACTGGCTTACAGAAACTTCATGTTAAATATATTTGAACATTGACTTACTGTAGTTTCATTTTAAATAAAAATCTGGACACTGACTAAATGTGACCTCAGGTCAAGTTTATTCCTGAAAGCTGGCAAAGTGCAGCCTTGAAAAAAATTGGCTATCAACTGTAGCCACAAGTTAATATCGGGACACAGGCTGTTTAGATTCTCTTGTTATTATAATAAGTGTAACATACAATGCATTGGCCAAATGTAACCTAATTTTGAATTAATATCAGGTCACTGGCTTACTGTAGTCTCATGTTAAGTAAATATCTGGACACAGGCTAACTGTAGTCTCATGTTAAGTAAATATCAGGTCACTGGCTAACTGTAGCCTCATGTTAAGTAAATATCTGGTCACTGGCTAACTGTAGCCTCATGTTGAATTAATATCAGGTCACTGGCTTACTGTAGTCTCATGTTAAGTAAATATCTGGACACAGGCTAACTGTAGTCTCATGTTAAGTAAATATCAGGTCACTGGCTAACTGTAGTCTCATGTTAAGTAAATATCAGGTCACTGGCTAACTGTAGCCTCATGTTAAGTAAATATCTGGTCACTGGCTAACTGTAGCCTCATGTTGAATTAATATCTGGACACTGGCTAACTGTAGCCTCATGTTGAATAAATATATGGACACTGGCTAACTGTAGCCTCATGTTGAATTAATATCTGGACACTGGCTAACTGTAGCCTCATGTTAAATAAATATCTGGACACTGGCTAACTGTAGCCTCATGTTGAATTAATATATGGACACTGGTTAACTGTAGCCTCATGTTAAATAAATATCAGGCCAATGGCTAACTGTAGTCTCATGTTAAGTAAATATCAGGTCATTGGCTAACTGTAGCCTCATTTTGAATTAATATCTGGACACAGGCTAACTGTAGCCTCATGTTGAATTAATATCTAGACACTGGGTAACTGTAGCCTCATGTTGAATTAATATCTGGACACTGGCTAACTGTAGCCTCATTTTGAATAAATATCTGGACACTGGCTAACTGTAGCCTCATGTTAAGTAAATATCAGGTCACTGGCTAACTGTAGCCTCATGTTGAATTAATATCTGGACACTGGCTAACTGTAGCCTCATGTTGAATTAATATCTGGACACTGGCTAACTGTAGCCTCATGTTAAGTAAATATCAGGTCACAGGCTAACTGAAGCCTCATGTTGAATTAATATCTGGACACTGACTGACTGCAGCCTCATTTTGAATTAATATCTGGACACAGGCTAACTGTAGCCTCTTGTTGAATTAATATCTGGTCACTGGCTAACTGCAGCCTCATGTTGAATTAATATCTGGACACAGGCTAACTGAAGCCTCATGTTGAATTAATATCTGGTCCCTGGCTAACTGTAGCCTCATGTTGAATTAATATCTGGACACAGGCTAACTGCAGCCTCATGTTGAATTAATATCTGGTCACTGGCTTACTGTAGCCTCTTGTTGAATTAATATCTGGTCACTGGCTGACTGTAGCCTCATGTTGAATTAATATCTGGACACAGGCTAACTGTAGCCTCATGTTGAATTAATATCTGGACACAGGCTAACTGTAGCCTCTTGTTGAATTAATATCTGGTCACTGGCTGACTGTAGCCTCATGTTGAATTAATATCTGGACACAGGCTAACTGAAGCCTCATGTTGAATTAATATCTGGTCCCTGGCTAACTGAAGCCTCATGTTGAATTAATATCTGGTCACTGGCTGACTGCAGCCTCATGTTGAATTAATATCTGGACACTGGCTAACTGCAGCCTCATGTTGAATTAATATCTGGTCACTGGCTAACTGTAGCCTCATGTTGAATTAATATCTGGACACAGGCTAACTGCAGCCTCATGTTGAATTAATATCTGGTCACTGGCTGACTGCAGCCTCATGTTGAATTAATATCTGGACACAGGCTAACTGTAGCCTCATGTTGAATTAATATCTGGACACAGGCTAACTGCAGCCTCATGTTGAATTAATATCTGGTCACTGGCTAACTGTAGCCTCATGTTGAATTAATATCTGGACACAGGCTAACTGCAGCCTCATGTTGAATTAATATCTGGACACAGGCTAACTGTAGCCTCATGTTGAATTAATATCTGGACACAGGCTAACTGTAGCCTCATGTTGAATTAATATCTGGACACAGGCTAACTGCAGCCTCATGTTGAATTAATATCTGGTCACTGGCTAACTGTAGCCTCATGTTGAATTAATATCTGGACACAGGCTAACTGCAGCCTCATGTTGAATTAATATCTGGTCACTGGCTAACTGTAGCCTCATGTTGAATTAATATCTGGACACAGGCTAACTGTAGCCTCATGTTGAATTAATATCTGGACACAGGCTAACTGAAGCCTCATGTTGAATTAATATCTGGAAACAGGGTAACTGTGGCCTCATGTTGAATTAATATCTGGACACTGGGTAACTGTAGCCTCATGTTGAATTAATATCTGGACACTGGCTAACTGTAGCCTCATGTTAAGTAAATATCAGGTCACAGGCTAACTGAAGCCTCATGTTGAATTAATATCTGGACACTGACTGACTGTAGCCTCATTTTGAATTAATATCTGGACACTGGCTAACTGTAGCCTCTTGTTGAATTAATATCTGGTCACTGGCTAACTGTAGCCTCATGTTGAATTAATATCTGGACACAGGCTAACTGAAGCCTCATGTTGAATTAATATCTGGACACAGGCTAACTGAAGCCTCATGTTGAATTGATATCTGGTCCCTGGCTAACTGTAGCCTCATGTTGAATTAATATCTGGACACTGACTGACTGTAGCCTCATGTTGAATTAATATCTGGACACAGGCTAACTGTAGCTTCATGTTGAATTAATATCTGGACACTGGCTAACTGTAGCCTCATGTTGAATTAATATCTGGACACAGGCTTACTGAAGCCTCATGTTGAATTAATATCTGGTCACTGGCTAACTGTAACCTCATGTTGAATTAATATCTGGACACTAGCTGACTGCAGCCTCATGTTGAATTAATATCTGGTCACTGGCTGACTGCAGCCTCATGTTGAATTAATATCTGGACACTGGCTAACTGCAGCCTCATGTTGAATTAATATCTGGTCACTGGCTGACTGCAGCCTCATGTTGAATTAATATCTGGACACTGGCTGACTGCAGCCTCATGTTGAATTAATATCTGGACACTGACTGACTGTAGCCTCATGTTGAATTAATATCTGGTCCCTGGCTAACTGTAGCCTCATGTTGAATTAATATCTGGACACTGACTGACTGTAGCCTCATGTTGAATTAATATCTGGACACTGGCTAACTGTAGCCTCATGTTAAGTAAATATCAGGTCACAGGCTAACTGAAGCCTCATGTTGAATTAATATCTGGACACTGACTGACTGTAGCCTCATGTTGAATTAATATCTGGACACAGGCTAACTGTAGCCTCTTGTTGAATTAATATCTGGTCACTGGCTAACTGCAGCCTCATGTTGAATTAATATCTGGTCACAGGCTAACTGTAGCCTCATGTTGAATTAATATCTGGACACAGGCTAACTGAAGCCTCATGTTGAATTAATATCTGGTCCCTGGCTAACTGTAGCCTCATGTTGAATTAATATCTGGACACAGGCTAACTGCAGCCTCATGTTGAATTAATATCTGGTCACTGGCTAACTGTAGCCTCATGTTGAATTAATATCTGGACACAGGCTAACTGCAGCCTCATGTTGAATTAATATCTGGTCACTGGCTAACTGTAGCCTCATGTTGAATTAATATCTGGACACAGGCTAACTGTAGCCTCATGTTGAATTAATATCTGGACACAGGCTAACTGAAGCCTCATGTTGAATTAATATCTGGTCCCTGGCTAACTGTAGCCTCATGTTGAATTAATATCTGGACACTGGCTAACTGTAGCCTCATGTTGAATTTATATCTAGACACTGGCTAACTGTAGCCTCATGTTAAGTAAATATCAGGTCACAGGCTAACTGAAGCCTCATGTTGAATTAATATCTGGACACTGACTGACTGTAGCCTCATTTTGAATTAATATCTGGACACTGGCTAACTGTAGCCTCATGTTGAATTTATATCTAGACACTGGCTAACTGTAGCCTCATGTTAAGTAAATATCAGGTCACAGGCTAACTGAAGCCTCATGTTGAATTAATATCTGGACACTGGCTAACTGTAGCCTCATGTTGAATTAATATCTGGACACAGGCTAACTGAAGCCTCATGTTGAATTAATATCTGGTCCCTGGCTAACTGTAGCCTCATGTTGAATTAATATCTGGACACTGACTGACTGTAGCCTCATGTTGAATTAATATCTGGACACAGGCTAACTGTAGCTTCATGTTGAATTAATATCTGGACACTGGCTAACTGTAGCCTCATGTTGAATTAATATCTGGACACTGGCTGACTGCAGCCTCATGTTGAATTAATATCTGGACACTGGCTAACTGTAACCTCATGTTGAATTTATATCTGGACACAGGCTAACTGTAGCCTCATGTTGAATTAATGTCTGGACACAGGGTAACTGTAACCTCATGTTGAATTAATATCTGGACACAGGCTAACTGTAGCCTCATGTTGAATTAATATCTGGACACTGGCTAACTGTAACCTCATGTTGAATTAATATCTGGACACTGGCTAACTGTAACCTCATGTTGAATTAATATCTGGACACTGGCTAACTGCAGCCTCATGTTGAATTAATATCTGGACACAGGCTAACTGCAGCCTCATGTTGAATTAATATCTGGTCACTGGCTAACTGTAGCCTCATGTTGAATTAATATCTGGACACTGGCTAACTGTAGCCTCATGTTGAATTAATATCTGGACACTGGCTAACTGTAGCCTCATGTTGAATTTATATCTAGACACTGGGTAACTGTAGCCTCATGTTAAGTAAATATCAGGTCTCTGGCTAACTGTAACCTCATTTTGAATTAATATCTGGACACTGGCTAACTGTAGCCTCATGTTGAATTAATATCTGGACACTGGCTAACTGTAGCCTCATGTTGAATTTATATCTAGACACTGGCTAACTGTAGCCTCATGTTAAGTAAATATCAGGTCACAGGCTAACTGAAGCCTCATGTTGAATTAATATCTGGACACAGGCTAACTGTAGCCTCATGTTGAATTAATATCTGGACACTGGCTAACTGTAGCCTCATGTTGAATTAATATCTGGACACTGGCTGACTGCAGCCTCATGTTGATTTAATATCTGGACACTGGCTGACTGTAGCCTCATGTTGAATTAATATCTGGACACAGGCTAACTGTAGCCTCATGTTGAATTAATATCTGGACACTGGCTAACTGTAGCCTCATGTTGAATTAATATCTGGACACAGGCTAACTGTAGCCTCATGTTGAATTAATATCTGGTCACTGGCTAACTGTAGCCTCATGTTGAATTAATATCTGGACACAGGCTAACTGTAGCCTCATGTTGAATTAATATCTGGACACAGGCTAACTGTAGCCTCATGTTGAATTAATATCTGGACACAGGCTAACTGTAGCCTCATGTTGAATAAATATCTGGACACAGGCTAACTGTAGCCTCATGTTGAATTAATATCTGGACACTGGCTAACTGTAACCTCATGTTGAATTAATATCTGGACACAGGCTAACTGTAGCCTCATGTTGAATTAATATCTGGACACTGGCTAACTGTAACCTCATGTTGAATTAATATCTGGACACTGGCTAACTGTAGCCTCATGTTGAATTAATATCTGGACACTGGCTAACTGTAGCTTCATGTTGAATTAATATCTGGACACAGGCTAACTGTAACCTCATGTTGAATTTATATCTGGACACTGGCTAACTGTAGCCTCATGTTGAATTAATATCTGGTCACTGGCTAACTGTAACCTCATGTTGAATTAATATCTGGACACTGGCTAACTGTAACCTCATGTTGAATTAATATCTGAACACAGGCTAACTGTAGCCTCATGTTGAATTAATATCTGGACACAGGCTAACTGTAGCCTCATGTTGAATTAATATCTGGACACAGGCTAACTGTAGCCTCATGTTGAATTAATATCTGGACACAGGCTAACTGTAGCCTCATGTTGAATTAATATCTGGACACAGGCTAACTGTAGCCTCATGTTGAATTAATATCTGGACACTGGCTAACTGTAGCCTCATGTTGAATTAATATCTGGACACAGGCTAACTGTAGCCTCATGTTGAATTAATATCTGGACACTGGCTAACTGTAGCCTCATGTTGAATTAATGTCTGGACACAGGCTAACTGTAACCTCATGTTGAATTAATATCTGGACACTGGCTAACTGTAGCCTCATGTTGAATTAATATCTGGACACAGGCTAACTGAAGCCTCATGTTGAATTAATATCTGGTCCCTGGCTAACTGTAGCCTCATGTTGAATTTATATCTGGACACTGGCTAACTGTAGCCTCATGTTGAATTAATATCTGGTCACTGGCTAACTGTAGCCTCATGTTGAATTAATATCTGGACACTGGCTAACTGCAGCCTCATGTTGAATTAATATCTGGACACAGGCTAACTGTAGCCTCATGTTGAATTAATATCTGGACACTGGCTAACTGTAGCCTCATGTTGAATTAATGTCTGGACACTGGCTAACTGTAGCCTCATGTTGAATTAATATCTGGACACTGGCTAACTGTAGCCTCATGTTGAATTAATATCTGGACACTGGCTAACTGTAGCCTCATGTTGAATTAATATCTGGACACAGGCTAACTGTAGCCTCATGTTGAATTAATATCTGGACACTGGCTGACTGCAGCCTCATGTTGAATTAATATCTGGACACAGGCTAACTGTAGCCTCATGTTGAATTAATATCTGGACACTGTAGCCTCATGTTGAATTAATATCTGGACACAGGCTAACTGTAGCCTCATGTTGAATTAATATCTGGACACTGGCTAACTGTAGCCTCATGTTGAATTAATATCTGGACACAGGCTAACTGTAGCCTCATGTTGAATTAATATCTGGTCACTGGCTAACTGTAGCCTCATGTTGAATTAATATCTGGACACAGGCTAACTGTAGCCTCATGTTGAATAAATATCTGGTCACAGGCTAACTGTAGCCTCATGTTGAATTAATACCTGGACACAGGCTAACTGTAAGCCTCATGTTGAATTAATATCTGGACACAGGCTAACTGTAGCCTCATGTTGAATTAATATCTGGACACAGGCTAACTGTAGCCTCATGTTGAATTAATATCTGGACACAGGCTAACTGTAACCTCATGTTGAATTAATATCTGGACACAGGCTTACTGAAGCCTCATGTTGAATTAATATCTGGACACAGGCTAACTGTAGCCTCATGTTGAATTAATATCTGGACACAGGCTAACTGTAACCTCATGTTGAATTAATATCTGGACACTGGCTAACTGTAACCTCATGTTGAATTAATATCTGGACACTGGCTAACTGTAGCCTCATGTTGAATTAATATCTGGACACTGGCTAACTGTAGCTTCATGTTGAATTAATATCTGGACACAGGCTAACTGTAGCCTCATGTTGAATTAATATCTGGTCACTGGCTAACTGTAGCCTCATGTTGAATTAATATCTGGACACCGGCTAACTGTAGCCTCATGTTGAATAAGTATCTGGACACAGGCTAACTGTAGCCTCATGTTGAATTAATATCTGGCTAACTGTAGCCTCATGTTGAATTAATATCTGGTCACTGGCTAACTGTAGCCTCATGTTGAATTAATATCTGGACACTGGCTAACTGTAGCCTCATGTTGAATTAATATCTGGACACAGGCTAACTGTAGCCTCATGTTGAATTAATATCTGGACACAGGCTAACTGTAGCCTCATGTTGAATTAATGTCTGGACACAGGCTAACTGTAGCCTCATGTTGAATTAATGTCTGAGCACAGGCTAACTGTAGCCTCATGTTGAATTAATATCTGGACACAGGCTAACTGTAGCCTCATGTTGAATTAATGTCTGGACACAGGCTAACTGTAGCCTCATGTTGAATTAATATCTGGACACAGGCTAACTGTAGCCTCATGTTGAATTAATATCTGGACACAGGCTAACTGTAGCCTCATGTTGAATTAATATCTGGACACAGGCTAACTGTAGCCTCATGTTGAATTAATATCTGGACACAGGCTAACTGTAGCCTCATGTTGAATTTATATCTGGACACAGGGTAACTGTAACCTCATGTTGATTAATATCTGGACACAGGCTTACTGTAGCCTCATGTTGAATTTATATCTGGACACAGGGTAACTGTCACCTCATGTTAAATTAATATCTGGACACAGGCCAACTAATAGCCTCATGTTGAATTAATATTCTGGACACTGGCTAACTGCTAGCCCCATGTTGAATTAATATCTGGACACACCAACTGTAACCTATGTTGAATTAATATCTGGACACAGGCTAACTTGTAGCCTCATGTATGTTTTATCTGACACAGGGTTAAAATACATACATAATAAAATTCCTCCCACAGCAATGGTTAAAGATGTCTGGTACTTTTTCTCATTGTTGCTTTTCTGCAAAATGTTGAATATGTTGCAAATTTTATAATAAATGCTAGTACTATTTCTACTAGAAATAATAGTTGTAATGATAAAAATAAAAATAAATAATAATAATAATAATAATAATAATAATGACAATAGACATAATAATACTTAAAAATGAAAAGAAAAATACCACTGTACAACAACAACGACTAATCAAAGAATATTTACAAATAAATAATGAAGTTATCTGTTTTAACATTTTATTGCTTATTCTTGTGATGTATTCATTGAACAGTGGTCAAAATGGATTTGTCAATCATTCCAACATCTTTATTATTTATGGTTCAAACAATGTCCCAACTTCAGTGGAATTTGGATTTGAGCATAATTAGCGAACAAAATTGTTTATTAGTTACTTTTTATTATTAAATAGGTTCCCCAATGTTTATTTTAAATGGTCCAGGTAATTTATAAAATGTCTTATCACATAAAAGTGAAAAAAAAGCCATGATAATGATACACAACTGTAGCCACATGTTGAATAATACCATGTTGAATTAATATCTGACACTGGCATTTCATGTGTGCACAGGTTCCTCAGTCTCAGGTCGTGGACCCCACCAGGATAGAAAAACAAACACACACACACACACACACATACACACACACACGCACACACAGTCAGACGGTAACAGGGGGGAGAGGGAAGGGGGCACGAGTTAGGCAGACACTGGAGAGTCATTTATAAATCGAAGACAGATTAAATTATTCGCTGGCCAACATGGACGCTGAGCATGAAATTTATCAGCAATCACATTGGCTGCATTGGCTGTCTCATTTATCACAGGAGGAGTGAGGGGTGGGGGGTGTCAGTGGTCCTCACAGAGATAGACATCCACACAAACACACACATGCACAATTACAAGATAGACTGTAGGTACAGACATACTGTGCAGACAGGCACCAAGGCATTAAGTATGATAAAGTATGTGCACGTATGTTTACTGCCTGCTGCAGCCTCGATCAACGATGTCATCACATTGACAGAGTATTATGTAGACCAACAAATCAGCCAAATAGCTCACATTAGCTTCCTCTGCTCTGATTGGCTGATTGGCAACTTTAAGAGCATCTGGCCCTCAGCCTTCAGACCAATGAGACCCAGAGGAACCAAGGGACATTTTAATTTTTTTTCTACAGATAAACCATGACATGAAGTTTGGCATTAATGATTTTTTTTTAACTTTAGTAATTTGAACACCATCTGTTTTTGTGACTTTTGATCATACAGCTCTGGTTGAATTAAAATATGTTATTTTGTAAATTTGCAGGCCCAGGCTCCAAATTTGTTGTTTTTACTTTTTTCCAGCAGATGGCAGCACCCTCTCATTTTAGTGCCTGGAGAATGATGATGATCACCAATAAGTAATTAATACAGGAATTGCTTTTTTAAAGTCAAAACAGAAAAAAATAAAAAAAAAAATCCTGTTGATAATCACTGCACATAAATCAGAATGTTTATAAGTGGAAAACAAATCATTGCTGTGTGACGCTTTAACATGCCAGACTGCTACAGTGTGTATGAAGGGTCAATCTTTGGACAAAAAAAGCTTCATTTTTGTTCATTAACAGGACTGAGACTCGGGAAAAAGAACCGCTAATAAAGAGGACATGTTTTTATGATAAAAACAATCATCTCAAAGATGTTGAGACAGGAGGGATTGGTATTCTGAAAAACTTACGTCTCTATGTCGGAGTTTTTGCAGGTTTTAGGGAGACCTGCTGTGCTGCCATCCACTTTCTCTCCACTGCTGGTAGATGGACTTCCTACATGAAGAAGTATACAAATGAAATGTATAGAACAGTATTCCATTTCTATTATTTTAACAATTAAATTATTCATTCAAAGTCAGTCATGCATAATCAAAAGCGTATTGAGAGGCAGTTTGATATTCAGTTTGCAGTGTCCTTCTCTAAAGATTCATATGTCTGAGTCTGCTTGGCCAGATTGTGTCTGATTTATGATCTTTTTTTTTTTCTGTACAATCAGTGATTCATATTCTCATTTACAAAGTAAGAGATAAAGCGTGAAATTTAGCTGTATGTCTCCTAGACTTGGATAGAACTTTATTTATTGAAACAGGAGCCATCTTTTCTTCACTTTAGTCATTATGGTGTGATATTACACACACCCATTATTAAAACATAAGACTCAGAGTTCAGAGACCTTCATGGGCTCATAGGCAGCTTATCTGTTTTCACTGGCATTGTTATAGTTATTTGTGCAGTCATATTACATTTTATATTTTGGATTGGATCAAACTGATCTAAAGTGCTCTCAAAATTATGCTGTGTTTTCCTAGACAGATGATAGGGAAAAAAAATAAAAGTTCAGAGCTGCTGCCTTACTGGGCTGATGAAATGGGATGGTTAACTTTGCAAACACAGAGAGAAAAATTAAAACTACAGTTTTAGAATTGCATCAATATATTCATAAGTTAGTTTTTATACCAAGGTTGATAATGGTCGTGTTTTTTTTTTGTTTTTTGAGAAAAGAAACAAATCTATGAAAAATTTGACGATAAACACACAAATTTTATGCTGAAATCAGAAGATCATAGTTTCATTTTAGTTCATGAAACTGGCAGTGAGTTCAGGCTCTGCCTATAAAATCATTGATTATTTAACTATGAGATCAGCCCTGTTTTTAATGACAGTGTGTGCTTTAATTGATTAAAGTTAAACAAGTGGTTGACTTAAGGAAACAGAAGGAATGCTGAAATTGGCAATAACAACCATTAGTTTAAAAGTAGGATTAACATGGTGGATAATTTAGATGTGTAATATTTTATAATATTTAATGTTAAAAACTCAAACACTTTGAATGCAGAAGATTTATAAATGAAAAGGTACATGTGAGTAGTTTAAAACCAAAATATAAAATGTCATCAGGTTGGAGGACCCCCCTGTCATTGTAATACTAAGAAATATGATGTGTGTTGTTTGTATCACCGGAGATTTATTTAAACAAACTGTGGTGAACATGAAAATTTGCTTCACTCACCTTCATTTGACCATTTGTTAAACTCTGGATTCACTCTGGAGTCGCACATCATACCACCGCTGCTGCTGCTGCTGTAAAACAAATACATAAACAGGCATTTTGAAGCAAATCTGTCCATACTGTTATTGTTTATGTACAACTGGATCTGTAATATCAGGAGAGAGACTCACTTCACTGACGTCTCTTTGGAGTTTTCTCCTGAACATGGGATCACATCTGTCTCTGAGTATCTGAGGTCAGAGATCAGGAAATGTCCAACAACATATTCTGACAAAAACACTTCAATATAAGGATCAGTTAAGGGCTAAAAAGTTGTAACATCACATGAAATTAAATCAGAATTTTTCAGATTTTGAAGCATGAACCTTTCAAGAAATTCAACATTTTAGATAATTAAGATTTTACCCAGTTAAGGATTAACTCCATTTTTTTTTTTTTTTTTTTTTTTCCAGATTGTTCTTGTCAATTTAAGAAAATAATAATAAACCAAGAAGACGATTGTAAGTTTATGGCAGGTTAAATTATATTTTTGTTGATAATGAGACTATAACTTAAAAATAAATGAACTTTAAATATTAGGGTTTATAAATTTAGGATATAACAACAAATTAACTCAGAATTACATCTACACATGCAAGGTAGACAGTCCGGGTACCAAAGTGCAGTTTTGGGGCATTTAAGGCTTAATGGCCTCTAAATCAAAATGAAAAAGATGTATTAAAAAAGCATCACTATAGAGTTTCTGTATTGTCTAATAAAGCACTAGTTAAATGTAAGTATACCCACATAAAGGCCATGTCACTTGGAAAATGTTGGTGCATTACCTCTGTTTTTTTAACGTTTAAACTATGAATAAAATGCAGAAAACATGACAGGATCTACCCTTGATTCAACCTCACATTGTGATACAACACACAAAATGTGACGTGTAATAGAAACATTTCTCTGTGGTCTAGATTGTTGTTACTTTTCTTTTTTTTCAAATAATCTATGGACTTACTTTTTTATAGATGTTTCTCTAAATCTCTTTATGTAGCATTAGAATGTATTCAGGTTTTAGTTAATACTATATTTAGGAAATAGTATAAGCAAAATATTGGTTCTAAAAATCAGCTGTTAACTGTTTTGTTGCACTTATAGAGAGGCTAAAACTGACTCTAATGTTGTATAAGTAGGTTAAATTGTCAAGCTCATTTAATTGTACAGTATTATTTGTGTATGAGTTACAATATACTTATGATTATAATCTACTTTCATGACAGCTTTTTATTTGATTTCTTTGTTGATTTATATGTTTTTTCAGCAATTTGTAACATTGCAGCCCTCAGGCAGTAAAAAAGGTTTTTATGGGGCCCTCTTGGAAATCAAGTTCCTTTTCCCTGTCATAGACAAAAACCAATACTATGTCTTTATCACTTAGTCCATGATATAACGTGGTCTTCAATGATTTTCTCTCACACAAAAATATGTTTGATCTCAAAATTTTAAAGTTCAGTTTCATGTAAATGTTTGACTTTTGAACTCAAAATTGTGATTTTGGTTTCTTCTGATTTTTTTTAAATGCATGACTTCTTTAAAGAATGGCCTGAGACACGGTCATATATTTCCTTCTGGTTTCCACTTACATTAAGACAGAAAAGAATAAACCTTTGCTGTCATGTTTCCATTTTGAAATATCAGCAAATCTGAGTTTTGTTTGTTCAGGTTTAAGTGCAAACGAGCAGCAACTAAGGGCTTCCCTAAAACAAGTTTGATTTTAAACTCATTTCTGAGTTTGCTACATTTTGATTCTTTCAGTCCACAAGAGTATTCGAGCTTCAGTTTGGTGTGAAGGATACTGGGCTCTGCCGTACTCCAGAGTGTCGTCTCCATCCACGTCCAGGTCTGCGTCACTGTCTCTGCACTCTTTCGAGGTCGTGCTCACCAGAACTGCAGCTGTGGAGATAATATAACAAAAAAGTTTTCTTCTGTTTAAACAACTCGAGTAAGAAGTTATATGGAAAGAATAGATGTTGTTTCACTCTTGAATGAATCATAACATGTTTGAGTTTTGTGTGTCCGTCAGGTTGTGTAACAAGTTTGCAGGTCAGAGCTTCTTCCTCCTCGGGTAAAGGAAACTGTTACTTTTAAGTTTACCTGCAGGGCATCGCTCTGCGCTGTAATCTGCACTGAAAAGTTCAGTGATTTTCTGCTGCCACTCAGCCACATCACTCACCCTCCACTGAACAAGATCACCCACACCACACACACATTGTTCTTACCTTTAAACCCCCCGACTAAAGATGTCACCTGGATCCTCCTCTTCTCGTTCCAGTCGTCCTCTAAAGGCAGCAGGTCTGCCGGGCCCTCCTGACACACACACACACACACAAACACACATTAAACATGTGTGTCATGCCTGCAGCCACAGATCTGCTGCTGTGTTTTCATAGCTGTGTTTTCACATGAATACACACACAGCGAGCAGATTGTGATCCTGATGCCACATGAACAGAAGCCGCCGCAGAGTCAGGGCGAGACGGTTCATTTTCCTTCTCTCGACCTGAAATCTGCCCCGTTATCTGTTTATGTTCAGTCAAAATGAAATGTCAAGGATACCTGACATGTGTCCTTTAAGATAAAACACACACCTGCCCGTCTTCTGGTCTCCTCCTCTTCATCTTACCGATCCTGACTGAAAACAGACAGCAAATGAGAAAGATTAGACCAAGAGAAACACTTTAAAAGTCACTTTTACTTCAGTTTGTTCTTTATGATTGTGTTTGATTGACATATGATCGAGTGCAAAATTTTTCTGTGCTGGGTCCCAACATTAAACCTGACAATTTCGGGGCTCAAAACCTTCATACAACCAAAACATGGAACTTTTATTTATCCCTCTAAACATTCATATGAAAACATGCAAACATTGTCCTTATAATCATGTCTTCATATGAACTGGTAAACTATTATGATCAGGAAGTGAGGAGTGTGTTAGTGAGATTTTTAGTTAGAAAAGAGTTTCAAAAGTAAAAACACCACCTAAACTGGGACAGACAGTACAAATGATAAGAAGCTAGGATAAAAGTCCAATCTTCTGGTTGTGTTGTGTTAGTATTCAGACTTAACAGAAGGAGTATCAGGTTCTTCAGCATCATTTGAGCTGTAATTTCATGATGCTTTATTTATAAATTACAAACAGCAGTGATCATCTGACAGCAAAACAGCTTCACATAACAACCAGAGAACACAGATGTGTTTTTTTCTGTTTCCCCCATCCTGTCATACCTGCCCCCTCCCCTCCTCTCTGATATAAAAGTTAACACAGCAGAACACCAACTGCACCTCCTCTCCCTCTGTGACCTGACTGACTGCAGATTGCACTGGGGGACATTAACTTTTAGGGTCTTCTAATTCCCACTCTGGATGACAGTGGGCCTCCAGGGGAGGGGGGAACACGCACACATACACGCAGAGAAAGCTGGTGGCCATGACCTGCGAGCCGTCATCCCTGCGCACATAATGAGGGTTAAAGAGACGGTCATATACGAGGAAGAGCTCATCAAACAGAGAGAGAGGGAGATAGAGGTTGATTAATCAACACCACCCCCTCCTCCTCCTCTTCTTCTTCTTCTTCTTCCTCCCTGACATGTATTTAGAAGCTCATTATGCTGTCCTGTTATAAAGCCCAATAAAGGCTAACAGAGCTCGACAGCAGAGGCAGTTTAAAGAGTCAGCTAAGAGCCCGACAATCTGAGCCGTAATAACGACAGAGTAAGACGTCAGCTGCAGCTTTGAGAGTCCTCTGCAGGCGTCATGTCCTCATCCATGCAGATACTTCATTAAATTTAACTCAAAATACATTAATGATTGAGGAATACAAGAGTGTGAGCTGGAATAATTTTTATTTTTTATATTAGCTATTGTCTCATTGAGCTCTTACAATAGACAGATACTACTCCACTTGTTTTTGACACCATTAACACACTGATCTCTGTTTATTAGACAGATTATTTAGAATCTTATGTCTGAAATAAAGAAGTAAATATGATGACACACTGATAGAAACATTTGAGAAGAAGGCAGGGACAGAAAATGCCGTCATGAACTTTGCAACAGTTAGTTTGAAGCCCTTCGTAAAAACAGAGCCTCGAACAGGGCTCTGAAACAGCAGAGGGAAACTCAATAGATGTTTCAGTTAGAATAAGAACCTTTTCTTGAGATGATGAAGTTTTTATGTCCTCATTTAAAGGAATCTTTATCACAGTTAATGCCACACATTTACTCTGGGACATGCATATTTTTGCCATCTCTGCAATCCAGAGACATCTCAGAGAGATTAACATGCAAACAGATAGTTTTAGTGTGGGCATGAAAAATGTCTTTTAGGAAAAAAGCTGCTGAACTTCTAACTTGAGAAAAACCTGAGTTTTTGCTGTGGAAAAGGAAAATGTGAATGCAAACAACCGTCAAGAGATGGAAACACTTTTTAACAAGCAGATTGTTGAAATATCATGTTAGTGGGAGATCACCACAAGTCACACATGTTTATATTTTATTACAGCTGACATCCAAGTTTGGCCTCATTTTTCTTTATCTATCTTATGTATTTATTTAATTTGATTGTGTTTAATATTTAGCTGTATTTATTCTATTCTGAACAATCTTTAACTATATTGTCTCAATCTGCATTTCTCAAAAAAAGTTTGAAAATATTATTTGGTTAATTATTTCTCCTCTTTAATACACTTGATAGTATTTTATTTTATATCGTTAAACACCTGATTGGTCACCTTTACAACTACGAATAACCTGTAAAGATCATGCACTCATGACATGAACAACACAGCCCGATCTTCTTAGGCGCCTCCACAAACGTGCCAAGATCCCCTCTTCCCCTGAAAGAAAGCCTTTGTTTCCTCAGTGATGCAAAGGTGAGAAAAAATCTACCTAAAAAACATTTACTAACTTTTTAGAGGAGTATATTATTTTAATAAATCATTAATAATTTTGGCACTCAGTTTCTTAGTGTTTCATCATCCTACTCTTGTTTTTATTTATTTTCTGGTTTATATATGTTAGTTGTGTAAAATATTACTATTGTTAAGTTCATTTTCATCATAACCATTATTTTATCTCTAGTTTAGGGTTTTTAAACCAGTCTCCAGTGTTCTCTCATTATGAATTCATGATGGCAGAGCCTCACTTCCTTAGGTTCCCACTATAACAGTTAAGGTCCTTGTTGTAGTTCTTGATCCTTTATTTTATTTTTTCAAACATTGGTTTTGTTTATTTTAATTGGCTTCATTATGTTTTATTTAATGTTTACTTTTTGTTGTTATTTACATTTGAAACATATGAAAAGTGCCACACAAACAAAGTCTAATTGATTGATTGACCAACTGATGTAAAGTGACCTGGTTCATTGAACAGTGATATAATTAATTAAAAACACAACCTTTAACTTCTGAAGCCTTGATATGAACATAAACATTTTCTAACATCAGTTTTCTTATTGATAAATTTGCTGATGGAGAAAGTGCAGCTCAGAGTGCCTTACCAGCTTGTGTGCAGTCTAGGTGGGCTCCTGCGCTGTGGGGGCGTAATGGGGCAGATTTGACGTAGCACCTGCACCAGCAGAGGTCATCGACTGTTAACATATCAAGAAGCCAAAGTTGAAAGGTTAATAGCTCCTCTGCTCGTGTGGGCGCTAGGCCAGTATGTGGTTGGGTGGGGGGGTGATATCTGCATGACGGGTGAGGGAGGGTGAGGACTGGACGACACGGGGGGAAAGGGAAACTGACTCCTTTTCTTTCTCAAAGCATTAAAAAGCTGCGGAGCTGACAGACTGTAATGTGCTGAACTTTTCTCTTTAAGACAAAGTTAGAAAACCTCTCTCTGAGCAGAAACTCACCGTTTAATCTGGTGTGTCTATTTTCTTCAGCCAAACAGTTAATCATGATATTATTAAACAGCAGAAAATAAACTGCGCTAAGATTTAAACTCACTGAATGTCTCATTTGAGAGCTTGTCAAAGGGCCCACGTAACAATGGTAACCTTTAGCAGAAATGTCTTGCAAACAATTCCCTCACAACCTATCATACATAACACAATTCATTCATGTACATTTGTATACATATTACTCAAATTTGTCAGCCTGTATGCTTTGGTTTAATTTAATCGTCACTGCTTTATTTCTGCTGTACTTTTTTTTGTTCGTTTTTTTTTTTCTTTTTTAACTGGAGTGGTCTGTCCATCATGTCTATCATTACACCAGATGTGTTACATACTCACTGTCAGTTTTACAGAACTAACCTCAGCCACGTCAATCACGAACAAAAGGTCCACTTATCTGGAACAATAGTCTGCATCACTTTGCAACCACATTTGTGAAGTTTATAAATAGTCTTTTTTTCTTCTTTTAGGCCTCCTATGACAACTGAACATTTAATTGTATTCTGTGACAAAACAACATTTATACAAAACCCTTTGTCCCTCTTATGGATCTTTTTTCTTCCTTTTGCAAAACTGATCTAAGTAATACAAAAAAATTCAAAGGAAAACCTTGAAAGAAGTAACTAAAAATTTATGATTATGCACATTTTAGGTTAAAGTACAGTGAAAAGAGTCAATATGCTAATACATTTGCAGTCTTTTTTTAGTTATTACACGTAGTCGTATTTGAACCTTCATAGGCCTCTATTTTTTCAGTAAGGCTTTTTGAGGCTAGGAACAGTCTCTGATTAGACTTTGTTGGAAAAATAAGTCTTAGCAGCTAGCACTAAACATAACAGGCGTTACTTACAGTGTTACTAAAAACCTAAGACTCACTCTTGCAGAGATAATAAATGCACCAAGTTGACAAAAGTGCCTGAGAGGTTCACAGATTTATGATGATGAAATACCAAAATACTTAAATTCCAGGATGAAATAAAATGGGAATCTGTAGCCCCATTGATGCTGCTGTTTCAAGCCATAATATTGGTGACCTTGTGACACTTTCCCTCCACTGAATGACACAGACAGAATGGGGAAACAAGTTGACCTCCCCATTGCTCTTTCTCCAGAGGAGGAGGCGAGCAGACTAAGCAGGAGACAGGAGTGCTGTGAGTGAGTGTCTCTGCTTTTGTGTATGAGAACATGTGCCATTTTGACCATCCAAGCCATTTTGTACTGTGAATTGACACAGATATCATGCCCTTGAAGAATTAATGTGAAAGTTTAGAGATATTTTGATTTGATTGAAGGGCATATTGGTCATTGCACAAAGAAGAAATGATTAGATATATTAGATCGATTTTTTTAATGGATTTCATTACATTGCCATGTAGAGCAGTTTTCCATATTTTCGATAAAACTTCTCAATTGATTTTTATTAAATTTGCAGAGTATGTTGGTCAAGGCACCAGGAAAATGTGTTAAGACTTTGGTGGTGATCTTATTCCGGATCCAGATCCAGGAACTATTTTAATGATTTCCTAATATTGTGTGATCGGGCAGTTTTATACATTTACAATAATAACTCAGGTAAGAATGTGAGAAATGCCTTGGTAGAAGTATGTGCTTTCCGGACACTTCTTGTTTGGTTATTGGTTAATTAATGTTGTAGTTGTTTTTTAGGGTTCATATTAATAATCTATAAATAAACCAGAGCCATTTTGGACAAATCTGTCCAGTAAGAAAATAAGAGGCTCGGCTATACAGTGTTGAAGACTGCACAGACAGCTCTGTGAAATTTACAGGGAAAAAGCCTTGTGGTATCTACCTAAATTATTTACAATACTTGACTTTTCTGTTAGCAAGGCCTTTTTTCTGCATCTTCGGCACATTGCATAGCCTCTGTATCCCCCTGCTTGAAGTGAAGTAGTACCAGAACAAACAGGCCCACTAGACATACAAATAATCCATAGACATCACACATATTGACTGTAGTACCAGAACAAACAGGCCCACTAGACATACAAATAATCCATAGACATCACATATTGACTGTAGTATCCACAGTAGGCATGAATGTAGCAAAATGCGTCACCCTATTATTGCAGAATGTTTATTTTCTAAAATCAAAAGTGCCTCCTATAAGAGAATAAAATCTCTAACAGATACAGTACGGGCCAAAAGTTTGGACACACCTTCTCATTCAATGTGTTTTTTTATTTTCATCACTATTTACATTGTAGATTCTCACTGAAGGTATCAAAACTATGAATGAACATGTGTGAAATTATGTACTTAAAGAAAAAAGTGTGAAAAAAATGAAAACGTCTTATATTCTAGTTTCTTTAAAAGTATCCACCCTTTGTTCTGATTACTGCTTTGCAGACTTTTGTCATTCTCTTTATGAGCTTCAAAAGGTAGTCACCCGAAATGGTTTTCACCTCTCAGGTGTGCCTTGGCAGGGTTAATTAATGGAATTTCGTGCCTTTTTAACAGGGTTGGGACCATCAGTTGTGTTGTTCAGAAGTCAGGCTGATGCACAGCCGACAGCCCTATCAGACAACTGTTAGTATTAATATTATGGCAAGAACCAATCAGCTAAGTTAAGAGAAACGAGTGGCCATCATTACTTCAGTAAGAATCTACAATGTAATGAAAATAAAGAAAACGCATCAAATGTGAAGGTGTGTCCAAACTTTTGGTCTGTACTGTATACACTGTGACAACGAGAAGAACAGTAAAAGAGATACCATGTCAAAAAATACCTAAACAAAAATGATAATTTTTCAGTATTCGCAATGATAAGTTTGGAATATTGACATTTTGCACACCAGCAAAAATCCAATATTGTGCATCCCTATCTGTGACATACTATATAATCATTTTGTTTTGCTGTTTAATTCTTTTTACAGTTTGGGACAATTTGTGGTTGTTCCATTTGTCTTACCTGGTATCGGTCTGAGTGGGTGTCCTCAGATGGTCGAGGAGGCGTAGTGGGAGAGCCTCCTTCACGTTTGATATGAAAAGACAGTGAGAGAGACTAGAGAGGAAAAGAAGAAACAACAGTGAGAGAGA
Organism: Scarus forsteni; assembly: GCA_036419115.1. Taxonomy (NCBI): domain Eukaryota; kingdom Metazoa; phylum Chordata; class Actinopteri; order Labriformes; family Labridae; genus Scarus; species Scarus forsteni. Next base: position 22,973,176 of record JAZDUH010000136.1, on the reverse strand, counting down.
GCACTGAAGGTAGGATAAAGCTCTTCAAGAAGTGTTGAAGATTTGAGCTGTTTACCTTTGGTGTCCTCATGAGGTGGTCATGCTGCACTGCAGTGGCACTGTGGAGAAAAAGGACGTGATACTGACAAGCTGATAGGTGAACAGGCTTGGAAAAAGACACACAAAACACACAGCACATGCATTTTTACTGTAAAGTACGCAAACCCAATATTGTGTTTGAATGTGGTCACATAAATAATGTTTTATCCTGTCTAAATTTGTATCCCTGTCTGTGTATAACCTTATTTTACATTTATGCCTGTCAAAAAGACTCAACCACACGCAAACTTCACACTCACAATCTCACACATACACACACAGTGTCCCCATGGGCCAGGTTCAATTTGAAAGCATTACTGTCCATGGAGCGGTCGTTAAGCAGATTTGGAGTGTAATGTCTTTATTGGACGAATCATTCTTCTGGTCTAAGCAGCAGGTAATGTGTGTGTGTATGTGTGTGTGTTTAACACCATGACTCTGTGTGTGTGTGTGTGTGTGTGTGTGTTTAACACCCTGACGGTGTGTTCATGTGCGTGTCTGGCTCAGAGCGGCCATTAGCAGGACATTATCCTCCTGCTGTATGATTTGTCGCCTGGAGGCCACGGCTGTAATATGAAATATGTAGGAAACAATGAGGCTGCTTGTAAACATCACACGCAGGTGACGGGGAGAAAAAGACGAGGATGGGAGATACCACCTGAGGAAAGTAAGGGTGGGGGGATGGGGGGCTCTGAGTCTGTCAACATTCACCTGAGAGCCAGACAACAAAGAGCGTGTGGCAAATCAGGGGAAAACTAATGGATAAACAGAGGTGGAGAAGTGTTTTCATAAAGGTTTTAAATACTTTTTTTGATTAAGTAACTCATAATGGCATGACAAAACATGATGATAAAAAAGTGGTAACATTTTATGATAACTATGCCAAGATTAGCTATATAGCATTACCAAAGCAACACACCATTAAGAAACAAAATCAAAATGTAAACATGTGTTATAAATGCTTTATCCATAGATAAGCACAGTATTAGTAACAGTAATTCATAATGCATTATTAACTTATTTAGAAAGCAATTATTATGAGTCCTGAATTCTGAATTAACAGATCACCTTTAAAGCACAGATAACTGATTTGTTTGTAACTGATAATGCCTAAAATGTTTTTTTTTATTATAATACATCTTTAATGTTAATTTGTCAGCTTTTGTACACCATTAAATCAACTGTTAAGCTATAACCTAGTTTTTATGGTGTTAGCAATGCTCATTTGGATATTCTTTTCTGCTTGAGTTATACAGTCATTGTGCCTTAGGACAGTCATGGGCCAGCGCTGGATAATGTTTGTGTACTAAATCCATGCTTTATAAGCAGTGCTGGTGCCTAAAAGTCCTCTGAATTGATACTTTTAAGAAAAAAATGAGTTTTCGTTCGGTTTATTCCTATCAGGTCCCATGTCATTTTGCGTCTGTTGTCTGTTATGATTTTTTTTAGCTGGTGGAAAATATAGGAGAGACCACAGGGCAGAGAAGCACATGAATCTCAGCATCTTTGGCTCTGAAATGAAGTCAACAGTGTCTTTAAGAGTCCAAAATTGTCCAAGTTTTATATCCCTTGTAGTGTGTTTCACATGCCTCCTTTGCATGATTGAGTACTTTGATGACAAGTCACAAAGTCCACAGCATTAGGGCTGAAGGAAACAGCTCACTTCCCAAGCCCTCCCAAATAGACCAACCAATGTGATGGCCCATGATTGTTTCATCAGCAGTTTAAGCCCGCTGGTGGAACTGCAAGCATGGGTTGTCTAGAGCCGCTGAAAACCTAGACAGACCAACCACCACAGAGCTGACTGAACAATTGATCGGAGTGGTCTGAACTAATGAAGCGTCAGGAGGTCTGCAGACCATCTCAGACAAAGAGAGAATACAGCCGGATCAGGGTTATTCAGTGTGTAAAAAACTAGAGGGTTTTAAAAATTAGCAAAATGTGAACACTCTCTGGGATTGTTCAAAACAGCATAAATGAACCTGAGGAAGGTAAAATATGGGCGATTTTAATGGGGTACCAAAGTCTGCTTCAGCAGTGCAGGCATCACATCTGTACAGTATCACAGTTATTGGTATTCATGCTCCATGTTACAGCACTACGGAAGCACAAGAGAGCACAACAGCTCCACTTACACACAGTCAGACAGTCAAACACACTGGTCTGCGACCCATTCTGGCTGTGTTGATGCTGATTTTACCCCTGTTACACCACAGCAGAAATGGTCTTTCTACAGTACATTTTGTTATGGGCACAGCACGCCCCTACGATTTACACAAATGATTCACACTTACCCTAAACTTTTACACATGTTTTCACAGACCAACAAACCCGTTACAAACTCCATAGTGTAAGACAGAGAGACATATTCCTAACCATCAGATCATCAGCTAGACTGATATTAGCATCTTCTGATCATGTGAATTTTCTCTGCTGCCTTTCAGACATCATTATGTTTACTTGTCTATATAATTGACCACAACTCCAATTCTTCCAAAGCCTCTGCAATCACGTCTTACCTTAGATAATTTCTACTGATGTTTTTCCATATCAGTACACATTTTTTATCAAACGGATTATTGTATTGTTATTTTTTATTGTCTTTTGTTAAGTCTGATTATTTAGGAATCATTTATTCATATTTGTATGTTTAAGCCTTATGATGATATGATGTATTTCAGCCGTGTTGGGTCAGGTCAGGTGTATATCCATGTATGTACAAATGGTTCTGAAGGTAAGGAGGGTTCTTGTGTGCCAATCTTTTTCACTTTATGGATTATGAACTGAGTATTCAGTAATGGCGCACCTATGCTTTAGAAAGCTTACTGCAGTGTCACTTTATAAAAAGTGACACCAAAAGAATGTTTTGATATAAAGTTGTAACAGGGCAGATTAGACAATGTAACATGACTTAGAGGGCGGCACAGTGGAGCAGCAGGTAGTGCATGTGCCTCACAGCAAGAAGGTTCCCGGTTTGATCCCTGGGTCGGACAGGGGCCTTTCTGTGTGAAGTTTGCATGTTCTTCTTGTGTATGCGTAGGTTCTCTTCGGGTACTCTGGCTTCCTCCCACAGACCAAACCATGCTTATTGGGTTAATTGGTGATTCTAAATTGCCCTTAGTTATGAGTGTGTGCGTGAACGGTTGTCTGTCACTCTATGTGGCCCTGCAAGCGACTGGCTACCGGTTCCGGGTGTACCCTGCCTCTAGCCCAATGACAGCTGGGATAGGCTCCAGCACCCCCAACCCCGAAAGGGATAAAGGGGTATAGACAATGAATGAATGAACATGACTTAGATTGTTACCTGATCTGTAGCTGTGTGAGTTTGTTCAGCTCCTGCTCCATGTGCTCCTGGAGCTCTCCTGGTCTCAGCACAGTGTGGCACACTGGACACACTGGGGCCTGGGCATCAAACAGACCCTTCACTTTACCTGCATGACAGAAGATAAGACAGGTCAGAAAGTTGTGTAATGTGCGAATAATCCTAATTTCTAATTGCTGCATCTTACTATTGTGCAGGTGACAGTGTGTAATTTTTGCACCTAAAACTGTTGTGATTTTGAAATCTGAGAAACATTAGACCACTGTGGCTCACAGCTGGCTCAAGATTGATTTATTCCTGTGTCTACGCCATGACCCATACTTTTGGCCCGCATAGCTCTCAACCAACAGAAAAGGCAACACTCATAGCCTGACGTGCACATCTCCCAAAAAACCTGCATGCCAGTACAATACAACAAAACCACCAAAGATGGTCAGGAGAAGATTTGAGAAATATTGACATGTCTGATGACCCTTATTATTGGCTGACATACTAAGAGGGTAGGGTCAGAATTTGTCATCATAAAAGCATGGCTCCATCCTGCCTCAAATCAATGGTTCAGGCTGGTGTGGACTAGGGGATATTTTCTTGGCATTCTGTTGGCCCCTTTGCATCGGCTGAGCATTGTTGACACCCCACAGCCTCCCTGTGTGATGTTGCTGACCATGTCCATCCCTTTATGACCATGGTGTACCATTTTCTGATGGCTACTTAACTCAAATAGCTCAAGCTGTATTTTGAATAAAGTCATGACTTCCCTGTACTCCACAGTCCCCAGATCTCGGTCAGATAGAGCACCTTTGGGCTGTGGAGGAATGTGCCACTACACAGAGAATTAGTATTTTTGCAAAGCAATCTCCATACTTACAGTTTTAAACGTGCTTTTGAATAACTTTCACTTTGTGTAAGGTGATTCTAGTCATTTATCCATTTTAATTCCTGTTGTGTTTAATTGAATTATATATTCTAGCTGTGTTGTTTTTGTTATTCTTGGCAATCAAGCTCTTGTTTATATTTGTTGATTGGTTTATTCATGATAATGTTTTCTATTGTGTCACTCTAATTTCTTTTTATACATCTTTATTATTACTATAACTATATGGTATGGTTATGATGAATTTAAGCCATGCAGAATGAAGGCAGTTTTGAAGGTCCAAGCAAGGTATACCTAATAAAGTGGCCAGTGAGTGTATATGCACTCAATGACAAAAACATTCAAGAACAGTCAACTGGATAACAAATTTGTGCTAAACTTGGAGGGATTTTGCTAGTCAGCACTGAGTTAATAGGTGACAGGAAAAACAGGAAGAGACTCTAACAGGAGTCACATTCACCTCCATGACACCTCTGCTCATTACATTCTAGCTCACACGAAGTTTAGCTCCTCTGTTTGTGTTTGTTTGTCAGACCTCTCCATACTATTGACAGACAGTGTCAGTGAGAGTAAAATCAAGTTACACACACACTCATAAACACAGTCACACAGCATGATGGCCCCCTGCTGACAGTGTGTTGACATCATAGGCTGTCAATAGGAACATTACCCAGGAGGGCCGCTCGGCCCATTGGGCCCCACTGATGGATTACTGCCATAAGCAGCCAGCTGGGAGCCAGTGGAGCTCCACTATATCAAGATTTTACCTAGTAGATGAGGTGATTTACTCCTGAAAGCCATCAATCACAGGCAGGGAGCTCGTGGGCATGATGCACCTAATTTCCCACAGTCAAGAGAAAACAAATGGCGGATAAGAAACACGATGATGTGAATTTTATACCAAAAATTACAAACAGATTAATATTTTTTTTACAACTTCTAACCCCTCTTTGAGAAGCACAATGGATCAGTCATTCAGCTTAAACTTAACATTGGATGAACACTTTCCCTGAACTCAAAATGACCAAAGACACAACAACTGCAAAGCAGATTTCAGCGTGCATGTGGCGTCCTGTGACATCAGAGCAGCTATAAGCTCTCATAATGAGGAGCCAAATAAGACAAAATGGCCCCTAAATAAAACATGGGGTAGAAATAGAAAGGAGTCAGGTGTCCTTGGGAGAGAGTGACAGCTCTCCTGTTTTTGCCCCCTCTTGTCTCTCTTTCCTTTTTTGCATCCCCTTGCGGAAGCCTAAATGACTTTTCCCGACACGCATCGAGCGTTCCCGGGCTTTCTGTGCTCTGCCGCCCGGAACATGCAGGCATCAGTAAACAATGAAATCTCGGGGCCCAAATTGAATTTATAACCACATTACCTGCACAGATAACGTCTCTGAATGGCGCCGCGATAAGAGCAATGGGATTTGATTTTCAGGTGTTTTATTGGTTCACTTTTTGGATAAGCCCCCCCATACCTCCCCTCCCCCACTTTTCACCTCTGCTGCAAACAAACATCAGATTTCATGCGCCATGTTTGGATATAAGGGTGCATTTTTATGCTTGAGTTTTAATGTGTGCGTTTCCTTTACTTGAGGCTTGGCTCTCTCAGTGACAGTTGTTGGTTCATGACCACCTTTTTACACATCTCTAACCTCAACCCTTCCACCCCCATTCAACACCCTGCGCCCACATAAACCCTGTCAGTGCGAGTCAGCCTCAGCCCCTCTTCAGCCTGGGGGGTCTCAGACACACAACAGGGGGCTGTAAAAGCTGCCTGTGGGGCTTGTTAACTGCTCCCTCACTACGGCAACTGGCAGGGATGGATCGGCCCCCACTCTGCTCCCAGTTTGACTGTCCCGTCTCCAGATGGATCCACCGTCTCTGTGTCTCTGATTGTTCCCTTATTCTATCTTTGTGTCCCGCCGGTTCAGGACCTTTCTTTCCTGGATGTCTCGTCTTTGTCCAGCTGCCTTTTACTCTCTGCATTCATTCATCTAACTGTGAATCATCTTCTGCTTTACTTTTGTTCTGATGAAACTAATGTGTGAACCTGAGCTGCAAGGATTCACAATTAAGGATTCAGATAATTTGTAAATTTAAAATAATTTTGATCGCTGTTTGACACCAAAATGAGAGGATCACAACAACCCTCAAACTTTTCCTCTGTTGCCTATAAATTTGTGCAATTTAGACAGTGCTCTCAGTCTTCTGCCTGAAAATGTGGCTAATCATAATTGATTTCATATTTTGATAACCAATCATTAACAGAAAGGAGACGTCATCATTTTAACAATGGCAGAAATTTTTAGCCTATAATCCAGGGGCGTAGAATTGGGTAGGGATGCTAGGGACACGTCTCTATCAATATAGTGCCACTACCACATGGTCCCAAAACACAAGCATAGTATATAACGCTATAACTAAAAAATGCTTATATTTAATGCCAAAGAGATACACATTTTGATAGATTTATTTATTATCCAAATATTATTTGTGTATTGAAAGGCATCAACTGTTTAAGACCAACAAAAAAAGTTTGTGGGGAAAAAATACAATAAATCCTCAGATTAAAAACATGGCTGTATACATTCATATTGTTGGGGAATACACTTATCAGTAGTCCTTTTTGGTTTTGTTTATATATTTATCAGACTTTAACCATACCATCAAAATTTCTTATTGATTCCAAATTGTCCCACTGTTTATATGTTATGCATCAATATATTTGGTCAAGGGACAGACAGAAGAGATTTAGGAGGAGAGGCTGGAGGTTAAAGGAGACATATCATGCTTGTTTCTCCTTTTCACTATGCCAGACTAAGATGCCTGTAAAGCATTTCTGCCCTCAGTACAAGTCATTTAGTTCCTTCATTGCTACATGATAGCGTTCTCAAAATCCTCATTTTAGGCCATTATCAAGCTCTTGTTGAAACGCTCGGTTTCCAGGCTGACCTAAAGTTACCTCGCAACGTCACAGCCCTTTGTGCTCTGATTGGTCAGTTCTGTCAGAGCTGCCAAGAGGGCTTAGCCAGCCTGTCCTTCTTCTTCTACTGTATTTTCCGGCAGGCTCAAAGCAGCAACCGTGTATTGAGTTCCCCTACAGGCCAGAGGTGGTAATGATTGAGTGTGAGCTAGGGAGCTATATACTGCTGCTGGGTGAATGTGTCCCTCGGTGACGGTTTTGTGGCTAACGGACATCACAGAGGAGGAAGTGTTTTATCAGATTACTCCAATAAAAAGAAATATACTCCGTGTCGTCACGACGATTTAAATCTTGCGGACATCTCGCCATGACCTATTTTCAAATTTTCATCAAATCTCGTTCTAGGATATCAGAAAAAATACAATACCTCATTTTTTGAAAATTAAGGGGGTGTAAGGTCTTGTTTTCAAATTTATTATATTATATGTAAGTATTAAATCATGCATCAGCATGATATGTCTCCTTTAAGTATATACTGGTAGAAAAGTTTTTTCTGAATGTGATAGTTTGCTTGTTTGTTTGATCAGCTCTAGATGACATTAAAAAACAGTCATAAATGCAAAACATCAACTTTCAGGCTGCCATCTTGGTGCACTCTAATGTCCCCACCAATGTCAAAATCAAACCTGCGCCCTTGCTTTATACTATACTTACAATATAATTGGACTAATATCAGTTATGGCAAATATTTGCCTTAAAAGTTGACTATGGATATGTTGGTATATTTTTTGTCCTTATCATCCAGCTCTTGTGCCCTTTTCTCCTCTATAGGGAGATACTCTTATATACAACCATGAATAGGATAAGGCCTTTATGAGCAAAATGAGAACACAAGTTAGGTTTACATTTGTCTATAAGATTAAAGAGAATTGCACATCATTTTCTCAAGAGAGTTTACACAGATAAGCCTAAACATATGTATCTGAAAGCATCTCAGCTTTATCTCCAGATAGATTCAAAGAGGACAGATCCCTCAGGCAAAGAGTCTCTGATATGTCTTTACCTCTCCCTAATTTTAAGAGCATCATCAAAAGTTCATGTTTTGAAACAATACACAAGGTCTCTGTCCTCTTGAGATTCCTGTGTGATTGATGGTAAAATCCATCCTCTGTTGTTCTGCATCACAGACTAAACTCTGACTGGTCCATGCTCCGCACTGCACACTTAAACAGAGAGATCAGGATCCTGCTGACAAATCCTCAAAGCATGAAGTCCCCCCTGAGGGCCTGGGTAATGGCCGATGCCAGCGCCCATATGACGGCTGCCAGTTCTGCTGATGCAGACGGAGCGGAGATGCCTAACGTGACCTTTAGAGAATGCCACATCACATCAGACCTGGATGTCACCCGCTGACATTATGCCGGGGCATGAAAAGGCTGTTCTGCAGGGGGAGACATGGTGACGAACGTCCCCCCAGTGACAAACCTGTGGACGTGCTCTAATTCTGATTGACATGAGGGGGATTAGACATCTTTGAATGGCAGGACGTACTAGGGAGCATCCAGGGATGGAGGTTCAGCATGTTCTGTGTCAGCTGCGTCCGTTTTTCTCTGCATTCGCTGGTGATAAAGTGCTGAGACGACTCACTCCAACTGGCATCATTATCCCAATCATCAAACAATTCTCTAAGCACATCAGAAATCCCTCCATAAAGTGGTAACAAGCACAGACTCTATATAACCAGTAGGCATGTAGAGCTTGGCGGGGGGAGTGAAGTTAACGCTTGGCGGCTAACGCTGTAGCGGTGGGTTTGTGTAGGCAGGTCCTTGGCACATTTTCAGAGGAGATGGAGGGCTATAAAAGCCATTGGCTCCTGCCACACCTGTACTCCACCCTATCCCGCAGCCTGCTTCCTATTTAAAAGCATCACATGCAGGATATTAGTCAGGCTTTTTCAGCGTCTGTGAGGTAGAAGTAACCTCTGAAGCAGAGGGGGGAGAGGGGAAAGTATGCAGGCCGCCGTTTGTTTTTTATTGGGGAAATAATGGCCTATTGAGAGGTTGGGTATTTAATGAGCAACATAATAGGCCCTGTAGTAACACATCTGCTATGAGCAGAGTCATTTCCTCAGCTTTCAAAGGCTGCTGCTCCAAGCCTTTGAAACACCAAGTCCAGTTGCCTTTAACTTCTACATATCTGCTTTTTATTAATTGCAGTATTGCTACACCGGTAATACATAAAAGACAAATGTGTCACTACAGGCTCCGTGTTCAATCCTAACCACATTCAGCGACCTACAAAAGGTTGACTTCCTCTCCTGGCTTGACCTCAAATCTCTCACTGTCCAATCTAATTCCAGCATCCTTCAAAAGTATCCCTCCTGCTCTGCAATCAATTGTGTTTAATGTATTAAAGACACTCACCACAACCACCGCAACCTTTGGCCCTGGCTGAAATCAATGGCCCGTTAGACTGCTAATGATCATTCATTGACTAATAAGATCTGTATCAACCTCTTGTAGAGCATTGATTGGCCTTTGGCCTCTATAGAGCTCTGTGCATTACGCAGACAACAGGAGACAGCAGCTGAAAGTCCTGAGGAGTCAGATGATGAAAAAGCTCCTGGTGGGAATGGACAGGGATCCAAAACCTCAAATAGACTCATTCAGAAAGCACCTCAGGCCAAAAGTCTTTTCTTCTGGCCTGCAGATCAATGGACATAACCTCTGTGACCACAGGTCAATCATCACACAACACCTCACATTCCTCTCCCTCTTCCTCTCCTTCCTCCTCTCTCTCATCTTCTCCATTAGCCTCTGCGATTGCTCCATCAGATGCAGGCATGGCGTGGCATGTCTGTGTCCAATCATGTGGTTGATGGAGAGAGGACTGTAGCTGTGTGACTGTGTCCCTGTGACCATATTTCCCTTCTCAGGACCGGAGGGCAAAGATCGAAGCCTGCCTCTGCTCTGCTCCAGCCAATCAATCAGGCCCTCATTGAGATGCATGGCTCAATGATCTTTGATAGTGACTTACAGAGGGGAGAGAGGCAGGAGAAGTCAGGACTGTCCTTGGGTATTTTCAGAGCAATATGAGGCCACTTACAGGCCACCTCATGGGAAAATAATCTGCTGACTACCTCTGAAGATTTTGGTTCTCAGATGCCTCAAAATAAACCAAACATTCATGCTTTGTTTTTTGCAACAAGGGATCATTATGCAACCTATGACCATCTTCTCCAAACAAATCAGTCGTGTTCCAGTTTGTTGGAAATCAGTGGATGCCTTTTGAAATTCAAGTGTTGCATGTGTAGTTCCTGTGAAATTAAATCAGGGGTTAAATGGTTTAGGAAATAGTTAAACACTGCAGAGGTTTCCACTGTTGCTTCATGTATTCATGCACTTATGTGTTGCAGCAGGTTTTTTCAAGAGCCTATTTTATGGTTTTGAGCTTTAATTGTCCTGCAGTGTGTTTAACATCTCTGCTCCATATGATAGAGCACTTCTATGAACAAGACCCACTACTATTGTTTAATTGTTTGATCAGATGTTTAAGCTCATTTGCTTAGGGTGATCAGGCCATAACAGAACAGACACTGTGATGAATGCAGAGTTGTTGACCACAAGACATTGAGCAGCGCTTAACTAAGAATCACCACAGAGCTCACTGATAGACCAAACAGAGTGGACTGGGCCCAAACGAGGAAGTGAGCCTTAAAGAGCCAGGTGCTGAGAGAATACAGCTAGATCTGGGATACTTAGTATACAGAAAGCAAAAGGTGTTTCCAGCACTAGTGATTGTGAACATACTCTAGCAGTCCAAAATAAAAATATGAATCAAATTTAAGGCCAATTGTAGGCTCTTTAGTTATTCATATTTCAGACTGCATTCAGGTGACTTTAACTTTAATTGTTTTATGTTTTGACCTGGTTGTAGGTCAATTTATTTCTCAAGTGGAATAGATCAAGAATTAATGTTCAATATGAATTATACCATACCCTTGTAAGAACCCCACAGAACTTTTTACTTTTGTCTCCTCTGGTTTTGTTTCAGGTTCTGTTTGGGTATCCCGGACCAGCTCTTAAAGTCTCTTATTTTTTAGTCGACTAACTTTGTGTGCACTTTGCCCGTATTTTCATTCAAGGTTTGATGGGATAAAATGTATCCAGCTCCAATGAGCACCCAAAAGCACAGAGGTAACAGGGCTTATTCTCAGGGGGGAGTAAATGCCAAACTCACACGATGACATACTATTTTTGACAGCTCTCCGTCAAAGTGGCAGCAGTCACTTTGAATGAAGGGGCTGCTGACAGCGGACAGTGATAAAGCTGCTCACCGGTGGCCTGTCACTCACTGTGATGCCATCAGCCTGCACTCAGCAGATGGTTATAAATGTACAGATATCCTGCTCTGTCACTCTGTATCATACTGTAAGGAGATGGAGCTTAGCAATATCCTGCAAGCCGCAGGCAGGCAGGTGTTTGTGAAATCACAAGTTTGATTTTATGGGTAAAAAGGAGCAGTAGTCTGAAAATGCTTTTAAAAATACACAGTCTCTTTTTGCCTTGTAGAAATATCATTTCTGCACAGAGAAAATAAAATAAATGAATGACTAAAAAAATGAAAATAAACAGGATTGTGACTTTTAGGACACATTACAATTTTATTGCCCTTTTTCCATTATCATTTAGTCATTTAGTACATTTTATTGTCTCTTGACCTCTTTATACACCATTTTAAGAATATTCTAACAAACAGAGAAAATTTGGCTGTAGATTAATTAGACTTACAGAAGTGTTTTTTCCCCTACAAAAAGTCTGTACATTTTTAAGAAAATGTTTTGTTATTGTAATATATTTGGTCCACTATAATTGTGGGGTGAAAATCTAATATTGTGACAGCCTTAGCAGACAGAAACATTTTTCTGTCTACTATCACCCTAATACAATTTTTCTTGACACACCTGAGAGCATTTCCCCAAAGGAATCCCCTAAAAATACATAAAGCTACTGTAAGCTCCTCAAAGTGTAGCACGATTTTTTATGTTTTATCTTTTCCAATTTTATTAGTGCAGGTGAGATTTAAGGTTGTTAGGTCAAGTGTAGATTATTCTTGTCGTAATCCCCTCAAACATGTGAATGCTGGAGTAAAAGAGAGAGGAAATTAGAGAGAGGGGCACATTAAGAAACCAGTAAATGAATCACAATCCCTCATTAGATGGTAATTACACAGGCTTTTAAAATATAGATCACTATCATAAGGACCACTCATTAGTACACCTTAATACTCTCTTTTTCTCTTTGTGTTATCAATCCATCAACCTCATGTCATGTCTCTCTCATTTTCTTTTCCCTGCTCACTCTTTTTCTCAATTAGTGCTTAATACGGAGAAAATGAGGCCATCGCTCTGCTGCTTAAAACAAGTTCTCACTGTTCTAAACAGCCTCAGACAAACACTGAGTCAGTGTGAGTGGAGCTCTCTGATGAGTTTAATTACAACGCCACTCTTTAGTCAATGTAGAGCAATTAAACAGATGACAATGACTTAAAAGACAATTTAAGTGAGTCTTATGTGCTTGTTCGGGTGGGTCCCTTCCTCACAAAGTTGAACTTTACTCATGTCTGCTGTTGCACTCTGTCTTTTTGGTGTTTTGTGTGCTTCCCCAAGGGTAATTTCCTAAACTTCCTTGAATGCCTAAAGAATAAAAATCCTGGGATTGCGCCTAAAATCATTGCATCAAGCAGGTGACTGTGCTGCCAACTCTTACACATTCAGCGCTGCAGACAAGCCCTCTGGACTCGGCCTCACGCTCCAAAACTCAAAGAGCAAACACTGACCCAAACTTTTTGGCAAATTTTAAAACAGCGGGACTTAAAAAGAAAAGAGTGAGAGTGCTGATCACATCCAATAGCAGTCAATTTGCTATTGCTACGATTTATTGCTTTAATACTGCTGCTATCAGGTGCATGAGGCACTGAAGAAAAGAGATGAGATTCCCAGATGTGGGGAGAAGTCGGAGTAACAGTTACAAGCTTGATTACATCATTTGACAATATAAAAGTGCTTATGTATTGAACATTAGCGCTTGTATTATGATTTTGAAAAAGGCTGTGCTGACAGATGAAAAGGAAATATAGTGCTGGGTGGATACAACACAACACAGACTCTCAGAACACTTGCTAAAGACTTGTCCACTGAGGGATCAGCTTTTCCCTTGTAAAAAAATACAACTATGCCTGGTGGTCATGTTCCTCTGCAAGATCTACAATTGCCTCTCAGGAGGAACAGCCATGGGTTGAGAAGAAGGGCTGCAGTGGATTTTGCAACAGTATGATTAGCAAAATCAGATTTCTTGAATGGTGCAAGTGCATTTTTTTCTGTCAAGATTTAAAGTCACTGTGACAGTGACCGTATACCTCAAATATATTCAGAGGCATGGAGGCCAATTTTATAAACTTAAGAAAATCCCTAAAAGTATTCATGAAAGTATTCCATACATAAGCAAAAGTTGATCATAAGGCCCAAAGTCCCTGAACTTTATCCCCAAAAGTCTTGTCACTGCATTCCCGAGTCCCAACTGACATTTTTGCAAAATTTGAAGAAAATCCCTCAGACTATTAATCAAAATGGCTTCAAAGATAACAATGAGTGCCCATAGCTTTGACCCATGATGTAGTATTTCTCTTGAATTATTTAACTTTTGCATCAGACTTAAAGTCAAAGCATTCACAGGTTACACGTCACAACCAAAGGATATACATGAGCCATTGATTCGACCTTTGACCTCCAATATCTAATCATTTCATCCTTCTTTTGGGGTGGACATCTGTGAAAGGTTTGGCTGAACGTTACATTGCTTTTTCTTAACAACTGCAATGAGCACATGCTCAACTGCCACGCCACAGAATGTGTGATGCAAGTTACATGAAGGTGGATCATGGTGAGGTGGACCTCCAGTGAGTGTTTTCTTTCTAACAGCAGCACCTTGGCCTGCTGCTTGTCAATGTTCAGACGGTATACATAGTTTGTTAATGGCATGAACATGCCTCTGTAGGTGCATGCTGGCGTGTAAAAGAGTCAGAGGCAGCTCAACATGAACTTTTTTGTTTTATTGTGTAATGTGGAATAAATTTAACTTCTAACGCTGTTGAAAATGTTTGATGTTCTGGCAACAAACTAACAAGCAAGAAGTTTATCTGTATATTTTAAACTTAAAGAAGAATTTTGCACTGCCTTCACTCTCTCTTTCCTCTTTCTGCCTCGACTTTGTGCGAGTGTCTATAGCACTGCAGTCAGTGTAAGATGAAAAAGGGGATTCAGATGTAAGATATGCAGTGAGCTGATTTAAGACCTAACTACAAATGCTGCAAATAATGGAAATACAAACATTTAATCCACAATGCTGTTAAAACACATGAGCATTCAAATTTTATTTGATTTTGAGTAGTTTCCTTCTTTGTTTCACTTAAAAAACACCATAATATATACATTTAATAAAAAAGTACAATGCCAGTTTTCTGTATTTTTCAGACCGAGTATAATGATTAAAGATAATATTCCAATGTGTTTTAAAGATTAGCCCTCTAATAATAGCCAGAGAAGGGCAGACAAACAGACCTCCTGAAAACATGTCTTCAGCCCTGCTGTTGTACATGCAGAGGCATGATTTCTTGAACAATTGTTTTAAATTCAAGAGCTGACACACGCAAGCACATGCTCCAACAAAGAAACTCACTCACCTGCCTTCACCTCACACACCTGTCCCACATAGCTCCCTGTTGGACCCTTACAGCAAACTGTACTCTTCAAACAAAACCTAAACTGACACTTTTCTGACCCAAAAACGTCCCGCATTGGGCCTTCATTGTACTAAAACAAGGGCACTATCACACACTTGTTGATATCCTAATGCCTCATGATAACCAGCACCCTTACAGATCTCCATCAGCCTCCGCCTCTTCTCCTTCAGATAACATCCGATACTGTCAGAAACAGCTGCTGGAAGCACCTGGTGCCCCTTCATACACCTGTGTTTGGGTTAGTCACACTTCCTAAAGGATGTTATTGTGTCTGCCTGGATGAGAAAACAATCCAAGCAGATGAAGATGGTTTTTATCTTCAAAATGTGTTAAGATACAGGTGATTGGGCTGCTTATCTCTATTGAAACACTCAAAGGAAAAGAGGAATCAGGGGCACTTAAGTACCGCTATCTCTAATGGTCATTTTATGACACCAGGTGAAAAGGTGAGGAAGGAATTATATTGTTTTAAGTATCAAGCAAATAAATGGCCTTTTATGATGCCCTTTTCAGTAATAGATCATATTTTATTTAAGAAGAGTAAAATTTCTGCCATGAAGTTATATTGTCAATAAATCCTGTATGAAAATGAAGCCTTTTAAAACAAATTATGTTTCGTCATTCACATCATTTTCATATTAGATCAAACAGAGTAAGCAACAAATTAACAGCTGTGAGGATGCCGGAAACCAAACATTGAACCACCAAAGATGGTCACCCAAGAAGGCCACAGCAAACATGCATGACAGAGGCATTTTTACAGCATTTCTGTTTTTGAAAGACAGTAATATGATTTGACTCAATAACTGAATAATAACTGAATAAGTGTTTCTTAATCTGTTAATTGAAATCTCTTTGCTTTTATCTCTTATTTTCTTAATGCATCCTTTATAATGTATCTTAAAGATGTGAAGGCATTACTAGCAGTGTTACTTTTAGAGGCTTTTGATCACCAACAATTAAGAGTACTGTTTTGAAGTGGTTGGCATGGTAGTGCAGCAGGTAGTGTGTTTCTCACAAGAAGAGAGCAAGAAGGTTGCTGGTTTGAACCCACGTTGGTCAGGGTCCTATAAAAGAATACCTCCTCCCACAGAGCAAAAACATGCTTGTTAAGTTAATTAGTGACTCTAAATCCCCCTTAGGTGTAGTTGAGTGTATGACTAGTTGTCTGTTTCTTGTGGTTTACACTGCCTCTTGCCAAATGCTAACTGAGACAGGCTCTTGAGAAGGAGAACAGCTGAGCATAGCGAAAATAATTCAAAAATACTGTTGTAAGAAGACATCATATCAACGAAGATAGAACAAATGTATGAGTATAAAAAAATCACAATAAATATACAGGTAATTAGGACAACACAAAAGGACCAAGCATAGCTAAAAATGCCAAGAACTAAAGCAGCAGAGATAAAATAAGAGTAAAAAAAGAAAAAAATGGTCAATCTGCTGCACTAAAAGTGCTGTAACCATGATGACTTTATCATGACTACTTTATGACTTGATCCTGTTGACACCCTCTCAAATTAGGATGCCTGATCCGTCTTAAAAACTGGAGTTATTATTACATTTATTCAGCAAAATTAAAATTGTTATAGCAATACTGAACATTATCACGCATTGCATATTTTCTATCATTGTGCAGGCAGGGGCTGCACTCTGTTTGCAAAGCTAGCAACAATTAAGCACATCATCTTTTTATCAAACAACTGAAGCTTCTCTTTTTCTACCACAAAACTTTTATTAGGCCGCCATTTCCTTTATGTGCAATCCTTCTCTTCTCCTACAGCCATACTCTAAATTTGTCAAACTACAATCACCATTGACATGGAGCCAGAAATAGGTATCATATGGTCGACCTATGCTGCTTTGATTGCCACTGTTGGTTTTTTGTAATTTCACTGTAACATCCTGCGTCTTGATACTCGCCCTGTGTTCAATATGCAGTCTTCCAAAGTGAGGTGCATAAGTGATGATTAGTGAAGAAGACTCCAAGGACAACCAGAGTCTGATATCTCAACATCATTAGACATTTACATGTGAAAACAGCCTTAAGTAACATGTCTCATAAGAATAATCTAATACCCCACTCTTCACTGTTTCATGCTGCCATATTTACTTCCACTCTGAATGTCTAAGAGAGAGAATGGAGGGAATGAGTTGACCCACCATTTTCCCCATCTCCAGAGGTTGTATCAGAGGGGTAATATTGGAAGGAGGTGGGCATAAGGACTGGAGAGCTGAGAGTGTGTCTCTGCTTTTCCACATTTCTTGTCCTGCAAATCTAAAGAAATTAAATCCTCATGGAATTAATGTGAATGTCTCAAGTTGCAATGATGACAAAGTTTTGTTGTGGCACTTTTGTGTACTTTCACTGTAAAAGAAGGCTTAACTTGAAAAAATACTCAAAATTTAGCATTAAAGTACATACAATTTGTTTCTGTAAACATCCATCCATCTTCTTGTTGACATATTAAACTGAAAACACAAGTGAGCAGTAAATAAAGATTTTACTGCACTGAAAGTTGTTGTCTTCTGAGCATAAAGGGCAACAACATAGTTGCGTGCTGTGAGTGGTTTCCCAGCACCAGAATAAGAGGACCTACTCTAAAAACTTGTAGGGAAAGAGATATATAGATCTTTAATACTCATTCTTAAGTGTTCGACCCTCCACATCAGAGCAGAAATCACTGTGAGTGAGTTTTATTGTGACGTTGTGTGTGTGTGAGTAAGAGATTTGTGCAAAGGGAGAGTGTTAAGTGAAGTCAAGTGAATATGCCAAACTGTTGTAGTGTGAGAAAAAGGGCTGTGCGGCCAAATTGTGCAGATAAATACAATTTGCTGTTTGTGTGCGTGTGCTTTGGTATCATGTACCCACACACCGGCATGTAGCCGTGGTGAGTGCAGCGCTGTGAGAGACCCCGTCGATACGCCCCTCCGATCTTTCCTGTCAGCAAACAGCAGGGAACAAAGAGGCCTGTGGGTATAGATCTTCTCTCCTGTGTTCACACTCAGCAGGGTCATGCAGGAGCTGCTCACACTTCAATCCCCCCTCACTCCACTGATCAGAAGCTCTGAGCCGCTGCTAATGAGACTGGACCATATCCAGTCTGCAGGACCTGGACCAGGCCACCCAGAGGAGAAACGCACAGAGGCCAAGAGTCATACATGATCCAATTTACTATTTCAGACTGGGGAATTAAGTCATTGATACTTTGGTTGATTTCAGTCAGAGGTTAAAACAGGGCGTGAATATGTACAGTACAAGTAAACAGGATACCAAATATAAATACAAAAGGAAATATTATTTTGTACAAAGACATTCCTTTAAACAAGTTAGATCTCGTTTTAAATTTTAGTAAACATGGCTCTAAAACTACAAACCCCAGTTACAATTGAGTTGGACTGTTGTGTAAAATATAAATAAAACAGAATACAATGATTTGCAAATCCTTTTTGACCTATACTTAGTTGAAATCAATAAAAATACAATTGTTGTTTAATGTTCAAACTGTTTTTTTTTCCTTTTCACGAATATTCCATAATTTTGAATTCAATGCCTGCAACACCTTCCAAAAAAAGCTGGGGCGGGGTCAAGTTCCCCACTGTGTCACTCCTTTCCTTTAAACAACTCTGCATAAGTGTCTGGGAACTGAGGACACTTATTTTTGAAACTCTGTGGGTGGAGTTCTTTTTCATTCTTGCTTGATCCATGACAGCCCAGGGTCTCCAATGTTGTATTTTGCACGTAATATGCACCACACATTTTCAATGGGAGGTGGTCTAGACTGCAGGAAGGTTAGTCTTGTATCCACACTTTGTTACTATGAAGCCACACTGTTGTAAGACATGCAAATGAGGCTGGGCAAAGTCTTTCTGAATTAAGCAGGATCATCCCTAGAAAATAAAAATTTTGGATTGCAGCGTATGTTGCTCCCAAACTTGTATGTTTTGGCATAATCAGTAATATGTGGAAACAATCTGACAAAACCTGCCAGGGTAATTACCAGGAGAAGCATGTGTTTGACATTATTGACAGGGAAATCCTGTGTTGGTCAACCTTTTATCCATGTTCAAAATGCAGAATTGAAAATGGCATTGAGTTCAATAAATCTGAATCAGTTTTATCCTTAATTGTGACGGAAGCTGTATGAAAAAAATGTTTGGGTTTATAATGCATAAAGCTGTGGTTTTCAAATGGTTCAGGCTTATGACCAACCACTATCTCCTCATTGACCACTTATCATGATCAAAACTTCAGAAAAGGGTCAAGCATTGATCACTATTTTATGTACCTCAGATGGAGCAAAGCACATGACTTGACAAAGAGATGGGAATAAATGAGCAAATTTTACAAGTGTATAATTACAGTTGCATTCATACATCTCACATAAGTCCATTTCCTGTGCTAACATGTACATGTGTTGTTTTCTAAAGACTTAGAGAAAGGATTTAATTATCAAGGAGAAACAGCTTAATCATTCTCTCTTAGATTTTTAGAAAATACCAACAATTTAACAGCTTTCACAGCAAACTGAGCAAAATAGTTTACAGGAGTGAACAACACATGCAAGTTTGGTTAGGTTTCTTTAAAACAAAAAACGAAAAAAGGATTTTCTGTTAGTTACATTTAACAAAAGTCAATCTTATATCAGCACTGACCAGTGTGTATGAAGAGCCAAACATGCACCAGTGTTAAGTTTCAAAGAGTTACTGTGCTACCTAGTGACTCTCAACAAATCCCTGTTTTTTCCTAACAAGCCTTTCAGTGTAAAAATACTCAGATAAATCTTTAGAGAGAACTGAAACAAAGAGGCATTCTTCAGGACACTCAAAATTTCAGCTGCCTAAAACACAGATGCTGAAGGTGGTCACCAGATAACACGATTACTTGTTAAAAAGTATCTGCAGTAGATTCGAGGCAGATGCTCAAATTCAGACTAAAAAATTCAGACTTTCTGAGACCATTTCCAAAGATAATTTGAAATGATGATACTAAGCAATGTAATGCAAATATAAGAGATAAGTCAAATTGTTAAGTTTAGTAAGTCTCACAGTCTTTCTGCTCTTCAATATTATCCTGTGTCGACTTTTCTCTCGGTGTCTGTCAGAGCCGCTGCTAAATCTCAAATGTTTCATTAATATGCACATGAGGTGCTCCATTAATATGGTGTTAATTCTTTACTTAATGGCGGAAAAGTGTTACTTGTTCTTTTTTCCAATAACTGCTTAGTCTTTTATTTGCCACAATATCTTTAATGGCACACATTAACAGCTTGATAACAGCTATGCGATCCACTTTTCAACCAGCTAAGAACCTCTGGTTTAAAGTATACTGAAAGTAAAACTGTGACACCGACAAAAGTCAAATATGTATAGATACAAAGAAATGAGAACCATTAAACTTTTAGAACATAAAACACACATCTCTTGCAACAATCATCTGTCTCTAGTATGATTTTTTTTTCTTAAATTTGTAAGATGTTGTAATTTATTTTTCAATTCATTGAAGCAAAGAGCACATATTGTTCTTTGTCAAGTTTCATGGGCCCTTTGGTTGTGTTTAACATGCCCCCTCAGTGTGATACAACAATGCTATGCAGAAGACAAAAAGTCTGAAGAATAAGGCTTCTCCCTGTTTACAGTGCCAGTAGCTGCCTTAAATAAATAAAATAAGCCTACCAGTACGATGCCCTTCATTTTTTCATTTGCAATCATCTCAGACAGACTCAATATGGAGGAGGGAAATTCAATACGTGAAAAGTTGGAGGTTTTTGAAACATTAGGTATTATGACCAGACTCAAGCAGTCATTCACATAAAATTATGAACGCTAGAAAGGCAACATATAGGCTCTTCTATCTGTTAAATCACATTACTCTGATTGACTTTGAGTATCTCTTTTTAAGGGAGACAAACATGACTGGCAGTGGCACACACTTTTAACATCACAAATTCATAAAAGACAAGATCAATATCAGATCAACAATAGATCATTAGTTTAAACAGATGCACAGAGAAAGCCTGGATCCAAGACTTTTCACCATGGACTTCAAAAACATTAGTGTTACTTAACTTAACATGTTAAATTCAGTCTATGAATTGCTCTGGGCAAAATACAAAACAAATATATTTGTGAGGAACAAATGGCATCTTGACACAAAGGCTGAAAATGCTCCAACAAAGCAGATGCGGCAACTGTTTCTGCTAAAGGAAGCATAATTATTCTAAATCTAAGTTTAGCTAACTAATCTATTTATCTCCGAATAACAAAGTTTCCCTATGTGAAAAGTTTGATTTGGCAATTTTCTTTGGCAGTGAGACATTAGCTTGTTATCAAGTGAAAATCCCTCAAGTTGTCTCAAGATAACAAAATTGTGAAGTCAAATTCTCAAGAAAACTTCTGAAACCTGCACATATAAGAACCACTGGAATGTTACTCAGCCTTGTCTTTGTAACAGCTAAAACAATCCTATCACAGGCCTGCTCCCTCGGGACACATCTCCAGCCCTGATAACCTGGATTATTGTGTTACATATTTAAGTGTATGATATACTAAATCAGACTATTTCATTTCTTGTGAAACTTAGCTAGAGTAGCACAGCCACTTGACTTTGGATAATGGGCTCATTTGCATTGAAACAATACCCAGCATGCATCCCATGATGATTCAGTGATTGATTTGTAATTGCACTAATAGGGTCGCGACCGAGACAAAAGGATGTGTAAAGCAGAGTCAGTGCTCTTACCCAGCCTCACACACTCACAGCGGGCCTGCCGAGCGCTGCATGTGTGGTCTGTGGGGACAATTAGCACAATCTCCATACTAATGGCAGCCTGTAATGGACACTGCTGAGCCCTGCCAGCCACTGTGGATGTGTGTGTGTGTGTGTGTGTGTTTGCATATGCATGTGTGTGTTTGAGGGATGTTTGCATACGCGCATATCCTCCTGTGTGAGGGTCTTCCTGTGTGTAGCTCAGTTTCTGCTTGCCCTCCAGTGTGTGTGCACAGAGTTCCTGTGTTTATGTATTTATGTGTGTGTGTAGTCAGTAGCTTGTATTTTACAAAGGTCCCCCCACACCCTCCCCACCACCAACCTCTCCGCTGGCAGCTCTAACCCTGATCTGCGGCCACTCATTAGCACCATAATAAAGAGTTGAGACGACACGTAAAAGGTTATATACTGCTGGACTGCTGTTTTCCTATCAATTATCAGGCCTGTGATTTATGACCTGGACTCCATGCTATTCTCCGAGGAGAATGGGGGGAGTGTTTACACCCCTACACAGCGGGGGTGAGGGGGTCAATCCTGGCAAACTTTGACCTTTGTGGCAGGGGGAGCACCAGCGTTGATGGGAGTTTGTGAACTGCTAAGTGGCACTTGAAGCGACTGAATCGATGAGTGGATTTTTAAGGATGCATGTGTAAGTAATCTGCGCGGTTTCCTCCATGTTCAAGCAGCATGCACAGAGCCATAAAAGCAATGCAAACGCTGCACTCTTTATTATAGGTGGTAACACTTCTGCCATATCATATGCACATTTTACTCTTTAAAACTCAAATTAAAGAAAAAAGAGCACATTTTGATTTGCAAGTTCCACTTCTAACACTCTAACTAACGCCAGGATGTCATATATCTGCTCAATATTGCTGCTAGAATTTCTAAGACTGATAAAGTTTTACCATGATGGGACTTCCATCACTTCCAGTCAACCTTAAACTGATGTTACAGCACTGCCATTACACATATAACTAGGGTTGTATAGTTCTGTGAATTTTCAAAATTGGAAACTTTCCACAGGAATTGATGGGAATTTATGGGAATAAACAGGAATAACCTGGAATTTACAGAACTGAAGGTTTGCCTTTAACATGAACTTTAAATATAGAGGGGGAAAATATAATTTGGCAAAATCTGTATGGTGAAACCTAAAATAAGCATTGGTATAGTGGATTTTTACTGAACCCTCATTAAATCTTTTGTTTTTCAAAGTTCAACATATGCATGGCCATAACTTTAGAAGGCCCTTGGCCATAAACAACTCTGTGCTTAACAACAGTAAAAGTAAAAGCATTATCATATGTGAATCGGAGTTATTAGACAGCTTGAAAAAAACCAAATGAAAGAGACTTGCTTACTTCATATAATATATGTAATAAATGATGGTAGATAAGTATTAGTATGTATAAAGCCAGTTATAATTGGGATGATATACATTTTTAATGGACGGTCTCAGGTAGGTTACAAAGATTTGAAGTGTAATCTTGCCACAAAAAAAGCCAAGAACAACGAGACGATTCCTTGTACCTTGTCAGGTTGAATCTATAACACAGATGTCCCCCATTTTTTGACACCAACTAAACTTCAGTTTAACTCCGCCACCATATTCCTCCTCAGTGCCAGCCTGTTATTCTATCTGAACTTTGGCTCTGACTCCACCATGTAAACTTCTATCTTTCCAATGGCTTGTCTAAATGTACCATACTGCCAACCTTGATACTATTGAGATGGTGACAAAGCAGGAGGAGAAAATAATAAATGTATTTAATTGTTGGCAGAATTTTACAATCTGGTTAAAATAACAGGGATTTTGAGAAACAAACTAGGGAGTTTGTTCTGAATGCACAGGAAAAAACAAAGAGCAACAGTCATCTGAAAATCAGATCGCATGTTTACATGAATTACAAGTGTGATTTTTCTTCGATAATCATGCAGACACAAACTAAGATGCCCATGTATCCCTCATCAGCTCTGGTGAACCTCTGACATATCGTCTCCTCCACAGCTGTTAGACTTGCAAAAGGCAAAGTGACACGTAATAAAAGACTTGTGTTTTACACAAGGAAAACATATCTTATGTCTTAGATACATGTATAGATGGATGTGTGTGTGTCTCTGGCTTCCTGGCTGCCATCCAGGCGAGCAGTGTTGGTGTGGTCCAGCTCATCCGTCTGCCTGTGCTGCTCCTCTGCAGCTTGTGTTTAACCCTAGCATTTGGCCTCCCTGCCCTCTCTATCTGCCTGACTGATTTGTTAGACTCCGGGGACACCACTGAGGATGTGAGTTTCTTCTGACTGTGTGTGTGTGAGTGTGTGTGTGTGTGCGCGCTCTCCTTGCCTATGGATACACACACACACATATATATACACACAAATCAGGTCTTTGATGTGAGATCAGAGGCTGCCATGATGCAAGTCGATCAGGTGCCTAGAGAAAGAGTGAGAGACAAGAATGAGGGAATACAGAGCGAGGGAAAGAAAGAGAGGGGTCTTCTGTTAAAACAAGGCTGTTGTTTTATCGACCCCTGGGCCCTGCACTCATTATGACCCCCTCTCCCTCCCTCCGATCACAGCAAGCAATAGAGGCATCCGCAGCGACTACAAGATGTGTTATGACTCATGTTTCGCCTGAACATCCTCCTGAGTGTCTAACAGGTGCTGACGGTCACCACAAAAACACACACAAAGATGTCCCCCAGCTACTGTAAAGGCTTCCACCAGATTTCTAGAAATCCTGTCTGTCTCCAACAAGCCGTGTGGTCCCACAGCCCGACACCATGAAACTTCTGAAGATACATCAGCCTGCATGGAGGCTGGAACACACACATATATACAGACTGCATTCACAAATACACAGTGGAGTAAGGAGGTAAAAAGCCAAGAAGAGTTCCCCTCCTGCCAGGATGAAAGCCTCTTTTACTCGGGAGAACATTAGGAGAACAAACTGCCATCACAACAGGAGGGGGAAAAGTCGACCGCGGCGTGTTCTCACATCAAACACCACCGCCATTAATATTGTAATGCTTCCTCCCCGACTGTTTGAAATCAAGAGCAAGACTACCAGTGTGGTCAGTGAGAGGGGAGGCTGCAGATGTAGCAGATTTTAACAGAGAATGGAAAACACTGTGGCTACAGTAAATTTTTGCTATCAGGCAGAAACCTCATATCTCCATTTTTCATGATTCTTTTCAGTGCTTTTGTTCCCTCTTTAGGTCAACTTGTGAATTTAATAGATTTTAAACTAAAGAAAAGTTTTACAACCTGCTGCCAGATGTGACAATGCAGATGTTCTGGAAAGTTATTACAGAGATTCTAGGTCTCTGCCTTCTAACAATAAAATAATAGAAGATGGAGGTTAAATTAAATCGCAAATCTAATATTTCTTTTTCCAGAGTTTGGTTTTGCAGATTATTTATTACACTGTTGCTGTTGGGAAAAATCCTTGATTACTGTTTTCTACTGAATTTCTTTTTGCCTTCTCCATACGTCAATTACTATTCCCAGGTACGTATTATTTATTTGGTGTGATTCTAAAGTCAAATGCCTTGTTTTTGTATCTTACTCTGATTTTATAATGGCATCCTGTATTCCAACAGTCATTTTTTTGTTGATGTATGTTGGAGTTTCACAATTTTCTCTCCATTTTTTTCAGTCACTTTGAAAGTTTGCCCATCTCCTGTTTTTCTTCCATTTTTAATGCCGGCATTCCCATATGCACTCTTCATGTCTCCTCCTCTTATTGCCACATTATCTCCGTTTTCTCCTCAAAGCTGGTTCGTGACCACTGAACACCAACACAAAATCATAGCAAAAGAAAGAAGCATATGGTTAGTGTGACCGCTGAGGCGTGGAGTGCACACGCAAGTGCGCTGCCTGATAAGGAGCAAACACCCTGGGAATAATAGCGGACAGAGGATATTATGTGTATGCATGAGCATCGAGTGGTTGCTATTGATCTCCTGTGGTCTGCCGGTGGGATGTAAACACTGTGTCTTTCAACAGGACGTTACACTCAATACAAGTGGCTGTCCAATGACTGCTGCACAGAAAACACGGCATGCGACGCCTTCTCTGTTATCAAATCAGGGCACATGGCTGGAGTGATCCAACCTCATGTGAATGTATGTGTGTGGAAGTGATGTACAAATACAGCATACAAATAAATGTTATAAATTTGTAAACAACTGTTCTTACGGGGGTAAAGGATGTGTTAATGTGTCTTTATAGATGCTTTTTCAGTCTGAAATGAGACAAATATTAATCGTTTCACAAAGTGGCTTACAAGTGAATATGTTTAAATCAACTATAATGAAAACCTGTAGCCAGCTCAACTTAGTACCATGTCCAAAAGAAAGTTGTCTTAGTATGTTACATATGGTGTTTTTGTCTGGAACATTTCTACACAGGAATATAAGTCATATCCTCCAAACAGAATACATGTAAGCCTTCAGTACTACAAGCTTAAAATGATCAAACTTCTCCACAGAGATAATCCATGTGCCAAATCCAAGATGAATCTGTGCTATATTGATTCTGTTCAGTGGTAGCACTTGTCCACTAACAGCCCATGAATAAGTGAGCATGGAGGACACTCACACTCAGGCACATCTGGTGGAGGATCCTCGGTGTGTGTTACTCTAACATGTTTCAGCTCTATTAACTTCCTGCACGATTTCCATCCACTCAGGTGAAGATGTCGTGAGTCTCGCAGAGCCTCTCATCCCAGGAAGAGCGTGTGACTGATTTTGTTGTGATGGAGAGTTTTGCTTACATTACAAACATGGAGTCAGGTTCTGCTCCATCTAAGAGGAGAGTGTATTTAAGCCATATTTTACCAGAACAAAGAAGACAACTTAAGACTCCATCGATGATAATCTTATGGGAGTAAAAGCTCTTTTACAGAGAATTAATGTTGAAGACTTGAACCTATCAAGCGAGTATTTTAAGTTTGAATAAAGGTGGTGAAAGTCGTGACTCTCTTAGTATTGGTGTGTTACTAGGGATGGGAATTGATAAGATTTTATCAATACCAATGCTGTTAACGATTCTGCTAATCGATCCAATTCTTTAACGATTCCCTTATCGATTCCTGCAGATTTTGCGAGTGGGCAAATGTTGGTCTGATTTTCAGTGGCAACAATGTCAAACACAACACAGCATAGATATCTGCTTCTGCAAGTTGCTGGTGTTTCCACTCACTTAAGGTTGTGTAGTAGGTGCAATGAGAATTAAGCTACAATTCTGATGCCTCTGAACCCTGTCATTGGAAGGAATTGATAAGGGAATTGATAAGCAAAAAGATTAATGATATCGATTCTTTGATGGAGCTGTTAAAGATTCTCAACTGGAATTGGTGTTCGATTTCCATCCCTATGTGTGACAGGCTGTTAGAACGCAAGTTGTAAGAGGATGAATGTCCTTTACAGCAAATCAAACTTGCTTAACAAAGTTATTTGCTTAAACTTTATATTGTGCTTTTGATTTAATGAAACACAGGCTGAGTTAATACACCTAAGATGATTAAATCACTTTTGCATGAAAGTGTAATTTGGCCACTGGTGGGTTTGGATTGGACAAATTCAACTTCCTAACAGGAATCATATCATTATCAGAACTTCAACATTTTTAAGTCTCATTTCAGTCATTTTTTTCAGTATTGTATAAATGTTTTGATTCTTATTTGTTCCATTTCCATTTAGTAAAGAAATAGATGCAATATTTCTTGCAACAATGCATAAGTTAGTGAGGCCACCTTAAAGGGATAGTTCAAATTTTGAAGTGGAGTTGTGAGGTACATTTCTAATACATGGCCATGTTGTTTAGGCACTGTTTTGAGACATGGCACTGCCTACTTGTCCAACAACAACATAACAACACACATAACAATAACACTTTTAAAATAAAAACAACCTTTATTGAAATGCTACTGTGGTAATTTCATAAACTCACTTTGTGCACACGGCCTCATCTGCTTTTGTTCTAACCTTGCAAAGCAGCTGGATTTTTCCTATTTCATGTCCACCATCAGGCAGATGACGGACATGAAGACCTAAAATAAAATGAGTGAAAAATGGTCCTCAGTAACATTTGGGCCAAAATTGCTTTAGAGAGTTGCACAGATCACTTTATGAACAGATCACCTTATGAAGCAGAAACAAAACATCTGGAGGAACATGTGTAATTATGGAAATAACTTTTCCTGTAGTTTCCTTTTCATACTTAGATTTTTTTTCTCTGAACAGTCAAGGCTTGACAGAGCCATATTAAGATGAGAACAACATTGCTTCAAGTGTCATTTTATCAGATTGTTCAATTTAAATTCCAATTCGATTTTTGTATATCTTTTTGTTCCTACAGCTGTTTAAAGCATTACTCTGACATCATCGCAGCATAAATATTCTGATAGTCCAGGTCGTCCTGACAAAAAAAGGATGTCTTTAACTTGGTTGTGCTTGAAAGGGTTGAAGTTTTACATGCATTTATGCAAAAAAAAAAAAAATCCAGTCAGATTGAATGACAGCTTAAAATTATGGGTGTGAACTGGCAAACTTCAGGTGAGAAACTCTGACGGCCCATGTAAGCAATATTGTTGCATATAAGTCAAACAAGTAACTGCGAACATTGTAATTCAGACTGGCTTTAGGCCGGCTGAGTATTATGGCAAACAGAAAAGAAGTGGAGGGGAACTGTAGTATTCTAAATAGCATAACTCCTTGTTGTTTCCTGGTCTCTAATCTGTCCACTCTGCAGGTGAACAATCACTCTTGTGTGATAGCTTACTCCAGTGAGAGTTACAAGTATCACAACACAGAGGCTCTCAAACATCTGGCTCCAGTTATCACAGTATCCACTCAGTCCTGCCACCACACCAAGATACAAACACACTCAAATACACTCAATCAGCACCCGGCCTGCACTGTGTTTTGCCACTCCTGTCCACAAAAACTTGGGTTTCTGGTAAAAGGGTCGTTTTCGTTCCAGCGCGGGCCTGCGGCCGGAAGCATCTCCCCGAGGAAAATAAGCAGGACTCGGTCCAGTGAAGACATCTGCCCTTTGAAAGCGAGCGTGGCTGTTTGAACAGCTGTCAGAGCACACCGTGCGTCTCAGAGCATCTCAGATACAACAGAGGCGAGTCTGAGAGGAGGTTTAAATGAGAATAGACTATGGACATGAGGAGATGTCCGTGATCAGTGATGTTAAACATGCATGTTGTTTGAACTGACAAGAGGAACTAAAGGACTTTTCAACTACAGTGGAAGATCTTGTAATTGATCCAGCCCTTCAACTTTTCCAGAATTTACCTCATCACAACCAGGTTTTCTGACTCTCTCGTTTGAGCTGTTACGCTTTTTAATGTTTGATAAAAGCAAAAGAGCACCCCAAAAAGTGAACATCTGTTAAATACCAAGAAAACTGTAGATAATGGCGAATATTTTACATACAAACTGTTCTGCTCGTCTCCTCTCTGAAACAAACTGCCCGAGGAGATCATACTCTTAGTCTCTTTATCTCCTTTTAAAATCTGTTTTAAAACAGATTTTATAAGTACATTGTCATGGGGCCTTAGTTTTAACTGGCTTTTAACTAGTTTTAATAGGGCTGTGCTACATGTGAATGGGTTGAACTAGTTCTGACTAAGTTTGAACTCAATTAAATTTTGCTTGGGCTCAACCGGGTTAACCTAACTTAACACATTTTAACAGGCTTTAACCAGGCGTTAACTATGTTTTAATGGAGTTTAACAAAGTTCAGCTGTTTTAAACCAAGTTAAACAAGTTTAAACTGGGCTTCAGCCAAGTTTAACTGTTTTTTCTGGGTTTTACCTGAATTAAACAGGCTTCAAGTGGGTTTTTACAAAATTTAACTACTTTTACCAAAGTTTTAACTGAGTCTAATTGGTTTTGACAGGGTTTGAAATAGTTTTACATTGGCTTTGAAAATAATAACTTGCAGACAGGACTGAGAGAGAGAATACGAACCTTTAAAAAGGTCATTTCAAGTTATGAGGCTCAAGAAGAGTAAAGGTTTTGCAAAGATCACTCTGTACTTTGCACTCTCAGTATTTGCATTGGCATTGCTGCAGCAGTTTGCGGACAGCTCACTCTGAGATTTTGAGCTTAACACTTAAGACTTTTGCTCCTGAAGTGACTGTCTGTTACCCAGTCATGAGGAACAAGTGTATGTCAGACTTAGAAAAGTGCCGGGAGCTCAATTGCATTAAAGCTCTTAGTTTGCCTGAGCTGCAATCTAATTGGATAAAGCTGGAAAAGCAGCTTCCAATGTGCTCAAATCCATTTTTTTACTCCCATTCTTATATTTTAGGAGGAGATTCTCCCCTTGTTCTATCCCATCCCAATCTTTTGTCCTTGTCAACATCCCCCAAATGAGATTCCCGAAATCAGGAGGTGAGGGGAACATGCATGCTCGAGTGCACCGAGCAAACATTGTCAGACAGACACACCTCTCACACCAGCATGCCGCCTGGCATCTCTTTCCTTTCCTGTCCTTATTAAAATTCCATATTGAGATTCCTCGCTGCCACTCCGCCTCCCTGGTCCTGTCACTCAGCCACAGAGCGGCGACAAAACCAGCAAGTTTCAACAAAGACGAGCACACATATATGCATAGAGAAAGACACAATCCAAACTTTTCTTAAGACAACTCGTCCCTGCTCCCGCCCTTTATGTGTGGGATGAAAGTTTCCTTTAGGTGCTGCTGTGTGTGAGAGCGTGTTTCAGCGTCTCTGCCCCCCCTCTCATTGTCATTATTTTCGATGGTGTCCCCCTCTGATCTGCAGGAGCCTTTGGGTGCTCTCTCTCCTTCTCTGTCTTCCTCTGCTTTCTTTCATCTGTCAGGCGCTCCCCTTGGCGACCGCCACTGAGGGGGTTTGATTTCCCATCATGCCTAGCATTGCCTTCCTTGACTTGGGCTCCATCCCCCCCCTCCCTCTGTTGTGCCCCCGCGTCGTCGGGCAATTATCCCCAGGAGTAATGAGTAGCGTCTCTCCCTCCGCGGCCTTGCTGACTGACACCTCTCCCACTCATTTGTCAACAAATCAGACGGCTGGTGTGGGCGGCCATATTGAGCTGAGGGTTGTCGTCGCATCTCCCTCTCTCTATCTCTCTCCGTTCGTCTCTCTCTCTCCTTCCTCCTCCATCCCTTCCTCTCTATCTCTGCCACCTCGTTATCTCTGACAGGGTGTCATTCGTTCCAACTCTCACTCCTCCTGTGTCAACCCTCCACACGCTCGCATGTATTTGTGTTCTTCAGCCACTGAGAAAAGTCTGACTTCCAATGGGCCCTAATGGTCATATGTGGCTAATGATCACTAAGCTGAACAAGTGACACTATTCAATTTATTTGTGTCAAAGTCAGCCGCAGCCCACCGCTGTAAACACTTTGTCCAGCGAGGAGATAAAGGCAGGAGTGCAAAGGGGAAAGATTTTCAGATCAGCTCATAACGGCTGCTTTCAATTTGTCAACATTATTCCATGCAGCTGTGTAGGAAATGTAAATCTCATCTGCAGTGTCATGTCAGGGCAACAAAGGTCTTTGAGATGCCAATTAGACTCTGCATGCTCTAAAGCTGTGCTATGAGGGACTTCAGATGTCACCAGTGCATGTTTACATATCACTACATGCATCATTTGTGTGTTTTTGTGATCAAGTGCATACTCACTGTGTTCTTTCCGCTCCTCTGGGCTCGATGAAGCCTCGCCATCTGACAGCAGGCCAGACATGGAGAAAAGCTTTCTCCCCGCATCTTCTCCACCTTTCAGCGAACCTCCAGGAGAACCAAAGTCAAACTCTTTCCCCTCCACATCTGGGAAGCAGCTCTTCAGCCTCTTAGCTGGCGTGAAGGCCGACTGATAAACCCCCGGCTCTCTTTCCTCCTGTGGGGAGGAGAAAGGTCGAAAGGCGCCGACCCCGCTGTGGTTGAGCATGCTCAGGGTGGAGCAGTCCAGGTTAGGGGGGGTGAACTGCGGGTGCAGGTGGAGCAGGGAGGCTGGGAAGTCTCTGGAGGGGAAGGTGCCCGACACGGGGCCCTGCCGCTGATACATGGAGGTAAAGGTGTACGAGGCGGAGGGGAAGGGGAGGTGGAGGTCTTTCTCCACTGAGGCGGGGACGCCAAAGGGACGGGGGGCCTGGCAGGGGACAGAGGCATCACGGCCAGCCTCAGCTGTGGAGGCGAGGACCATCAGGGCAGGGGAGGCCAGAGGAGCGGGCAGGTAGGAGGGGCTGTCCATCTTGAAGGGGCGGTGGAGGTCCATTCACCTCCTGGTTGATGGTCCTGAGGAGAGAGAGAGAAGATGGAGAGTGCAAGGAGACAGAGAGTGAGTGAGACTCGGACATTAACCTCTCAAATGCCCCTCAGCAGAATCACTAAGTTGTTTTCTGATATCTCGGGAACTGAACAACAGATTTGTATGGGGACAACTGTGTTTGGCAGCTCATCCTTTTGTCTGTATATCAGGGGCTTCAGGTGAAATAAATGTCTTTCAGAAAGTTTTTATCCAGCAGCATTTTGTTCAGAAATTTTGTATTTATGGATCCAAAGTGATAGATGAGTAATTTCCTAATGAAACACTTTCAGGATTTTCTCTGGACCTTTAGTTTGACCAAAGGCCAACAAGAGAAAATAGTTACCTGTCAAACCTTATACACCTCTGAACAACTATGAACATCATTACAGCATAAATACTCTGATAACTCAGGTTGTTCAGGAGAGAAGATGTCTTTTCTTTGACTGTGTTTTGGAGAGGTTGAGGTTCTACATGCATTATTAAATAAAATATCCAAATTGACTGCAAAAGTAGAAAATAACTTAGACTTGCAAGAGTAGACATGAGGCGTTTTCATGTTTTTATTTTTAATAAGTCAAAGTTAAACTGTAAGAGGGATTATTTGGACAATTGGTAGATTAAATATCTGGTATGAGGTGCACTGTGGAAACATTTGGAGTTTATTTCACTGCACTTACAACACTTAAATATTAAATAGTGCTTTATACAATGTTACCATCCTGCATTATACTTCAAGATTAAATCACAGTCCACACCAGTCTGCCACATGCATGCAATTCCCCATCAGAGAGAATTATTTAATGAGCAAAAGAGCTGAGCTGCATTGAGGATTTGTAGTTAGTAAGATACAATCTTTAAGACACACATGCCTGTTTTATCATTAAAAATAGAAACTTTTCATCCCTACATTTAAAACAAAACCAGTTGAGGCTCCACATGCATTTTTACTGTTTTGGATTAACTTCAGTAGGAATTGGTTGGAGGAGGCCCTTCTGCGCCTGTAAATAATTACGACGGAATAAAGAGCCAATAAAACACACACAGAGCAGAAGCTCGCGCGAAAAGTCAATTTTATAGTGAGGTACAAACAAGTAGATTTGGGGAATTCCTGATTAGGCGTTAGGGGAAAGAAAGCCAATCATTTTCATACTGTAACGTACGCAGGATCCACAAGAATGATCAAAAATTCAAATAGCCTCAGTAAAAATGCCATTTGAAATTTAAGAAAATGTCTTTTTGGTTTTATTTAAATAAAAAAAAGGTAATTTCGCTCTTTTTAAAAAAACGAAATATGCAAAGAAAACAGAATAAATAACGTGGATTAAAAAGTATTTCCTTGGAAAAAAGTCTTTTACATCAGAGTCATGAAAACCGGCTTATATGCCGAGTACTTTATGATGTTTTTAAATTATAATTTTAATATAATGAAAAGACAAAGTCACGAATATTGACTTGAAAGTGCCCAGAAGAAATCAAATTAGCCCATAATTTTAACATTTTTGCACTGACCCAATCATCTTAAACTCAACCTGGCATGGTTTTTACAAGCAAAACTTTACGCAAGAACTTGCTCACTTACTTTTTTTATTAAAAATGTTTTAACAATTAGAGACATAAAGTGACGCCTCATCAGAACCCGACAATACCGTGACTTTCTTCACTCTGCGCGGAAGTGAAAGTGCCAAAAGTGCCCCGTGCGTAACCTTAAAATCATGCGCGCTCAACTTCCCTCACTTCACAAACTCCCCAAAGCCGGAGCAGAGCGGGACAGCATCGCAACCGAAGACTCAATCAAACCAGTTAGCTCAAAATTAACTCGTATCTAACGTGTTGTCACTTACCTTGGACTTTACGCGAGTTTCCTTCCGCCGCCGAGGACACTTTCTCTTCTTCTCCGCAACTTCTGTTCTCGGCACTTTCTCCTGTTGGCGCAGCAAAAAAAAGGGAGAGAGGGAAAAGCGGACAGCCGTGGGCAGCTCTCCGGTCTTTCTCCAGGTGCTGTGGCACTGAGGAGTGGGTTAACGCAGAGAGGAGTGGAGTTCAGAGAGGTGTTTCGGTGCTGCGTGTGTGCGCACGATCAGGACATGAGTGAGTGAGTGGACTGGCTGTGTCTCTGTGGTCTCTCCTCTCCGTGCGCTCCCTGTGACACCCCCCCAACCCCCCGACCCTCCCCTCTCTCTCCTTCATCGTATCCCCCTTTTCCCTGCCCTCTCTCTCTGTAGCCTTCCCCCCTCAGGTTCTTCAACGTGCTGCCTGTGGTGGACACCTTCAAACCCTGAACCTGGCGAAAAATGCTGGAATAAAAAAAGTCAAAAGAGATGGAAGTTTACTTTTTGAACCAAAAGGTGACAATTTGACTTATTTAGTATTACTTCAACTGTATAATGAAGAAAGTTTGACAACAACTTCTCCTGAAATACATGGAGTATGTTAAATCAAGTCCAGATTCGGATAGTACAGCAACATGAACAACACATTGTCATTGGGGATATGCAATGCAATAATTTTACATAAGTCACTTTTTACTTCATACTTACTTTTAATCATGTGTGTTTTTCAGTTACTTGCTTTTTCTTGACTGTTCTTGTCTTATTTAAAGCATGCTTACAATTATGTGGGTATTAAAATGGGGCGGTCAGTGAGTGTTTTAGGGTCAGGATAAACTACTGTTACTCTTTTTCAAATTAACCATCTTTTTTTACTAATCTGTTTAAACATTTTAAGACCTCAGGAAGAATGTACCTGTCTGTGCGATGATAAATGTGGTATTGATTAAAAACATCAAAAGTATACATAAAAACAAATCTCACGTATCCATCCAAACAGTCGATAATGATTAAAGTTTGAAATAAAGCCCCACTGTCATAGGATTTTATGTATGTCCATAACATAGTCTTTTGTGCATATAATGAATATTATGATTGACCTGCCATGATTATCTGAACTTTCCACTCCATTATTTCAGACTAAACCCACCAATATAATAAAAATAATCAGTTCCATTCAAGGAATGATTTCAATACCAGGTGTGTTTTGTTGATTGGTTTTCCTTGCAATGGTTTTTGGTTTTCCTAAAAAATGTTTGAATTAGTTTAGTGGATACCTCTGCTTGTCATTTTTATGCCATTTGATGTTCCCAGGAGAATAAAAGGCAATGCCAATTATTTAAAGATCTTCAGGAGAAAAGCACGGACTCTCTAAAGGATAAACAAAATAAGCACAGGTGATGTCGAAAAGGTTTTTAACTGAATAATTTGTTCATTTGATGATTTAGGGGTTCAGTGTGATGACCAGAGATTCTTTATGGAAACAAACTATCATTATAAGTTGATGGTACTATTCAGTGCACATGCTGATACCTTAAATAAAATCCTTCCCTGAATCTGATTAAGATATCTTCTTAAGTGCATTTTATGTCCAAAGTGTAATCCACTACAGTGGTCTTGTAACCCCGATGTTTGTGAGAGTGAGTGTGTCACTGCTTTGTTATTGTGAACAGCCGCTGATGGAGTCCCCCTCTCCTCTCTGAGCATGTTTAGTCTCTGCTTGCTGTGATTGACACTCGGGAACATTCCCTTTTGATGAGACACAATGCAAACCAATGGTATTATTTGTCACTGATAATCTGCTTTCAACTCCACCACACATTACACACAATGTAATTGAAATAATTCCTTATTCCCCCAAGCCAATCCAGAGGCTTTACACCCCTAATCTAATGTGACACGCAATTTCCGTCTCTCAGACGATTGCTTCCCCTCAGGTCCCTGTCTTTAATGAACAGCCATTTGGCTGTGAGCCCCTGTGCATGCATGTGTGTGTGAGTGTGTGCAATCAGAGAGCAAGAAAGAGTCCTGAGATAGGAAATGAGTGAATTGGGAATATCAGAGACGAAGAGGACACAGAGGCATGCAGGGAGCTGGAAATCAGTGGGTGCACTAAGCTGAAAACTTTCAGGATGATTGGGATTTAAACGAAACAGCAGCTCCAGTGTTAAAAATTAAGCAAATGTGGAAGTGAAAACGTGTCAGTTCCTTGATTGTCCACTAGAAACTCAAAAGCACTCAAAATCACATAAACACTTCATGTCAAAATTCAGATTTTACAAAGAAACACATGTTTACAAAATAGTTCTTTAAAAAGGCTGTGGTCAGAGAGATGTGTATCTGTGTTTTTCTTTGTGATTTGGTCTAGGATCAGAGTTATGGCTGATTTGCTGCACGGCTGATGGGACTGTCAGCCAACAGCTCTTTCATATTTTTGTTATGGGGCTCCAGCTGCACTTCAACTTTACCTTTATGTCTATCTTTAGGTGACCATGTTATCTTGCAAAGTGTTTTCAGTGTGGTGGCTGCCGTGGGTGGAACTCTGAACTCCTGTCTCAAAATTCAAACAGCTGAATATAAAATAATGTCTCACTGCAGCTTTTTTGCATGTTGTTATTGTGAATGACTGATAATGTGAATGACCCGAATGTCTCCAAATCACAACTGACCCCCTCCAGTTTTTACTTTCTTTGTGATCTTGTTTTTTTTAAAAAAAATATTAATTCATTTTTTAGAAGAGTCAAGCCCTCTGAGGACCTGCGTCTAAAATAACACTGAAAAGACAAAATTGACTTCAATCTTAACTGTTATTTTATATCAAAGTGAAATAAACTGGGCCAAGATTTTTAAAGTCACTTTATGTCAGGCTGGAACATAATCAGAGGTTATTATATAGAGCTGATTAATTTTTTTTTTTAAAAATGCTTCACTTGTCTTCTTAAAATAAAGCGTTTTAGTTGATTTTGCCCCTTGAAGTATAAAATAATGTTTTGGACAAGAGAAAGCCAGGGTGACAAAAGAGTAAGACAGTAGTGTGGCGTTCGATATTTGGTTTCTTCATTAGAATAAGAGAGAAATAACATGAATTAATCGTCTTTATGTTGTTTGTGTTATGATATTTGATTAAAAAAATGTTTAATCACACGGCACCAACATCTTTACTGGGATGAATCAGGTGGAAGAATGTAGGATGCAGAAAATCATGTTATTATCAACTGTTATAATCAGCTTTTAACAGCAATCCATAAAAAAATCACAGGGAAGGTTCATACAGATGTGTTTCTGAGCTTCTTCTAATTGACAGATAACTTATGATTCACTGCTGTCCATCTAATCTGTGCACATTGCACACTACCATATGTTTCTACGAGACACAGTCAAGCAGTAAACAGTCTGCTCCTGTCTGATCTACTCTCAACAAACTAAGATACTCCAGAACAGATGATAAAACTGTTTTTTTCTGCTTTTTTCCCAGCAGTGTGCAGCACACATTCAGTTATCAGTGTTTTTGCCCTTCATCACTTCTGCCCTGAAACTCTCTCACCACAGAGGCACTTAGTTGTTCGGGCAGATACGTGCTGATCAGATTTTTAACCTAAAAAGTAATCCTTAATCTGCAGAAACAAAAGTCTCTGTCTCACTCTGTGACATTACTCTGGAGTGGAGGCTCGTAGTGAGTGGCTGCAGCAGGAGGAGGTGTCAGCTGTCTGCAGTGATGATGCATCTGAGACATTTACGTTCAGCTGTTACTGATCAACATGGTTTTGTTTGTTAAGAAAAATAAGCTAATACATAAAATTATTACTGGTGGGTCAGGTTTGGCCCAGGGGCTGCTATTTGTTGACCCCTGCTCTATTCTGTATGTCAACCTGATTTTGCCAACCCCATAGCTGAGAGAACATCTCTCTATCCCCGAGATCTCTAACACCTCTAATTGAGGAGCCTCGACCTTAGATTAGGAACCAAGGTGTAACACAGAGATGGTGGGAGCACCAATTTAAGGTTGGCACAAACTTATGGCTGAGATTGAATTCTTCAGTGCTGGTATACATTACCAAAATACACAGAATGCCTTCTGAGTTAATTCCTGAACAACTCTGCGACTATTTTAGGCCATACCTGTAACAAACACATGTCATATTTACAACAATTCAGTGACTTAATCACTTATGAGATTCTTTGAAAACACAGTTCAGAAAAAAACACAATAAAGTTTTAATTTCAGTCCCTGAATATCAGGAATTCGTGCTACAAAAACAGCATGTATTAATTTTGAAATATTAGCCATAAAAGAAGTGTTTCAAGCCAGACTTCATACTCATCATTCACACATATATAGTATGTCAAACATAACAAGTTTGGGTCCACAGATGTCAAGTCATGTAG
Source organism: Scarus forsteni (assembly GCA_036419115.1). Taxonomy (NCBI): domain Eukaryota; kingdom Metazoa; phylum Chordata; class Actinopteri; order Labriformes; family Labridae; genus Scarus; species Scarus forsteni. The sequence continues at coordinate 22,934,889 of JAZDUH010000136.1, read as the reverse complement.
AGGTAATACTAAATTGATTTTAATAACACTTTTTTAACATGTAGATGTGTCGAGTTTGTCATGTTCCTTTGGCAGCAGTTTAACCTATGACAAAATAATTAACATTTCAATATCAAACATCCTGAATTACTTATGATGACCAAAAATAATTTTTGTAATGCACTTCAATTGGATTTTTTTTTAATGGAAGCACTGAGTAATGCATGGAGTTAGAAATATATACTGTTTAAACAGATGTATTTTTCAGACTCAAATAATGCATGTTTTCATGCTCGGTCTTAGACCTTGTGCCACCCAAAACATATATTATTACTTTAGAGTTGTCTGATTTATAGTGCTTTACTGCAGACACATATGTCAGGTGTGTTCTGGTTAACGATGGTCTCCAGTGATTAGATGCAGTCTCCCTGAGAGGGGGAAGACTTGATATCATGCCATTTGATGCACATGTTTTCACTCATGCAAAGTATAGTGGACTTTTAGTTAACATTCAATTAAACTGCTTTATTCTAGTTCAGCAGAGGTTAATTATTTGGACCCTGTGGATAAGGAGAATATATAAAATATCAAGACAACCCATGGGTTGAAAATAAATACAGACTCCTGTCACCATCAGCAAAGACTGAGGAGAAATGATCCTGGACAGTTCATCCAGACACTGATCCCTGAGCTGAAGCTCTGTGTGTGTCCCTTTAGTCAACCGCCTGGAGAGGAAGAAGAGGGCCAGACAGCAGATGCAGACTTTTAAACAGACACATAAAGCAGAGTCCAGACTGACTCTGTTACAGACCTGCCCTCAGACCAATATGAGAGTGAGTAACACATGCATTCCTTGTGACAAGACAAGGTCATTACTCCACCTAAAGACCCCACTCTCTCGCTCACACATTGTTCAAGGGTCAGAACAGCAGATGCCCGCTCACACTCTGTCAAATATCAGACAAAATCTGCCATGATACCTGCCTGGGGCAAGGATATCTTTTGTTTTATTTGATATCAACAATCAAAAGTAATCTGGGAGCTAGTCTTATATTCCCTGGAGATTGAATGTAAAATCATCTAATTGCAATGCTGATCGGTGAGCACTCACTACAAGTGATTCCATTGACATTATGATTATTATTTTTACCCTGTACACCCAATTTGGCCGTGTGCTAGTGGTTGTGGGTGGTGTACAGTGGATGATGGGTGTGTGTGTGTCCCGCAGGCCCAGTGGAGTGTTAATGATGTCCCCGCTGCCTCAGCCAGGTTATGGCACAGGGGCCGTTAGCCGCCCTGGGTAAACTGCGCAGCTCCCAGAATAAATTGCCACCCGGAGCCACGCAGGCTGGTCAGCCAGCCAATTACAGGCCTGCCCGCTCAGCTGAGGATGATGGGATACGATGTTAATTGTATGTCTTCATTTTCTGGCAGGAGGTGAGTCACTTGGCCGTCTTCTTGACTGTCAAACACACACAAACACACATGCCCACACAGACCATAACATCTTCATGCACGCTATTTATGCTTTGATTTAATCTCTTTTTAGCTTCTGTTTGCTCTGTCATGCAGCAAAACTCTCTGTTCTCAAAGATTTTAATGCCCTCGTGCCACCATGGCAAAGGCCCGAGGTATTGTGTTTTTGCTTATGCTTGTGAATGCAGTTTCTCAGTAACTAAGATTTTCTTAAAACTTTTCACATCTTCCCACTCAGACTCAACAAATCCCAACAGATTTAATGGTTTGGGTTACAGGCCTGCATAGCCCCATCCTCTTTTCCTACTTAGAACTTTAAAGTTGAAAGTCAAAGGTCATATCAATGGATCTGATGTAACCCAAGTTGAGTTGTGAGTTCAGAGGTTTTGTTTTAACTTAGCACCAATGTTCATTCCAACTCAAGGATATTCTAAATAGATTTTTGAAAGGTTCACGTCATTAGGTTGCATATTCACCTTTCATGTGAACACAATGTCTGAAAAATGGCTCTACAGAGTTTCTTCTATTTAAATTTCATAGGTGATGTTTGTTCACCCCTTGCTTGTGAGTGTGATACTTCAAGAGCAATCGGAGGCACTTTCTTTGTACTTTTGACAGTTTCAATGTGCATTAACCCTTTGACTGGCATTGTAACCTATTGGTTGACTTTTTGCCACCTTATGACTGTATTTAAAATTTTGAAAAGCTAATCTTTGTCTAAGCTGTAAGAGCTGTGGGTCGTGACCGAAAAAACAAGATTGTGAGTACAAGTGGCCGAAATGGGCTTCCTTCGCTGGGTGACTGGGCTCTCCCTTAGAGATAGGGTGAGAAGTTTGGTCATCCGGGAGGGGCTCGCAGTAGAACCGCTGCTCCTTTGAATTGAGAAGAGCCAGATGAGGTGGCTCGGGCATCTGGTCAGGATGCCTCCTGGACGCCTCCCTGGTGAGGTGTTCTGGGCACGTCCCACCAGTAGGTGACCTCTGGGAAGACCCAGGACATGTTGGAGAGACTATGTCTCTCAGCTGGCCTGGGAATGCCTCGGGATCCCCCGGGATGAACTGGACGAGAAGAGGGAAGTCTGGGCTTCCCTGCTTAGACTGCTGCCCCTGCGACCCGACTACGGATAAGCGGGAGAAGACGGTACGGTACGGAACAATCTTTGTCTGTTTTTCTTTATTAACTTCTCTTAATACTGTTTGCAACACCAATTTGTATCCAGCGTGGTGCAGCTGTACATGAATATAATATTTTGAAAACCACAATAATCTGAAGTGAGTCATTGCTCCTCAGAAATCTAACAGTAAGAGCATACGTCGGAGAAGGTTAACTTTTCACACATATCCAAATCCTCTAACAATCATAATTTAGTTGAAGGAAATACATTTTATGATAAAATTAGTATCTATGATTCCTCAGAAAACTGTGCCTACTGCTAAATATCTGAGCTTTGCTCTCCGTGAGGCTTTCATATGAAAAAACAATAAAAATTGTTGCAAAAATGATGAAATTCCGTTCATGCTTAGGTTAACCCTTACCAGGCAAGCTAACCCAGTGGTTGACCAACATATCTGCTTCCGGATTGGGTAATTTAATAAATAAAACCTAAAATGTTACTACACGAAGAGGAAGGAAATCAATTTTACCAAAAGATCATTTGTTGTTAAATTTATTTCTTAGTTTGGAAGTCAAGAGTCAAGGATGAACTTTGTAGATTTTGGATGTGATAGGCCAAAGCCCAAGAACATTTGGCCATGTGTTTACCTCTTGTTTATGACTGCAGTTTCTCAAAAACACTTTAGCTCTTCTGATTTTAGGTTAGTAGATTATGGAGGGCATTGGTCAAAGGTCAAGTTGGCTTGCCCTAAGTGCATCTTGGGGCATTTTCTTTAAACTTTTAGTAAATTTCTACTTTGGATTTAGAATGAACTAGTGGAGGTTGAGTTAAAAGATACTCTGAGCTATTCTTTTTGATCCACCACTACACTTTAATCATCTAGTTGTGTGCTTCCCAGAGGTACATGACACGCAGAATAATAAACAGAGTACATATCAAACATTTAGATCAGGGATGTTCAAACTGTGGCCTGCAGGATACTTTAAGTTGCCTTGCAGCATATTTTAAGAACTAATACCAAAATTGACCCACAGTAGAACACGGAGCCTGTGCATGACAAGTGAATAGTGTCAAATGAATAACAGTATTAAACAGCAGCAGAAATTGCACTCATTTTCTCTGCTATGGGTGGCAGTTTGATTCAGTTTGTGCAAACTGGGGACTGGAGGATGACCGGTTCAAGTTCCCAGCAAAACATGTTTGGAGGTTGATTTGGTAGCTGAAGAGGATTCGGCTGACTTCCTGAGAACTGCCAAAGTGATCTTGACCACGAGACTGAACCCCAAACTGTTCAGCAATGCTTCTTCAGATGCAGCAAGCCATCACTTTGACATCTCTCCATTTGAGCTTGATTGTGGGACAAATGTATTTTCTCAATTACAACAAAGTCAAAAAAATGTATAATGCCATGCATAAGATATATTAATAATATACATTATGAATCTTAATAATATATTTTTCTTTACTTGTTACTCTCTATCCATGTGCTTTGTCTCAAGGTCTGATGTACAGTCAACAGTGATGATCATCTGAAAGAACCAAAACTCCCACAAAGTTTTGTACTTTGCTCTTGTTTTGTGTCTGAAGGCCTGTTTACCAGACGATGAAAACAACTGAATATGCAAAATTTTTCATAGCATTTTCACCTACTGCATACACAAGAGCGGTGCCTGGAGTGCCTGAATCTGCAAACTTTTGAAACCAGGGTTCAGAGTGGAACATTTTGAAAACTGATCCCTATCTGGCTCCATGTAGAAGGGATTCAGCGTTTCAGGGTGAAATGCTGACTTCACCGCATGCACAGTACTCTTTCACGTGAAGGCTGCATGCGCATACCAGAAACAACAACAATAATAACAGTTGTGGCTGTCTCCCAAGTATCATGTGTGCTGCTTACCATGCTTGGTTTGTTACCCAGACAAAATTAACCAGACAGATTTGTTGTCCAGACAAGAAACTCTTGCATCCTTGTGCGTCCACTTGCCATTGTTGTTTGTGAAAAGTTTGTCTTCACTGGAAAGTGCATGTGCGTTATAACACAGCTGTTTCTCTAAAAACCTAGTACAACGCCATCTACTGGCCTGGCATGCATGCTACAGCGTTTTCAGTCATTGTCATGTATCTGAACACAGATCGTTCTTGAAAACACAAAGGAAAAACCTTTCTATTTCTAATGAAAATGTTCTTGTGTAAACAGGGCCTGAATGCTTTTATTGTCTGCTCTCTCCACTACATAGTGCTGGTGTCATTCTTTGAGGCAGATCCAGTAGTAACCAGTCTGACCAGGACCAACCAGGGCCCCAAATGATCGTGATCAAATGGTCAACCAAAAAGCCTTGGCACTGATGGCTATTTTCTCTTCAACGCCAAAAAAAAAAAAAAAAAAAAAAAAACTGCGATGGTTTGTCTGAGTATAACACTGGTGACCAGTGTTTTCCACTATTTCTGCTGTCTTTTTGTATTTGGCCTTCTGTGGAAAAAGTTTGGACACCACTCATTAAGATGGAGCAGCTTGACTTTTCTTTAATTATTTATGTAATTCCAAACAAGGTGGAGATGATTTCAAACAAATTTAATCAAGATGATGAGAGTGCTCCACTTCTTTTATTACGATGCTTGAGGTCATCAGTGGAGTCTTTTAACATCTTACACTGCATGATTAGAGCAGTGATCATTAAATAGTCCTGTCTGTAATTTTTTCTGCTCTCCTGTATTCTTGCTTTTGGGGCATGAAGTAAACTAATTCACTGCTGTAATCATTTCCACACACCAATTAGTAGCGATTACCTTTTTGCTGAAGGACTCGCAAGCTCCAATTAGAGAATACTGCTTTTGAAACGCATACCACTTCCAGTAATGAAAAACAAAAGAGTGAAAATGAAGAATTTTGTTCTTTTAGAGTGTTTTGTACCTGCTGGAAAAGCTTTAAGAGCCACTAAAGTGTAAAAACGAGTGAGTGCCCAGGCAGTGGCAGTGTTGGGGTTGAAGAGCGCTCAGTGCTGTGGAGTCAGTTGGGTAGTAGTTGTGCGTCGCAGTACTCCTCGTTGCTCAGTATATCAGCATGGAGACAGTCTGGTGGTAGTGCTATGGAGAGGGAGGTTAGCTACTATATTAACATAGAGAGAGACAGCGCCAGAGCAGCGCAGTCTGCCAACACACTGAGCAGAGAAAGTGAGACAGAGAGAGGGAGGGAGAGCCGGCAAGACCATCGACCAGACAGCTACAAGATGGAGTGGAAGGGAACGTGTGAGAGATGAGCTGTCGAACATGTGACAATGTGTGTGCGTGTGTGTGTGAGGGCAAAAGTGGAAGAGTGTGTGTCAATGTGTGTGTGTGGGTGACAGCTCCCCCAAAGCAGCGAGCAAGCGTGAATGTGAGGAGGAATACAGAGAGGTGCATTATGGTCTCAATCATTGATCGCTTCCTCCCAGGGGGGCCGCTGACTGACCCCAGCGAACACACACACACACGCGCACACACACAACAGTATCCTGTATGTTGACACATTCACAGCATACTTGCATTGGCGGGCCAATACTGTTTGCAGGTACTCAACTTTGTCTCCACACAGCTGAAGTTCAATCCCCCCGCCCAACAGGAAACAGATTTGTCACTGCAAGTGTAAGTGGTTGTCACAGAAGCAAAATATTCAATGAAGTATAGACAGCGAGCAATGCATGCTGGGTGACTTCAGTGACTTCAGTGAGCATACTGTCCAATTATATCAGAACTTAAAGAATATATTTTCCAGACTGTCAACAAATTTCATGACAAGAGCAAAAGAAACATCATGTTTGTATTCCTTCACTGTCTTCGACACTCTTGCCTCTAGTCCCATTGTTCACAAAGAAGACAAACATGGATCACAAATGATAAGGTTTGAATTGTCAAGAAATTTAAAAACTTTTGGACAGATAAAGTAATCCCATTTTTTCTTGATGGACAAAAGAGAAAAAACTCAAACTACTACCTGGGGGGGAAGTGGGGGGGGGCACAGAAGCCGGTCAAGGAGAAGGAGATTGGTGGGTTTTATGGTTGTACATTGGTAACCAGGGGTGTTCAAAGAGATCCAACATCTGCCAAGGCATTTCTGACATTGTTAATTGAAAAGGTTCCTGGATCTACACCCGGATTCAGATCACTTCTCCCTTGGGCCATTACCAACATTCCCTTTAAATTTCATCTAGGAGATCTTTTTGAGTTATTAGCAAAAATGTGGAAACTGCCCATCTCGCAATGTTCTCAAATGCTTCAATCATCCTGGATCTGCATCCGAGTTTGGATCATCACCAAAATGTAATTACTTTTTTCTTGTGCTGTAAACAAAATTCCTTCATTTAAAAAAATTTAAATCTTATATCTTGCTCACAGACGAAAAAACCCCAATGAAGTAAGGCAAGAAAATGGTCTCTTTTGTGTAGATACAAATTTGTATTAATTGTGTCATAGTGACTCTAACCTTGAGTCTCCAACATGTATCAAGGTCATTCTTGAGTACGAGTGTACATTTTTGAGTTGTTAAAATCTCTTAAATCTTTGGATATTGTGCTCGAGAACAAGGGATGAGTATGAGCTCCAATGACTTTTACCTCTTACCTACAGAGTCTAAAATCTAATCAACGCATTGACCCAGTAAGGGCATCTATGCAGAGTCTGAAGAAACGGCCTAAAACTTTTTGTCAACAAGCAAGGGATGAATGCAAGGTTCAATGATCTAATGAATGAAATACTGAACCTTCGACAGTAACCTTTAAGCCAGAAGGAACATCTGTGCCAAGTCTAAACAAAAAATATCCCCCAAAAAATGTTTTGATTTGGCATTCACAGGGCATGATCATGGACCCCAGAGACCTTAAATTGATCTCTGACCACCAAAATGTAATCAGTGCATCCTTCATATAAATCTACGTTTGAGCAAATATTTTTTCTAAATTGGGGCGTGCATGGATTGTTGTGTTTAAAAGCAAGAGATTAACAAAGACCTACTACTTTTGAACTCTGACCAAAATCAGATGATTTCATCCTGAAGTGTTATTAGACATTTGTGCACATACATTTTGTCATATTGTAGTCAAACAAGGTATGCATATGATCTTGAACTTTGACCTTCATCTTTAATCTGAGCTGATTTTTATGCAAATTTAAAATAAATATTCCTTCTAAACTGTGATAGTTAACAAGTTTAATGGGAGTCTTGTCTGCTGATATTAAGATAGCTTCAGATAGCTTCTTGACCATTGTTGTAAAGAAACGAAGAATGTATGTTTCTTAACATTTTGGGGGCTTTATTTTTTACTAACATTCATTAAAGAGCCTCTCCACATGGTCAGTAAAACCACTGAAGGTAGAAGAAATTAGTCAAAGGCATGTGGGATCAGTGGTTTGATTATCTCAGGAGCCTTGAGGCCAAATCTTGGGTGCAGCCATACAGTACACACCATCTCAACTGAAATCTAGATTAACCCACAGACAGACAAAGACTAGTGGTGTGGGCCATCTGACTAATTGTGACACAAGGTGCATATCTATCCAAAAAATTTAAATCCTAAGAAATATAAAAACAGGTGTGATATAAAAAAATAGCCACTGCATAGTGATGACTTTAGATATATGGCATGTTTAGACCAAATCCGTTTGTTGAACCAGGCAGTACAGGTGTTTATTTCTGGGTTTCCTTCAGCCACTGGACACCCAAGGAACTGCAGTTTTTGGCACTTCCACACTGGCTTCACTTTCAAGCCCCAAGCTGCTACTTGAGTGAAACACACTAAAGCCTCTCCTCTGCACCCAAAAAGACTTTGATGATGCATATTTGAAACACTTTTGAACTTGTCTTCATATGTTTTTCTTTGACACTGTGGAAACTGCAGTTTTAAATATCACTCAGAGTGCTGTGCAGCTCTGCCTCTATCAAACCAAAGGGCATGTGCAGGTGTCACTGAGCAAAGACATGTTGAAGTTGAAGAGGAAGCAAGACTAACATGCCAATATTGGACCCAATAACAAGTTAGAAAAATTCAGATTAGAATATAAATGCAGAAAGTGCAATAAGCCCTTTTGATTTTTTCAATCAAATCCTCCCTTCATAGAGAACCCCCACCCCCCAAAAAAGTTCCATGTTAAGACACAGCTTGCTAGACACTGTGATAATTTCACCATTGCCCAAACTAAAATAAATGTGGCAAAGGGGTATATGGTGTTTTTGGCCAAAATCTCTTGTGACTTTTAACATACAGAAACAGAGTTTCATTAAATTTGTTGATGATGAATGTTCCTAGTAATAGACAGCACTGTTTAAAATACTACTCACCACACTATTCAAGTGAACAAAATTTTTAAAATGTTTTTCTGGCTGAAACAAAAATGAATAGCATGTCGCCACCTTGGTCGGTACAGATAGATAAAAATGTAACAATTACGAAATGAAAAATTTCAACTGATACAGATAACCAATGATTTCCTGCTTCTCATGGCCGATACCGATACCATAACAGATAAATTCATATTTTCTGTTTAATATAACCTTTTTGCATGTTGAGATCTTGATCCAGTCACTGAGACGTGAAGCTAAGTTTGCGGACCGGACTAATGTGAGATGTCCATATGTCTGTAGTACAACTTACATGTAGTCTGTTTGTGTTATGTGTTATGTTATCAAGTTATGGATGTGTGTGGTAGCGATACCTTAGAGAGCATGGAGGGATACATCCAAGAATAAGCAAAGGATTGGGAGGGTGTAATGTGGCTCCAAATGGGCTATTAGCTTGCGAAAACTCTGGCTGTCAACAACAGAAAAAGGCTGGTCGTCAAGAATTCCATCACTTTTTGGTTAATGGCTTTAACCTTTACACTGTCTCTTAAAAAGTTTTAACAGTTTTCAAACTCCTGTTGAATGAGGATATCCATGCTCTGTGTTGTTGTTTTTAGCCTGAGCATTGCTAGCTGCTACCACGGCTGCTTCAATACCGCTTCGACCCCATGATCACGTTCCATGTTCACTTTTAGTTTGTCAGAGAGACGGGGGCAGGCTTGTGTCCTTGTAGCAATAGATGATGTAACCAGCAATTTCCCCAATCTAAGTAATTTATCAGATATTGTAAAAAAAGGTAAATATAATATAAAATGTACTTATTGAGTTGATAAAAAATGATGTCATTTTTCCCAATATTACATCAGTCCGATAAATATCGTGCACCCCTAGTAACAATAGTGAGTCTTTTCAGGAAAGAATCAAGTAAACAGGCAGCTTTTTCTCTTACATTCACTTCTAACCTTTATTTTATGCACCCAGGAGGTGCAGAGTAAAGAGCAGCGACAGCCTGTGTCCTCATCCCACCAACACTTTTTCAGTCCACACACATACATACACGAATAAACACAACGCTGCCCACCACCAAACATCACACCCCATCCCCTCCCCTCACATATCCAGCCAGCCGGGGCCTCTGCATCCCCTCTCCTCTCCTCTCTCACCGCCACAAGGCTGACACTAATGTGACACTCTGGAAAATAATTACCAACAAACGCACTGCTGACTGCAAACAGCTCGCTCCCCTCAGTGGACTGTCACTAGTCATTAGTCTGAACCCTGCAAGAGGACAGGACCACCGAGAGGAGGGGACTTGGCGGGGGGGGGGGGATTGTGGATGATGAGGAGGACCATACCATGTGAGGAAATAGGAAATAAAGAGGAGAGGTGACAGGTGAAATGGAGATAATCTGCTTTACTATTGTAAAACATGTAAAACAGAGCTCCTGTGTTTGCATGTGCGCTTAAGGCCGGACCCTCATCATTGGCCCCCTCTGGTGGTTTATGTTAGACTAACTGTGGTACTGTGGCATTAACTTTGTCCAGAAGAACACAAACACACTCTTAATTTATACAGTATGTTACAGGTGTCATCGTTTGCCTCATGTCTAAAGCAGCATGATTTTTTCTTTTTATTTTATTGTATTTATTCAGTATCAAATCATGGCAAAGGCTCTCTCATGACATTATACAGAGAACAAGTCCGTGTCATTTGTGATGTTCAGTCATTTTAAACTGCTCACCTCAGGACACACAATGCTCTTAAGGAAAAACTGTAATCCAAATTTCTGATGATTCTCAACTCAAATGTATTTATTGAAAAAAAGTTGCAGTTTGGAGCTTAAAAGCGTCTAAAAAGGACAGAATTAAACATGCATGTTTGTGCACATCATTACCTAAGCCTTTGGAGAACATGCATAAATGATGATGAAATTCTGTGAAATCCATGGCGATCTCAAAAACATCAAAAATGTGTTATCACCTTAAAATTGAGTCAAATAGCCTATATGGACATTTTTTTTACTTTGGGCTTCCAAAGATAAAGTATTTTTCTCCACTACATACTTTTCCCAGCCACACATCATGATACAGCATAAACAGCTGCATTTTAGCACCACCTACCCAAAAGTTAAGAAAAACTGATGGGATTGTCAGAATACAAGAATTTCAAACTTTGGTATAGCACTGTTAAATAGTAACTAGTAGTACACAGACTTGAGTTCAGTAGGGGAAGACACTCTGGCCACAGGCTGGATTTGAATATCCTGACACGCCAGACGGACAGTTCCATTTATCCGCCACAGAAATATTTCTTTTATTCATCTGGGAAAGAGCGGTTGAAAATCATTTCAGGGCAGAACCTTCAAAAACAACAGCAGCTTGTGATTGGACGATTGTTTGGCTCATCACACTCATCACAGACTAATTCATACCTAGCATCACTGCTATGTATGACGTAGCAGCTCGCGCTGTTGTTAGCCGTTAGTTTAAACTATCTTAGACTATTGTCTTAACTTAAATTAGACCACACAGATGTATCATTTAACACTTACATGTGACATTAACCTTATCAAAACAATCCCTACCAAGTTTTCCCAGTAAACTTCTGAGGAGAGCTTATTTCATATTTCAGGTACCACTGAGTAACCATGACAACTATAGACTAACGCGACATGTCTGTAAAGGACTTCCGAGTTCTCACCCAGTTTCCCAGCAGTGATGCTGGGTCAGGAGAAGGGCACAAACATGGTTTCTCATATGACAAACTTCAAGTGACATTTCTGCTCCTCTTTAAAAGAATAAATTGAGTCCATTTCTGATAATAAAAAACTGCAGATATTGAGACTGCTTCTGGTGCTGCCGTTCTTTCTAAACATGCAGTCACTTCCTGTTGTAGTGTAACTGTCTTGCACAAGGACACATCAACATGTGACAGCTGAAACGGGCTCAGGCCCTCAAAGGCATAAACACCTGCTTGGATACAACCAACAAGAAAAGTGGGCCCTTAGCACCTGATGCTGAATAATAGTCAAATATCAAATAATTAAAAGCATGCAAGCCAAATCTTTCATACTGTTTAAATCTCATTCTCTCTATGTTTTGCACAATTTAGAAAGTGTGCAGGAGGTTGCATGAAATCTCTTAAGATTTATAATCTCAAATGAACTGTCTTATCAGAAAAACATTTAGTCACAACATGACATTGTTACTCATCAAATTAATAAAGCACATGTTGTTTAAAAACACCTGACATTGAAGAACATTAAAATGTGACAACCTTTAGTCAATCTGATAGACAGAAAGTGATGGACTTGTAATATGATGTGCACCTCTCCAAAACTGTGACTACATGTTAAAACATCGTAGACCACATGTCCTGTGAATGGTCCGCTGCACCGCACCAGGTGACAGCCACTCTCTGAGTACATGTCAGACACAGTTTTGAGGAATATACTAACCAAAATGTATTGCCAACAGATCAGAATGACAAGTCAAAACCTCCATATTTTATGATTTCAGTTATTTTTTTCTTTATAAAACAGTGAAATTGGTTTTATAGTTTTTATTGGTTTTATACCAATTGAATGTATAAATCAAATTCAGGCTGTGAATATCCAATTTTCACAATTTTATTTCCTGAAAGTAGCAATTACTGAGATAAGAAATTTTGGCTCAAAAGCACCAATATTTTGATTATTCAAGCCCCATTCAAAGTGCTTAATAATTCCTGTCCTCTGCATAAACTAATTCGACCATTATTAATGTCAGATGTCTCTTAGCTTCTGTTTTCTTGCAATAATTGTATTGAAGACCCTGGTTATCAGCTATCAGCTCTCTACTGCACACTGTATTCAGTTTCTGTATGAAAACCGACATGAAGACCAACACACAAGTATAAATGCTCACGACTACACAGAGGAATTAAAAAGGATTTAACACAGAAGCATAAACCAGGTTTTACTGGCAGGAAATTCAAGCAGAACCAGACTGCCCAGTAGACAGCCATCTTCTGTGACCCTGTGGATTCAAAAGGAGAAATCCAACATATAAAAGTGGAATAGCAGAAAAATTAACAGAAGAAAGGGCTCTCAGCCTGAAAACCTTTCAGGAGGGCAATGATTCCAACACAATCACCCAAACGCCACAGGGTACATCAATTCTTTGAACACCTACCCCCTCCCCTCCGCAAGACCCTTATTTGTGTTGCCTTCGGGGGCAGCTGTGCCGCAGAGAGATTAAAAATTTTTTAGAGCTTCCACAATGGCCAATATTAAAATGTCTCAATACATCTGCCTGGCTATTTTGATTGGTAACTTAACCCCTGACTCCTGAGCTAAAAAGGCTCGTTCTCTGAGCTATTGTCGGCAGGCTCGAGTCTAATTCTTGTATGATTCAGGCTAATGAGCTTGTAATAGGTACTATGTGTGTGTGCGTGCCTGTGTGTGTGGATGAGCATATTACACCGGAGAAGAGGACAGAGGTGGAGTGAGAATAAAGGGATTTTATTGTTCAATAACTGGAGAGTACAGGGTTTAATCTGTGAGGAAGAAGCTGTTTCCTCTCTTCAAACCTGAAACACAGCTTGGTTTTATGCCTCTATGAGGTCTACAAGGACTAAAGAGTAAAAGCACAGTGGGTCTAGAGGAAAGGGTTACGTTTATGTGGTGGTGGGATTGGTAGGTATGATATCTCCATATGGTGTGAGTTTATGTTTGTTCCAAGATTTGAGGTAACAGTGATTTTGACCTTGTTTCCTTAAGTTCTACTGACAGACTTAAAGGATAAGTTCGGTTTCTACAGCTTTCACATTGTTTATAGAATGAAGTGAACAATATACTCACCCCGAAGGCTTTCCTAATCCAAACAGTGCTTCGGGAGATATTTAGATCCAAAATCGAGCAGCGGACATCCGTATAATGGTAGCACACGGGGCATGTATAGCGCCGCTCCTAAAACTGCATTAATTGTCCAAAAACTCATTAGTTTCACCAATATTCCATCATGGTCCGCTCGCGCTACTCCTCCATCACAGTCTATGTCGCTCCAGACATGTTTTGTGACTGTGCTAACCTCTGAACTGAAGAAGAAGAATGTTTGCCTCCCTGCATGCGCAGTACTCTCTGGAGAGCTGTTCTTCTCTTTGCCTCCGCGTCCTCCTTTTGATGAGCTCCTCATCTGTAAACCCTGAAACTGTAAGGACACCCATCATATTCAAAGTTCTTGTCCACAACATAGATATTCGTCCATTTTGCACAAAACTGGAAGAAGAAAGTCGTTGTGTAGCCGGCTGTCTTCCCCTGAAACAATGAGCCGTACTACGCATGCGTGGAGGCAAATGTTCTTCTTCTTCAGTTCAGAGGTCAGTACAGTCACACAACATGTCTGGAGCAACACAGACTGTCTTGGAGGAGTAGCGCGAGCGGACCATGATGGAATATTGGTGAAACTAATGAGTTTTTGGACAATTAATGCAGTTTTAGGAGCGGCGCTATACATGCCCCGTGTGCTACCATTATACGGATGTCCCCCACTCAATTTTGGATCTAAATATCTCCCGAAGCACCGTTTGGATCAGGAAAGCCTTCTGGGTGAGTATATTGTTCTAATTCATTCTATAAACAATGTGAAAGCTGCAGAAACCGAACTTATCCTTTAAGACAGAGTAGACATTTTTGCAAAGTCATCAGAAATTCCCACAAATAGTTCTCAAGATAATTTGTTCACAGGCAAGAGATGAGCTTAGGCACAGTACTCAGACCTTTGACCCTCAAAGTCTACAAAGTCTCTCCCTTTGTTCAGAGCAAATGAAGTACATCAAGCCCGAAAACCTTGCCCAGTATTCTTCCCATGTGTGTCCAGTTCATTCTTGAATCAGTTTAAAGGTGTCTGTGGACTGTAAAGGAAATCCCTCGATGTGTTCTTGAGATACTGCTCCATGTGAGAGAAAGGAATGACCGAGAGAAAATCCCCAATATCATTTAAGATCTACATGTTAGATTCAGAGGTGGATTGGCCAATTTAGTCATGGTTTTGTCACCACCACATTATGAGCCTTTGGAATGAACAAATTGCAACAGTCTAAAATATAACAATAGATTTTTAAACAACTTTTTAATATAGTTAAAGTTTGATATGACCACAGCCCTGTTTTCACACATTTCTGTGCTGTTGGATGAAGATAAAACTGTCTGTAAGCTTCTGATTTCTTCTTGCTAGTTTCTTGGAAAAAAATCTTAGATTTCTATTTGATTCAGAAAATTATTACAACTGCAAGTGAATAAAAAAGGTAGAATACCATGAGCTAGGATTTATAGCCAAGCTTTAATGCCATTTTTTTTGTTTTAGTGACCTGAATGCATATTCTTATCGGACATTTCATGTTTTTTCTTATATCAGGCACCTCTTGTTCAGAGACACTGGTGCAAAAAAAAAACAGAAAAAAAACCTATGGCATTCTTGATTTATGTTGTTCACAAGCAAGAGATGAACATGAGCCTCAGTGACCTTGACCTTTGACAACCAAATTATGATAAGTTTATTTTTAATCAGAGAGGATATTCAGTAACATGGCATTCCTGTTGCACTTTACTTTTGCATAATTATGGGATATATATTTAGCAAATCAATCAGGGAATAGCCTGAAAATGTTTCTTAGGGGAGGAGAATATCAGTTGTGCTTCAAAAGGTGATTCAGTGGTCATTCTGTTTACCATGTTCATTAGGTCCCAGTCAGATGATGCAGTAGGCCAAGTGCAAAGTACATAACACCAGCTAGTCATCACATCAAACAGATTGGGCTAGAATGTCTTTTCCACCATGAAATGCTTTGAGTTTCGTTCCTTGTCTTCAATTATAAAATACTGTAAGGTTCTGATAAAACTGAACTACAGAAGCAGCAATGCTAATGTCTTTACAGGCAGTCATTGTTTACATGTTTACAACTGCCTATTGCTGATATTATGCCCATAACTTTTTCCTTTCCTCACAAAGCATGCTGATTACTCAGTGCTCCTGATGGATATACAGTAGCTACAAGGTCAGACAACTGAGCAAATTCAGAGGAAAATTCTTAAAAGAATTGTTAAGGATTACTATGTGGCTTCATAACCTTGACCTTAGACCAATATCATCCATACGATCTTCAGTAAGTGAGGATATATGAGCAGTATTTGACAGAAATCCTTCAAAGCGTTTTAAAGATTTCACCCTTTACAGAATTGGCCTTGGTATATGACAGTAATATGAATGGATGGATGGACAGACAGGTAGATGGACAGTCCTAAACTTGAGGCCCTGGCCCTGGACACAAAGGCGACTGGAACGTTTTTTCTCCTAACATGTCGGCGAAATGTATGTAGTTTCTATATAAAACTGTCGGACTTAGTTTGAAATAAATGTTGGTCTTTTTTCACTCAGAGTTAAAGACAGAGCGAGAGAGAGAGTGAGAGACAGGGAGTTAGAGAGAAAGTTGAAGAGTGTGTGTCTGTGTGTCATCCAGCCAATGGCTTTATCCAGCCTTATCCTGAACCATGAAACCATAGTGCATGACACCCTTCTATGCTCTGCACAGATATGGCTATTCACTGTTAGCACAGAGATTTGACAAGCCAGACTGCGCTCACTCAACAGCCTGGGTCAAATGGATGACTGTCACAATCTTTTTTTATCTTTCTCTTCCTCTCCATTCCACTCGCTGCACCCTCCTTTTACTCCCCACTTGCCACCAATCTCCCAACTTTGCCTGTTCAAATTGACAAATTCAGTCAGCGACAAAAGAATAAATGAAAGAGAGGAAGAGAGTGAGGGCGTCTGACAGGGGGATAATCTTTGCAGAGGGAGGGATCTGGATGACTGGGAGACGGGCAGGTGAACACATTCACGGGGTATTCACAAGGTCAACATTCACATGGAAATGTTTCTCCAAACCATCAACACTGTGTACAAGTTAAAGCACCGAAGAATTCTTTAATAAAAATCCTATTTCTTGTTTTCTTGTAACTCACCAGTAGTGTGTTTGTGCTCAGCTGGGATCGGTCTATCAGCAGAATGTCTGTAAACATTTTATAAAATAGTTTTCATGAAAATAAAAAAGCATGCCATATCTCTAAGGTGAGACATTTTATATTCAATCAGTTTTTTAAAATTGTTTAAAAACAACAAAAAAGATATGTCAAAGTTAACTTGAGATTATTTCTAAATTTGTGGAGAACATTTTTCGGGTAATGTTGATTTTTACTTTGATATTTTACCACCAAATATGGAAATGTCAGTGGTGGAAACAGTCTTGATCTTTTACTTGGATGTGAGTTACTTTTTTGTGTCTAATCTGGCAGCTCTTGTGGACATAGTTAAGCCATCCATTATCTAAACCTTATCCCATTTAAGGTCACAGGGGCTGGAGCCTGTCTCAGCTGCCAGTTGGTGAGAAGCAGGGTGCACCCTGAGCAGTTTGCCAGCTGATCCCGTGGCCACATAGAGAGAGACAACCATTCACACTCACATTCATGCCTAAGGTTAGTTTGGAGTCACCAGTCAACCTACTGTGCATGTTTTGGTCTGTGGGAGGAAGCCAGAGAACCCCCACGTGCAAAAGGAGAACATTCAAACACCACACAGAAGTTTACTGCTCTTACTACCTGTACTGGTTTCTTAACATTTTTGTCCCATTTTTCCATCTTTATTTTTTTATTCACACTTTTCCCCCCTATTTACTCAAATCTTCTGATCTCCCTGATGTAATGTCTTCATCCATTGATCTATTAACTGTGTTCCTGTCTTCTTATTATTATGTTACCATCATTTTTCAAAATCGTCTTTATAGATGATAGTTATGCTGACATTTAATCATACTTTAACCATACTCATAAACAAAAGAAAAAAACTTCTTTCTCCTCCAATCCAAACCAAATAATTAAGCACTCAAATATGAGCTTAAACAGCTGTTTACGACAAACTTGAAACAAGTTTCATGTGAAAGTGATCCATGTAAAAAAAAAGATGCCCTGCATGATTAAGCACTACGCATCTAGTGGAGTGAAGCTGATATTTTAAATAAACTCTTCAATTCAAATCAACCAGTTCTGTAAGCAGCAGATTGGTGGAACTGTTGATATGTCTCTACCCGTCATTCTTCATTATATTTTGTTTTACATACTGTGCATTTCTTCTGGGAAAGCAGGATATGTTTTTTGAGAAATCCTTCTTTCTTCATTACAACCAGGGTGAAAGTATGCTACAGTACAGATATAGTACATTTAGGTGTTTAATGTGTCTTAACCAACAATGCTACCAACAAAAGGACAAGAAAGTTTGACAGGGTCCATTATTGCAGAGTAAAGGTCTGGACTTAGAATGCAACATGAGTGAGGTCTAATGAAAGTGACACTCTCCTATGTGATAGCACCAGGATCACTGTTGGCTGTTACTTTCACTCAGTATTCAGGAGAAGTAATACAACTTATGAGGAAGTATTTTGATCAAGTCAGTCTGACATTTGATGGCAGTTTTGGGGAAAGTATGTTGGGTGCTGCCATGTAGTCTTCACAGATAATGGACGAAAGCATTAATCCACTATTTGCTCCTTCTTCATGCTGATCTTTTCAAAAGTGGTTATGACATAAACATAATCTGGGCTCGTCCCATCTATTTGTGGATCCTACCAAATGACAACCACTTTTTAATTTCAAAAATAGAAGATGAAACATAAAGAAACTACAATTGTCTGCTTTTCTGTTGTATGCAGCAAAGTACAGGCTTCCCCGGCCCTCAGGTTTTGGTTCCTCAGCTGTGGTGCCACTTTATTTCTACAATGTAAGATACTTTGTCTTTATTTGCTCCGACATACTAACTAATCAGTGCTACCCAAAGAGAAAGATTTATGTGACTTTATAAAACTCTTAATCAATAAAAAATGAGAACTACCATTGGTGCTTTCATGCCATCGCAAATGTACAAGTTGGAACAGTGAAAGTACGCTGATGGGTCAAGAAGAAGAGTGTGGGTGTTTTTTTGTAAGGCTGTAACTTATAGAAATCTAAGCATGCCATGGTTTTTACTTGATGTTAAATGAGCTTGACCAAATCAGTTCATTCTTGTATCAGAATGGATATTTGTAGGAAGAACTCTAGCCTTGAAACAATATTACATTCACAAGTAAGACATTAATAACAAACCCTTTCACATTCAATCTTGTGCCTCTATAATCTGATCAGTTTATCCTTAAGTTAGATAGATATCATGTTCACATAATTGACAGACATACTGTATGTGAGTACAAATACAAAATTTGATGGCATTGAGCCTTTATCCCACAGCTTACAAAGCCAATATTTGTCATTATGTTACCAAAAACTTTCAAAAACTGGTGGCAACAGTGCTTCAGACATTTAGTGCAGTTGTGTTGCTTGGTCCTCTCTATAATTTGAATTATGCATTAAATACGATTGAATAATATTATATTAAATGTGTTTTAGTGTCTGCATATGTAAAATTAAGAGTTTATTTTCAATTGGTAATATTTTTGAAACTTAATTTAATTCCTTAACCAAACCTTTGTGCTCCCATTGTCTGTGCTGCTGTGTCACCTCTGTGCTTGTCTGTCTGCCTCTAAGCCCCATGAGGCTTTTTCACGCAGACTGTGGTTTTGTGTGTCAAAATCCTAATCATTGCACATTCCCCCTCAACACACACACACATACGCTCTATCGGTGTTCAGTCAGGTAAAGGTTTCTCAGTCGTGCTCTGTGAGTGGCCTCTGCTCAAACAGATCAATAGACACTGGCACGTCCCTCCACCAACCAAGAGAAAACAATTAAAAGCCATCGATCCTGTGCCAGGCTCCTCCATGAATATGCATGTGTCCTTGACCTTCCCTTGGTGAGGGGAGAGAGAAAGAGACAGACAGACTGACAGACAGGTGTGGAGATCTTTGTCTCCTTTTTAGGTCAGTTTTCATGTTCTCTGATTTGTTTTTGTGCTTTCTGCGGCTTCGTGTTGCTCTTTCTCTGTTAATCTGCTCACATCACATCTCAAATATGCCTCCTGAGCTTCCATGAGGCAACTCTTCACATTACAGCCCGTGAAACCAGTTGCTCTTTTTTGCACTCATTTTAGGCATGGATTGCTCTTTTCCGAGATCAAATGGTCCCGCTACAGCTGTCCCCTCCAGCCCCCTCTGCTGCTGCCTGCATCTGTTCTAATTACAGATGTGTGACATGCACATGGGGACATCTCCATGTTAACACATCACTGTGCCTGTCCTGACACATCCTGTGGTCACAACATCAGGGGGGCTGTGGGGGACAGCCCTGCCCTGTCCCCCGTCACTGGGGATTAGCATTAGCATGCTAACAGGACCCCTAAGGGCAGTGCTGCGCTAAGGGTCACACTGACAACTGTCAACAGCCGGCTTTAATTAGCCGAGCATGGTCATCAAGTAGCTAGGCTAAGGGCTGACACTTACTCAATTCTGTTAATTTTGAAACAAATATTTTCTGCACGGTTACAAAAGTGTCACATTGCTGTTTTTAAGATATGCACATGTTGTTGGTTAAAATATATGTCAGTGTTTCAGATTTACTTTAGCCAGTGCCGACACTTATATAAGCAAACTTTCATTACTGTTCCAGAAAACAATTAGACATTTAATTAAACAATTAAGTACAGATGCATTTTTTTCCAATGAAGACATTCAATCATAAGTGCTTCATTTGTAGTGGAGAGTCTACAGTGATCCCTTTTGTTGATTTGATTATTGCAAATCCTCTGTTATGGTGATGCTGGATCTCATTGCTGCTTTTGATGCTGTGAATCTCAGAATCCGCCTATCATGCCTTGAGCATGAGGTCCAAAAACACTGAAGTGATATCTAATTGATTCTTGAGAAGGATGATTGCTATGAGGCACATGCCCAAAAACAACATACGTACCATCTAGTGGTGGCACGGTGGTGTAGTAGAGAGTGCATGTGCCTCATAGCGAGAAGGTTGCCTGGTTTGATCTCTAGGTCGAACAGGGCATTTCTGTGTGAAGTTTGCATGTTCTTCCCTGTGCGTGCGTGGGTTTTCTCCAGTCACTCTGGCTTCCTCCCATAGACTGAAAACATGCTCATTGGGTTTTATTGGTGACTCTAAATTGCCCTTAGGTATGAGTGTGAGAGTGAATGGTTGCCTCTCTATGTGATCCTGCAATTGACTGCTCCCCTTATCAGTTGAGTCCCAGAAGGCTCCATTTTGGGCTCCAACCTCTTTTTCTTGTATTTGCTGCCTTTGCACAATATTTAAAACAAAAATATAATTACAGTTTTCATTGCTTCGAGGATGATGTCCAAATCTATCTGTCATTGAAAAAAAAAAATGTAGAGATTCATTTCAACAACTGTTGGTCTGCGTAAAATATACCAAAATCCAGAAGATCTTGACTTTTTTACAATTAAATTAAGGAAATTTTGGTGTCATTTTTGACAGACCATCGAAATTTGACAAACAGCTTTTTCAAACTTAGACTACTTACAAAAGCATAGCTTTATCTGAATAAAAGTGGCCTTGAAAGAATGATTCATGCCTGAATAACTTCTGGGCCTGATTACTATAATTCATTGAATGTTTGTCTTGATAAATCTTCTCTGCACTGTCAGTAGCTCATGCAAAATTTTGCTGCACGTCTCATCACAAGAAAAATTTAAACTCGACCCTATAATACAGATGATAGCGTCCCTTCATTACATTAGCTTCAGGTACATTTTAGGAATGATTTTTAAATTTTAATGAAATCTTGATTTAGGATCTTCAAATCAAGTTGAGCTTGTCAGTCATTCAAGGCCTCAAATGTGCGGAGTTTGCATATTCTCCCCATGCATGCATGGCTTCTCTATAGGCACTCTGGCTTCTTCCCACAGATCAAAGTATAATGCTTGTAAGTATAGCTGCCTTTAAGTCTGAGTGTGAGCGTGGATTGTTGTCTCTCTGGTTTTCTGAATGGTTGGATGTAACCTGCCTCCAACCAGATGTCAGCTGGTGTAGGTTCCTGTGACCCCAAAAGGAACAATTGGTAAAGAGAATGGACGGTTGTTACCAGCATTGAGACAGAAAAATGTAACGACCTGTTGGTAAGACCTAAAGCTTCAGTCTCCTTAACTCACTTGCTGGTTCAAGAAATGCAGGTGGAAATTTTTTCTGCTGCTTGTACTTCAACATTCTCTGGACATTTACGGCCAACATGTCTGCCTTAAATACTAGCAGAAGTGTTCATATATGCTCACACTGATATTTAACTTATTCAGCGATGATCTGTTGACACTGAAACTATGTTGCAAATATCCTGTACCCTTACTCTTTTAAACTGACTATAGCATTTGAGGATGTCATGTTGTTGTTAAAAAAAATATAAGTGTTATCTCTGTATTTTCTCTTATCCATCATTCATCATCCACCACACTGCTTTTGCTTCACATCAGGAGCCGGCCATGCAAGTGCTAACATGCCACACAGGCCGCCTTCTAACCTGACAGTATCAAGATGGCGTTGTCATAGGCCCAGAGATGAGGTGAGAACCTTAAGAGGTAGAGTGTAGCATCAGTCAGACACTGCATTATCCAGCTGTTCTGTAGCTGTCTACCTTTTTCTGTGGCGCTGTAATGGGAGTGTCACACACTAGCAGACAGTTGGGAGTCCCACTATTCAGCTGAGGGGCCACGTCCATATACACACCGCTGCTGCTAACTGACTGCCAACGCTGCCGACGGCTGTCCTGTCTGCCCCACAATGACTGTCAGAGGCAACCCGGGGGCTGGCGTGACTGTCAGCAACTGGTCACGAAGCATTTACCTGCTGACAGAATTGCAATTAGTCCAGGGAATGTTGTTACTGGGAGAAAAGGAAAGGGGAGATGGAGGAGGGGAGGCAGGAGGGGACAGGTAAGGGGATAGAGGAGAGATAAAAACAGGGAGAGGAGGGGAGGTGAGAAGAAACAGAGACAGCAGAGATGTAAAGTGAGAGGTGAATAGATGGAGGAAGAGAGGAGTGTCAGGAGTTGACTGGTTTGATCTCTGAAGCCCCCTTATTGTGTGTCTTAGAGTGTGTGCAGAAAGGATTGGCAGGTCACATTGTGCCAGTAGAGTGTGTCTGCCTATGGCCCAGGTCAACAGATTTACTCAGCAATAGAGCCCTGATAAATCTACTCACACACAAACCCAGCAACCAGTGACCTCTCAGATACCAGGTCCGAGTTTATTGGGAAGAGGAGAGGAAGAGGTGCGTGGTCTTCCCTGACTGTGACCTCTTTCAGAACCATGGACAGCTCTGTGTGTTGAAGTCATGCTAAAGAAACATTGTTCACTGCTCATGGGAATGTAGAGTGGTTAAAGCTTTTATAAGGATGCTCTTGTTAACCTTACAGATCAGATAGACCAGGGATGGGCAACTAGTAGCCCAGGGCCACATTAGACCCTCCACCTCTCTTAGAGCAGCTTCAGAATCAGTTTCATCCATCCATCTATTGTTTACATTGCTTACCACAGGAGGCTGGAGCCTATCCCTGTTGAAATTGGGAAAGAGGAGGGATATTTCCTGAACTGGTCGCCAGCCAAGCCCAGAGCCACATAAAGAGACAGCCAACCATTCACACTCACACTCATACCTAATGGTGATTTGGAGTCACCAATCAACCTAATTAGCATGTTTTTTGACCTACGTGAGGAAGCTGGAGTGCCTGAAGAGATCCCACACATACATTAGGGGGGAACATGCAATCTCCACATACAAATACCCTGACGTACACAGGGATCTAACCCTCTTGCTGTGAGGCACGTGCACTATCTGTAACACCAAGTCAGTTTCAATTATAACTAAGAAAAAGGAACAAGGGGAAAAATGGGAATTTGTAATTAGTGGGTTTTAATGGAGCTTACGAAATCACAACTTACCCAAAGATCAAACTCATCAAACACGGTAAATTAAACATTTCCTTCATTTCATGTGTTTCCTGCAATTACTTCTAAAAAGATCCTTCAGTGTTAATGTTAGTACTTATAATACCCATCTGTGTTCATAATAGAGACATGTAAAATAAATGGAGTCCTCCTGTAAATTTACATCCAACAGCTGCGGCAAACATCCTCATCAAGTGTCAGCTTTCACACTCACAGATCGCCTCCAGTTGTTATGAGGTTTAAAGTAAAGTATAATTAGTTATATTGTTCATTGAAAGTCTTCACGGTATGTACTTTTATTGTTGAGCACAGTCAAAAACACCAAAAACAAATTTGTGAAATGCAGTTGGGTAGGACATCCCAAAATGGCACCTCTGTTCACTAAGTACGGTATCATTCTATAAGGAATATGGTCTGCATATATGTTTGTGATAACCCCCAGTAAAACCAAAGCTTTCAATTTCTTGCCTGAACTGATTTCCACAAGTCCATATTTTGTGGCACAAGCACTTGCACAAAAGGAATAACGACAAAATCTTGAACACATGGCACCCTCAC
This sequence comes from Scarus forsteni, assembly GCA_036419115.1. Taxonomy (NCBI): domain Eukaryota; kingdom Metazoa; phylum Chordata; class Actinopteri; order Labriformes; family Labridae; genus Scarus; species Scarus forsteni. The sequence continues at coordinate 22,910,526 of JAZDUH010000136.1, read as the reverse complement.
ACAAAGCCAGCATCTCAGCTTCCCCCTGAACTCTGGATCTCATCACCATCCACTAATGACCTCTCTCTTGCTTTTTCTGCAAGCTAGCAGTGCTACCCTCCTGCCTTTGCTCCCTGTCTCTCTCCATCCTGCACACTCTTTGTGTGTGTTCTCTCAGCCCTGATAAGAGAGTGGCAGGGGCTCCTCCCTGGCCCCTAAGGGAGAGATGGAGCGTGACTGAAACTGTAGTCCCAAACCAAACACAAGTAGAAATTGGTCCACGGGTGAGGATCAATAGTGAATTAGCCAGTGCACTGCTTCCATGGAGGGCTGCTCCTCTCTGATCTGATGATCCATAGTAAAAGGCCACGAGCGAAGACTTGAAACAAGCACAAAAGAAGAGAGGACCTCAAGGTTAAGACACTGGCCTCCACATGCCAGCAATGCTGACTCAAACTGAAGTGTCTCCTCAAGAAAGTTTGTATGTAGAGCACCACCTCTGTTCTCTCAGAGACATGGACAGGGGGTCGGAGAGTGTTACAGGGGCTTTGGAAAAGAACTTTTATCAGAACAACATAATAATTCAGCTTTTTCTAACTGTATGACCGTACTGATTATTTAAGGAAGAGGCTTCCAAACATTTTTCTTTTATCAAAAGCTATATTAAAAAAGGAGTTGGCCTGTGTTCTACCTTACTTACTCCGTTAAGGATTTTAGCACTTAGATTTTCAAGTGGCCCAGGTTGGCCCTGGCTACCATTGCATTTATCCTCGGTCAGGTTTAGAAAGATGCTGTTTGCATCAGAGAGGGAGAACAATTTAGGCTCATCTCCAACATTCAGACAGAAAACAAAAGTAAACTTTGTAAAGATGACAATCTTTATGGGCACGTCAGAGAATGGGCATGATATGGACTTGCCCGCTCACTGTGCTTCATTGTCTTTATTCTTATACACGTATTTTAAAGTTGAATTATTCATGACTAATTCTATTTACGTAAATATATTGTTGCTGTCAGACCGAAACCTTCTATCTAATTTATTTTTTTTGTTATTTTCATTTTTTCCCATTAAACAGTGCTTTTGGTCATATTCCATGTTGAAGAGTGAGCTGTATAAATTTCAAACCAGTCAAGAGAAAAAAAATCTGGCTTAGGGAGTGACTCCCATCTGAGGGCGGTGGCACATCCCCTGATTTCATCATTTGGGGAGAACTTTTAAATGGACTGTTTGATGTCACATTTAAAGAAAAGTGGAGCAGGCAACAGCGGGAGAGCTTGGATTTTTCTCATGTTAAGTGTTGTAGATAATTTTACTGAACATCTTATTCTTTACATATTCACCCCTCTTCACACACACTAAACACACCTCTGCATTCTGGTCTTCCACAGACAATAGCAGTGCAGTAAGTCAATTCATCTGCTGTCTTTTTTACAACTTCATAGAAAAAATTCAAGTCATAAGAGACTCAGCTTTTAAGCTTATCATTTTCAGATGAAAAAAGATGCACTTCAGTCAGCAGCTTGCAGCAAACTAAAGAAGTTACTTTTTGAAAACTTACAGCAGTTGTGCGTAAATATTACCTTTTATGATCAACATTGTCATAAGCACAGTATTATTATTTAATAGCCATAGCTCAAATTGTGTATATCATGTGGCTTAGCGTATCTTTAAGTCACAGGAATGAAGAAAAATGTTTTTTAGCTAAAACATCATAGTAAGATCACTGTGTGGTCCAAAGATGCTCTTTTCACAGGGCCGTTTGAGGCCACAGTCATGTCTTCATACGTGTTTGTGGTGCAGGTGTGAGTGCCTCACTAAACTCGCACTGCTGTTCATCACTGCCTGCCCTATTCCTAAAGTTGTGTGTGTGTCTCTATGTGTGTGTGTCTGTTCGTGATTAATGAGCAGCAAGGTCTGATGGATTGTACAGATCACAGAATGGACACGATGTCGAGGAAATGCACACACACACACACACACACACACACACACACACATACTCGTATTTGTCAGTTTGCGGGGCCCCGAGTTTTTGACCCACTAGTGGGGCCCACCCTTTCCAATGGTCCCAGGCCTCTGTAAAAAATCAGGCTAGCGTAAAAAAAAATAACAAAATTTTCAGTCACTTCAGATTATCCAAACTCCAAAGTTTTTTCTCTACGCTAGTTTTTTGGTCACTTGTGGGACACGTTTCTAGCATTCAATACTTGTGGGGTCCACTTCCACACACACAGATATTTCAGGTCTTTATATCTTAGGTGGGACCAAAAACTAAATGGAGGTATCTGATGTTTAAACAGTTTGTTTTTTATTATCAAACAAAACAAGGACTACATCACAGGTTTACATTGAGTTTTACACCCTGTATTTCCTCTGCTGAACAAAATCAAGTGCTGATTATAACAGTGAGATTTGATAACAGGAAAACAGTGACAGCTCCTTGCATTGATAAAACATAACAGAGTAACATAAAAACATGGTAACACTGTAAACTTTTTGCTGGCTTTAGAATTTGATCTGCCCTTCCTGGAGGTAAAACAGAGCACAAGCATGTTTTCAGGTTCGCTTCAGTCTCAGATATATGAAATAGATTCAGATATAAAGATATTTTAATTTACAGTTTTCACGATTGTTAACAAACAAAAATCTAAACTGTGGCACAATTTGCACAACCTTAACTTCACCTACCATTCATACTTCCTTCTTTACACTCTGACTAGTGTAAAGAAGTGTGCAACTAGTTTGCACATCACCTTGTTGTCTAAACACTACACACAATGTTCAGTTGTTACACACACTTCTCATGTAACATCTCAGTGGTATCAACCTACTACAGTGGTTCCCAAACTTTTCACAGCCTGTACCCCTTCAGTCACTTGACCTCCAGCCATGTTCCCCCGACTCTCACACACTTACAGCGCCGAGAAAAACAAATAGATCTGTAAGGCTACCGCCACCCCTGCCTCCCACATTTAACATGCACAACATAGAAATAAAATCTCTTTAAGTATATTATTTTTCACTAAATACATTTACTAGCTATGTCAGTGGACAACGCCAGTTCACTTTTGAAAAAGAAATTAACATTTCTGGAACATATTCATTAATAACCTTGAAACTGTTACAGACTCACAACAGCTCTAATAAGAAGGCTGTCTGACTGAACGTATGTTAATAGAAGAATCTTAGATTCAGGACACATTTCCTTCTCCATGATGCCTCACTCAATCCATCCTCCAGCCTCTCTGCCAACACTTTAGGCCTTTATCAAATCTCACAATACAACATTTACCAGTTTGAACTTGAACTACTGAAACAACTGTTTGAAACCTGACAGGTATTCATGTACCCCCTACATCTCTTCACAGACCCCAGGGGTACACGTACCCCAGTTTGGGAACCACTGACCTACTACAACACACAAGTGTTCAAAAGTCGACAAATTCAGGTCTGGTGAGCAGTTAGCAATCAGGACTGCAGCATATCAGGGCCTTGAGCCTCCTCCTCTGTGTTTGGTGAGCAATGGAGAACCTCGAAGAGAGCAACCAGAGAAGGAGAAGTTAAGAGTGAGAGGAGGAGGGGGGAGAACAAGGAGGAGAACAAGGAGAAGGAGAAGGAAAAGGAGGGGAGGAGAGAGGAGAAGGAGGGTATGGAGGAGGACAGAGAGGAGCAGGAGCAGGAGGACAGATTGGAGCACGAGGAGCAGGAGGACAGAGAGGAACAGGAGCAGGAGGACAGATTGGAGAGGGAGGACAAAGAGGAGCGGGAGGAGGACAGATTGGAGCAAGAGGAGCAGGAGGACAGATTGGAGAGGGAGGACAAAGAGGAGCGGGAGGAGGACAGATTGGAGCAAGAGGAGCAGGAGGACAGGGAGGAGCGGGAGGAGGACAGAGAGGAGCAGGAGCACAGATTGGAGCAGGAGGACAGATAGGAGCAGGAGGAGGACAGAGAGGAGCAGAAGGACAGAGAAGAGCAGGAGCACAGATTGAAGCAGGAGGACAGATAGTAGCAGGGGGATAGAGAGGAGCACGAGGAGGACAGAGAGGAGCAGGAGGAGGACAAAGGAGAGCAGGAGGATAGATTGGAGCAAAAGGACAAAGAGGAGCGGGAGGAGGACAAATTGGAGCAAGAGGAGCAGGAGGACAGAGAGGAGCAGGAGGACAGATTGAAGCAGGAGGACAGAGGAGAGCAGGAGGATAGATTGGAGCGGGAGGAGGACAAATTGGAGCAAGAGGAGCAGGAGGACAGAGAGGAACAGGAGGACAGATTGGAGCAGGAGCACAGATTGGAGAAGGAGGACAGATAGGAGCAGGGGGATAGAGAGGAGCACGAGGAGGACAGAGAGGAGCAGAAGGAGGACAGAGGAGAGCAGGAGGATAGATTGGAGCACGAGGAGCAGAAGGACAGAGAGGAGTAGGATCAGGAGGAGGACAGAGAGGAGCATGAGGAGGACAGAGAAGAGCAGGAGCATGAGGACAGAATCGAGCAGGAGTACAGAGAGGGCCAGGAGAAGAACAGCTTTGGGCAGGAGGACAGAGAAAGCAGGAGCAGGACAGAGAGGAGCAGGAGGACAGAGAGGAGCAGGAACATGACGACAGATTGGAGCAGGAGGACAGAGCAGAAGGAGTAGAGAAATGAGCTGCAATCTGTCCTCCTCTTGCTCTTCTCTGTCCTCCTGCTCCTGCTCCCATGCTCCAATCTGTCCTCCCTCCAATCTGTCCTCCTGCCCTCTCTGTCCTCCTGCTCCTCTTGCTCCAATTTGTCCCTCCTCCTCTCCTCTTGTCCTCTTGCTCCAATCTATCCTCCTGCTCTTCTGTCCTCCTCCTCCTGTTCCTCTCTGTCCTCCTCCTGCTCCCTCTCTGTCCTCCTCGCGGATCTGTCCTCCTCCTGCTCCTCTAAGTCCTCTTGCTCCAATCTGTCCTCCTGCTCCTCATGCTCCAATCTATCCTCCTGCTCCTCTCTGTCCTCCTCCACACTCTCCTTCTCCTCTCTCCTCCCCTCCTTTTCTTTCTCCTTCTCCTTGTTCTCCTCCTTGTTCTCCCCCCTCCTCCTCTCACTCTTAACTTCTCCCTCTCTGGTTGCTCTCTTCGAGGTTCTCCATTGTTCACCAAACACAGAGGAGGAGGCTCAAGGCCCTGATATGCTGCAGTCCTGATTGCTAACTGCTCACCAGACCTGAATTTGTCGACTTCTGAACACTTGTGTGTTGTAGGTTGATACCACTGAGATGTTACATGAGAAGTGTGTGCAACAACAGAACATTGTGTGTAGTGTTCAGACAACAAGGTAATGTGCAATTGACGTCAGAGTGTAAAGAAGGAAGTCAGAGTCTAAGGGAGTCATAAGGGAGTTTGAAGTTGTGACAATTCGGGTTGAGGTAGGTGAAGATAAGGTTGTGCAAATTGTGCCAAAGTTTAGATTTGTGTGTGTTAACAATCGTGAAAAACTGTAAAGTGATTAAATTTATCAATACTACAGCACATTTCCTAAAAACTTTCAGAAATACATTCAGTCAGACTGAGTGGGACATTGATAGACCTGAGCTCAGTGTCTGTTATAATGCACAAATCTATTTCATATGTGTGAGACTTTAGAGAACATAAAAACATTTTTGTGTTTTGTTCTGCCTCCAGTAGGGCCATCTCAAAAATTAAAGCCGACCAGCCTACTGGAATTATTCCATTATAACATACACCCCAAGTTTTCATGATTTTTTTATCAGGAAAAACACTGTATGAACACAACACCCAAACTTTGCCCAAACCTTACTCTCTTAGTAACTAAAAATGACCTCTATTCAAAATCTAAATCAATGAAATTTCAGTATTTTCAAAACAAATACACAATTATCTCTCGCAAATGGATGTGGGAACACCTTTTGCTTCAGGCATGTGCAGTTACTCCATTTCTGCCTGAGCATGCTCACTCATAGTGTACCGACCAATCATAGAGCAGCTATCAACATGCTGGTGTCTTCAACCAATCACAGCACAGCTATTTTATGTTCCTTGTTTACAAAATGACAGTGTCCTGTGGTTGCTGATGAGTGGGAACACTTGAGAAGTAAACTATGATAACACAAAGGAAAACTAGTTTGTCAGTTTAAACAGAATTATGCACGTTTGGTGGCAATGTTTCATGGAGAATGTTTCAGTTTGTATCAGATTTAATGTAACTGATGTTGCTGTGACAAAATAATTAGTATTTTCTTTGTACTCACGTGAAAACACACATCTGAAAATCAGACCTTGTTTAACAGGGGAAAAAATGTGTGTTATAAACAAGACATTACAGTATCCTCTACATTGTTCAGTGAATCACTCTCACTCTAATTTTCTTCGCAGAGAAGTAATTCTATTTTTAACAAAATACTTCACTGCCTTCCAGTCTCGGCTCTTCAGGGCTTGAGGTTCTGCAGTGATGCAGCGCTGACAGTCCTCCTTCCCTGGGACTTGGTTCATCACAATGAATCTCTTTCAATGTCTTTGAACTGCAGCACATTCTTCCTGTGTCCAGTTTCTTTAAACAACAGTTTGTTTACCTAAATGGGCATACAAAAGGACAAGTTACAGAGTTTTAAGAACTTTAAATTGTAACAAGAACTGAAGGACTATCAGATTGATTCCACTGGCCATCCAATAAGGAACAGACTTGTTGAGACCATAAGACTCTCTTACAGTCAGGAAAAATACACAGTTTTACCAATCATTGACTGCATACCTCTTTTACACACAACACCCTAGGTGTCATAGAACTAAAGACTATTAAAGACCAGGAGTCTTTAAAAGTTAGCTTATCCATGGCTTAGTCTAGCCCAGAGTTCAATTATCTACCCTAATACTGGCTGTGCTAATAAATGTTCACAAATGCAAAGTATTATTCATACACATGCAAACAGTATAAAAAAATAAATAAAAAACTTTCAGTTTCTGTTGTCCTCCTACCTGGGTTACAACACAACAAATTCTTGTTGTTTTTCTAGAATTTCTGATATGCCCCCTTAATTAAACTGATGTACTGTTACTACAAAAGTCACTGAATTAACTCATGAAATAATTCACTAAATAGACAAAACATCTTAAAAGGAACCAAGTTAATCCCATGTCAGTGTCTACCTACTGGGTGTGCAGTCTTTCCACTGCCACACACAAAAAACACTTTACTCAACACTTTTGTGCCCTGAAAAACTTTACCTGGTCTCCAAGACATACGTTACAGTCGCATTCACAGAGCTGCAGGCACCTATGTAGAGTCTTTTACAGATTTAATGATGGAGTTGTTTGACAGATCTTATTATAAGGCTGTTTTTCTATGAGGACTTTAATACTGCTCTAGAGTATCCTTGTGATTTGAGGTCATTGGTGAATTCATGAACTTAATGCTAAGTATGAGTCTTTTTTCCAGTAATTACATAACCCAAAATAATCCAATCAGAGAGTGAAGCTGTTAAATACAAACAGAAATACAGTACAGTACAATACAGAAGGGGCAGTGGAGCGTGGGATCCTGATGGCAGATGTGAGTGATTATCTGCCTCTCTTTTCTGTTCATAAAAATCATGACTGTATTGATATAGAAATCAAGAGAGATATTCAAAAGAAACAGGTAACCAGCTGCAGTGATGGCATTAAATGAGGACATAAAAAACAGAATTGTAATGAAGTGAATGTAAGTGATGTTAAAAGGCATATGAAAAATTTTTGGAAATACTTTTGCCAAGAATGTGATGACAAGTCACGGATGATTAAAGGTTTGAAAAATGCCTAAAAAAAGATTTATTTATATAGATGCTTTTCAAGAATAAGAACGATAGGTATAAGAAATATAAAAACAGTTATAAAAAGCTATAGTTATTTAAAAGTTAGTATGGATGATAATAAAATAAAGTATTAGCAATATGGGGAATAATAAATAGTATGATAAAAAAGATACAGTTAAGACCCAAACTTTTTGTAAAGATAATAAAGACATGAAAAAGTCATTATAGTAAATTAACTGAATTATTTGTAGAAGTGGGTCCTACTATTCAAAAAAATATATAATCCCAAATCAATGGACAACTGAGGCTGAGAACAACTCAGACGATATGTTATCAATATTTTTCTTGGTAGCGTATAGAAAAGAAAAATACTGTATTATGTAAAAAGATGTGCAAGTATAGGATCAACTGATTGTAAGGGCATTGATAAAATACTCAAAAAGTATGATAAATTTTCTTTAACCACTTCTGTATAAATGTAATCAGTCTTTTCAACAGGAGTAATTCCTGACATGAAACTGCTAAGGTGATTCCACTTCATAAGAGTGGAGATAATCATTTTTCTCCAACTACAGACCATTTTTTGATTCAACAATTTTCATAAATATTAAAAAAAACTTTTTTGCCAGGTAAGATGCATTTCCTGGAAAATACATTACTTTAGGTTGCAGTCAGTGTGATTTAGGACAAATCATTCTACATTTATTGTACTAATGGATTTGACTGAAGAAATGTCCATAGAAATTATATAGAAACATCACATTAAGCATCTTTGTTGACCCAAAAAACATCTGACACCATACTACACTTCTAGTAAGTAATTATGGTATGAGGCGACTGGCATGTGAATGGACAGCAAGTTCTTTAGGAAAAAAAAACAGTTTGTTCAGATAAATGAAATAAAATTCAATAGAGAATACTTCATCTGTGGGGTACCTCAGGGGTCAGTCCTAGCGCCCATACTATTTCGTTTGTAGATTTTAGGACCGTGACTTTTATATAAATTAATGATTGTTCCATAGCTGACCAATTATGGATCAAGGAATTAAGGATTTTTAAGGATTTCAAAAGGAGAGAGTCAGTATATCTTAAAGGAGATCTTTAAAAAGCTGAGGTGTGGTTGGAGATCACGTGACTGCTGACTGCAATGGTTGCGCAGAGCTAAAGCTCCTCTCATAACCCTCCCACTTCCTTACTGAATCAGTCTATTTAATGGCTAAGTAACTTTAACCAAACTCTTTTTGACTGCCTAACATGCCTGGAGGTACAAGAAGACAGCAAACAGTATCAACATCTTTACTGACAGATAACTTTCAGAAATCACTGAGTATGCAAGCTAACGTTAGCACTGGAGTAAACATGGAAGAGGGCCACTACTCAAGTTTTAAAGAAACAGCAAAATGTGCTAGAATCTGTGGTGCATAATGCTGTGAAAGGAGGCGTTATCTGAGATGTTGCAAAAATACTAACCAACAACTTTTCCATTTTAACATGTGTCAAAGAACCTATTGAACCCAGCAGATGAAATACACTACAAAAGCAATTCCCAGCCCTTACAGTACATTTTGTCAACCTGTTCATATTGGTACCTTCTTACACATGTTCTGGGAATGTGGTAAAGTACATGAGTTTTGGGGTAAGGTAGCTTCAGCAATATCCAGACTGATTCTGAATCAACTGACTCCTGATCCAATCATTAATTTACTAAGCGATGACTGTAAATTAGAGTTAGGACAGCTAGCATTAATAAAGCTCTCAGTCTTTGGAGAGATGCAGCAAGCAAGATTTCCAAGAATGACCTCAGTGTCTGGGAGATTATTTAGGAGTTAAGTGTGATACCGTTTTTTTTGTAAGTTTAGATGAGACAGTGGGGTGGGTGTGGGGGTTGTTTAAGGCCTGTTTTAAGGAATTAGGTGGATGGCTGGGGCTTCTTTTTTCATGGCACCTGTTCTGAAGCAGCTATGGTGGACACTTTTTGTTTGTTCTGTATTATACTTGTAATGATGAATAGTGTTAATGAAAAGTTGATCACAAAAAAATCAAGGTGTAGGACCTGAGAGAGGATGGAACAATATTGACAAAGAAACCAAAGAATCTAAATCAAACATTTAAAATCTATGTCTGTGCAGTTTGTTTTCTGACCTTCTTTTTCAGATGAAGTGTAAATTGAATCCATGTTTCTAACAGAGGAAGTAAGTGCTTTCCTGGCCCTGCAGCTAATTGATTTAAAATATTTGTGTTTAATTATCTACATTGTTAATAAGTGTCTGCTAAAAAATGAGCAGATCATATAAGATTCTTTATTCAGCTCCTTTAAATTTATTATTTTTGCTTTTTTGCATTTATCCTATTAATAAATTCAATAAACATTGAAATAAAGTTAAATCAAAGTCAGTAGGTGGGGCAGGTAAACTGCGTAGGCCTGAAAGAAAAAGTTTGGTTTCAACAGCTTTCACATTGTTTATAGAATGATGTAGAACAATATACTCACCCAGAAGGCTTTCCTGATCCAAACAGTGCTTGGGACACAGACTGTAATGGAGGAGTAGCGTGAGTGGACCGTGATGGAATATTGGTGAAACTCATGAGTTTTTGGACGATTAATGCAGTTTTAGGAAGCGGCGCTGTATGCCCTATGTACTACCATTATACGGATGTCCGCTGCTCGATTTTGGATCTAAATATCTCCTGAAGCACTGTTTGGATCAGGAAAGCCTTCTGGGTGAGTATATTGTTCTACTTCATTCTATAAACAATGTGACAGCTGAAGGAAGCGAACTTATCCTTTAAGAAAGCTATACTATGTCAAATATCAAGAGAAATAAGACTGATAAAGTGATGCAGTCCAAGTGATTATTAACATGTTACCACATCTATGGCTAAAGTAACGACTTAGCTGAGGATCTTTTGTATTAAACTGCTACAACTGGCTTTTTAATCTAACATATTGCCATTGTGCTATAGCTACTACAAAGCACAACAAGGATGAACCTGCTAATACCAGATTAACAGAGACTCTAATGAGCATTTCCCTAATGTGCACAGATAATTTATATTAATGGTTGTCATCAGGAGAATTCACTTTCTATTTTTCTGAAAGTGATGCTAATTTGAGCATTTCTTTCTACTTTATAGGTAAAGATAACATGTCTATTGACATTTTATAATATTATGCCCAATATAGCATCTAAGTTTTCCATGGTTCAGGTCTCACTTTCAATTGTGATCTGGTGATCTTGTTTAACCCATTTGGTGAGCTTTTATTTATTTTTTCCTTAATTCAGAGATTCTTAATATCTATCAAAAATCTGAACAAAATGTTCAAAGATGTTTTTATTTTTCATGATGGAGTGCTTTACAGATGATTAATAAATGTATTTATCCCACAACTCACCATAATTCTCCCAGCTTTAAATATGTAGTTTTTTTAGGGCTATCTCCCTCCCTCACCCATGATTTTCACAGCCCTAAAGTTTGATCATATAATAGAAAGCCATACAGCCTATGTGACATCATGATGCAGACACAGAGCTTCAACCATGCCTATAAATCACAATATAGTCATAATCACAACTGCATGACAATTAAATTGTAATTTAAATTGTCATGCAATTACTATTTTTTCGTTTAACAGAGTTTGTGGATTTGCATATATGATCATACACTATTCTGATGAATTTTCTGACTTCTGCAGTGAAAAGAAAATTGGAATCAACCATTTTGTAGAGGAAACATGTCAGAGTTAAAAAAAATCAAACATTTTGTTGAGAAATATATGTAGTGGATTTAGTTCCTGTGCCTCTGATTGCAACAGATATTTTCAGGCCAACTTGGTCTGAGGGGAGTTAGTTTTTTCTGTGTTCTCCATCTTTCTAGCTTACTACACAGTAGGCAATGAAGTTGCATATCAAATGTTGTACAGTCAAATAGCCTGCCATGTTTTTAACGCACCTCTCTTTTCTGAAAATGTCCTCTGGTTTTTGGTAGATGCTGTAGGGGTCCCTTCTTGTAGTGATGAGGTGCTGGTCTCATCTTCTGACCCCTGGCCTTCAGCCATTCTGGCATCTGGTAACATAAAATTGCTTATTACAAAAAAAAAAGGAGACAGAACGACTTTTCAGTAAGCGGGCTGCATTTTATCCTTTTCTTTCATGATATTTTTTGTATTTAATGTGAATCTATTGAAGGTGACAAAGAAAGTTTTACACACTCTAATTTGACGGACAGAAGGTTTAAAATATGGCAAATACATTATTTTTATTTAAAGAGTCTATAAAAGTCACCACATATGCGAGGGCCCTAAATATTATATGGTAGAATATTGTCCCTTTTCCCCGTTACAAAATGTGCAGACCCAATCATTAAATAGCCAGAGGAAATATAGACCTAAATATTCCAGTCCAGTTATTGATTACTCACAACCAGTGTAAAAAATGATTCACACATACCTTCCATATCCTCTTGGGAACAAGCCTCAATTTCAACAGTCTCTGGAAGGTGAAATGACAATAGAGCATAAATGACCAGGACAGTTGAAAGTGTAGTGATCCATCACTGACAATCAAGAGCAGAACAAGGGGAACATAAACTAGACTGATTAATTTCAATTTTGCTGTTATAACAGAAACTCTAACAACTACAAGATTGCCCTGTTCAAACCTTTGTCTTTCCATAACAGAAAAAAACAAAACAAAAAAAAACATATACACTTATCTATATATTTATCCAAGTACCGTTTGGATTGATGTGAATTTCATCCAGGCTCTTTCCGTTGTATTTTCCAAGCTGTCCCTGCTCCAATGCCATGAGAACTTTGCTCATCTTGGCAAGCTGAAGGGTCCCCTCTGGAAGACTTGAACTGGCTCTGACTGGAGGACTTGACTGGCTCTGACTGGAGGACTCAAACTGGCTTTGACCTGACTGGAGGACTTGACCTGGCTCTGACTGGAGAACTCAAACTGGCTCTGACTGGAGGACTTGACTGGGTCTGACCTGACTGGAGGACTTGACCTGGCTCTGACTGGAGAACTCAAACTGGCTCTGACTGGAGAACTCAAACTGGATCTGACTGGAGGACTCAAACTGGCTCTGACTGGAGGACTCAAACTGGCTTTGACCTGACTGGAGGACTTGACCTGGCTCTGACTGGAGAACTCAAACTGGCTCTGACTGGAGAACTCAAACTGGCTTTGACCTGACTGGAGGACTTGACCTGGCTCTGACTGGAGGACTTGACTGGCTCTGACTGGAGGACTCAAACTGGCTCTGACTGGAGGACTCAAACTGGCTCTGACTGGAGGACTCAAACTGGCTCTGACTGGAGAACTCAAACTGGCTTTGACCTGACTGGAGGACTCAAACTGGCTTTGACTGGAAGACTGGAGGACTTGACCTGGCTCTGACTGGAGGACTTGACTGGCTCTGACTGGAGGACTCAAACTGGCTTTGACCTGACTGGAGGACTTGACCTGGCTCTGACTGGAGAACTCAAACTGGCTTTGACCTGACTGGAGGACTTGACCTGGCTCTGACTGGAGGACTTGACTGGCTCTGACTGGAGGACTCAAACTGGCTCTGACTGGAGGACTCAAACTGGCTCTGACTGGAGAACTCAAACTGGCTTTGACCTGACTGGAGGACTCAAACTGGCTTTGACTGGAAGACTGGAGGACTTGACCTGGCTCTGACTGGAGGACTTGACTGGCTCTGACTGGAGAACTCAAACTGGCTCTGACTGGAGGACTCAAACTGGCTCTGACCTGACTGGAGGACTTGACCTGGCTCTGACTGGAGGACTCAAACTGGCTCTGACTGGAGGACTTGACTGGGTCTGACTGTAGGACTCAAACTGGCTCTGACTGGAGAACTCAAACTGGCTCTGACTGGAGGACTTGACTGGGTCTGACTGTAGGACTCAAACTGGCTCTGACTGGAGAACTCAAACTTGCTCTGACTGGAGGACTTGACCTGGCTCTGACTGGAGGACTCAAACTGGCTCTGACTGGAGGACTTGACTGGGTCTGACTGTAGGACTCAAACTGGCTCTGACTGGAGGACTCAAACTGGCTCTGACTGGAAGACTCAAACTGGCTCTGACTGGAGAACTCAAACTGGCTTTGACCTGACTGGAGGACTTGACCTGGCTCTGACTGGAGAACTCAAACTGGCTCTGACTGGAGGACTCAAACTGGCTCTGACTGGAGGACTCAAACTGGCTCTGACTGGAAGACTTGACTGGGTCTGACTGTAGGACTCAAACTGGCTCTGACTGGAGGACTCAAACTGGCTCTGACTGGAGAACTCAAACTGGCTCTGACTGGAGGACTCAAACTGGCTTTGACCTGACTGGAGGACTTGACCTGGCTCTGACTGGAGAACTCAAACTGGCTCTGACTGGAAGACTTGACTGGGTCTGACTGTAGGACTCAAACTGGCTCTGACTGGAGGACTCAAACTGACTCTGACTGGAAGACTCAAACTGGCTCTGACTGGAAGACTCAAACTGGCTCTGACTGGAGAACTCAAACTGGCTCTGACTGGAGGACTCAAACTGGCTTTGACCTGACTGGAGGACTTGACCTGGCTCTGACTGGAGAACTCAAACTGGCTCTGACTGGAGGACTCAAACTGGCTTTGACCTGACTGGAGGACTTGACCTGGCTCTGACTGGAGGACTCAAACTGGCTCTGACTGGAGGACTCAAACTGGCTTTGACCTGACTAGAGGACTTGACCTGGCTCTGACTGGAGAACTCAAACTGGCTCTGACTGGAGAACTCAAACTGGATCTGACTGGAGGACTCAAACTGGCTCTGACTGGAGGACTCAAACTGGCTTTGACCTGACTGGAGGACTTGACCTGGCTCTGACTGGAGAACTCAAACTGGCTCTGACTGGAGAACTCAATCTGGCTTTGACCTGACTGGAAGACTTGACTGGGTCTGACTGTAGGACTCAAACTGGCTCTGAATGGAGGACTCAAACTGGCTCTGACTGGAGAACTCAAACTGGCTCTGACTGGAAGACTTGACTGGGTCTGACTGTAGGACTCAAACTGGCTCTGACTGGAGGACTCAAACTGGCTCTGACTGGAGAACTCAAACTGGCTCTGACTGGAGGACTCAAACTGGCTTTGACCTGACTGGAGGACTTGACCTGGCTCTGACTGGAGAACTCAAACTGGCTCTGACTGGAAGACTTGACTGGGTCTGACTGTAGGACTCAAACTGGCTCTGACTGGAGGACTCAAACTGACTCTGACTGGAAGACTCAAACTGGCTCTGACTGGAAGACTCAAACTGGCTCTGACTGGAGAACTCAAACTGGCTCTGACTGGAGGACTCAAACTCGCTTTGACCGGACTGGAGGACTTGACTGGAGGACTCAAACTGGCTCTGACTGGAGGGCTCAAACTGGCTTTGACCTGACTGGAGGACTTGACCTGGCTCTGACTGGAGGACTCAAACTGGCTCTGACTGGAGGACTCAAACTGGCTTTGACCTGACTGGAGGACTTGACCTGGCTCTGACTGGAGAACTCAAACTGGCTCTGACTGGAGAACTCAAACTGGATCTGACTGGAGGACTCAAACTGGCTCTGACTGGAGGACTCAAACTGGCTTTGACCTGACTGGAGGACTTGACCTGGCTCTGACTGGAGAACTCAAACTGGCTCTGACTGGAGAACTCAATCTGGCTTTGACCTGACTGGAAGACTTGACTGGGTCTGACTGTAGGACTCAAACTGGCTCTGAATGGAGGACTCAAACTGGCTCTGACTGGAGAACTCAAACTGGCTCTGACTGGAGGACTCAAACTGGCTTTGACCTGACTGGAGGACTTGACCTGGCTCTGACTGGAGAACTCAAACTGGCTCTGACTGGAAGACTTGACTGGGTCTGACTGTAGGACTCAAACTGGCTCTGACTGGAGGACTCAAACTGGCTCTGACTGGAGGACTCAAACTGGCTCTGACTGGAAGACTCAAACTGGCTCTGACTGGAGAACTCAAACTGGCTCTGACTGGAGGACTCAAACTGGCTTTGACCTGGAGGACTGACCTGGCTCTGACTGGAGAACTCAAACTGGCTCTGACTGGAGGACTCAAACTGGCTTTGACCTGACTGGAGGACTTGACCTGGCTCTGACTGGAGGACTCAAACTGGCTCTGACTGGAGGACTCAAACTGGCTTTGACCTGACTAGAGGACTTGACCTGGCACTGACTGGAGAACTCAAACTGTCATTGACTGGAGGACTCAAACTGGATCTGACTGGAGAACTCAAACTGGCTCTGACTGGAGGACTCAAATTGGCTTTGACCTGACTGGAGGACTTGACCTGGCTCTGACTGGAGAACTCAAACTGGCTCTGACTGGAGAACTCAATCTGGCTTTGACCTGACTGGAGGACTTGACCTGGCTCTGACTGGAGGACTTGACTGGCTCTGACTGGAGGACTCAAACTGGCTCTGACTGGAGAACTCAAACTGGCTTTGACCTGACTGGAGGACTTGACCTGGCTCTGACTGGAGAACTCAAACTGGCTCTGACTGGAGGACTCAAACTGACTCTGACTGGAAGACTCAAACTGGCTCTGACTGGAAGACTCAAACTGGCTCTGACTGGAGAACTCAAACTGGCTCTGACTGGAGGACTCAAACTCGCTTTGACCGGACTGGAGGACTTGACCTGGCTCTGACTGGAGAACTCAAACTGGCTCTGACTGGAGGACTCAAACTGGCTTTGACCTGACTGGAGGACTTGACCTGGCTCTGACTGGAGGACTCAAACTGGCTCTGACTGGAGGACTCAAACTGGCTTTGACCTGACTAGAGGACTTGACCTGGCTCTGACTGGAGAACTCAAACTGGCTCTGACTGGAGGACTTGACCTGGCTCTGACTGTAGGACTCAAACTGGCTCTGACTGGAGAACTCAAACTGGCTCTGACTGGAGGACTTGACCTGGCTCTGACTGGAGGACTCAAACTGGCTCTGACTGGAGGACTTGACTGGGTCTGACCTCACTGGAGGACTTGACCTGGCTCTGACTGGAGAACTCAAACTGGCTCTGACTGGAGAACTCAAACTGGATCTGACTGGAGGACTCAAACTGGCTCTGACTGGAGGACTTAACCTGGCTCTGACTGGAGGACTCAAACTGGCTCTGACTGGAGGACTTGACTGGGTCTGACTGTAGGACTCAAACTGGCTCTGACTGGAGGACTCAAACTGGCTCTGACTGGAGGACTTGAACCTATTCTTCCTAGAAGTCTTGCATCTTTTTGAAACAGTAGATACTTTGTTCATATTTTTATTTGTCATGGGTATTTCTAAGCTGCAGTCACTGTCTGTGCTCTCTTCCATGGGACCTGGGATATACTCTTCTCCGATATCTACACTTGAGGCATCTGATCCTACAAGAATCTTTTGCATCTTGAGAAGAAAAAGAAAACCTAAATTAATACGGCAACCTCCTCAATCACTCATACCAAATATGATTAAAATCAATAGCAGTTTAAATAGTTAAACACATGTTTAAATGATGAACATTCAGAGTAGTAGGAGCAAAATTCAGGGTGCTTTAAGATGACTAAATTCACATATGAAGAGAAATACTGTTGATCTACATCTGACTAAGGAACTCACATTTAAAAAGAATGAACTATTAAATTTATACTAGAAAAACAAATCTACTTATATATCTGGTAGATACCATTAGTAACTTAAAACAATGACATACAAATACCTTCAAACATTAAAACTGCAAGAGCAACAGAAATGCTCATGGATGATAGTCTTTATGACTGCATCATCTGTTTCAAGTCTAGGAGGAACAACGCTGAGAAAAGTAGTTACAGGACTTACAGGAGGGAAGCAGCCTCTCCTTGGCCTTTGTGAAGCCACCTTAGACTTAGACTGAGTAGATGGGACCTCTTTGCTTTCATCACTTGAATCACAGGAGGCATCGGAATAAACTGGTAATTTTTCATCTGCAAACAGAGTACATGGTCATTCCTTTCCACAATCTATCAAAATGAATGACAGTTCAAAGATCTAGGGGGAAAAGTCTGTCACCAAGTAATTATTATCATTGTTCCTGGACTAAAAATATATAAATGTTTTCATATGTAATGAGATTGTTTAAATAACTGGAAAACTTGTGGCCAAGTAAAACTATTTTGTGGGAGTCTCATAAACTCTCAACATCAGAAAAAAGGCTGCACAGTTCTTTATCTAAAAGTTTTCATCATCATGCAGCAGTTTAGAAAGTTTGAATATGGATACATGAAACAGTTGTAGAAAGGTTAGGTAAACAATCACTTATAGAGAGGTCCAGAGGGTTCATGAGGACACAAACAGACTGGTGTGTGTGTGTGTGTGTGAGAAACAGGTTATCTGACCAAAAGGACAACAAATAAAGCAGGTGTTAAGATATAGACAAGGGGGCAGTGAGGTCTGACAGGAGTCATATGATTTAATATAATAACAGATCACAAAGATATATGAATATGGTGCTTTATTAGGGTCTAGATAAAAAGACTCCCTATCTGAACATCATAAAATAGGCTCAAAAAAGGATGTCACTATCAAATATTTTCTTTATCATACTGCAGCTCAGTAGGGGCTTTATTCATGTAGTTAATACTTTAGTTTAGATGCTTAGAAGTGTTGTCTTGTAGTGTAACAATCAGTTATAGAAAGGTCCAGACGGAGGGCCCCATGAGGACATGAACTGAGACTGGTGTGTGTGTGAAACAGGTCATCTGACCAAATGGACACCAAATAAAGCAGGTGTTAAGATACAGACAAGTGGGCAGTGAGGTCTGACAGGAATCATATGATTTAATATAATAACAGATCACAAAGATATATGAATATGTTGCCTTATGACGGTCAAGTTAAAAATCTCCCTATCTGAACATCATAAAAGGGCTAAAAAAGGATGTCACTATCAAATATTTTCTTTATCATACTGCAGCTCAGTAGGGGCTTTATTCATGTAGTTAATACTTTAGTTTAGATGCTGACAAGTGTTGTCCTGTAGGTTAACAATCAGTTATAGAGAGGTCCAGACGGAGGGCCCCATGAGGACATGAACTGAGACTGGTGTGTGTGTGGAAGAGAAAAGTTGTAAAAGTTCTTTTGTAGGAAGAGTACCATACAGGGCCCCATAAGGACATCAACAGGGACTGGTGCATGTGTGAAACAGATCATCTGACCAAATGGACACCAAGTAGAAGCTGATCAATCAAGTTAGTAGTTTACCCTGTCCAGAAATCATCCACATTTATTATTTTTATTACCTTTGGAATAGTAGCATCATCAGAAACACGAGTAGGCAGATTAAGAGGAGGCACAGCCACCTCTTCCTCAGGTGCTGCAGCCTGTTTGGATGTCCCCTAGTGTTTAGACAGAAAGAAGAAGGCCGTTACCTGTCACAGGAATCATCAGACTGGATATAATTACAGGTCACAAAGATATCTGAATATGGTGCTTTATGAGGGTCAAGTTAACAGTTTCCCTATCTTGACATCCAAAAAGTGGCTCCAAAAGGAATGTCACTATCAAATATTTTCTTCATCATACTGCAGCTCAGTAGGGGCTTTATTCATGTAGTTAATACTTTAGTTTAGATGCTTAGAAGTGTTGTCTTGTGGGTTAACAATCAGTTATAGAGGGGTCCAGACGGAGGGCCCCATGAGGACATGAACTGAGACTGGTGTGTGTGTGAAACAGGTCATCTGACCAAATGGACACCAAATAAAGCAGGTGTTAAGATATAGACAAGTGGGCAGTGAGGTCTGACAGGAATCATATGATTTAATATAATAACAGATCACAAAGATATATGAATAAGTTGCCTTATGACGGTCAAGTTAAAAGACTCCCTATCTGAATATCATAAAAAGGGCTAAAAAACGGATGTCACTATCAAATATTTTCTTTATCATACTGCAGCTCAGTAGGGGCTTTATTCATGTAGTTAATACTTTAGTTTAGATGCTGACAAGTGTTGTCCTGTAGGTTAACAATCAGTTATAGAGAGGTCCAAACGGAGGGCCCCATGAGGACATGAACTGAGACTGGTGTGTGTGTGGAAGAGAAAAGTTGTAAAAGTTCTTTTGTAGGAAGAGTACCATACAGGGCCCCATAAGGACATCAACAGGGACTGGTGCATGTGTGAAACAGATCATCTGACCAAATGGACACCAAATAGAAGCTGATCAATCAAGTTAGTAGTTTACCCTGTCCAGAAATCATCCACATTTATTATTTTTATTACCTTTGGAATAGTAGCATCATCAGAAACACGAGTAGACAGATTAAGAGGAGGCACAGCCACCTCTTCCTCAGATGCTGCAGCCTGTTTGGATGTCCCCTAGTGTTTAGACAGAAAGAAGAAGGCCGTAAGCTGTCACAGGAATCATCAGACTGGGTTTAATTACAGGTCACAAAGATATCTGAATATGGTGCTTTATGAGGGTCAAGTTAACAGTTTCCTCATCTTGACATCCAAAAAGCGGCTCAAAAAAGGATGTCACCATCAAATATTTTCTTTATCATACTGCAGCTCAGTAGGGGCTTTATTCATGTAGTTAATACTTTAGTTTAGATGCTTAGAAGTGTTGTCTTGTAGTGTAACAATCAGTTATAGAAAGGTCCAGACGGAGGGCCCCATGAGGACATGAACTGAGACTGGTGTGTGTGTGAAACAGGTCATCTGACCAAATGGACAACAAATAAAGCAGGTGTTAAGATACAGACAAGTGGGCAGTGAGGTCTGACAGGAATCATATGATTTAATATAATAACAGATCACAAAGATATATGAATATGTTGCCTTATGACGGTCAAGTTAAAAATCTCCCTATCTGAACATCATAAAAGGGGCTAAAAAAAGGATGTCACTATCAAATATTTTCTTTATCATACTGCAGCTCAGTAGGGGCTTTATTCATGTAGTTCATACTTTAGTTTAGATGCTGACAAGTGTTGTCCTGTAGGTTAACAATCAGTTATAGAGAGGTCCAGACGGAGGGCCCCATGAGGACATGAACTGAGACTGGTGTGTGTGTGGAAGAGAAAAGTTGTAAAAGTTCTTTTGTAGGAAGAGTACCATACAGGGCCCCATAAGGACATCAACAGGGACTGGTGCATGTGTGAAACAGATCATCTGACCAAATGGACACCAAGTAGAAGCTGATCAATCAAGTTAGTAGTTTACCCTGTCCAGAAATCATCCACATTTATTATTTTATTACCTTTGGAATAGTAGCATCATCAGAAACACAAGTAGACAGATTAAGAGGAGGCACAGCCACCTCTTCCTCAGATGCTGCAGCCTGTTTGGATGTCCCTAGTGTTTAGACAGAAAGAAGAAGGCCGTAAGCTGTCACAGGAATCATCAGACTGGGTTTAATTACTGGTCACAAAAGTTTGCTCACCCTATCTTTCAAACAGCACAATAATACTTTTATTTTTTACATTCAGGACACTTGTCTTTAAGAACCATTTCTACATAAAAATAAAGCAGAAATGGCCATAGAAGTTTGGACTGTTTTCATGTCTGTAAAGCATCTCTTTAGCACCAACACACCACTCTTGAACCCTGGTTTTGGCCTTGTGTAGACAGTTTCTTTAATAATAAAGAAAGTGTTATACAGCCATCCAATAGGAATGGTGTGCATGACATGTTTCTTGTCCATCAGCCAGTTTCAGGAACTTCCCATGTCACTATTATTTTTTTCTTCAAATATAATTTGGACACTGGTCCAACTAAGACTCAAAAATTCTCACTGAATAGACAAAAAGTTGTGTAAAGTGAAACTACCACCTCTAAACTCATGCCGTAACCAACGCATGATCTAACAAGCTCAACTTTTTGCAGCATGGCCATTTTGAATCACCATAGTTGTATTCAAGTTCAGTTCCTATTTCTATGTTCCTCACAGCAAACAGACAAAAATGTGGCCTGTTGTTTACTATAACTTTTTTCATGGTGCAGTTTGGAGATTTGTGGCTGTCAGTCACTAATATTCCAAGGGAACCATCTTCCTTGGACCCATCAATACTAAAGACAAACAAAAACAATATGACAAACTTTGTGCTACTCAAAATACAAAATTTATAAAATATATCTTAAAACTTTTATTTGAAGAGCCACTTGAGATTCAAAGCCCATTAAGTCTAATATTTTACTTATTCATTTATTAAATATTTGAACATGTTTCAGGCCTAATTGTGACCAAAAATGCATCTGATTTACTCACCATCAGTGACATCGTTGATTGGCATTCTTCTGCTGATATGATTTCACCCCTGTACTCCAACACAAAAGAACCTTGCTTGATTGGTTTAGTAGCAAACACTCCTCTTCCTATAAAGACAAAGAATTAAATAAACTTATGTAGAAGTCATGCCAAGTAGCCTTAACCTTTCCAATACAGCATGCAAAAAGGTTTCTACATTCCATGACTTTTTAAATATAAGGATTTTCTGTTTAACAGGGACCATCCTATGATAACCACATGCCCTACAAGCCTGTATTCTGGTTCTTCTTTTGTATGACTACTATGAATTAACTTCAAAATTATTCTTTTGTTTATCCCCAGTTGCACAGTGATCAGACTTTTCTCATTTTCAATACAATCTTCTATTGATCCATCACTTACCTTAATGACATCTGAATATGTTAGACATTATGCACAGAGCAAAAACAATACCAGTAACTTTAAATTACTATATTTAATTTCACTAGTGTGTACTAAAAAAACTCTCTGATGGAAATCCAACACTTTTCGACACATCTTTCACTAACTGTATTGGAATTTAACAAAACAGATTGAAGGCAGATATTTCCATGACATATCTTTTGAAAATAGCTTAAACCTTTCTTCATTTGTGCTAAAGAATATAATTAAAATGTGCTGCTGTAATTTGCAGCTACCAAATGGGCTTGAGATCATACCTTTGATATTATTGATACATTTCTCTGCAAACCCTGGCTTGTCTCTCCCAGACAGAATGTATGACATTGCATCTTCGACAGGTTTTATCCTGGCCTTCCTTTTGGACATCATGGCTCTGTGAAAATGATTTTATATCATTAAACAGCTGAGCTATGTAAGAAAACAAATTGCTCATTAAGTAATTCAGTAATGTTAGGAACACATTTGTGTTCCATTGTTGATGATATTCATTTAACATTTATCACTGTAGCATTACATTTTATTTAATTTAAGTTAAACATTATCTTATTCACTGTATTTATTTTCTCAATTATGAGAGCACAGCATATAGTAACACTATTCCAACATCCTGCTTCAACTATTGTGACTGACACTGATCATCCACCCCTAAATAATAACACCGGATGACTATTTAACAGCGAATAAGGCCTTACTTCAAGAAGGGCACGGACCATAGTTAGCTTACCTGACCAGGCAAGACCCTTCCGCGATACTCACGTGATCAAGCGAGCGCATCACGAAAATTTACCCAAGCAGGCTCGAGCCTCCGCCACGGCTAGCTTAGCCTCGTTACGCCTAGCTTACCTGTCCGGCCGGGCCTCGGGCAAGGGTTAGGTTACGCGGTCCGGCCGAGTATCGGGCTACGCCTAGCTTATTTAAGCGGGCCGCAGCCTCGGCTACGGCTAGCTTGCATATCCGGGCCGGCGAAGCGGGCTACGCCTAGCTTACCTAAGCGGCCGCAGCCTCGGCTACGGCTAGCTTACCTGTCCGCCCGAGCCTCGGTTTACGGTTAGCTTATTTAACTGGGCCGCAGCTCGGCTACGGCTAGCTTACCTGTCCGGCAGGAGCTCGGCTACGGTTAGCTTAGCTAACTGGACCGGATTCTGGCCGACAGGTAGCTTTTGGCCAGGTCGGAGCCTACCGTGACACATATTACATAGATCAAGTACAGAGTTTGTGTTACAAAGCTGTACCTGGCCGTATGTCAGGTTTTTAACCTTACATGTGGCGTTCAGTGTGATCAGACGCCCCATTCAAGCCTCGTTGAACATGGTTAGCACTTAGCTCTACGCCACCTGGGCACCACATCTTCTACCGTAAATCACATCCATAATAAACTTAACACAAGTATTTAAGTAGAAACAGCAACAACACATTAAACAAATACCTTATCAGACATCTATTCACGATGACAGCACACTCTAACACTCTTATGATCCCTCCGTTACTCCCAGCCCGCCATCTCATGAATATTCACTGACTTAAGTAGCCATGCTGCAGAGACGTGCCCAGCCCAATGCAAAGCATAGCCGTCTCCAAGCTAATGGTTAGCAGCTAACAAGCTAAAGATAACAAAAACTGTCTTTCATATTAGTATCCACGGAAAATGCTTTCTATATTCACATATTCTAATATTTGTCTGCTTAATGTAATCAATTTAAACATGTTTATGTTGTTAATTTAAATATTAACTGAAGACCATTAACCTGTGGCTAATCTTTGCAGCTAAAATAAGCATCTATATCAAATACTATTTGTTTCTTGTTGTCCCACAAAACTCTGTATAGTAAAATAATGTAAGAGAAAAAATAAACTTGCCTTATTTTTTTTAAATTCTTCAGTTCCTGGCACAGCATTGCTCTGTGTTGTGAATATTGTGTTTCAACTCTCAGACAAATCCCATAAAGTCCCGCGAGACTATGATGCTTACATGTCCAAGGCGTCTGATTGGCTAAGATCACACACTCTTCAGGAAGTGTGTGTGAGGCTGCAGTTACACCAAACCAACTGCAGGGGGCCAGAGAGCACACACACTTCACACACACATTTCCAGTTTTTGTCACCTTGTGGGCCAAGTAAGAAAAAAGCATGAGGAGCATTAGAGAAGGCTCCTGAACAGCTTTAAAGCATTAAACGTTCTGGGGCCCAGCATTTTGGCCCCACAAGGATTCAGGGCCTCATACCGTTGGTGGGCTACTGGGGGTGTGGCCCCACCAAGTAAGAAACACGAGTGCACACACACACACACACACACACACATACAGGAGATAGAAGCTGCTGTCTAACAATGAGACACACTTATACACATATGCACTTTACACAAATACACACTAAAGCCTGCAAAAAATATATATATATTCACACCACTTAAGTCACACAATAACCCCAAAAAGTCCATCAAACGTGGAGAAATCAACTCAATCAAGTCTTCACATCTGCTGCCCCATGCCCACACACAGACACACAACTCAACCCTTCCACCTGGTCCATCTGACGGATAGTGGAGATATTTTCGGAGGTGAATATGTGACCTGTGTGGGTAGACACCATCATCATCATCTCCTCTCTCTCTCAATGTGAGTGATGTGATCCTAAGATGAGACAAATCCCCACAGCTGCAGGCCGGCCAAAGGAACACACACACAAAATACCAGCGTGGCCTCTTTCCTCAGGCTTCAGCAGTGGACAGATGTAACAATGCGCCTGATTTCTCCTCACTGAATCCACTCTGCGGCGCTCACTGTTTGACTGAGTTTTTCAGGTGATTATTATTGATAGAGTCGGGCTTTCTTGGGTCCAGTGAATCGCATTTGGAATATCCCATTTTGCAGCACAAACACATGCAAAGGTGTGGATGCATACACGTACATACACATATGTTCACAGTCTCCCCCCTGGCAGTCTGATAAGGTTGTCTTATCAGAGGAGAGAGAGGGAGGGTGAAAGGGGGTGCTAGCCGTGTGATAATGGCTTTCACCAAATCCCTTCTCTGTCACAGATTAAAATGCCTGCTTGGAGAGCATTAGCAATCTTTCTTTTCATCTGTCTCCTCCTTTTTCCCTCCCTGTCGGTGAGCGCCATCGGATTTCTAGGCCAATCTATTGTCACAGGCCTGCCACACATACAAGGAGAAGTCAACCTCAATCTGATAGGCCATTGTCTTATTCTCCCCATCGCTGATTCCTGCTCATGGTATCGATCGCATTGCTGTCCCTCTCACATCTCATCACATTGGGAGAGTGTGTGTGTGCGTCAGTTAGTCTGATGGAAGATGTGGTCAGTGTCCCATTGGAGGAGTCTTCCCCCCAACTGGGAGAAAAATGCTCAAATTAGAACTCTTAGTTTGTAATTACTCTCATCTATAGGTAGCTGGAGCGCCCGCTTGAAACCATGGCACCCAGAAGACTCCAACCTAATCCTGACACTCCAGGTATCAGAAGATCACAGGAGTGGAGAGGAGGAAGAAGAGGCCACTTGAAGCTAACCGTGACACCGCTCAGCCCCTCCTCCTCCACCTCAGCCACCGCCTCCATCTCCTCGCTCTCGCGCCTCCTCCACCATGCCTCACAGGCCCGTCTGTCACCCCTCTATAATTATGAGGAGTGAGAGTAATGTGTTGCAGTATGAATAGGATTGTCGGCCTGATTGTGATGTATAGGCTTTCATTACCATGTCCAGGCCTGTGCCCTTCGCCATGTAGGAAATCCTATTTAGGCCCTAATTTGGGAGCCTCCCCGACCGTCCCGCCTGATAGCAATCACACACAGTAATTGTGTGCTGGGGCAACTGACAAGAGTGGAGGCTCAGACATGGAGGGAGGGAAAGAAAGAGGGATAGGAGGGAGGAGGAGCTGACAATGATATATCTGCATAGTTTGGTACATTATTCCAGTCATCCACTGCAAAATATGCTTGTTTTTTAGTCTGTATCTTCTTATTTTATTGCTGTTTGTTAGCATGCAAACTCTAAGACAGTCTGCAATCCAGTCTGATTTTATATCCCACAACTGCAGGGCTTCCCCTTTTCCCCTCCCTCCTTTTACTTCAACAATGCTACATAGCTAATTGGGAGGAGAGATCACGCTAACTCGATAATTATGATTTATGAGACAATCTCCAGTGGATGTATCGCACAGTCTCCCCTGATTCCACGACAACATGTAACCAGCCCTCTAGCAATCAATATTTGTACATTTTCCACCTCCAAGTTGCTAACTTTTTTAATATTTCATTAGCTTCTTTTCGGATGCTCCATGCTAACACTTATGCAGATCTGACTCCACTTATAGGCCTGTAGATAATGAATGTCTAATTGACTCATTTAAATACTGTTTGCCTGCAGGAGGGCCTTTGCATTAAATGTTTGATTGCCCTCATATTAACTGTCATTAATCCCCTCTGCTCTTAATAAGGACTTTATGAGGCTTTCTTAAAACTTCTCGTCTACCTCACTGTTCTCTTTGCATAATTAAGTAGAATATTCAAAAATATGGAAATGAAGGAGCTCTCTGGATTTGACTAATGGTCTTTGTGCCACAGAGCTCTAATTACAATCAAACCATTGCATTTTCAGAGTCTTGGTTCATTAGTTTAGGTCAGTGTGGGTCGATACAGCTAAAGCAGGGTGGAAAGTACTATGATTACATACATAATTACATTTACTCAAATAAACACAGTTAAGAAGCTTTCTGGATATTTGTACTCTGTGAGTATTTTTCTAAATCAGTACTTTCACACTAGTTAGTCCTGTAGAGAGTTTTGTACCTCCGAGAAAGTCCGCAGGAAGAACAGGACCAAGCCAGAGACATATCAGTCTGGGCGTCTCAGTCTAATCAGCTCACTTTGAGGTTTTTTTCACCTCTCCAGCACTATCTTGTATTTTTTTCTATGCCAATGTAATTGTTTCTAATTTATGGTACAAATAATTTAATGAAATGAAATCAGCTGTAGCTGCCATGCCAAACAATATATCTGAAACTACCTTTAGATCAACCTGGTAACAAAGAGTGGAGATACTCAGAAACCAAAGGCCTGTATTCATGACAATAGTTTCTCTAACTTTCG
This sequence comes from Scarus forsteni, assembly GCA_036419115.1. NCBI lineage: Eukaryota > Metazoa > Chordata > Actinopteri > Labriformes > Labridae > Scarus > Scarus forsteni. The sequence goes on along the minus strand of JAZDUH010000136.1, from coordinate 22,882,974 downwards.
GTGCACTGAATGTGTATGGAGCAGGGGCAAAAATAAAAGGCACCTGCTGCATGATGTTTAGCTGGAGCTCACAGAAAATTGTCAGATATTTAAATTCATACAGTCAGAAATAGATTAAAGTTAGAAATATGGAACTATATTCAGTCTCCTGGGCAAAAAAAGGGCATTTTTGCACTTGTTTTTTTTTCACAAGTGGGCACCTTAGAATCAACTTAAATCAACTTTTGTTCACCAAGAGGGCATCACTTATTAAAGTCTTGTTGTACTTTGGAGGGCACTTTATCTGTTTTAGTTACTAGAGGGGCACCTAAGACAGATAGTCATGTTTCACCTACTGCAGGGGCATTGCTGGTTAGTGTCATATACAGAAAATAACAATGTGTTTTGATCCAGGACTTATCCAGAACAGTATGTTTCTGCTGTAAAATCAGCTTTAACATGGGGCATGTGCGACTGTAAGTGTTTCTGCAGCCACTTTAAAGAACTGTAGTCTTTGGCACTTAAGCTTTGGCTCCATAATTCAACCCCCTGAGTTGCCACTTTACTTCACCATATTTCACAAAGCTTCAAGGGTGAATGAAATAAAAAACAGAAAAGCTATTTAGCTTTTATCAGAACAAGCTGATGAAAAGCTAAATCTGTTTAGATTGAAGCTTTTTATCAGTTAATTCTGTCATGACACAAAATTTTAACTTTAATACACCAAGTTTGACATCAGGATACTCAGTTCTAGATATGAAACTGCAGAGTACCTGATTTTAATTGCTTGTATTGAAAATAAAAAAGGTCTTTGTGTACTTGTACTTTCCAAGTACTTATTAAATACTTTGAATTCGACATAAGCTATTTTGTTTGTTTTTAGTTTACTTCATCTCACAAAAACAAACTAAAGTGAAATTTTCTATCTGTCTAACAAATTGTCACAGAACCAAAATTGCCTTGATACAAGAGTAGAATCACAATGCTTTTCCATATTATACAATTCCGTATATTTAAATATAATTCTGTTCATCTTAATTTAAGTGCTTTTCACTTCTACTTCATGAAAAAAAAATCAAGGTAAGTGTTCTGTTTCTTAAATTCAGTGTACTTATTTTTTAACTCTTTCAATCCTGACAGTTGTTTCAGACTGACTGCATGTTGACTGGACTGAGTGTCAACTATCATTTTAGCATGGGTAATCCTAAACCAAGGCCTCAGACAACCAGTGTGAGCATTGCATCTCACTTGTTAAAAATCTACGCTTGACTACTTTTTACAATGCACTGCAATACGGCTGTCACCATACACTCATATTTGAATATCCATTCAAACATGGGGGTAAAAATCTGTTTTGTAACTGTAAATACACATTTTAATTGAAAATCCTAAGGCTTGGCAGCATGTTTGGGTGCTTGGAGCCTTATCCAACAGTCCATTCCTCTCTTTACTTCAACAACAGAAAGCACACCTTGAGAAAATGGGTGACAGGCAAAGCTTCTCGGGCCTTCTTTTAACAACATCTGAGGAGTGCCGTGTGGAAGCATTTTGGGCTCCATGCTGCTGATGGCAAAATAAAAAAAACACCACCTGCTGTGTGTAGATATCATGTAAGGCAGTCGGGCCCAGTTTTTGCACACATACAGAATGTGATTAAAAACAGCAGTATTGTTTTACCTGTCTTAAAAAAGAGCTATGACATGTTAAGGCTCTGCAGTGTCCTATAAAGGAAGATGTACGGTGCAGAGAGAACTTTTGACAGCTGTTACAAACTGTCACTGTGCCATGGAGGGTGAGAGACACAAACTTGTCTGTGTTTATAGCTTAACTGATCCTCTTATTCCTGCTACTCCTCCAGTCTCTCTGCTCTGCCCTAATCTCTCCGGGGGTCTTACCAGCCCAGGATGACAAATGGGAAGGAGAGGCCAGTCAAGCGTGGGCTCTGTGGAGAGGCTCAGGCCTGGGGTCTTGCTAAGCCCCCCTTGGCTCTGCCCTGGATCATCTCTGACACGGCCTGCACTAACCCCAAGGATGGAGAGACCACACATGTCACACTTACAGGAGGTTTTACCATGAGGCAAAGGTAGGTAATTGTCTGGGGCCTGGAGATTTAGTATATATAAGTGAGCATCATACATAAAGTATACTTCTAAAATCACTTAAAGATGCATTTAATATCAGAACACAATGTCTAAAAAGCACTTGTGTTGGCAACATTTGGAAAAATGTCCATTTTGCCAGATTATACATTCAATTATTATAATGAATCCAGAGCAGAGGATTCAAATCATAAAAATGTTTTTGAAGTTATGGGTATAAAAAAAACTTTTTCAATTAAAGTGAGAATTCTGAAAAATAATTCAAATTCTTAGGAAAAGTAGTAAAACTAAGAATAAATATAAAAGACAGACATTAAAGTCAGAAATCTGAGAAATAAAGATCAGAGTTTTTGAATACAGTCTGAAAACAGACAAGAAAGGGAAACATTTGACATCTTAATCTAATGAAGTCAGTATTCTGAATTTATTCTCATGCTGTTAACTTTGTTTCCAGAACCCTGAATTAAGTCTCAAATTCTTACTCATAATTAAAAAATCTAGATTAGAGTAGGAATCACAACACTTTTAACAGGATGAATAACATTGATTTATTTCCAGTGAACCTTAACCTCTTCTGTGGTCATTACAGTAAATCAGTTTAGATGCATATCAGTTTATATATTCATAAGAGATTTTTAAAAACATCTTCTCTATATTGTCCAAATTGGCACAAATATGTTGACAATGTTTTGACATGTTGGTCAGGGTTGTGTCAAACTTTCAAAAAATTAACATTGATTCACATTATCTTATGGTTATGTTTTATTTATTTACATTTACACTCACATAGTTTAACCAGATAGCACTGGTTTCAGATTTCATATGAACTTTTTCAATTTCTTGTCTTAATTCATCCAAAATTCATATCACTCAGATACTGGACTTTGGCCTGCCCATGAACCCATCTTTTTCAGCCTTTCTCAGAACGGGCTACTAATCCATGGGTTGTTTCTGATAATGTCCCTCTCAGGTGAGGATGTGGATTTAACCTTTAAACTCTGTGGCAGCACATACATGACTGAAAATAGAGCTGCTACGGTTCAATCGCATGCTTTTGACCCACAATTTATTAAAGCTGGAGAAGTTCCTGTAAGAGGAGAGCAAACTTAAGATCTTGAGATCCTCAGATATAGGGAGCCTTAAAACTCTTAAAGACTGTGACACCAACACCCTTAACATGCTCCTCTCTCTGGAGTTGGCTGACTTCAGTGAGAGAGATGAAAACTGGACAGCTGAGAGGCAGAGCAAAGTTGCAAAACAAATTCAGTAATTCTTGATACTTTTCAATTCAGCTAAAATGTACAATATTTTATTCATTTTCAGCAAGTGAGCAATGGTCCCAGATGCCCTAAGAGCAACATTTTTGACTTTATTGCCAAAATTCTCTCAGATATTGCATTTTGGCCTGCCAGTAACTGCTCCATTTCAGCCCTGCTAGGATCAGGCTGTTGTGGTGTCTGTGGCTTTGAAAAATCATGCCCAAACCTCTGCCAAGCAGAAGGTGGCACTTCAGCTCTCTAGCACAGTGCTCTAATGTTTACTGTGACTGCACAGACATACCTAGAAATGTTCCTTCAACTGAGATCAGCTGTGGACCTTAACAAACAGATCCCTGGGGATTGTCTCCAAACAGGAGAAGGTGACATAGCACTTCATTACATTATCAGGGGAAATTTTGGACTTGGACTGAGAAAATAATGTTTGAAGGATGCTGGTTTGCTGGAGTGTTTATCAGCCGGGCACATCTCATGTATGCATCTGCCTGTCCACATTTAAGTCTGGCCAGGGGCCACTTCACAGAATGTCTTCCACTAATCTATCACCCCTTTTCACAAGCCCGTCCACTGTCTTCCTCCTCTCAACAGAGACATAAAATGCCAAAGAATGATAGGTTTTTAAAGGTGACGCATACAAGAGATTTCTCCTGTTGGATGGGAGGGGACTGTAGGCATGCTTTGGACACTGTTTTTGTACTGAGACATGAACATTTCTTTAAAACCCTCAAAAAGTCTTTTAACATTTTATTCAGCTGTGTGCCTGCTATTAGCTAAACTGGAAAGGGTATCGTATTGGTCTTTGCTTGGGGCCTCATATGATTTAAACCACCCCTGCACACAAACACAGATATTAATTCAGATCATAAAAAGAGTTATAAAGAAGACATCTGAAGTATCAAACCTTTCAGTGGTTACACCACATCTATTTGTGGCCCTTACACACACACTTGCCTACTTTTTCCACTGCCCCCAAAAATCTGAGACAGATTTGTCACCAGATGAAACTCACCAACTCTATTTAAGAATACACAGCCCAGCTCAATAAAACCATGTACTAAATGACTGCAGTGTAATGAGTAACTGTGCTGTTGTGACTCTGACGGCGAATGGGATTGTAATACGCTCTTCCCCCTCTCCTCTCTCTCTCTTTCACTCCATGCTCCTCTGCGCCCCACTGCCTCTCAGCCACGGGATCAGCTGCAGCTGCTAATGAAACGTCAGTCAGGTAATTGAGGCTCTGGCGGTGGCGGACCAGCCAGGCAAGCAGTCAAGCTTGTGTGGGTGATGACACTGGGATGCCAGCTCGCAGCTCCAGGAACTCAGCAACCTCCCCATGAAGCATCACAGGAAACGCTCCAGGAGCCAGCAGGGTGGAAAGCAGTGTATTTAGGCTGACATGTCCTCCACGTCTCCCTGTTTATGTTCGGGGGGATATTTGAGCGATGAGTTGTAAGTATGGTGTGTACCAGGGAGTTAAGTCATCAACTCAGCCCAGTCTGTTAACCAGCTCGGTGAAAGCTGCTCTCAGTGAGGAGGATGTTCTGCCAGGAGCTCAAGTAAAGGAAGTCAGAGGTTAAAATCTTTTGTTATTGCACCCCAGAGTGATGTTAGCTTCCCTGCCATGTGCTGACCTGCTCGGCACCCCCAGTGAGTTATGGGTAATGTTTAATTCCCCTGCCGTGACAGCTGTGGATCCGCATGGTAAATTGGATTTTTTTTCTCTTTGTTAGAGTTGAGCTTGTGCAGGTGAGGACAGGGACATTCTCTGCACCGGTTTGTTGAGGTAACTCAGTCACATATTGTTCGGACGCCTCTTGGTCTGTCGCTGACAAATTAAGTCAAAGCGCTTCAGCTTCTGAGGGCTGATGGTTGACCACGGCAGAGCTGAGTGGTCCAACCTCATCTTGTTTACGGTCAGCATGCAATCACAGCTCTGACATGATCAGGCCACTCTCTGCTCACCTCAGTGTTGCTCACTTTTTCAGCATGCTGGGAAGGATATTTTTCTAAATTCATCTTCACGGATATACACAAAGAAAACAAACTTTGCCCTTTGGACATGAATTTTTTCTCGGATTTTGTCTTGATTTAATCTGACAGATAGATTTAGCACATATTATGTATATAACATAATAAACTCCCTTAGAATAATTGTTTTTAACATGATTTTTCTTGTATGCTGATCTTCTGTTTTTCACCTCCCATTTTATCACGATCACTTCTGTTTTTATAATAAAATCTGTTAAACCCACACCAGAATGCGTGCTGACATAAAGCCACAGTTGAAATGTATATAACATAATAAACTCCCTTAGAATGTTCCCAGGGAAATGCGTCACAGTTTCTTAATGAAAAATCCCTTCAGGCATTTGGCATCCCTTTAAACCCTTTTGTTGTCAGCCCTGCTCAGAAAAGGTTATTTCATGTTAATCCTTATTAGTTGTGTCTTATCACACACATCCCAGGAAGGCAATGTGGCATTAGCTTCCTAGCGCTGTGCTTTAATGTTTACTGTAGCTTCCCTTTGAAGAAAGCTTATTGCCCTTCAATGAAGCCAGGTTGAAGAACAGCTCCTCTTGGGGTGTTGTTTTCCTGTGATGCCCACTTCACAGTCCGTCTGTGACTTCACGTCTCAGGGAACTTGGTCCTTTAAATGGTACCAGGGCTGACACCAAATAAATGCTGCCACTGCTCAATGCTGCATAACTTACAGCTAAATTTAAGACCTGTGTTTTGTTCTTGCATTGTCAGATGACAATGTGTTGTTTTGAAGTAATGGAAAATTAAAAAGCCAGTGCTGCAGCTCCATGTAGTGGACAAAAGTAACACCTTCCTGAGCTTTATTTAACTTCTGAAACCTCCACACTAATCTACATGACTGAAAGCTATCAGCAGGAGCCCTTAACCCTATGCAGGCAATGGCCTGAAATGTGACAAAAGAACAAAACAGATATTACTCTATGTTGTCGCTCTAAGTCCAATAATAAAAATTATAATACAAGTTAATTTGAGTTTCCATAAAAGGTCCTGATTAAATTTTATTTCTTCAATCCATGGATTCAAACAGATTTACTTTTTTCCTAACTTGAATGTATGCAGTTTGTCTTTGTACACTCCATTATGACCTTAGAAGGCAATCTCTCCTGGTAAAATGATTTTCTCTTCTCATTATGTCACAATCCGGCCCCATTCCTTATTTCTAAGGTAGGACACATGAAAGACATCTACACTTGACCAAAGATGTTCCCGTGAGCACCACAGTGTCGGGGAATAGGAAGTCTAGATTTAGTCCCACTCTCTCCGCTCCACTCAACTCCACTCCACTCTACCTCCGCCTCCCGGGGCTTTAATGTGGAGAGTGGACAGAGGGGTTAATGCCTAGCTGTAAGCACTGCTTAGTGCCAGTGATTGGGTTTGTGTTGTAACAGGACTTCCCCCAACAGCAAAAAGAAAAAAATCCAGTGGAAATGACTTCTGCTGTCCAGCCCTGTGGGCAATCCTGATTTTCCAACCTGCAGTTCTAACTCCTTTTACTGCAGCCCAGCATCCCCGAGGGACAAGGGTGAATTTGATGTGGAACAATGATTAAAAGTTTTGTCCCTCAAGGTGACCTCAATACATCAGGAGGTGAAAGTCAGAGTGGGAGATATGGAGATGAGAAGGAGGCACAGACGTGAAGGTCTTATTTAGATACACTGTGTAGAGGGTGAGCTGGTCAGAAATTGACCATATGCCCATGGCTGTCATATTCCTGTGAAGATTCACTCAGGGGGGAGAAAATCAGATATTATTATATTATATTATTTTGTTTAGTTCTAGCTCACTTATTTATTTGGCTTCTGGAGGAACACAAATGGAACATGGCCACTGCGGAAATACAGTCCATTTTCAATATTCTGACTATTTTCCATTGTTAAGACAATCTAAAGACATTCTGCCCATTGTTTAAGTCATGTTTTTAATTTATTTGGCAGTAATGTATGTCTTTCACACTAAAGAGTGACTGCAAGATCAAATCAGACTCCTAATTGCTGGTAGAGAGGGGGATGATAGAGCTGAAGCAATAAGTACGTTCAGAGCAGGCGTGTCAGTGTTTCGTGACATCACTGCATGGAGACCTCAGACACCAGTGGTGAGAAAACTTTAATGTAGTCACATTGAAGATTAGGGCAATTATATTTCAAACGTTAAAATGAGTTGAAATACATTAGCATCAGTTAAAATTAAAAATGAGTGAGCATAATAATTTTAATTTCAAACTGATTTTGCAAGATTAAAATGATTTAAATCATAAAACTATTGAGGAATCTATTTATACATGTGTTTAGTTAACTCCTTGATTTAACAATTCTTTTGTCTATTTTTGTTGAAGTAATCAACCTGCTTCTGCTACTATTGCTCCAACCCAGTTGTGATCTAAAAAAGGAGTAACATAGCAAGCCGACTTGTGTCCAGCGTTCTCTGCTGATCTCCGGGCCTCAAGCGAGTAGGGACGGGCAACGATGCTGGAAAAAGGGGACAATAACTTGACGTCCGTGGCAAGTGATTCACATTAATCCCATGAGGACATGAAATTCGTGTAAATTTCTTGGTGGGATAGGGCTTCAGAGAGAGAAGGACATGACCTGTGCTGCACATACACACTGAGGCAGATACTCTAAGAGCTCTCTTGTCCTCCACGGTGTCTCATCCCCTCTTACAGCCCTGATTCTACGTCAGAACAGCAGCAAATGGGGGTTAAACTCTTTTTCACCATTCTGTCCCTGTGACATTTAGAGAGGCAGCAAAGTGTCCCATAGGAGTGAATATTACAGCTTGAAACAGCAGTGTGAGTGTTCCTTAACTGTTATTTTAATGATCAACAGTATGACAGAACAGTCAAAACTCAAAGCAAATATAAAGCTTAATTTTTATTCCCACAAAAACTCAATGCGATAAAAAGAGAGCAATGTCTAAACTGCATGAAAACACTGACAATGGTTTGGGGGTCCACAGAGATTTGCTTGGAATTTTTTAACATTTAAAACAAAAGATAACCCATTATTTGGTATTTTCACTGGCAATAAAAATATGAGATTTGTGTGGGGTTCTCTTGTTTATTTCTGCTTGTAAGCTCTGGTGTGTAAAAAAATATATATAATAAGAAATAAACAAAAGTTTGCACACTCTGTAGTGACAGTCTTTATAAATGAACTGGATAATCCCAAATTTTGAAGTTTAAACAGACATCAAGAATAAAAGGCGATTGCCACTCTATCATGAAACTTTGGACAACATGATAGCTCAACTCAAAATCAAATTCCCACTTTTATTCCCCATTACCTGTTCTGAACTTCCTTCTGGCGTGACCTGATCAAACTGATGTTAATGATATGAATATAGTGTGTGCAATATTATTATTTTTTTACACTCAACAATTATTACAGATAAAGGCCCCTAGTCCTTGCTTGCCGTTAGTTAGCAACATTCCCATAGAAGACATAATGAGAAACAGAAGGTAATATTATGTTGTTGGTAAATAAATATATTATTGGGGTGCAAGGATACACATCATTCACGGTTCGGTTCGGTTTGGTTTGGTTCGGCATGTTTCCGTCACAGTTCGATACTTTTTCTATACAAAATATGAGAAGTTTTATTAAAATAACCAACATTTGTTACAACTCAGAGTATAATTTTAATGATTCAAATGACAGTCTAAATGACCGAGGTAAAGTCTGGAGCATGTGTGCTGCTTGTCGTTTCTGTCTGGTTCCACTTGTTTTACCAACGGGATGATGTTGGCATAGATGTTTTGTCATGTTTGTCGTATTTCCACCAACGTAGTTTAGCATTGTGTTGCACTTCCGACATACTGTTGTGTTTTTGTCCACGACACGCTTACCATCAGGGTCATACTTCACACAGAAGCCAAAGAAGTCCCAAACGCCAGATCTGAATGATAGTGGAGGGTCTTCAATTTCAGCTGAAGGTAAAGCACTCGCCATGTTGCAGTGCCCTAGCATATGTAGCTCCTTCTGTCTCAGCAGCTTGGCCGAATGAAAGGGGAGGTGTTGCGCATGCAGCTCAGTGGATCTGTGCTCGATAATGCAGCCCAGAGTAGTTGAACGCAGATTCACTAAACTTTCAGCGCATAGCACCTCGTCAGAAGTTGATCAAATAAATAAATACAAAATTGCGTATTGTTCGGTTCATAGGGTGTACTGAACCGAGGCTACTGTATCAAACGGTTCAATACAGATACATGAATTGTTGCACCCCTAGCATTTACATGCTCCCCACTGACTTTACTTCTGGCATTCATGTGAAAAAAACCTATCCTAAAATCCCCCAGATTTTGACAAGAATAACTCTGCCATTTTTAGGAGTCATTACTGCGCCACTCTATTACAGCATCACACAAAATTTGCAATTCTGTTTCTGTGGTGGCCCTCATGGTCAACCCTGCGCTAAAGAGAGAAATTCTCCATCATGTCTGCACTTCCATTACACCGCTCCTCCCTCTTCCCCTCACAGAAATCAGTGATTGTGTTTGACATGATGGGTATAAAGCACTGTGCCACAGCAAGCAGGCATTGACAATCTAATCATTGTCACATCAGCGATTACCTCGCGGCATGATGTATTTGAACAGGCTTTTATCACATCTGCTATTACCTGCCTCTTCCTGCCTTATGTCCCTCAGCACACATCTTTTCTCTTAACTGTGTGTTCAATCACCAGCACCAGCTTCGCCTTCTGGTGCTGCTGAGTGACCCTTCGACAGTGACGTATGCCAGCGATTAGTCCGGATACAGTTCAATTATGATAAACAGCCAGCACACCTCTTAGGCTGTGATTAAAGCCTCGGCCTGGTCTTGATAAAGAGATCCCATCTCAATGCCATCACAGCCACATAATAAGACACTCGGCCGCTGTGTTCTGCATCATGCTTTTCACATCAGTGTGGCAGAACGTACACTAGCCTGGATGGAGCTCATGGCAGATGGAGCAAGATGGGGTCTTTATCATTCACACATGGCTGGTGATGCTTCTCTGCCCACCTTTTTTTTTTTCAATTCAGACTAGTATTTATTAATAACCTCCACTTTCTTGAAGCCTATCTTACACAGTTCCTGCCATATAACTTAAGATGGGTGTAGATATAGAGAGATAAAAGAGGAAGAGAGGAGCTCCAGGTTTGATAAATGGATGAGCAGTGATGAAAAGCAGATATCAGAGGAGCATGAAAGGAGAGAGGGGAAGAGAGGAGAGCATTAATCCAACAGCAGGCTGGAGGAGAGGGAGTGAGCATGAAAGACAGAGAAAATGACGAGGAGAGAGAGAGAGAGAGGAGGAGGAAGCAAAAGAAAGATAGCCTTTCGGCTGTGTTCTGTCAAGGGAGAAATTACACATTTACGGAGGTTTTTTCAAGCAACGACGGGTTCCATAGATCAAACCACTGGATTTATGAGCCAATTCCCAACATGAAATATAGACACAGAGAATCCATTTTACCCATGTTTACTTGCCTTCTCACTCCTTTCCCCTTCTCTCTCTCAATCAAGCAGCATATGTGGATGGGTCCCCCCCTGTAGCCTTAACAGTGATTATTAGAGTCATATTTGAAGACATGATTGTGTTGTGATGCAGCATTGGGCCACGACGGGGAAGAATGTTCCTGGACTACATCTCAAGAAAGCTGAAACTCAACCATTGGATTTTAATAATAACTGTCATTTTTTGGTATAAATGTGCATACTTTGGTGTACTCTCAAAGTTGCAGCACACCACGCCTCTATGATGGCACCACAATGCTGAAAACAGTGTTTTGAGCAGCTGAACTGAGAAGAGGCACCTTTTCCTTTATGAAAGTGCTAAGTCAAAATCAAACTACTTCAACAGCAACTATCTGACAAAGTTTTGTAAAAATTAATTTCAAGGGGGATTTAGCCAGCTCGTTTCAACATAAACTATAATTCAACATACATAGATAGTTGAGTAATAAATACAGCCCCCTATTTGTAAACTATGTGGCCAATTACTCAGTTCAGCAAGGAACCAAGAAAACAAAAAATGAAAAGATTTAGAATAACCTAACACAAGGCTGATTTTTCAAACTTCTAAACAGTGAAAGCATACATTCACGTGGAAAATAAATATGCAGAAAATGCCTTGTCTGGGTGAACATATTCAAAATTTGCATAGAAATTAATGTCTAAGTGGGCTAAACTGCATAATTGACATGCAATTAGTAATGTTATGGGGGGGGCCTAATGAAGTTTCAGTGGCGATTCAAACCTAGGAATGATCACTGCTTGATTAACATATTAATGAAGTCATTAGTTGTCACTTAACTTCAATGACAGGTAAGATAAGAATGTCATGATCTTACAATTTCCTCAGCAAATATGGACTCAACTCTAATTGCCTATCTAATCTGAAAAAAGAGCGACACATCCTTGAAATATAAAATAAACGTCACATAAACATGCATAACATGAGGCAGGTTAGAAATACAATTGGGTTTATTGAATCCTTGACCAAAGTACCTTCAAGGTCACTTGAGGACAAACAACACAGGCCAGCACCACTTGTCCTGCCTCGAGCGCAGCAGAAGATGGAACAAACATCAATGAGAGAGGGAGGAGCACTTCGGTCAAGAGGGGGCTTCAGGGGGTTCTAACAGCTAACACCAAGACACATTTCCAGTAAACACTACGGCATGATTACGCTAAGGAAAGAAAGCTCATCAGTTTGAGGTCCTCCCACTCCCAGAGTTTCTCCTTTCATTCCAATTCATTTCAATTACCCCGTCATTCCCACCTTCTTCCCCTTGTCCCGATTAGCTCAGCCGGGCAATTTACAGTTGATGTTACCTCATCTGAGGCTGAGCTACAGAGGAGGCAGGGGAGACGTGCAGTAATGGAATGAAATGTCACTCAGTTGTTGCCTTTGTCACGAAGATGCAGGCCGGGCCAGATGGGGACGGGTGGTAAAGGTGTCGTTTGAAGGCGTAAAGTTGTGTGTTTGTGTGTGCAGTCAGTGGTGCTTCTACATGAATAGAGAACGTGGGGGTGTCCTGCTCTCCAGTGTCCAAGCGTCTCTGCTGTGACCAACTAACAGGTCACCCCATCACCCGTGGAGAAACAGTGCCACTGTCCTGATCAAGGCTTCTTTACCTTTTTAACTGAAGACGAGCTGGATGCCGACTCTCTCCGCTTGCGCTGCAGAGAGACACAAAGCAATCATATTAAACACTACTTATCAGCATGTCAAATTAAGATTTATGATCACATCATTCTCTGTAAATAGGAGACTTTGGCTTTGCTAGAGCACCCTCTGTATGACGTCCATGTAAGATGCAGATTAAATGAGTAAAAGCTAGGGACCATGCTTTGTTAGCAATACCGTTCAACGATCACCTGTGAGTTGGTTCAGCAGAAACCATACTTTCTTTGTTTTGTTTAAACAACTGATTGGATGCTTACATATCGAGCAACACAAAAAGATCTCATGGAGTAATACAATTAAGTATCCAGTCGAATGGACAGCTGAATTACACAATGCAGTGGCTAATTTATTTCTTGCTTTCATATATGAGAGTTAAGAAATTTATTGAAAGACTGAGCAAAACCATAAATTTGATCTAAAGCGTGCGGACGGGGTTGGTCCAGCGCACTTTGCAAGTTTCCAGCAGTGCGCAGAGAGGCGCACCCACGTCCCTGCCCCTCCGCACAAGTGCCAGAGAGGGAGGAGAAAAGGCGTGAGTGGGTTTAACACAGACGAGTGCTGTCTTCACCAATCAAATCAACGCCTCTCCTCGCTTTTAAATGCACTGCGGCAGAGGCACAGCGACTAATTGGTCTGACTGATCCCCGGTAGCGAAGACGTTCAGAGCCGCTGTCCCTTCAGCAACTGGGAGAACGGACTGGCCATCGGACTGGTGCATCAGAGGCCACGAAGCGCGTCACTGTGTGGGCCAGCTCCCGGGACAGATGTAATCTGTTCCTTTGTCATTTATAGGAGTAAAAAATTAAGAGACAGTTACACAGCAGCAGGCTTATCCATTCATAATACTTGTGATCCACCTGCATTCCTGGTTTGTCATCGCCAAATAGCAGAATCTTTAGTGATATACTGTATACTCTCCCGGTGTCTCCGCCTCGTCCTCCTTGCAATAATGTACTCCATCTTTTTAGATCACGTTAAAAATAAAGACTAAAAGAGAGAAATATGGGAATTCACAGGTAAATCCTTAGTGACATACATTTATTTTATTTCTTTTTCTCTGTCTTTTACTCCCTCTTTTCTTTGAATTTCATGAAATGAAAGAAGCCAGATATATCCTCAGTAACTGATGTTAAGGCTGTTTATGATTGACTTGTAAGATGTGCATCAAACTTCCAGATGTCGTCAGGTTAAGTTTACATTATGACAAAATGCTTTAATCCAACATCAGATGTGACGGAACAATTAATAGAGACACAAATGTATATGCTGGTTCATGCTGGTATACGGTTACATTAAATAGTGATTTCTGTGATTGTTTATTGCATTAAAATGTGCCGAACACTCTGGAAACCTGCCTCTGAGGTTTTGTTGATGTGTGTGCACGAGACCAAATTACAGCTGCGGAGGGTGTGCTTCGCCTGCGCAGAGAATAGACCAGGTTGGAGCTGTCGAGCTTTCAGTGCACCCACGGCAGAGTTTTTTGGCACGCAATTGTCACTGCGGCAACATGAATCTGTCGCCACCTGGTGCGCCGTCACACCCATCTCTGCGCAGACGGTCTACCAAATTGTCGAATTGTCAGCGCATGGCGGTGGGCCGGACGAAATTAACACTGCCCGGGGTGCGCCAGGCTTGTGCACCCTGCACTGCGTCACGAAATTAGGGCCCACTGTGTTAGCTGGATAGTGACTTGTTGTCCAATGGGAATATAATTGCTAAATCAAGGTCATTATGATTGTGTATTTTTCATTTTCCCATCTTATGATACAAGTGTATAGCAGTAAAAATATGCAAGCAGTATATTCCCTCTTTGGGACTGAACACGCCAACCGGGATGAAAGATGCTCTTTGAAAAACAATAAAAACATTTTCCTTTTGCATTTGGAGCTCTACTTCATAAGATCCACCAGAGCAAAATGCTCATTTTTGTAACTTTTCAACTGGTCTTTAGATTTTGATCAGGAGCGAATGTCTAATGAACATTGAAACAGTTTAATGAGGTGCTGGGCAGAAAAATAAATGGAGCAGGGGTTTTGTGTCAGGGTCAGACCATAATGTTGTGATTTTCGATGGCTTTGTGGTCCATGACCGTCATCGATTTTCTCACTAAAGGACGACATAATCTGACAGCTGCCTCTACCTGACCCCAAAATAAAAAGGTTCAAATTGTAGATTTTTCTCACTGAAATGTTACGTATCAGTAATTAGGAAAAGCAATAAAGGTAGGCTGTTTACAGTACATTTTTAAGATAGGATCAAGACTACAGTTCACTCTGGCAAATCAGTTGACTGTTTCCATTTGTTGTCTCACACAAACTTGTAATTTTATTCAAGTGCAGGGTTATGGACTGAAAAGGGATGCATAGTTAAAAAAATACAGACCTCTGCAAACTCTTCCTGTAGTGTTTCCCTGCTTACTTTCATCAGTAATGCAGGAGAAAACTCAACAGCTTCAGGCTGTGTCTGAGTTGTGATAATAGAGTTTGCACTTTCTGCCATGATGGTGTATGTTTGAGATGCTTGCTGTAACTGAGTACTTAAATTACCTCAAGTATTTTCAACAGTTTTCAAAGCTAAAGCAGTCCTTGATTTATATAGTCGCATCAGGATTTGTCTTGTCATCACTTTTCTGCACTGTTGTTGTCTAGACTCTGAAGAGCAGGGACTCTCTGATTCCGCTTTTACAACAACTTAAGATACTGCACGTATTAATGTCTTCTCTCTTAGAGTTGAAAAGTAACTGAGCTGTAGACCTAAAAACAAGCTTTAGCCCGAGCTGAGTAGACTTACAGAGTTTGGGGTAAGTGGTGCTCCTACAACATCTATGATCTGCTCCTTAGCTTCCACCTTGATATCATCTGCACAGGGCCAGGACTGAGATTCACCTACAGAGGTGGGCACTACAGTGCTGTTGGAGGTGTTGACTTCTCCGCTATGGCCCAAGGATGCTTGTGCGGACCCTACAGTTCCACCACATGTGCCCCCGCTGCCAGCCTTCAGTAGGGCTTCATAGCGGTGACGAAGCATCTGTTGTTCATATTCACAGTTGCTGTGGGCCTGTTTGAGCTCATACAGCAGCACCAGGTCGCTACGCAGCTCATTGAACATCTGAACGATCTCCTCTGTTGGCATGGGGTTTAGATCTAGAATAACAAACAGATAGAAAAGCACAGATAGATGTAAAGACCTTTTCTGACACAGAGGCAACAGTGTTAACTGCAAATTTTATGCTTTATACATGTTGATGATATAACCAATTGATATCAAAAATTAGGACAGACATTTGGGTTTCATCTGTTAAAATAAATGCTGTTTTTATTACAATGAAAAAATATAAAAGCAATATTTCTGTCTGTAATTGATTGGTGAAAACTGTTGTTTTAATTTACCAAATGTCCATCTAGAAAAGAAATCTATTGGTTATCTTTAATTAAATATAGTTTTTAACAGTCACAATAAGAGTCACAGGTGAATTCTAACAAAAAACCACATGTTAACCATATGTACTGCCATTACTATTGACTCAACTGAGCTCAGAATTATCAATACATTAAATATTATAAAACATATCTGGTATTATGCATCTCTTTCTGTAAGTGTTTGGCATAGAAGGACTGAAATGTAAAGCAGAGTGTCAGTGCTATGATTTTTTTTCACACTTACCGACTCCTTGCTCAATCAGGATCTGCTCAATGGCCTTGATCTTCTTCTGGCCTACAGAGCTTGGCAGTTTCATCTGAATCACGCACAAACAAACACACACATGCAGAAAGCACAGTGTGATTTAAGGTGCTGGAGATATTAGGATAAACAGATCCACCTCGGGGCCTTTAATTCGTATGAAATGCACTTCAGAGGGCCAGATCAAAATGTCTTTATTCACTGAACTCTGTCTGACTGATTGGCCAGCGGGGTTCTCCACTCCTTTAGCTGTGCTAATGCATTTTCCATAGAGAGTAGCTGCTCCTCATCAGTCTTAAAGACGAATAAGAGCTCCCTCGCTAAGTCAAACCAATATTAGCTCATCACTAACAGAATTAATCATCTCAGCGCTAATGAGAGATAGCTAGCTCAAGTCAGATATTTCAGTTTCTCAGATAGATCAACTTTAGGGTCAAGTTTTGATAAAACTGTTTTTATATTTTAAACTGTTTGGGTAAAACTTTAAATATTCCAGTTTAAAAAGCTACCACATATATTATATTAATTACAATGATAAATGCAAGTACTGTTTAGATTCCTTACACAGGGCTTTTGGAGATTTAGAAACATTAATACGTGTTAAGTTTGTCCTTCAGAATTCTCACCAGTGTTTTAAAGCCAATGTGAAGTTTTCAATTAAACAGAAGATCCAAATGGTCTGAAGTTTGTTTGTTTAATTTCAATCAGATTTTGCTTTACTCACCCTCTGACTGCGCAGAGTGACTCCCGCTGATTTGAAGTCAGGGAACTTGATGCCAGCGGTCTCTGGAACAGCCTAAAGCAAATAGAAACTCCTGATAAGAGACCAGAACTGACACCATAATGGACAAATAAGGACTGTTGACATTGTCAAGAAAAAAAAAGCCTGTCTAATAAATCAATCAGGCAGTTTCCTTGATAAACAGCTGCTCTATCAAAATATCGTATCAGATAATCTGTCTTATGTTACATACTGTTATATGTTGTATGGTGCTCTATCAGTGCTGACACATTGCTTACCGGTTTTTCTGTTTCTCTTTTCTGTGGAAGCTTTTTCTTGGAAACCCTCTTTTCCGCTCGCCTTAGTTCTGTGGTTGTGTCAGCCGCCTTAATGAGTTTCTGCAGATCCTGGGCCTTCTTCTCTCGCTCCTTCTTCCTTGTCTCAATCTTCCTTAGCTCCTGTATAAGATACTCCTCTTCTGCCACCTAGAGGGTGAACAGTAGAAGTGCAATTTTAATACACAAAAGACCTGAAGTTGTTTCAGCAGGGATAGAAAGCAACAAGTGAAATTAACGTATTCAAATGAAACTATTTGAGGAGTATTTGAAGTATTCACTTTCTTCTCTATCTTGAGTAATTTTGGTGGAAAGTATTGTACTTCCTTACACTCCACATACATCTGTGTACTGAGTAGAAGAAATAAATCAGTTTAACTAAGTAATGATCTTCATTGCCCTGTGTGCCAAACTTTTAACAGGGATACTGATGACAAGTTTAGTCTCCCAAAATTATGCTGACTAAATCCCACATAGTAGCATTTTAATAACTCTAATAAAACTTGCTGATTGCATACATTGATTACTATAGTTTTTTTTACTATGCATTTACTTTTTCTTAAGTACTAACAAAAGTACAAGTTCATGAAATAGCTATTGAATTACAGTGATGTAAACAAATGTGTTTAGTTACTTTCAACTCCAATCTATGCAGAAACAGGACATTGCTCAGGCTAGGATAAATCTGAGAGCTGACAGTTTAATATCTATGGTACTTTATTAGGGCGTATTCACATATTTGGCAGTTGTTTTATTTGGTCAAACAGTATGTACGGGCTAAACTAAAATTTTCAAAGGTATAAAGGGCATGTTTGCACATGTATTGACTTTAAACAGTAAATATCTTAGAACTCTTTGGTTATATTTAGGGATGTGCCAAGGTTTTTGTGGGCAGTAGCACATATATATCCACCACATCGCACTGCTTAGTATAGGGGTGTGAAAATATGGAAAAGTCTTTTATCAGGCATCACAAGTTAAACCTTTTAAAAATAATTAAAAACAGTTTGAAGATATTTCAGATGGCATCAAAATTCTCTTAAAGTCTGTTCTTTGTATCATGAAAAGAGATGCCATGAAATGCAGAATTTTATAATTATTTGTAGTTTACATTTGAGCAGTGGTTTTGTCAATAAGGTTTGTATTATCTGTAATCATTCATTATTAGAACTGTTCAGATTGTAGTTTATTCATTGATATATATCCTGGTCCATCGGCATCATCTTTGTGATTGTCCGTAAGTTTGTTGTTTTCTTGTTTTGACATCGGTTGTGTTAGCATTGTTCTCGTTTTTTTTCCCTTTATACCTTGCGTATATTAATGTGAATTAACAAAATTATTGATAAACTGAAAAAAGTATTGGTTTATCCAACCAGTCAAAAACAGTCTAATAGATAAAAGGCTAAATGTTTGAGCCATCAGCCAACATTTATCAGCATTTATCAGGGCATGTTTGATAATATTACATTAAAAGGACACAAGTCTTTAAAACATTAAATATGAAAGAATGTTTGACTACTCCAACTTCAGATGATTTGCTTTCTACACAATAAAAGTTGTACTTAAAGTAAATGTGTTGAGTCGGCTTAAAACAAAGACCTCTTATATTTTTACACCAGCGTAACATTTCGGTTTTCTTTTCACTCCTGTATTCAACACTGTTTTGGGGATTTTTTTTCTTCTTTGCAACAAAAGTATTACTATACCTATAACAGAAACATTTGTTTTTCCTTGGCATAAAGCTTCTCATCTTTCCTGTGAAACATTTCAAAAATGAAACAACATGTAAATCCAAAATGGAGTTTGATATTAACTCACTTGTTCAGGTGTGCGATTGAAGAGCTTCTCCAGTTGTTCTTTGCGGCGCCTTTCATGTCCAGCATCAAATATGTAAATCTTTGGCTCTGTCCCTGAAGCTGCACGGACCTTAGTCAGCTTACCACAAATATTATAATACCGTTCTTTCAAGTCCTCCACTGAACGTTTCTGAAAGTATAACAGAGAAATTGTCAAAGGGGATGTGTGCTTTCAAATAAAACTGATTCATATATTCAGCTATGAGTATGAAGGCTTGTAAGTGACTTTAGTCTTTACTCTGTATTGCTGGTAATCGTAGCGGTCATGGACAACGATGAAGCGCAGGTCGAAGCGTTTGCACAAGTCAAACAGGTGATCTGTCTCTGCTTTAGTCCAGCCATCGTCATGCAGATGCATCTGATACTCCTGCTCTGAGTAAACTGGTACCTGCACCGTCTAGAAGAACAGACAGGAGAACATATAACGGTCATCAGTAATCCATCTCTTTGTCTCTTTGGACCACTGAGGTGGTCAGCACCATTCAAAGAGTCATCCAAACCTTGTTAAAGCGAGCAAAAGGGTAGTCTTTGCCCTCCTCTGCCTGGCGCCTCCAGTGATGAAAAATAGCTCCATCCCTTCGAGCTGGATTGGTGAAGGGCATCCATTTCCAGGGACGAACCTTTTTACATCCCAGTTTGGCTTTGACTGTCCTGTAGCCCTGAGTTGTGTCACTTGGCAGCAGAGGGGGTGCATCCCTGAGGACAAACAGGCAAACACAACAAATCTTTGAAGAACAAAGCAAAAGAGGCATGTTGAAAATAGAGTTTATCTTCCTTGTCCTTTATAAGGCTCAAACAGAAGTGACAGCACATGAAAATATTTGACATGAAATACTCACTGAGCTGTCACTGAATTTAATTTGTGACTGAACGCACTAGATTAAAAAGCTGCTGTGATTTGCTTCCCTGCTTTGTGCAGCTAATGGCTCGACATGAAGAATCAAGATTATACCCAGACCAATGCAATATGTGCTTTGGAGGAATGTAAATCTCACCATGAACAATCAAGTCATTTATAAATGCATGCAGGGTAGGTGTTTACATGTAAGAAAAAAAAGGGGAACAATCATAGTAATCAAAGGTGAATTAAAACAGCAGATTCTCTTGTTTCCTTGACTATCTGCATTGAAGGTCCATCTGATAAAACCATCTACAGGCTTTTAGGGAACCAACCATGAGTGTGTATCTCCTACATTTTAACTGTACAAACTAGAGAAAGCACTTATTACAGCCACAACAGAATAACAGTTCTAAGAGTGACAGTGTTAAATGAGAACATCCTGCTCAGTTTTACCTTTCTTTAGCTTCCCTTTCATAATCATGAAAATAGTTAAAGGGATAGTTAAAGTGTTTTGAAGTGGGGTTGCTTGTGGCCTATCATAGTAAATATGACTGCTACTAAAGCAACCAACAGAACATCATGTCCGCAGTGACCATTTTACCCATATGGGTCAGAAAGAGATCTGTCATTATCATGCTGATCATGACAGCAATGGGCCTCCAAGTCTGTGAGCGTGGGCTCACAGCTCATGCTCCTCAGTTTTCACAACAGGTTTTTTTTCTGTTCCTCTTTCTACCCATGACACCATCTCCAAGTTCTTTTTTGTACATCAATTGATATTGAATCCTCTTACACCCACAGCCAACAGCATGTCATTGTAACTTGACTCAAAATTACTCTTTTTAGTTCAGTTTTGAGAAGTTAGTGTTTATTGTGCAGACGAACAGCCTGAACAGCTGATGAGCAGAAAGAGACGTACCCCATGTGTTGCATGATGAAACTGTTCCAAACATCGGGCCTTGTTGAGGATAAGTGATATGCAAATAATCATACTGTAGCACCTAGTCTAGCCAGCATGGTTTATTTGTGCAGTTTTAACCTTGAAGTGGGTTAATTATGAGGTTTTCTGTGATACCTTTGACTGCTACAGATCTGCCTCACATCTATGCACAGCTATCTTTCCTCACGGACAGAGCTTACCCGATGATTTAGTGGCAATCATATTTGCTAGTGCAATAGGCCTCGAGTAACCCCACCTCAAAAACCTGAAATATATCTTTGACAGTAAAGATCTAAACAAAAGGACATTTTTAAAGAATTTTTTTCCATTTAAAAACGGTGTCAATTGGGTCAACCATGCTCTGCAGTGCAAAACAGAGACCTTTCAGAATTACCAAAATACAGGGATATTCACAAAGACATGTTTAAGAAAATATACTATGTATATTCAAAACAGCTGATAATGTAGGCCCAGCATAAGGCAGCTGTAAGAAGCATTCTATGTTATGTTTGTGAAGCAAAGTGTAACTCCAGTCAACCTCCTCTGTCTGTGTTTATGTGTATCACTGTCACTGCTACAGGGCTGCAGTGGAAATGGAAGAACGAGTGAATTTATGGTTCAAAAATTAAAGATACACTTTGAAGTGTCACACACAAAAGGGACAAGCACATATTTGGAAAGTTTCCTTAAAAATGCATCATATTGGGCAGGAGGAAAAAATATTGCAGTATCATTTTTGGCAGTATCTTTTAGCCCAGCGTTACATACACATTTGTGCCAGGTATTGTTTGAAAGTATATTTATGAAAATCAGCCTTGGATTTCTGCATGACCACTACATTTCAAATCTCCTCATGTCAATCTGTAAATGTATCACGCAGACATGCATTCTAATTAGGAATTACAATATTGTACTTTTTGCTAATATCCCAAATACCAATATTTCCATGCTCATTTCAGACGATACTGAAATGTACACTTTTCATTGTTATATGAAACAGTGTCTCTTCTGTGCCAGAATTATCCTGTTTCTCTTATTATTATTACTGAAACAGCCTTTTGTCTTACAAACAGGTACCATACAAGAAAAGCAATGTTCGGGTGTGTAATAAAAGACAGTGGATTGATTTCTAAATGTGGACATTAAGCAATATATGTGAAGCGAAACATTTTGATAAATGTGTTTATTCAGTCAATATAAGTGCCAAAACAGAATGAGATTGAATAACTAAAATTTGCAGTGTATTCAATTGAATATAAGTTGAAAAGGATTTGCAAATCATTGTATTCTGTTTTTATTTATGATTTACACAACGTGCTACCTTCACTGGTTTTGGGTTTTGAATATGCTGTAAACACAGAAATCTGCAGAAAACTACAAAGTACTTTGATGTTTATAGGTAAATGATAATCAAATTATTGTGTAAATGGCAAACTTCTTTAAAGGAACATTGCAAATTTATTTCAGATCAGTTTAAGCAGTTTGTAGGGGCAAACAGTTGGTCTGGAGCCCCAGTCAATAATAAATAAAGCAGCTAGAAAAAGAGAAGTTGTGCACAAACTCACAAAAATGAAGTTAAAGAGGAACATACTTTTTATCCGAGTAAAGCAGAGCATAGACCTCTCTGTGCATTCCCTCTGGTCTCTTGAAGGTCAATGTTTCTGTCGTCTTCTTGGACTTTTTCTGAAACAGGAAACAGAGAAAGTGGTTATCATGACAAAGGGTCGCATATCTTTACATTTTTTTCATCATACCGAGTAGGAAGGGTATGATCCAGTGTTTTTGACATCAAAGTTTGTATAAACTGATAAAATGAGCATATTTGAGTATATTACTTAACACAATCTGTATTTGACAACTGGCAAAGTCATCAGCTTCTGCTTTCATTAGTGTCAAAAGTTTTTTTTATTTATTTATTTATTTTTTTTACATATAGTCCTTTGAACTAACACCACAGGTCTTCAAAGAGCTACATGAAGAATGATGCACCTTTATAAAACCACAGAATGAACTTCACCGATCAGGCATAATGTTACGACCACTGACAGGTACAGTGACTAACACTGATCGCCTCTTCATCTTGGAACCAATTAAAAGGTGGGATATATTCAGCAGCAAGTGAAAAATTTGTCCTCAAATTTGATGTTTAAAGCTGGAAAAATGGTAAGCCAAAGGATCTAATCATATCTGATTGTAATGTCTAGATGACTGGGTCAAAGCATCTCTAGAACTGCAGGTCCTGTGGGGTGTTCCTGTCTGCAGTGATCAGTGTTTAACAAAAGTGGGCCAAGGAAGGAACAGTGGTGAACCAGCAACAGGGTCATGGGTGGCCAAGGCTCAGTGATGCACGTGTGAAACAAAGGCTGGCCAATGTGGTTTGATCCACCGGACTTTGCTCAATTGCTGAAGAAGTCAATGCTAGCTCTGATAGAAGGTGGTGGAATATTGCAGTTTGTTGCATTGGCTATTTAGATACAACTAGACATAGGGGTAGGTGGTCATAATGGAATGCCCTATAGGTGTTCATTTCTTATTTAAGGAACATGTTTTAGTTCCCTATATTCCTTATCCTCTGTGCTCCAACCAAATAACTTACAGAGATTTTTTAATAATTCAATGATTACTGCCAAGAATATGAGTAAAAATAATGCCACTGCTGCAGAAAAGGGAAATTTTGTAAGAGTAGGATTATACCCTTTAAGCTGTTCAAACAAATCTTATGAATAGGTTTAGAAACCAATTTGGTGCCTCTGACAATGAAATTATCATGTCCCTATCTAACATAAGATTCAGTTCTGTAAAATATCAGTCACAATCATGGAGGTACTTGTATAGTTGCCTCTTGAAAGTCTAAATGTTTCTTTAAATCCATATTTCTTAAACTTTGCTGTAAGAACATCATGAAATTGTACCGTTATGTTGATGGACTTACTATTGATGTACATTTAGTTAAGTTAATGTAATTACTGTTAATTGTACTGTTATGTTGATTCATATGTTACTGGTTATGTATTCTTTTTATTCGTTTGTTAACTTAGTTGTATGTATGTGCTGTCTAAGTTCGTCTGGTCAATGAGTCTGTCATAAACTTTGTTTGTCTGATTTGTTATTTGATTAATTGAGGTTTTATGTTTGCAGTGAACGTATTAAAGAAACCCAACCACAGAAATCCGTGCTACCTTGTTTTCCAACATATCCTGTCATTAACTTTGATCAACATGACGGAAACAAAAATGTGCTTTATCTTAAATGCTTGGAGAGTCTCACCTTGTCTGAGTTGATGAGATCTTTTTTACTGATGGGACCTTCATTTTCTCCTCCAGCCAACTCCAAGATATCCCGAACATCGGCCCCAGTAGCCATGATTAAGATGCGCAGTTGTTTATTGGTTCCTTAGCCTTTTCAAACGTGTTTCTCTCATTCATTCAAAAGAGCTATGATGAGGATACTGATGCGTTACCGTGTGAAACTACGCCGCTAGCTTCAGGCTAACGCCGAAATTCACATTAGAGCTACGCTAAATACTCCCGCGGCAGTAAACAGACGGTTCAAAGAATAGCAGGAAGAGGTGTTTGTCGGGTATATTTTGGTATTAGTTTCTATAAGTAAAAGCTTTACTGGCAGTTAATATATAAAAACGCTGTTTTTCGGGCTCATTCAGCTAACACAACACTACTTCCGCTCCGGTTAAGTGGTTTGTTGCTGTGCTAGTGTCCTCAGTTAGTTGACTATCGCCCCCGCGAGGCCTGGCGGTGTAATGCCATTCATTTTTATTTTATTGTTTTTTATTTTATTTTGTTTGATTTTATTTCTTAAACCCAGCCACTAAAAGCGAGCAAGAATATTCAAGCAATGGTGAAAATATAACTATGGCAGCTTAAATTTACAAACCTGGATTTTGAGTAAAATAATGAACAAAAGGCTAAATATCAGTATTTTGTTCGTGACAATAGCTTTATTCATCCAACACATAGAATTTTAAATAATAAATCTGCAATAATAAAAAAAACACTGATCAACATATTTTTCCTGTTGACTATTAATGTCCATGTATGTCAAAAACGACAACAAGGATGTTGTGGAATGAAGGAGGATGTGAAATATTGATGAAAGGGATTAAACACACAAGAATTTGTTTAATTTTAAGTACTTACATTGACAGATTACATTAATTTGCAGGAGCTGCATGGACAATCAAAAATTTGACAGATTATATATTTGGCTCGTTAATATGTTTCACTCCGGGGCACATTTTTTACCAAATGGTATTTAGTATCGCAGAAACATAAACACTATTTTAACCTATGAAACAAAGGGGGGCTTTTCACCTATGTCAACAAGGAATTGTTTTAGCTGATGTTTGTTGGTTAGATTTTTTTCCAGGATTGCAAAAAAAAAATAAATAAATAAGTAACAGAATTTGGTTACATTTTCAGATTTTTGAAAAGTGTTTTGATTTTGGTAGTGATCTGGATCCAGATATTTTGCTTTTGAAAAAATTGCTTTTGCTGTGAGATGGGCAGTTTCTGCATTTTCTCTGTTAAACCAGTAACTAACAGATTTTGATCACTTCTTCAATGACTGTAGGTCATGACAAAAAGGAAAATAATTAGATCTTGGTGTTTTGTAAACTGTTTTTTAACGGTTCCATAAAGGACATATTTCCACATTTTTGGAAAGTACATTCATTCAGCAATGTTGGAAAAGACTTCGCTGTGAGTTGTGTCAAGGAGCTTTTTAATTAATGTAATTTCCGATGCAGAAGACCCCTGAATGTTGCTCTTTTGCAAATGAAATGAGAAAGCCTGGACTGTTTTGCATTGACAGTGAAAGGAAATCTCTCAAGTTTAACTGCAAACAAATTAATATGGATTGCAAAATTTTGATAGTAGAATAGTTTTTAGGGCCCCTGCAAGTACTGGGCCCTTAGAAGTTTCCTACCATTTACACCTTATGGCTCCTGAGCGTTAGATGTAAAACAGATGTGTGCTTATAGGCTTTGACAAGAGGAAATATGAACGGATGGCTCCAAGATGCCCTGTGTTGTTTCCAAAGCAAATTTATTCTGAAAAGCTCATGTGCACTGTTTCGGGCTTTTCTTCTGAAAGGTCAAACCGGATGATGGCGCCGGTTTAAATTTTGAGGGCTGAGCTGCGCGTGGCTTCAGCCTGCTCCATCCGCCATCTTCAACAGTCAGCAGCACGCAGAAGTTGTCCCTGAAGCCTGTAACTAGGTCACATTATAAGCGAATCATTTTATCGATAGAAATACAGTTGCTCAGCAACAACTTAATTAATTTAGCGGAAGCCCGAACTGCGATAGAAGATGTCGAACGAGCAGGCCGAAAACACCACGGAGAAAGAAGGCCAGCAGCAGCAGCCGCCGCAGGGGTGAGTTCATTCATAGAGCCCTTTGTTAGCAGCCGTGAGCTAGGTAATGCTAACGCTATCCTGCTCTCTGTAATACAAGTCAAACGTTCATATTTCCGATCTTTTACTATCGCCAGATTGTGTTTGCAACTAGTACTTCAAGTAGTGTGTAGTGTGCTACAACATATGATGTAGTGGCAGTTATATGTATTCGTAGGCCTGGTCTATTTTTAGAGATGGATGTCCTCATCCTGTAACCAAGAGCCGTCTCCCTGCGGATGGACAGGCCTCGAGGTTGTAGTGTGTAGGGTTAAATCTTGTGCTGTGTTTAAGTCCTGCTTTTATGACAAGATGGTGTCTCGGTGTACATAGAGAGGGGTTAGGGTCCAGCCACGGGGTTATTTACGGCAGATTAACTGGCAAGCAAAGGGGTCTTCCGTTTCCTTCGCCTCACTAATGGAATATCAATTTTGGTGGTATTTAATTCTTGGAAGTGGGTGAGTAATGGTCGGGAAACGATATTAGACCATTTTACATCTACATTCTGAGTAGATGTATTCAAGTGTTTAATGCACAGTGCACACATAAATGATGAACGAACCAAACTAGTGCCATTGCCGTGCCTAACAATGGCTTTTTTGTCTATGGTTTTGCTCACTTACACATTTTACAAAAAGTCTTAAAAGTATTGGGGTGATATGCTGAAATCCATTTGTAACTCATACTGCACACTTGACTGGCCATATTAAAAAACAAATCTGCTGAATGGGGTAGAGGAAAGGAGACAGCTTGCCCAATTTCTGGTTTTGTATTTTGCAAAATATGATGGTTAATAAAAGTAACGGAATTTTCTTCCACATAATAAGATCGTTTGAGTTGGTAATATGCGTGTGGCTTGTTCCTTGAGGAATGTTGATTGAATGAAATGACCATACAGTCATGGAAAAAATTATTAGACCACTCTTGTTTTCTTCAATTTCTTGTTCATTCTAATATCTGGTACCACTAAACGTATAATGCAATGAACACAACAAAAAATGCAGCTGGTCACATAATACTTTATGTCCTATTTGACATTCTTAAGCTTAATTGATTCCCAGGGTATATAAGAGGCCATTTCATGTCACAAGCAGCACTGCACATGCAAAGGCCTAGAGTGGTTTCCTGCTTACATTCAAGCCGTAGCACAACTCAGAAGTTGTCAGCTCTCACATAATGCCTAAAACAAAAGAATTATGTGAAGCCACAAAGGCAGCCATCTTGGCACTGCTGGAAATTGGCATGAGTGAGAGACAGGTAGCGAAAAAACTGAAGATCTCCAAGACAGCCGTTCATTACAACAAAAAAAAACAAGCTGAACATGGCACTACCAAATTGCTACCTGGCTGTGGCAGGAAACGTCTTTCTACCCCACGAGATGACCGTGCACTCATCCATTCCTGTGTCAGGAATCGTCGTCAGACCTCCAGGGACCTTAAAAATGAGTGGGCACTGTCGAGAAATGTGACTTGTTCAGCAAGGACAGTTCGAAACCGACTTGTTGAAGCTGGTTTGAAGTCACACAGAACACGCAAGAAGCCCTTCATCAATGAAAGGCAGAGGAAGGCCCGGTTACTCTTTGCTCGAGACCACAAGGATTGGACTGTTGATGATTGGGCTAAGGTTCTCTTCAGTGATGAATCCAATTTTGAATTGATGCCGGCTCCAGCCAACTTACTGGTTTGGAGGAAGCCTGGAGAAGCTTACAACCCAGACTGTCTTGCCCCTACAGTAAAACATGGGGGTGGATCAGTCATGATCTGGGGTTGTTTCAGTCTGAGTGGAACAGGGCAAATGCAATTGTGTGAAGGCCGAATGAACCAGGTCATGTACAGGACTACCCTTGAAAACAGTCTTCTTCCATCAGCTGGAAAACTCTTTCCTGCCTCGAATGACTGGATTTTCCAACAAGACAATGCCCCTTGCCACACGGCAAGGTCAGTTAAAGCCTGGATGGAGAACCACAACATTCGCACCATGCCTTGGCCTGCTCAATCACCAGATCTTAATCCAATTGAAAACCTGTGGAAAATCATCAAACTCAAAATGGAGAACCACAAGCCCAAAAACAAGAAAATTTGTTTGAATTTGTCCAACAGGAATGGGCTGCTGTGACAGCAGAACAATGTCAGAAGCTGGTGGAGAGCATGCCAAGACGCATGGCTGCAGTCATCAAAAACAGTGGTTATGCAATCAAGTATTAACTCTTGTGTGTATCATGTGTTTAAAGCAAACAGAAAAGAAAACATGGAATGCTTAAAAGTAGTGTTTTTGGCGGTACAATGCCATAGCTATTGATGTAAGAATTTAAGTAATTTTGGTTATTATCAAGAAAACCATGGAAAATGAATAGTTCTTAATTCTTAAATTAAACTCTCATGAGCTATTTTTGTTGTTATCATTATAATTGTCCAAACAAATGTACCTTTAGTTGAGCCAGGCATTAAAATTAACAAGAAATTGAAGAAAACAAGGGTGGTCTAATAATTTTTTCCATGACTGTATGTGCAATCTAGGGATGGGAATCGAAAACCAATTCCAGTTGAGAATCGTTAACAGCTCCATCAAAGAATCGATATCATTAATTTTTTTGCTAATCAGTTCCCTTATCAATTCCTTCCACTGACAGGGTTCAGAAGCGTCAGAATTGTGACGTAATCCTAACTGCACCTACTGCACAACCTTAAGTGAGTGGACACACCAGCAATTTGCAGAGGCAATTATACATGCTGTGACATGTGTTTGACTTTGTTGCCAGGAAAATCAGACCAACATTTGCTCACATGGAAAATCTGCAGGAATCGATAAGGGAATCGTTAAAGAATTGGATCGATTAGCAGGGTCATTAACAATATCGATATTGATAAAATCTTATCAATTCCCATCCCTAATGCAATCTGTATGTTTGTTAACATGAAAACAGGACACAATCTTCATAAACATTTTTTTCTCAATACAGAGAGGTGAATGGGAAACCTAAACCAGAGGCCAATTCGAGCCGAAAGGAGAGGCCTCAGAAGAGAGGTGGTGGTGGACGCTTTGAGCCCTACGCACAGGCCAACAAGAGATATCGCGTGTTTGTCAGCAACATCCCATATGATGTGAAATGGCAAGCCCTCAAAGATCTGATGAAAGAAAAAGGTAAGGGGCTCACAGGCAGATTTTATTCAGCTTTTGAACATTGCAGTGATAAGGGCCCTTTGTTTTGACCACTGCAGCCCTGGAGAACCAGTTGGTGTTTTTGCAGAACGTCAAAGTTGTGCCACAGTTGCTGAAATCCCTTTGAATGTATTTTGAACAAAGGATTGGATGATGTCCTTTCATTTTTGCCAGATGATAAGATCCTGCTTGCCTTCAGGATTTCTGCCAGCCCTTGGCTTTACATTGCCCCCTCTTTAGAAGACAATGCAAAGAGTGGTTTCCTGAAGTGGAGGATGTTTAGTCAAAGCCGGTCCACCTGACTGCAAGTGATTATGTAAAGAGTGGTACCGTGACATGCTTTCCCTGTAAGAACAAATTTGAAAACTTGAAATACCTTCGATTAAGTATTTTGTCGAAAAATGTTCAGTGTTGGAACCCTTAGTCAAGAGAAGTGCTAGAGATTAGTAATATATATATTACAAAAACCCATGGATTCCTGTCCAGGAAGGTCATTTGTGCTGTAGCAACTCTGACTTTTGGCTGGACTTGCTCTGTTCTAATGTACTGTATTGATATTCATGGGTTTTTTGCCCAAGTGACAGTTCTTGAGGATGTTGCACTGGAGGTGACAGATGGGTACATCTCTTGAGTGGCTTTAACATATACTTAAAGCATGCATTCAGAAAGAGGCATTCCTTCATACACAAGGTGCCTGATATTTGTTCTGCTGACTGACTGTGAGTTAAATTGCATTTTTCTTTTTTAGGAGTGACCTTGTCAAGAAACTGTTTTCTCAGCAGATCTCCATGTTGCGCCAATCACAGCTATTCAGAAGGGGATGACTTGGGGGTACAGGTCTACAAAATAAAGCAACTTCTCATGCACTGTCCCTGTCTCTAGAGGTTTGGTTATTGATGTCTACTCGTTGAATGGAATGTGATCTGGAAAGGAAAGTGGCTTGGGTTGTCACTTCACCCAAATTCAGTTTGTTTTAGTAACTGATCGGCTTTAAGACTATGTTTGGGAATATTACCTTTCATTCATCAAAACTGTTGCTTGTTAGAATATGTCTATCCTGAGAACCGTGTTATTTAAAGCTTAGTTGATGGGCGAAAGTACTGAATTTGAATGGATTAGTCTGCTGCGTAAGTGAGAGTATTTGTCAATGGCAACAATAGGGGATGTATTGAACGAGTATTTTCCACTTGATATCATTTGGACCTTAATCCTGAGGTTTTAGGTGGTGTTTATGGCATTGCACCCAAGTGGAAAGTCTGAAGGCCATTCCATCAGTTGCTGTCTCCACTTTACTGCGTTGGTGCAAAATGTCTGCAACAAAGACAGGCTGAGAAATGTTATCCTTAAAAAAAGCTTGCTTTGTAGACCTGTACCAGATTTTGCTGAAGTGCTGAGGGACGGCTCAGGACTGTAAGTCCGAGCTCACTGTCACCGGCGACCCTACTTGTGTTTCTGCTCTAAACCCCAATTGTCTCTTGGCTTCTCTCCTCTGGTGTGTGTCGTCTCTGGAATCTGATTTGTAGTGGGTGATGTTACGTACGTGGAACACTTAATGGACGCAGAAGGCAAATCAAGGGTAAGTGCAAATACATACAACTAAAAATTCTGAATATTCCTTGACAAACATGTGTTTGTCAGCTTTGGTTCTTACTTTTTCAGTGTTGGAATTGTTGAGATTCACAACCTGGTGGAGTGTGTTTAAAGCGGTGACCCGCAGAAGGTGTGCGTTATTTGGTGTCGTCTGTAACACTGACTCTTGAGTCATTGAGGATTGATGCTGAAATACCAGATATTCAGCTATCTGTGTATCCAACCCTGTGGGACTGCAGTAGCTGACACTTTTTTGGTGCTGGTATTACTCCTGTGAAGTAAGGAGTTAAGTCTGCTAGAGGTTGTCATAAGGCTGTCAGATGGTGGTTAATAAAAGCCTCTCCAGAAGAAATAGTTCCGTGGAAAAGTTAAGTCAATACCATTAGTGGTGAAAACTTTTTCACTGTGGATTTTCTGCCCTTTGGATGTCGGAGGAGAAATTAGTAGTTCAGACTTGTCTGCATCGTGTTAGAGGAAAAAAAATGTGACTCCTTCGTTGTTTTTTATGTGCAATTTGAAGGCTTTTGTGACTGTAAGAAATTTTCTTGTGCATGCAGTTTTCTCTTGGTGATCTTTTTATTTTTTTACACCAATATTATCCGTTCTTAACCTAATTCAAACTTTTCTACTCCTCCTGGTGCGGCCTGCTGTGACATCTTCAATCAAAAAAGGGATGCGCGTAAGTAGTCAGTCTGTCTGGGAATTTCCATGTAGGTTTGACGTGGGTGTATGTTAAAGTTTGTTTTTCTTTCAATTAGTGTGGTTGAGTTCAGGAGTGAGGAGCTTATGAAGAAAGCAGTGGAAGAGGTCAACAAGCACAACCTCCGTGGAAGACCCCTTAAAGTCAAAGAAGTAAGTTTGAAGATTTATTGAGTCGACGAAGAGCAGCATAAAGTCATTTTACAATTCATACAATTTGCTTTCCATCAGGATCCTTATGGTGTGATTAGTCAGAGAGAAATGAGCAAGTCTCATGGTGGTGGTCCCCCTGGAGGCCATGGAGGAATGGGCGGAATGGACCGAATGGATAGGATGGACAGGATGGGCCCTGGTCCAAGTGGTCCCATGACCAACAATGTTCAGAGCCTGATGAACAACCCGAACATCCCCAGTGAAATTATCCATGGCCTTCAGGCTGGAAGGATTGGCAACACAGTCTTTGTGGCTAATGTGAGTTTTAAATGGATTCATCTTGTTGCCTTTTTTCCACAGAGTTCTTAATGTACTTGGTAAATTGCAGAAATACAGAAACTCTAGGCAGTCAATTTATTTTTGCTGTTTCAGCTTTTTCCAACTTCACTGTTTTCTGGGTTATGATACTGAATTAATTCTGTCTCCTCAGCTTGACTACAAAGTGGGCTGGAAAAAACTGAAAGAGGTCTTCAGCATGGCAGGCATGGTGGTGAGAGCTGACATTTTGGAGGACAAGGATGGAAAAAGCAGAGGCATGGGCACAGTTACATTCGACATGCCAATTGAAGCAGTCCAAGCTGTCTGTATCCTTTTCAAAAGACTTTGCTGAAAGGAATGAATGGGGGGGGATGGGGATGTTTAGAGCATAATCATTGATGAGATGGAATCACGTTTTCCTGAATGACTCTAAAGCTATGCTTAATGGGCAGCTGCTGTTCAACAGAATCATGCATGTGAAACTGGTAGGTACACTGAACCTTCATTTCAAACACACACACTTTGGATGGAGAATATCATTAATGTATTTTAATGTGTTTTTTGTAGGATGAGAAATCAATGCCCAAAGATTTTGGACCACCTGAGAAGCAGTCGGCTCTTCCTCGTGAGTTCCGCATTTTTCACATCCCCATACATTTGATAACAATGTTATTGCACATAAGTATACCAAGTTCAAGTCTTTTCCTTTGCACAAGAAAATCTAAATTACTGTATACCTTGTCAATGCTAAGGTGGTCTAAGTGGTATTGGACTAGGCTTGGGACCTGGTGGCCAACCTATTGATGCAACCCAACTCAACAGAGGTGGTGGTGGAGGAGGAATGGGCAACATGGGACCTGGCGGTAAGTGTTTTCCTGGGGTTTTGTTTATTCTGTGACCTTGTTTATACAGAATACAGTAGCCCCGATTGTCGCTGCACCTTAGTACAATGAATTTTGTTTAGACTTTTTTTTTTCTTTTCTCTTATTTTAAAGGAATGGATGGAATGGGTTTTGGAGGTCGAATGGGGGGAGGAGGAGGTGGAGGTATGTTCTACAGGCTTCGACATAGCTTGATTTTCACATTCATTCCAGAAATAGGGAACACTGGTTCTTTATCCTAATTTATTGTGTGAGCCATAAAATTGTGTTTTTCCAAAACCTGATGCGAGAGTAAACGAGCTTCCAATGGCGTATTCCCACCGAAAGCGTCGCAGTTTTTTCACACGTTGATATTACATACAAAGTCAATTCAAAGATGCGAATTGACGCTGCATCTGGGCGAGCATAGAGTGGCGTTGAGCGGCGAGCGTTTCTAGCGTAAAACCGCTTAATGCTCAAGTTGAAATGATTTAACTTTTCGAGCAAGCATGTTGACACGCAGGGACAGCCTGTCAGCGTGGAGATCGTCACTGACGCAGGGCGTTCTGGGGTTCGGAGTCTTGCTAATCTGACAAACTGCTAGACAAACTGCTAAACTGGAGACGGATGGAAAGGCGCTCCGCAGCTGGCATGGAGCGCCTGTAGTTGGCATCCAGGCGGGAGATCCTGGCACCAACCCTGGCTAGCAGGTCTTCAAACTGGGCAGCCTGAAGTACCGCTGGAACCGGCCGTGGCCAGACGCAGCTCCTTCAAGAGACGGTGGCACTCGCCGAGCTCACACCGCCTCCGTAGGGTAGCATGCATCCAGTACCGACGTCGGCGCCTAGCCCGCAGCTGACTTCTCCACAGCAGGTACAGAGCAGCGATGGTGGTAATCGGAGAAATGGTCGACGATGAAATAATTTGATGAAATGATAATGGCGGACTTTTCATGCAACGATGCTGCGGCAAGCGGGGTTTTTTTTGCATATTTGTAACAGCGTCAAAACTCAAGCGTCCAGCGCGGCGCGATTTCACTTGACGCGCGAATACACTCGCTTTCAACGCTTTCGGTGGGAACACGCTGTAAGGGTTCGTCTACAATATGAAACAGATGTTTCAATTTGATGAATTGTACAAGAGATGGCTTAAGGCTAATTAACATATACAGTCCCTGAATGGATGTTGGTTGTTGCCACAAATGAATCTGGTTTTGATTTGTTACCATTCAAGGAAGATAAAATCAGTCTTGAAAGCCCATCACATGAGATTTGGAAAGAATCTTCAAGACCATATTATAGTTTTGCTTTTGTAATGGGTACGTATCAGCCTTGTATTTAATGCCTTCAGAAGTTTTTGACTAAACTGATTCATAATATGGGCTCCAAACTCAAAGATGGTTATGACATTTCCCAACACAGTCCATGCCATTGAGACTTTCTTCTCTCTCAGGAGGAATGGACAACTTTGGAATGAACAACATGGATCGTTTCGGTTCCTCAGGGATGGGCAGAATGAATGGTAAGGAATCATTAAAGTGTTAACAGGCAAACGTGGAACTCTTCACGTTTGCTGGACATATCTAATGGTTTCATCTCTTACATTGTCAGAGATGGATCGTGGTGCATTTGACAGGGAGTTTGGGCGAAATGAAATGGGAATGTCTCGCAATAGTTTTGGAGACTCGTTTGAAAGAGGAATGGGTTAGTACGCTCAGGATCATGATTGAATTCCTCCGATGACTTGTCTCTACAGTTTTGTGAGATAAAATGTCGAAGTCTGAAGAGAAATTTACTAAATATTTTGTTTTGCTTTATAGGAAATGGCATGGGTATGGATCGCATGAGTTCTGGAATGGACCGCATGGGAGGCGGAATGGACCGCATGGGAGGCGGTATGGATCGCATGGGCATGGACAGGATGGACCGTGTATCTGACCTGGATCGAATGGGCTCTGGGTTTGACCGGATGGGCTCTGGCATGGACCGTCTAGGGTCCAGTATGGACAGGCTTGGACCAGGCCTTGACCGTATGAACTCCAGCATGGACCGCCTTGGTCCAACTGGATTTGACCGCCTCGGCCCATCTAGTATGGATCGCATTGGCTCCAGCATGGACTTTGGCTCCCCAATGGGAATGGATCGCATGGGCAGCTCTGGGCTCGATCGCAGCTTTGACCGTATGAGCTCCGGTGGAGGACTGGACCGCTTTTCCTCTGGCAGTCTTGATCGAATGGGTTCTGGAGGGGTTGGCCAGTACGACCGCTCGGGAGACATGGATCGTGGATTTGGTGGAAATTCTTTTGGTGGAGCTGGGGGACCTGGAGCAGGTGGAAGCAACATCAGGAAGGGGTGCCAGATCTTTGTCCGAAATGTAAGTCTTACTCCTCAGGGTCAGTTTGGATTTACATTTTTGAATCATTTGAACCAATAATTATAATTAACTTCTGAATTTATTATTTTTCAGCTGCCATTTGACTTTGGCTGGAAGATGCTGAAGGAAACCTTCAATGCATGTGGTAGGAGTTTTACTTAAATCAAAACCATATTATTGTCTGTCATGTTATGACCATTTCATTAACCGTTGGTGTTCTTTATTCTCCAGGCATGGTGCAGTATGCAGATATCAAGATGGAAAATGGCAAGTCCAAGGGCTGCGGTGTGGTACGTTTCGACAACCCTGAAACTGCTGAGCGTGCCTGCAGACTCATGAATGGCTATCGCCTGAATGGAAGAGAGATTGATGTTAGGATTGATAGGAATGCATAAGTTACCCATCTGTGTGCACATTAAAACATCTCTTTTAGTCTTTAATGTCAGAAATGTTGGAACCATCTAAATGACCCTTTTGAATATTCATACTGTTGTCACCTTCACTTTGTTCTGTCCATGTCACAGTGGAAACATTTTAGTTTGTGATTTGTAACTGGTGTTTTAGTTCTTGTTGAAATTTTACTTTTTTATAGTGACCAAATTTTACTTTTTGCTTGTCATGCTTCAGCTGTCATTGCCTTTGTTCTGTAAGGTGGTTTTGATAATAAACATCAATGTTTGAAGTGCTTCTTTTATATTTTGTGAGTTATTGAATTTCAGGCCCACATGTTTTCTTCATATACTTCTACATTGATTATTGGGTAGTTGTGTATCATTGGATTACTTTTTATGGTATAGTGAAGCCCTTTTAGGAAAGGTAAGTGTAATTGAGACAAAAAATTGAGAAAAACTGTGGGTACATTCACCGATGCCTAAGGAAATCCAGGATTTTTGTAACAGACCTCCACGTAATTCATTTGAGCCATTCATACACTTTAAAAACATTGGGCAGAGGTACTTAAAGTTGAAGCAGGAGGTGTAAACATTGAGATGCATTCTCACAAACCAACCTCTGTTAACATTTGTATGAAAAACCTTGAAATATGAGTGTATTATCAGGTGAGGCAAGGTGCCAAAATCTTAACTCTTGCTAAAGTTCATGGTGTGAAATTAATGTGAGAGCAAAGTTTTGTCTAGGTATTTCCAACACTTGCTCAATCTTGCGCAGCTTTAATGTCCTTGGGCAAAAAATACACCAGGGTTCAGAAAACAAATGTAATTGTGTATCCCTTGTGCCATGACCAAAATTCCCTGAAACTAATCAAAGTCTGAGTTAAGATAGTGATGAAAATGTGGAAAACTCGCCTATCCGAAATGTTAACGGATATAAAAATCTGCATCCAGATAAGCACCAAAATACAAGAGATCTGCCCTTTTCTGACTTGTAGGAATTGACAATTTAAAAAAAAAAAGTCATTTTGTTCACAACTCAGATATGCAGGCTAAACATCATCCTTAATGGAGGATATGCTATTACAGTACAACATAGATTTGGTTTTCCAACACAAAGGAAAGCATTGTCCTCATGGCTGTCTCAAAAGACTTTTTTCATACAACTCCACCAGTTGGCCATGTGTCCTCCCTGACATGTAAATGTGATATGTTGAATATATTTAGCAATGGTGCTTTAACCAAAGGAGATGATTTCAAACAGCTCCTTATCAATCCTTGGCCTCTTACAGTAGCCTGTCTTGAGTCTTCATATGGAAAATACATTGCTACTCCCTTTAAGTGCTGATGATTGTACTTATCAGTCACCTGATCACCTACATGGGACGGAAACCTGGCTGATCCGATCTTTGGTTGAATGAGGCAGAACTTTAAAGCGATATTTCTGATTGGTAACTGAAGAGTTTGAAAAAAAAAGATCATGTATTTGAATAACATTTCAACAAATTAGGACAATGCGGAAAAAAAAAAAATTCTGGTAAGGATCAGAACTGAGGTAAGATAAATCTCCTAAAGCCAATAGAAATTAGTTCAACACTTGTTATTAGTGGATGTTTTGTATTGAAACAGTTTTAAGAATTGGATGTTTAGGATACAATAGATTTTAAGCACAATTTGTTTGAAACCGTTGATTTGCATTCATTCATAGACTTCACATTTGAAAACAAGATAGAAGAATGACAGTTGCATTTCTAAATGTCACAATATTCAGATAAAATCCAAAATATTCCTTTTGAGACTCTTGTCCAGTTGGGATAATTAAGGGCCCTTTTCTGATAGATTTTTTTTATTAAAAGTTATGTAAATGAATGATGAGGGATGCACTGATTACTTTCCACAGACTATGTTGATGTGTGCACTTATGGGTAAGTACAGAGTACAATATAAACAATATACAGTACATAATTAGACGACCACCATGTAAGGTTGATGCCTCAGCTGCCCTAAATGATCAGCACAGATCATCAAATTTTTAATGTTACTTTAGTTATTAATATAGCAGTATGTTGAAGCTCTTTGTCTGAAATATGTTTAATGCTAAAATATAATTATTTTTGTTATCCATTCATTTTTAAGTTTATTTTTTTTACACACCCGCAGATTTAAAAGAAAATAGTAAAGCTCATCATTGTTTTTTGATTTAAGATGTCAAATTATAGTTAATTTCATCCCTAAACAGAAACATTATGCGAATTGGCTGAATGCTGTCTTTACTGACTCTCAGTGAAGCTCAGTGAACTGGCTGAAAAGTGAGTATAAAAATGATAATTAAGTTTGAAATGATGTCTTTTCAAAACGTGTGTCCAATAACAATAACATTTTAAGTTTGGAAGATTTCTCGTATGTTTTATTGACAGGTGGCCAAATAAATGTGTTGAGAACTTTATTGAATACCTTTACAGCTCTTAAACTACGTTGATCATTTATTTTCACTAGATGTTCCTCACCCCTTCTCTTGGCTACTATGTGCTTTTTAAAGCAATGTAAGTTTGAAGACCCAGTAAAGTAAAAGTCTTGTACAGTGCTGTAAACTGTTACTAAATGTAGTCCATATAAAGGAGTGTGTAAATATGTGTACTTAATTAGACTTTGTATGACAGCTTCATGATTTTCAATTTCAATTTATTCCGTATCATAAAAATTACAGGTCACATACTGTACATTTATAAGTTCTGTCACATTTTCCATTTCATGATCGAAAAGGGGCAGGAAGAAGAACAACTAATACCCGCCCCTTTCTTTACATAATACAGCAAAAATACTTGATGGCCTAACCTTCAGATATATAACCACTGATGCTTATTGAAAAAGCAGAAAGTTAGAAATAATAATACATAAATGATACATAAATAAAATAGAAACAAGTAATCACAAAACAATGGACAAAAATACACAACTACTCACCATCAAAAACAATATGGCATATAAAGCAACAGAGGACCTTTCACCTATCATCTTCATATTTCCATATTTTTTCCCTCCTTTTTAATACAGGGGATTAAATAATGATGAAATCTAGAACAAAGTACTTACTTAATGTCATACATCTCTTAATTTGGGCCCCGAAACAGCCCCTCCTCCGGCTCCTCGTCACCTACAGTGAAGCTGACGGTGAAGTCCCTCCCTCGTGGAAATGGAAGGTCAACCGGAAGAAGGTCATAAGAATTACAGTCAAGATGGCGGCCCCCATATGTCAGTGTTATCAGGTGAGTGAGTATAAATTAAGTGTGAAATATGAGAATACAGCTCCTACGATAGGGGATAGAGAACTGAAACCTTTCTTCAAGCTACCTTAATAGTCTTCGGCTGCAAGCGGCACACGTTTTCGCCCAGGCCCATGCTTACATAGCATTAGCTAGCTAAGCTAGCTCCATTAAAAGTAGATGAAGCCGATGTTTGGGCTCGAGAGCAAAGGCAAATTTTGTCAAATAAAAGAGATTTTCTTCTATACAGCGGCATATTTTCACTTTCTGCCAAGGGTCGTAAAGATCAGACAGTTAATGTGTTCGTAACAGGGCATGGTTCAAGCAGGTATCATGCAAAATAAAAATTAAAAAGTAAAACAAAGTAAAAAGTAATGGACTGATCAACGTGCTTGTTGTTCATTGTAAGCCTAGTTTATATGTATTTCGAATTCCGGCTCTCAACTTGTTGTAGGTAAATGGTATCAAGTCCACAATTCACTGTGAAAAAGTATCATCACAACGTTCTTTCAGAAAACAAAAGTAAACTGCAACATTTCAGAAATTATGCAAGCATCATATCACAGTATAACTGCAGAAATGTGAAGACAAAGCAGTTTAATACAGCCCTCCATTTGAATCTTCTGCTAAGCTCTTTGCACAGTAAACATACTGTAAGCATGGGCACATGTGAAATCTTAAATTGCATTGTTTGTACTTCCACAAGTCTTTGTTTATATAGCATAAGAAATCAAACAAGTGGATTTTTCAGAGCACTGTAAATAGTCCCATCAGTAACATAGATCTATTACGCACTTGCCTTTTTTTAAGCAACCATTGTTTTTTTTCCTCTAGCATATCTTCAAATAAAACAAAAATAATCTGACTCCCCTGTGATGTGCTGAAATAGAATAATGTAATTAAATTTGCTTTAAGATTGATGTGTCTTTGTTATGATGTCTAGATATGTGTAAGAAGAGGCCTGGTGGCGTCCCCTTCATCTTACATGTTGCTTCAGAGCAGAGCATATGTCTACAGGATACGAGGGCCCCTCACATTCTCCTCACAGGTATGAGCTCTTGTTAGAAGCTTCATTAGTGGATCTCGAGTTACTGCAGAAATCTTACATTATTTTACTGCAAACTCCCCAAAACTTTCATCTTTCTTTGGTGAGACACATTATATTATAAGTTTTAAGCTCCCTAAAGAAACACAAAGTTGTTTGAACTGCATTAATGCTTTTTTGTTGTTCTTGGATCAATTGATGTCATATTTTAAGGCTGTCAGAAACATACCTTTAAAGCTTTTATTTCCATGTATATTTGAATGAGCAAGTCTCCAATATTCAATGGATTAATAATCTCAAAATGTCAGTGACAGGCGTGTAGGAGAGACTGCATTATGAAAGTAGTTTAGTCCAGTAAGGAGTTCAGTAAAGCCAACTGGGACTATTGTAAACTGCTAGCTCTGAGTTCTTCTTAGGTTGACATTATAGAATGATGTTAAATGCATAGTCATAAGCATTTTTAAAAAGATGGCATTTCTGTTGACATTTAAGCCTCAAAGACTAGAGCTATATCACCATTATGTGGAGGAACAGTACTATGCTGCATATCTTATAAAAGGGTTCTACTCCCTTTTGCAAGTCAAACATTTCTGTTGTTATTATCAAAAGTGTTCAGTGTTGTAAAAAATACTGATCAGTAATCAGTGTTTCTTCCTTGTTGAAATATCCACAAGGTACTTCATACATCCTTTCCACAAGTGAGATATTTGTCGGGGGAAAGAGGCGGCGGCAGAAAAGGTTTCCTCGGAGAGTTTCTGGATAACCTCCAACAGGAACTTAACAAAAACAAGGAAATGAAAGAAAACATCAAGAAGTTTCGGGAAGAGGCCAAAAAACTGGAGGAGTCGGATGCACTGAAGCAAGCACGAAGAAAATACGTCCGTATTTATCAACACATGCACACAGCAATTTTGTTTTCTTTTCAAAGCTAATGTCTGCTTTTGCTTATTTAACATTAAACTCTGCACTTCTCCAGAAAACAATAGAGTCTGAAACAGTAAAGACTTCCGAGGTTCTGAAGAAGAAGCTGGAAAATATCTCTGAGACAGTTAAAGAGGTAAATGAGAAGCATCTAAATCAGATATTTATACAAAGTAAGTGCTCTATCTCAGTTGATCCAAGAACACTAATGAGTTGTGTGTGTGTGCATTTGTGAGTAGGGGCTGGGGGAGGTAGGCCGTACAGAAATTGGGAAGAAAATCAAGGAGGGAATGGAAGAAGCAGCCAAAACAGCCAAGACATCTGCAGAAACTGTCACAAAGGGTGGAGAAAAGTTCGGGAAGACGGGTGCATTCAGAGCTATATCACAGGTATAATGTTCATACTTTCTACTTTCTTTGTAAAGATTAAATAAGTGATGAAAAAAAAAGTGTAGTAGCATCTATTGTACAATGATGTATATCTTTACTACCAACTTTTGTACTGTTAAATTTGTTGCATTAAGTTAGGAATACAGTCTTTGTTCTTTTTCGGATTTCAGACTTTGTCAGAAGGAAAATGATTTTTCTGACTAAAGCTTTTGCCCTTTTCTATCTTTAACCTTATATCAGGGCATGGAGAGTGTCAAGAAAGAGATTGGTGACCTGGGCCACACTGGCCCTTATCGGCCTCCCTCAAAACTCAGGAAAAGAACTGAGTTCTCCTCAAAGGGGGCAGGTGATGGCAACAAGGTCTTTGAAGCAAATGAGTACGTGAGTTTCCTTAAACTTTGGTTGATCACTTGGATACGAAGTGGTCAAAGCAGCTAGTAACTTAAATTAGGCCTCTTGAACGCTAATGTTTTTCACAGTACTTCTCATCA
This sequence comes from Scarus forsteni, assembly GCA_036419115.1. NCBI lineage: Eukaryota > Metazoa > Chordata > Actinopteri > Labriformes > Labridae > Scarus > Scarus forsteni. The sequence goes on along the minus strand of JAZDUH010000136.1, from coordinate 22,840,974 downwards.
TATCTTGCGTCTGATTTAAAAACAGTTCAAGAACAAGTCAAGAATCCAGTAAAAGACATTTTTGTATTGGAAACCCAGTTTGTTATCTGAAAATAAAGTAACACACAATATTTACAGTCTGCATAAATTAGAAAGTGTTGTAGTCAGCAGATTTATGTTTAAGAGAAACAGTTCAGCAACACTTTCCACTGCTAAATCCATGGGAATAACTCTAAAAAGACAGTCTTGTATGGTTTGGAAAGAAAAGAAAAGTAATAGGTCCTTTCAAATTCAGAATCGGTGCACCTGAAGCAGTACAGTACCTGTCACAGTTAGTATACCCTGTCATCAAAGACTTAAACAAGGGTTACTTAGTCTAATTATAGTTTGTTTCAGTCAGTTTTGTCACAAAATTGACTCTCAGCTATTTTGAAAACTTCATTTTCATTTTAGATTCAGCTAATAAGACTTTAGAATGCTGGAAGAAGGAAAGACAATAAGACACAGCGGTGAACGTACCCCTGTTCTGAGTTTTTCAGAACATGCTACAGGTTTTTAAATAAGATTGTGTTATTATTTAGAAAAGTAAAGTTGATCAGGTTAGAACTTAATATGTTTTCTTTGTGCTGTATTCTGTGGAATAGTTTAAATTAATTGATGAAAATGTTCAGGCCTTTATGCCTTAGTCCATTTTTTAAATCTTTTTTTTCTTGCTTTCTTTCTTTCCTTAGGGAAGCCATGGGTGTAGTGCTCCATAAAGATTCAAAATGGTACCAGCAGTGGAAGGACTTTAAAGACAACAACGTAGTCTTTAACAGTAAGATTTAGCCTACTTCATTATTTTTCACCCTTTGTCAGTCACTTAAAATCAGATTTGAAGGTCACAAGTGTATAAGCAGTTCTCTGTTAGAATTGAGAGATAAAAAGTCCAAGTTAAGCTGCATAAAAAATCAGATAGAAATTAGAGAGGTCAACTTCAAATCTGAGATTCTGTCTTTCCTCTGTTTACTACAGGGTTCTTTGAGATGAAGATGAAGTATGATGAGAGTGATAATGCCTTCATCAGAGCATCTCGTGCTGTCACAGACAAAATGACTGACCTTATAGGTAAGGAGTCCCTCTGTTTGATCAGTGCATAAAAGCTAATCAGACAAAGTGAGATCAATCAAAGGTGGATTGTATTCTTTTGTTTCACACTTTCTTTAGAAGTTTGGTGTTTCATGTAGACACTTTGCAACAGTAGTTATACACAGTTATAACCCAAAAGTTGGCTGCAGCTTCTATACTGACATGACTAATATACTAATATAAAATGCTGTGAGCATAAGGTAGGTCTCATTCATTGCAGCTTACTGCACGTGGCAGCTTCACTCCTCGAAACAGGAAGTGGGAACACAGCAAGTCAGAGATTGTGGGACTGGTGCAACTATCAAAAGTGTTACCCTTCCTTTACTCAAAGTTCTGCATATGAATGAAAATTAAATATATGCTGTGCATGGCAACGAATTGCTCAATGAGACAAGAAGGTATACAGCGTGACTCGTGGGCTGAATCTGCAGAGCTGAGAGCTTTAAGAAGGGTGGCCTTAGTGCAGACCAGTATGGCAGAAGCAGATGGTAATGACGGGGATGGCTGTACATTCTCAAACTCAAACATAAAAGTTATTCTGCAGAGAGGCTGCCTGATCCCTTTCTTTTGGAAGAGTCATCAAAACTGACTGCAGCTACTTACCAGTTTGATCTTTATTTTAGATTTTACTGTAAAAGCGCACTAGGGATACACAACATTATCAGCACATTTAGTAAATAGTACCTTAAACACTGATAAACAGTATTAGCAGAAATGAACATTTCCGATGTTTACAGCCAATATTTCTGCATTACATATTTCCTGCGCGCTATTTTTTCAGGTGTTGGCCACAATAGTGGCAAATTGAACAAATGCACCATTATGATCCACCACATAAAGTTGGTATTAAAATAATTTTATTGCAATGAGAATCATATCTATATTAATTTTGCTTTAATTTACAAAAATAAAACACTAACATTCAGTTGGGGATTACAGTTTTTTGTTTGTTTTATGCTTTGTCCAAAGAAAATAGATTGTCACAATAAGAGGAAGAGCTCCATTCTAGGTGTGGAATGATTAAGTGTTTGTTTGTTTTCTTTTAAACAGAAAGTGCATTTGAATATCATTATTGGCCTAAACAAGTTTGGAAATAAAGGCATGTTTAGTATCTGCAGAAGCCAGTACTGTGCATCCCTAATATTTATATATATATATATATATATATATATATATATATATATATATATATATATATATATATTTATATATTTATATATAACAGTAGTTTTAGCTAAAAAAGGGAAAATGAATCTCTTAAACAGTTTTGACATTGATGTTGACTAAAATTACAAGTCATTCTGTTAACATTGGACTCCTGTAATTGCTCTGTGATTTTCTATCAAGTCCTCAAGTCCTGTCTGTGCATTTCTGTGTCTTCAGGTGGACTGTTCTCTAAGACAGAGATGTCTGAAGTGCTGACAGAGATCTTGAAGGTGGACCCTTCTTTCGACAAAGACTCTTTCCTCAAACAATGTGAACGAGATATCATCCCCAATATTCTCGAGGTATGTCAGCCTGTATCACTGCTGGTTCCAGTGTCTTAATGTTTTTTATTTACTTTGATTAAACTGAGATCAACTATGTTTTCAAACAAGAGGGATCATTCACTTACTTTAATTTAAGTTTTGATTTCATGCAGATTTCCCTTAGTGTTGATTTAAAATAGACTTTTGTAGCATAAATCTCAGAATTAAGAAGTGCTAAAGTTAATTACAAGGAATTAACATAGATAGATCTATGAATTATCACAGTAAATAATCATCTAAGATCTATCATGAAGTGGTTAAAGCTAATGTCTTCTCCGTGTTCATGCAGGCTATGATCAGAGGGGAGCTGGAGATTCTGAAGGACTGGTGTTATGAAGCGGTGAGATTTTTTTGGACGCCTTAACTGGAAGTGCTGAATCTTTTCTTTTAGTATGACATGACAGCAACAGGTCATTGCATATAACATCTTCAAATATACATATTTGCCTGAATGGCATGTTCATAATATCTCCACTTTCTACATGATTTGTGATCAGACCTACAGCCAGCTGGCACACCCGATTCAGCAAGCCAAGGCCATGGGGCTCCAGTTTCACTCCAAGATCCTGGACATTGACAGTATTGATGTAAGTGACAACAGACCTAACTACTGAAGATTGCTGAGCCAAAGACTCTTAAACTCCTCTTTCATCAATTTTTTCAAATTCTACTTTTTTGCTGGACATTAGAAATGATCAAACACAGTATCTCATTGCAAACATATAGAATGCACTTAATAAAAGCCCTATTTTGAAATGCTCTGTTTCTATCCATGAAAAAGAAACAAAGTGTACAGTTTGTATTATTTGAAACAAAACCACAGTCTTTCAAGTGAAGAGACACAGTTAAAGATCCACTTTACTTTGTGTTATGGTTGTTGCTTTTCTCAGTCAGTGTCCTTTTCAGCTATTGGTTATTTTATGCAATTATAAAATCCAGTTTTAAGATCAGTTAACTATGAGCTGCATCTGCTGTCTTCTCCAGCTGGCCATGGGAAAGATGATGGACCAGGGCCCAGTGCTGATCATCACTTTCCAGGCTCAGTTAGTCATGGTGATCCAAAACACCAAAGGAGAGGTTGTGGAGGGAGACCCAGTAAGTAATAGACTCACATGAATCAAAAAGATTTTAAAAAATCACTGTTAAGAAAATAATCCACGCTTTCCTGTCTGTTGCATCATACTTTTATTTTTTTAAATCCTAAAACACACACAATTTGCTATGTAGTCTATAAGAAATACTTTTTAAACCACTGTCCTCATCCAAAATTGGCGGTCTGACTTATACTGATGCTGCCAATATACCTGAGATATGCACTGTTATGATCACAAAGTGGGCAAGTGTCACAATCACCCACTGCAGTTTCATTTAATTTAATTTGTATGAGCTGCTTCTCTGGGATCCATAAAGCAGACCAGTCAAGCATCACTAATTTTTAACAGCTTTTCTGCCTCATTAAATGAGCCATCTCTGAGTCTGAAATTTACATGCCAAAGCACAGAACAGGATAATTACCAAACCTTTATAAAGCTAGCATACTTCACTCCATGTAAACACAGTCACTGCTACATGGTGATATAAGAAGAAGTGGACATGAACAAAGTCTTTTTTGTTTTGTCCCTTCAGGATAAAGTGCTCAGGATGATGTATGTGTGGGCTCTTTGTCGAGACCAGGAGGAGCTCAACCCCTATGCTGCATGGAGACTACTGGACATCTCTGCCTCAAGTACAGAACAGATCCTCTAAGACTCTTTTGATAGACACCAAAATAAACTCATGACTCAGGTAGTGTACCTGAACCAGGCCGCACAGCTGACTGCCAAGGAAGAGGGGTGAGAAGAGAGGATATAATGGGCCGACCAGAGGGAGAGAAGAAAGAAGCATCATGAAAAGCCTGGTTACAACTCATTTTGTACCATTCTGGCTTTAGGATCAGCCACTGCAGTGCTTGGTTTTCTTAAATGCCTGAAAATGATTTTTCACCATTCCTCTCACCCACACTAGGGGGCAGCAGAGTACCAACACCTCACAGTTTTACATTCACAGTTGTTCAAACTCCCTTGTGAAGGGCAGTTGTTGTCAGCCTGTCTGAGATGAAATAATTTATTCAATTCCCAGGATGAGCTTTTTTTTAGACATAAAGATTAAGGGAAAAAAAGTCTGAGAATTTGTATTTCATGTCACTCTTCTGAGGTGTCATTGTTTGGTGGTATCTAGGTATGTGGCCATGAAGTGCCCTACAAAATCCCTGTTTGTCTGATAATTGCCCAATGTGATTGTAAAATGTGACAAAGTATATATTTATTATGGAAAATAAAGATAACCCCTGTTTTTCACACTAGCTAACCTTTTTGAAAATAAAATTCTAGCCAACATTTTTCAAACTTTACATTGCATATGGTCCTGTTTTTCTTTTGACAAGATGAACATAATTTCATGTTTTCTAGGGCAGTTTCCAAAGCTGCATTTTTAGTGCTTGCTAAAAACCAAACACTAAAAATGCAGGGGGGAGGGGTAAAAAAAACTATGTAAACATATAATATACGACCTCCTGTGCCTTCTCCATGATGGAAGCCTCTACTTCAAGTCATTGTTGCATGTGTTCAGTGTGCCTTGGCATTAAGTTGTGTAGTTAAAAACACAAGGGAAAGCAGGGAACCCATCAAATCAGAAATAACAGTGGAATAAAAAATACAAAAGAACAGAGCTCATAAAAAATGAAGTATAAAAACACTTGTATAACTGAAATAATGTTAAGGGATACCAGAAAACACAACACATAAAAAGGGAAGTAACAAATCAAAGGTAAAAAAACAACAAAAGTAATAAAAGAAAAAACAAAACATTAGTCCAGGACTCTAGGGGAAAAGCACAACTAAAAGGAATATGAGAACAAAAAGAATGTTTCACAAATGAAATACAAACTGAAAAAAGTAAAGTAAGAAAAAATGGGAAGTACAAAGAGGAGACCAAATTCAGTCAATGCAAAAATCATAAATACAGAACAATATATAAAGAAATAAAGAAAAGACAAACAACATGGGAAAAAATGCAACATTCAAGTTTTTTGTTGTATACTTTAATTTGTGGTTCTGAATAATTGTTCTTTTATAGTTATTGCGTCTTTAATCATGTTTTTTATTTTGTTTTTGTTTAATAGAAATGGGACTTCAGTTACATTCTATATTTTTGTTCTTTCTCTTTATCAGATGTATTGATTGTGGATTATATTTACTGTCTTACACTGGAGTAAAATACAGTAATTATTGTTAAAGCTCAACTTTTAGTCGCAGCTTACATATGTATTTTGAGAGTAGATCCAGCTTTCTCTCTGACCGTTAATAGGAATTCTTATATTGAAAAAGGTTGGTGGCCACTGCTTTGGAGTATAGTGTTGTTATATAAGACAGAATCTTTCCTCAATGTGCTGTGCAAAAACAAGATAGATGTAACAGTATCTTTTTGGAGGCTCTCTACACCCACAACTGTAACATGGAAGAGTAAACCAAACATTTGAGCAGGTTCATATTGTTGACAGGGATGCTTGGACACCATCTTTTTAAGATGCTTTTTTGGAATGCAGTGGAGTACAAAGACCCCCAACACTCACACACAAAACTACTGTTTGAAGTTCACATACTTAAGAACTAACCAGTTATGTGAGTAGTAAATGATGTATTGCAGTTTTAGGTATATTTAAAAAAAAAAACACACATCATTTCAAAATACTTCTGCTTCTTGTTCCAGATCTGTAAGAGTGGTGGTTTTGAAAAATAACCGGACCAATAGGTAGCCTTCACACATGTAAACTGCCTTCTGAAATCTTTAAGCACCAGGTAAAGCATTAAGAAGACAGTTAATATTTTTTGAATGTCTTTTTGGCATAAACCATTAGACTTTTGTCACAAAAGTAGGCACACAAACACCCTGCAAAATGAAGTCAGATGTAACAGCCTCAACTGGACCCCCACAACCCCAAATATAGTATCATTCACTGGGAAACACGACATGTTTATTTTTGATATTTAAAAGAGCAAAGCTGTGTCACACTAATAATAATAACAATATAATGTATTTGGTAACACTTTCTATGAAGCCCACATTTAGAATGCATCATAACGACATCCATAATGCATTATAATGCATCCATAATGCCTCATAACTACACTTATAAGGAAACATAATGCTTCATGATGCTTTATATCAACGGTCATAAAACATTATAATGCCATTTATAATGAATTATAATGACTTGTTCCATGAATGCTCATGAATACTCATGAACACTAAATCCATAATGCTTTATGAGGTATGAAGCCCCGACAATCATAATGCAGTGCATTATGATATCACTTACATATAATTATCACATAATGTTTTATGACTGTTGATATAGTGCATCATAAAGCATTCTAAGTGTAGTTATGAGGCATTATGAATGCATTATAATGCATCATGGATGCCGTTATAATGAATCATAAATGTGGGCTTCATAGAAAGTGCTACCATATATTTTGTAGTGCACTTTTAAAAACTGGGATTACAAAGTGCTGTGACATGCAGGCTGAAACATACAGAAGACAAAGCACAAGAGTTTAGGGCTGTCACTTTAGTGCATTAATTAGATTAATTAATTACACACAAATTAATGCATTAAAAAAATTAATCCCGATTAATCGTAGCACACAAACATTTTGATATTGGCCAGCTAGAGGACCCGTACATGGCAGTGACACGTCACTTCACACATGCGTCTCTTGTCAAACCAAACAAAGCCCAGGTGACGAATGGCATATTTAAGACTTAGTCTTATTTTGTTTTTGAATTTATTTATCTATATTTGTACTAGATTCTTTAATAATGCATCAGGACTAATTGGTTTGCTGGATGTCCTCGACCTTTTTCTTATTATGAATTTGATTTATGAAACACACAAAGTGTAATTTGAGTTGCCTGATTGAGCTTAGAATTTTCTGGACAAGTTGCACTGACTTTGGTTTTATTTAGTCACCGATAAAAATGTAGATTTACAATCTTCTCTTTTTAGTGTATTCATTTGATTAATCATCCACTACAATTTTGTAATGTCCTAAAATTCAAATTCTTTATTTGGGTACCTTAAGCAGATATGAGATTAAAATGCAATTAATTAGATTAATTAATTATAAATCCTCTAATTAATTAGATTAATTTTTTTAGTCGCCTGACAGCACTAGTTTAAACACAAGAGTGGAGAATTTTTTTTAACCTCTGGTTTGGTGAGTGTTTGTTTAATTTTTTAAATAGGCTTGTTCATAAATGAATGAAACATAACTGAATGACTTTAATGATCTTCCACTGTTTCTTCTTGGCATATCAGAAGTAAAACCAATGGAGGAATTTCTACATTTGATCTATTTCCATTTTGGAAGTTGTCCCCTCCTCCATATCAGTGACTTTACTGCAACCTTGCTGTACTTGCACAGTATAGCAAAGTGCAGCTCTAATACCATAAGAGGTAATTTAACTTAACATATTTGCTCCCTCACTTTTCTCTTACAGTGTGTTTTTGAGGATACAGGGCACAGATGAAAGCGTGTGATGTTCATGGTCCTTGGCAGCAGTTCGACAGCACAGTACAGATGGTGGAATGCAGAGCAGCATGAAGGGTTTCATCCACTTGGTATGGTCTGCTCTCAAGCAGCAGGATTGATCACAGTGGCCTTGTGTTTGAAGGTATGAGCCGCCTTGTAAAACAGCATGCATGTTGTGTATGCCTCTGTGTAAGTACTATCTGTGTGTCTGTCCACACATGTAGACCAGCAGCTTTCCTGTTCCTCAGCTGTCCTGGATGATGGATCCTCTCTGTTGCTAGGCTGTGCTGAGGCTGCAGCTCCCCAATGTGGGGCTCATCGCTCAGGGCGCAACCCCTCCCCATCCCCAACCACTAGGCCTTTAACACAGGTATTCATGTGATGCCTCTCTGGAGAATTCGCTTGTGGGAAATGTTGTATCCCTTCAGACACTTTCTGACATCAGATAGTGAGACTCGCACTCTTGGGAGTGTGCACACAACCCTCTACTCTTATTTATTTTGACATCTGTAATCCTTGTGTGATAATCAGCTTTCAAATTATTTGAATGGATAAAAGTCACCTTTAGTTCTCCTTACAATGAATGTCAAGTAAAGAGACAGTTTCCCCCCAGAATTAGTGAGGTTCAAACAAAGATTTCTTTCTAATTTTGTTTAATGCACTTAAAGTCAACATCTTATTTTGGTCAAAGTACAACTGGACATCGAAAAAGCACACAGACCTGTAAGTCATCATCCAAAAATGATGAAATAATTAATTTTGCAGCTACACTGCTGCATACAAATGCTCAATTGCAAGGATAAGGAACTGGATATCATTGCAGAGTTTAATGTATCTGGTGAAAAGTAACATTTGGGACATATGTGAACTAAACCTGAATACAATAAATCTGAAAATCTTTTGCTCAGCTTAATGACTCTCCAACTGAGAACACATAAATGCCTTCATAACAAGGCTTTCTGGCTTTAAAATAGTAGCTTTGGCACATTTTTTGAAACAATGTCATCTTTACGAACAAAGTTTTGAAAATTCCAAAGGTTTTTGTCTTGTTGTGGACAGGGCCTACGTGAGAGTGCAGCACATAGCTTTAGTTGGGTAATAGGAACACTGTGAGTGTGTGTATGTAAAACTCAGGCTGTGTCGTGCTCTCTTGTGCTCCACCAAGGCTGTATTACACAATGAATCAGACACAGATAACATGACATTACTGTGAATGTTGCATATTATAATGATGATGTAGCAGCACTATTATGTCAATGTATTGTGAAAAAAGACCTTTGCTTAGGAGAATCTCGGATTGGGCAATTTTCTGTCGTATTTCTTTATCATGAGCCAGTTAGCTCAAACAAAACAGATGATGTAGTGGGTGTGTGCGGAGGTTGAGCCAGGTGTTACAAAATCTTGCCAGAGCCAGGTGGAGGATGAGAAAACATATTTCCATTTCTTTTAGTGTTGTTTGGTGTTCTTCTTATCATAAATATAAGACATTCAATACTGATCAAACTTCCTTTGTCACAAAACTCACACCCATAATTATCACTTTTTCTCCTATAATGTCACTGATTGGTCCTGTCATTCTCTGAATGAGAACATGAATATCATCTTAAGATATTGCAGTATAGACCCTCCTGATAACAGATATATAATCTGGCAAATGCAGCTCTATTGTCAGGTGTCTGCCATGCACATAGATAATTCTTGAATTTAATCTAACCTGAAAACTGGTTTCATGTGTTAACCTCCTCAACAGACAGTCAATGAACTAACCCCAGATGTCACCTCTCTTTAGAGGTTGAAGTAAACTCTGAACAACTAGGTACTTGCACAGCACAGGATGCAGATGTCACCATCTGAGGGAAGAAAAGGTAACCGCCTCTCATCTGGTCAGCCAGGGGCCATTCTCTCTCTGTATATGTCCTTCCCCAGACAAGCTCAAACAGAGGCACTACTAGGTCAAGTCCCAAGGAAGTAGGGCAAAAGTGTCACATAGACTCCCTCACTTGACAAATGAGTACTGACATCTCTGATGTGGCCTCGGATCCAGGCTGGCAGCTGCAGCAAAACTAACAAGCTGAGTGACAACAGCTCAGTTAGGAAATGTTTACATAAAATACAGTAAAAGAAGACGTCAGGTTGCCATGGGAGCATTTTAAAGTCTTATGAAGTTGGAGTCAGATCTAATGGCTTCCTAAAACAATAATCACAATATGAGTACTGTATAAATCTTCATGTAGAGGAACACATCACCATGCTATTTTATTTTTCTGACATTACCCCCCTTTGAATCATTTTAATGTTCATGTTTGGAACTGTTGTTTTAGATGACAAATAGCCTATGTGCTGCAAACTGAATTTTCTCCTTTTATCCTCCCTAATGCTTACTGCTTATTGATAGCAAGTTAACAAGCTGTTGTACTTGGATAATGAAATTAATTAGCCTGGATAATAATGGCCCTTGCATGGCAGTAGTGCAACAAGAGAAAATATTCCTCCACAATAGTCTGCCAAATAACTAGTTTGATCTCATGAAACAAAGCACAAATCTTGTGGTCTTAGGAAGGCCTCTTAAACAACATGTCCTTTAGTCTGAAATACTTTTCAGATACAGGGTATGGTCGTATAGCATAAGATCACGAGGTACTAAATCATGCAAATAGGCTGATAATTAGCATCTGATAAGTGACAAGTTGATGGATTATGTATGTCCTCCAAACTACAGTGTCACCAGGACTTTCTGCAAAATGTCCTTAATGGGTCAAACAGACAAAATGACGGCAAAATCAAGCTGGAAAAAACCTGGAAGACAAAAATATTGATGGGGGATACCTGAAGGTCAGCTTACATAGTTTTGAATCCAAGCTTCTGAAGCCTGTTTCAACATATGGCCTTTGCATTGATTGTCCATTTTTCTATCACAAATGGTGGTTTTCCAACACATGCAAGGTGTCCCTCGTCTGTCACTCATCATTTTATTAAACATCTGCCCCATTTCTTTTCCTCCCTGTCATGTGTGTGATGCCCCATTAACTAGGCTGTCCTTGAGCTTCCCTGGAGCCCAGTCTCCTTACGGGTGATTTACCAAGCACCATCCTTTTTCTCTAGTTCTCTTTCTATCTAGTTATATTTTGAATGCAGCTGGGGTGGAAGTAAAATCCTCAGGTCAACCTCATACTCCTGTGTGTCTTTTAAAATAAAATAATCTATGAAATATGGTTACAAACAATAGGCCCAAATGAAGGTCATAAAATGTCTTTCTGCGTGCACCATGACTACCCTGACCCAGATTCACCGTGGCAGTGGGGCGCTGTGCCAACATGACAATTAATGGGCACACAGGAAAAGTACACACACTCATATTCACACAGGTAGTCGGTCAACACAGAGAAAGGTCAGGAGGGTGTCCTGCTGGGAGAAAGATTATGCAGAACAATGATGTGTGTCAAAGACCCCCGTGATTTGACAGACAAAAGGTTAACTTCAATCAGACCCGATAAGGACCTTTATCTCTCTCCTATTTTTCTTAAACATTAGAAAACATAAAAATAGAATTAAAACATTTAAAAACAGATCTACTGATTGGCTGTTTTATGCCATCAAAAGGTGTTAAATCCAAGAGAGTGAATATATAGTGGTGGCACGCTTCTGACCTCTAGCCTATAATCCCAAATATAATCAGATCATAATGAGTCAGAGTGGACATTTGTGCAAGATTTGACTGAAATCTCATGTAACAGCTATTAACAAGTTCACAAACAAAGAAATATAACACCTAATAGCCTTTGAGCTATGACCTCCAAATCTAATATAGTCATCTTTCAGTACAAGAATTTTACAAAATTGACTGGATGTCTGAAAGCTCACATGTGATATTGCATAAACAAGCAGATTATGTTGAGATGAATCCATGACCTTGAACTTTAATCACCAAAATGTATTTGGCTTAGACGTGTCATGTTGGACATACTTACATGTTTAAAGGAGATCCCTTGGAAAATCTTTTCAGCATAGGGTTTTGCAGGTTGGTATTCTTAAGAAAAGGTTGACCCCTGGCCTTGAAAAATCTAATCAGGCTTTCTCCAACAAAGAGTGGACAGGTGTGCAAAGTCTGATGAAAATTCCTTTCAGTGTTCCTTAATGTTGTTTCCCAAGAACATTAGACTACATGACCTTGACCCTCATCTTATGACCTTCTCCTTTCTGATTTTCTTCCGTCTAAGTAGGAATTCATACTAATATTGATGAAAATCTTTTAAAGAGCTCTTAATGCAACTTGTCCTTTGACTTGCACGTATTATCAGTTCATCTCAAGCAGAGCTGAAAAATAAAGCCAAAGCAGAGGTGCCAAAGCCTGCAGTTCCTCCACTTGAAGCTGGCTGCAGGAAACCCAAAAGTCACCTGATGTGTGTGAGAAAACTGTTTTTACAGCCTTAAAACATTTTTACAGTTTCAACAAATGGCTTTGGTCTAAATAAACATCTCAAAGCTCTCACTGTACGGGGGGGGGGGGGGGGTTCTTACTGTATGTCACACCTGTTTTGATATTATTAAGGTCTTCCTATGTGGATAGATAAGAGATAAAAATAGTTATCCTCAACACAGATTAACAAATACAATAAATTGCTAGGTTTGTTCTTCTTCCTAAGAGCCTAAACTGTCTAGCAGAAGCCTGCTTGAGATGAAACAAGTATTGAGGGTCTTCCCATTATTACACCTTTATCTACATTTACTTCATGATGCATCATTTATAAGTTTATTTTCAGCATCACTATTTCAGTGGCCTCTTGGGTGGAGTCTCTGGCAGAGAGCGACACATCCCTGACTCAGGGTTGGCCTTGCTTGGGATTATCAGTCTTACAGACTTTGTGTCACATTATGAATTAAAGGTAAGATATACTGCTCTGCTTTATTCAATTGAACCAATCTAAAAATGTCTCCAGCTTCCTTCTGCATAGACAGACCAGTTCTATGACAGCCTGAGCAATGTGTTGACAAGGCCTGCAGACTGACAATGACAAAACTAGATGAAACCCTGAGTCAAGGTGGGGCTGCTGTCTGCCAGAGACTCCACCTTATGTCCTGATACCATTGTCTTTGTTTTTGTAAGAATGTGTGCATGGCAATTTTATCTGGAGTTTATCAGAACGATTAGATTATTTGTAGTTTTTTGACATGAAAGTATCTTTTTCGGATGTTTATGTCTCTTTGACAGTGTTACTGCTAAATGAGACAAAAGGATCTGTTAGGATATAACTCCTAGGTTGTCAGGAGATTAAAATATTTACCTCCAATTAAATCCAAATTTTACCAGGTCACTCTGACTCAATATTAACCACATTTAATCACACATATAGAATATTTGTATTTTTATGTTTTGATTAATGGTTGTGTGTACAATGATATAGTACCATAATTCTTACCAGTTTATTGTTACGTAAAGCAACTAAATGCAAATTTATGTACAAACCCAAAACCAGTGAAGTTGGCACATTGTGTAAATCGTAAATAAAAACAGAATACAATGATTTGCAAATCCTTTTCAACTTATATTTAATTGAATACACAGCAAAGACAAGATATTTCATGTTCGAACTGAGAAACTTTATTTTCTTTTGCAAATAATCATCAACTTAGAATTTAATGGCAGCAACACATTGCAAAAAAGTTGGCACAGGGGCATTTTTACCACTGTGTTACATCGCCTTTCTTTTTAACAACACTCAGTAAACGTTTGGGAACTGAGGAGACCAATTTTTGAAGCTTTTTGGGTGGAATTCTTTCCCATTCTTGCTTGATGTACAGCTTAAGTTGTTCAACAGTCTGGGGTCTCCGTTGTTGTATTTTACACTTCATAATGCGCCACACATTTTCAATGGGGGACAGGTCTGGACTACAGGCAGGCCAGTCTAGTACCGCCTCTTTACTCTGAAGTCACGCTGTTGTAACACGTGCAGAATGTAACAGCATTGTCTTGCTGAAATAAGCAAGGGCGTCCATGAAAAAGACGTTGCTTGGATGGCAACATATGTTGCTCCAAAACCTGTATGTACCTTTCAGCAGTAATGGTGCCTTCACAGATGTGTAAGTTACCCATGCCTTGGGCACTAATACACCCCCATACCATCACAGATGCTGGCTTTTCAACTTTGCGCCTATAATAGTCCGGCTGGTTCTTTTCCTCTTTGGTCCGGAGGACATGATGACCACAGTTTCTAAAAACAATTTGGAATGTGGACTCGTCAGACCACAGAACACTTTTCCACTTTGCATCAGTCCATCTTAGATGAGCTCGGGCCCAGCGAAGCCGGTGGTGTTTCTGGGTGTTGTTGATAAATGGCTTTGGCTTTGCATAGTAGAGTTTTAACTTGCACTTACAGATGTAGACGAACTGTAGTTACTGACAGTGGTTTTCTGAAGTGTTCCTGAGCCCATGTGGTGATATCCTTTACACAGTGATGCCGGTTTTTGATGCAGTACCGCCTGAGGGATCGAAGATCACGGGCATTCAATGTTGGTTTTCAGCCTTGACGCTTACGCGCAGTAATTTCTCCAGATTCTCTGAACCTTTTGATGATATTACGGACCGTAGATGATGAAATCTTTAAATTTCTTGCAATAGCTGGTTGAGAAATGTTGTTCTTAAACTGTTGGACAATTTGCTCACGCATTTGTTCACAAAGTGGTGACCCTCACATCATCCTTGTTTGTGAATGACTGAGCATTTCAGGGAAGCTGCTTTTATACCCAATCATGGCACCCACCTGTTCCCAATTAGCCTGTTCACCTGTTGGATGTTCCAAATAAGTGTTTGATGAGCATTCCTCAACTTTCTCAGTCTTTTTTGCCACTTGTGCCAGCTTTTTTGAAACACTTGCAGGCATCAAATTCCAACTGAGCTAATATTTGCAAAAAATAACAAAGTTTACCAGTTCAAACGTTAAGTATCTTGTCTTTGCTGTGTATTCAATTGAATATAAGTTTAAAGGGATTTGCAAATCATTGTATTCTGTTTTTATTTATGATTTACACAACGTGCCAACTTCACTGGTTTTGGGTTTGTAATTTTTGTTGTTCATTTTTATTTTTATTTTATTTTGATGCTCCAGAGATACATAAATATTATCTGAAATGCTGACGTAGATGTAGTAGGCAGCTTCAGAGTCCTACACTATTTGATCCTGCTGTTAATTCAGTAGTGTGCAAAAACTAATGTCCAAAATGACTCAGTGATGGTGGTAGTTTGGCAGTTAGCAAAGTTGCTTAGCTGTGGAGCAAAAATGAAGAATAGAATAAAATAAACCTTTTTGTCGGCCCACACGGGGAAATTTACAGTGGTATAGCAGGAAAGTGGACAGGATTAATAGAATAAAAAAAGGACTAAAGTATAAAAAAATAGCAGCATGTACATATATAAGAAATAAAATATAAAATATACAAAGGGTTGGATACAAAACTAAAAGCAAGTCTTATAAAGATTATATAAACATTTACTGATTGCATGTGGGATAAGTGATTGTACATGGGTGTACTTCCACACTGTAATTGCACATTGTTAGAGGATTGAGGAAAACGGTGGATTATAACAGTGAAAAAGAGCAGGAGGAGATGAGAAAATTAGTTTAACAGGAAGCTGACTACTTCACACTCATCCTCTGAACTTTCTGTGACTTTTTTCAATCCAACCCACACTATTTTTTAACATCAGAGCTTTTGAATATGTTCTGCGGCATGCTTGTAAACAAATCTCCCTAGGTAAGAGGGGCTGGTCAGGCAGTGGTGTGAGAGTCTCCACAATCCCCACAAACATATAAAAATAGGTAAAAGCTTCCTTACTTTACATCAGGGTAATAACAAAAGGTGTTTAAATATGCTGCCTTAGGGAGATCTGGGTCAGGGAAGGGGAGCTGTCTTGGCTGGTCAATTAACTGCACATGACACTCCACAAAGTGCACGCATTGCTCAAGTCACATGAAGTAGTAATCAGAAACTCTGGTCCATAGAAAGAATCATCTGGTAGAGCTTTAAAGCTGATCCTGTCCTTATTTATGTTCCGTCTGTGGACAGTACAGCAGCTTTCTTAAACTGACTTCATGATGTATAGACAGGACAGAGTGAAAAATTCAGCATTTGTGCTGAAAAAAAAAACAGCATTGAAAGTACTTTAAAGTCAGTGTGTTTCATTGTGATAATTTCACAACACTATTCAACCTTGTTTTCCTCAGTGTTGCAGGGTTTGGATCTTAACCAACATTACATGACAAAAAGGTATTGGCCTCTGCACCCTTCCTCAAGGAAAGACAATAATAGATCTTTTGTTTGGAGAAATTGCCTCGCATTGAAATTACACTCTTCTTCCAGAGGTTATCCACCTCATCTTTTCATAACGCTCCCCTTGTTATTGCTTCTCTTAACAGCGTTAGAGATCTAATACTGAGAAGCTTTGTGTCTTCCTATGAAAGTTGGCAGTCAATATACCCTTATCTCATTTTCATATATCGCTCCAGTCCCAAAAGATGAGCCAGTGATACCAAAACAGAGAGTAGCCAGCTTTGGACATGTGTGATGAAAAGATCACTTCACTTTAATGAAACATGGAGGGAGGAGAGGTGTGAGCAGAAAGCAACTGTACGAAATGTGACATAAAAGGACGGACATGCAAACAGACAGCTCTTGTTTAGCATTGTAAATGAGCAGGGAAGCAGGCGATACATTTATGGTGGGTAAGGTGTGTCCGTTCAGCAGTAACAGGCACTGAGAGCGCTCTAACCAGCCTCTGTCTCACCCAAGCATGCACGTTCAGGGAGCAGCAGGACGTGGTGGACGTGCTGGAACTCCCAGGGCCAGAATTACAGCTGAAACGTGGGATGAAGGCTCGTATAGCTTCGTCAGATACAGCTCTGTGTGGGTCTGCATGCATCAGTGCCAATAAATACTCACTCAGCGCTGGATCCCACTCAGTGTACTGTCAGACAGGTCAGTCCAGGTCATTAAGCACTCCTTTTCACATCTTCTCTTTAATTTCCTTCAAAACATAATGCTTCTTTTTTCAGTAGCACAACTGCACATGTGAAAATATTGAGAAAAAAATGATGAACACCCCTGAGTCTTTACAAGGGCTTGACAAATGTGATAATAGCCCCATGTCGTTTGGACCTGCATCAGGCATTCAGAAGCTGCACTTGCTATTTGTCCTTGTTTGGTAGCCCCTGTACATGTACTTGCCTATACTTGTCACTAAAGGATACAATTTAAGGTCACACCAAAGAGTCCAGGCCTTGTTCAACTGTTGTGTGATAAGTTGACTATAAACAAAGCAACAGTAGAGTGGTACAGGGGTAACCACAGACTGTAAAGCAATTGGACGAAGCCATGTGACATCAGCCATTTGGCTTTTAAAGGAGCCTTTGGAGTGCTGTGGATGCCTTTTACCACTCACAGGTGGAGAGGCCATGTTTAGGAGGGACGTAAGGCCATCTGGCCATTTGCGACTCCATGTTTCCAAAACCAGAAATCCTTAATTAACAATTCCTCAATAACAAACAAGCCCAAAATTAACTCAGGTGTACTTTGGAGTGATGTTAGTAACAAAATATATGTTCATGTAAATTAATAAGTCATATGAGCTGAGTCACCCTAAGAATAATTAGCAAAGATGGATCTGAAAATGTGTTTTTTGGTTAGAGGGTAGTGATCTTTAAGCATTCAAAACCCTTACTGGTACCTCTTTATAAACTATGTCACTGACATGTTGACTTATACTCATCAGACATGTATTTAATGCAAAAAGAGGCATTTGTGAGTCCTCTTTCTATTTAACCGGCTCATTTAAATAGAAATCACCATTACATGGGCTCATGTGTTAAACACTGGTGTTTGCTAGATTTAGCCTTTCCATTGCCTCTGTTGCCAATGAGACATTTCCATCTAACATGCCACCTTAATGCTTCATAAAGTATTTTTGACTTTCTATTACATGATTTTATTTTGATTATGGTATTTTAAGGGTTTTTTGTACACCCAGAGCAAGCACACATTGGGAAACAACTGTGATTGAATATATAGATGATAAGATTCTATGTGGAAAATTATATTCATCTTGTTTCAGCATCCAGTAAGGAGCATGCCCTTTTGCTGACCAGCCGGGTGGACAGACTTTTGATGTTAGATGCAATAGACCTACAGGAGTTTGTTCTTTCAACTGCAATACAGTATTTAGTTCTTTTTTAGGTAATTTGCATCAATCTCAGGTCCACACTGATGTCTATACAGGCATTGATCGTTTTTTTGATATTTTTGTGGTCCAAAGCTTTAACCCTTTAACTCCCAGCTCAGTTGTTTGGCGGAGTTCAATAAATTCAGGAATATTTAATGTGTTAAAAAAGTAACACATAATTTTCTCTTTCAATTTTTAAGGATATAGAAAAAACTGCAAACAAACAAAAAGTACTGATATATTATTTATGTGGGATTTAAAGTAGCGAGGAGTTACGGTAATTTGAAATACACAAGCGCAGCCGTGTCACCGGTGATCCCCGTGGTTTTACAATGAAGTTCCTCTTTAGAAAAGAGCATTTTAAAGTGGGAGTAGCACTTTTGGAGACAGCCTCAAGTAGCTTGGAGAGGAACTACAGTGTTTAGCACTTCCATATTGAAAGCATACGCTTCTTTATTTCTTTCATCTGTAATTCTGGTGAACTGATATTTATTTATTTATTGGGGTATTAGGTGAGCAACAGGCATTATTATGATGACTTTTTGTGATGTAGCAGTGAATTTAGATTTTGAACACACTATTACATTATATGTTTTCAGATACAGGTATACCATGAACAAAGGACTGTGTTGACTTACTTCACATTTAAAGGTTGATAGATACTCCAGAAACCCACAGAAATGAGCAATATACTTATGTTTTTTGTTTTTCAGGATATCTCCTCTTTCTCAGACAAAGCAAAAAACAAACAAACATCCTTGTATATCCGATTTGTTGGTGAGACAGGCGAAACAAAACATATGGCAGTTTCTAAGCTCCTAAACAAATTTGACTATTTTGAACACAGTTAACTTTTTTTTAGTATTTTTTATCAATTTGATGCTCTCCAAATTTACAAAACTCACATTCATTTTCTAGCTATTTCAATTACATTATCGCCTCTCTCTCTTGCTGTTCCCCTCCCCCTTTTATTTCGAAATCTAATCCCCTGTCCACCCAAGACACCATCAGCAGGCCCACCCTAATTGCATGGAGCAGCTTCTGCTGGCGATTCTGCTGAGAGGAGGAAAAACAATGAAAGCAAATGCTGTTTCTATTGATCAGCTGGTGTCTCTGTCCTCCCTCCAGCCGGCTGTGTTTACTGTTCCTGCTCAAGGGTCTGATATGTCGTAAGATTTAGTGGCCTGGGTGTACATATTAGCCTCTGTGGGCAGAATTTCAGCAGAGCAAAGCGTGGCTATAAATACAGGCTGCTCTACCTCACCAGACATGCACAACACTGTTTCGTGTATCATCTGGAAGAGATTCAGGTGTGGCCATTACACATTGTGCGGACAACAAAAAGGCCATTTTATCTCGGGATAAAGTGTGTGATGTCAAAGGGCAGATCAACAGGTGAAGAAAAGGTAAGTTAGCTAGAGTTCTCCAGTAAGATCATAATGACTCGTCTTTCTTGTGTATATCCGTAATCTCCTGTTCTCTTTTATATCATCTCAGATTCTTGAAGCCTGTGGCCAGGCACTGTGACAGATTGCCTCATCTCAGCTGACAGCTAATCTATGGAAGCAAATCAGAACAGGCCTAAGGCCAAAGGACAGCTGGAGTGAGCTACAGGTGCTAGTCGTCTCGTTTGCTCACCCTCTTGCCCTCACAGTCCATCAATATTTCTAATGATGATGGAGGAGCGGTTAGATTAACTTTCCACGCTGTTAACCAGTCATGAAGGCCAGTAAGTCTGCCCGCTAAAAAATGGTTTGCATTACCATGGAAGGAAATGAAGGACTGCTAATCATTAAAAGATCATCATCTGACTGTTCTCAGGTCAACTCAGGACACACGGCTCTTGTCTATAGCAGTGGTAGCAGTCTCCTGTCTGCACTCCATGGCTGATTTGCTCCAATTTCTCTGGAAAGACCACAAGATGAGGGAGTTGTGATCATGAGAGTTATCACATCTCATCAATAGTCATTAAAGTCAGGGTCAAAAGGTAAGACAGGAATGATTATTAACCTTCCCCACATTCCCTCTTTTACCTCAAAAGGGTAACCTGACAAGCCAGATGGACAGCTCCATATATCTGCCACAGAAATATTTCACTAGTCCATCTGGGTATTAGCCCTTTAAATTTGTTTTCAGGGGCAGAACCTTAAAAAAAAAACACAAGCTTGTGATTGGACATTCGTTTGGCTCGCCACATTCATCACAAGCCAATCCACATCAAGCAGGGTTGCCTCCTATAATGTAACATACATAGCGGCTAATTGTAGCGGCTAATGGCTAACAACAGTTAAAAACAGTTCATGGACGTTAGCCATAGCGGCTAACTTAGTCGCTAACAGCTAACAATAGTTAATTACTGTTAGCCGCTAGCCGCTATCTTAGCAGCTAACTGCTAACAACAGTTAATGACCGTTAGCCGCTAACTTAGCTGCTAACAGCTAACAGCCTTGTAACATCGTCTTACACTAAATTATACCAGACAGATGTATCATTTAACACCGCCTCTCTTCCCTGATTGGGCCGTTAGGAATTTAGCCGAGTGAATTTGTTGGACAACGGAGGCTGGCAAGACGGACCTGCAGGATTTCAGAATCAGGCAGGTCTCTCTGCTCTGCAAGGCTATCAAAAGGGAGGAGGTGTAACAAAACCAAAGGGTATGAATAAAGACCAAACAGAAGGAGGGTTTGGTCTTACCATTCTTACCATTGTCAATTATCCATGTTAGTCCTGATACTTGTAACCACATTTACGCTACAAACACAAGATATTTAATGTTCAAACTAATGAACTTTTTTGCAAGTATTCACTCATTTTGAATTTGACACCTGCAACATGTTCTAAAGCTGGAAAATGGGCAGCAAGACTTTAAAGGTAAAGGAATGCTTAAAAAAAGAATGCTTAAAAAAGCCAGTGGGGGGGAGTTATGTCCCATCAAACACGGGATTTAGATACAACATATATAACCATAATATAACCACATATTATGGTTATATATGTTGTATCTAAATCCCGTGTTTGATGGGACCCTGGATTAAATAGCAGTGATCCAAGAATTGAACCTTGAGGGACACCATAATTCTTTAATGAAGAACATGTCTCTGATAGGGCATATAAAAATTTTAAAAAATCCAAGCAAATGTGGAAAAAAGAAAACTGTCAGCACTAATAATTAGCAAACTTGCTAATACCCCTGATTACCATCAGTAGTTTTTGGTGGTAGATTATTACAGTAGTGAAATACTATTGTCTTTCTGGATCAAATCTGTAAACAGGTACAGTTCAGTAGAAAATAAAGTAAAAGTTTTGGAAAAATGGGTTTATAGTTTTTCATAAACCTCATCTCTATGGGAAAAAAACACACGGCACTTGTACCCCATTCACAAACACAGGAAGGTCATGCATTTATTCAGATGACTTGAGTCCTCTAATGAGTTATGTCCAACATCCCCTTTCTGCGCAAATTATCAGCTGATCTTTAGAAGCACATGTCCTTTCATTAAGGATTACAGAAGTTGAATAGAGGGAGAATTTCTGACTTGGGTGACCTGTGATAGAACGTGTGTCAGCCCTGCTAATTGCCTCCCATGTCTGTGCTCCTTCAAATGTAACTTTCTGTTGAAATAACTTTAATCACTCTGTTTGTTGATAAGAAATTAGAATTACAAGTAGCCTTTAAACACAAGTCAAATTAATATACAGCTCCTTGCATATTTCCTCAGCTTGTAGTGTTTCTTGCGATCCACTTTAAAATTACACAAGTGTCAGGATGACATAGTTAATCCACCACACTGTTCTCATGAGAATCCTCCATGGGCTAATCGTGCTTCAAGGAATAATTGCAGTCATTTAAAAGCGATGCATGAATGGTGCTTGATAATATGAATTCATTTTCCCTATAGACTTAAGCTTCCCACTTATCCTCCATATCCTACTTTTTGCCTTTGGCAAGGACTACATGGGTCTTACGGTCCCCCATGAATGTTTGTACTTTGAGACTGGGGTCTTGTTCTTTTGTGTTTAATTTAAATGGACAAAAAGTCTTAAGGAGAGCTGTTAACATTAAGATTAAGTTACAGCAAAGAATCCAAGGGCATTTATTTGCCATCCTGAAACATGTTTTACATTGTGTTGTTCATTAAAAATATCCCTTCCTTAAACAAAAAATAAAATATATAATAAGCATTCCTAAAATATAAAATCAAACTGAATAAAATGAAAAAAAAAAAACCCAAAAAAACCCCAAAAAATCACACTTGGACCAGTAAAGCCTAACTGCCGAAGTTGCTCTGACAACACAGGGTTAAGTAAACACACAAATACATACATTTTTTGAAAAAATATGTTATATCGTATTTTGATTGCTGCCATTTAACACAAATCAACTTGTAGGTCCAGGACATTTGTTCAAGAACAAGTGACTTTTGTTGTGATACATTTTAAATGAACTTTTGGTGTCATTTAGAAACTTTTAGCCTGTATTTTCAGTATGCTATTTGGTTAGAAAGACTCTTATACACTCACAGTTGTTATGTTTATTGAAATAAAATGACTTCCCATTTTACTTAATAACCTCTAAATGTATGTAACCTTATGGTCTCAAGATCACTATGAAACTTTTTCATCTGAAGAAACTGATGAAACTGAATTAATTTTCTTTTATCAGTATATTTGTGAAATTTGAAGTGCCAACATGTGAACCTTGTCTGTTTGATCTGCTCTTTAATTATTCCTGCAGATTTTCTGTTTCCTCATTACCCTCATCTTTCAAAACTTTCTATTACAGCCGTGCATAGTCTTCCCTGTTTCTGCATTTCCTTCCCATTAATCTGTCCCCACAAAAGCCAATCAGGTGACGAGAGAGTTGTTTACTAAGCAGGAGCTCATGGCTCCATAAAGGCGTCACACAGTCAGGGTTGTCGGCTCGGAGTGACGGATTGTATCAGGCCTTCCTGCCGGAGTAAATAGAGGTATTAGCAGCTCTACAGCTGGGCCATGCTGCTGAGACTTACTGGCCTATGAAATGTGCAGCATGGCAGTGTCCTGGGCCTCGCCACAGTGTGATGAATAGCTTATATTCTTCCGTAAAGCATATTAAAGTCAGATTGCATGATGGATAGTGGCTGTGGGGAGGAAGGTAAGTGGAAGGGGGAGGATTAGGGAGAGAGGACTTTTGATGAAATATGTAGGAGAGGAAATTAAATCCCCCAAAATATCAAAATTTCCTCTCTTCTAACCCATGTCTAGAGACTGATGAAGAAAGGAGGGGCCATTTTAAATTTTTAATAAGTCTTCTTTAGGCCCCTTGACAGTGTCTGGTCTTTGTATTTCTTAGCTTTAACAGAGAGGAACTCATACACCTGCTCCAAACAGCTCAGGTGGTCTTTAAAGGAAATCATCTTTCTTTCACCAATATCAGTAAACCTCTTTGAGCTGGCCTTTATTAAAGCAAACACTTTGTTTTTTGATGCATGTACACCAAAATAGATGAGATTCATTTTAAGGTTTGCTTGTTTTGGCTAAGCCCAGCCTTCCACCATGGGCAGAGATATTATGTCTTCAGTTTCTATGACAAGGCCACTCATGTAATTACAATATCTCAAGGCTGCTTTCAAGAATTTTAAAGCCACGTGGTCTCCTACACTTGTGAGTGCTTTATCTCAACATGATTTCATAGGATTTTCTTCAAACTTTTCATATACTCCCACTCTTACTTGAAGATTGAGTTATTCCGTTTGAGAGTCCATAGATCAAAGGTGAATGTGTGTCTCCTCTTCAGTCATTGACTGTGAATACAAAGACATTAAATGATATATTTGTAAATGCTTTATTTATATAATCCTCTGTGGGATTTTCAGGAACTTGACATAAATGATCACTGAAATGATGACTCTGTTAATCCCTACTTGTGAATACATTATCCCAACAACCTTTTAAAGGATTATCTTTAAAGTCTGCAGAACTCTGCTCTCCAACTGAAGAATAAAACTATAACATTTTGACATTCAAAAAGGTTAATCCTCTGTTTGTTAATACAATAGCCCAACCTAAAGAACACTTTTGGGATTTTTCTCAAACATATCCATTTTGATAATATCAATATTATATGTGTTATAGATGCATGATTAGGGGCGTGGCTTACCTGTTGGATGGGTGAGCTCTATATAGTTTTTAAATGAAGATAATAACTAAAAATGTGGCATTGTGGGTCCTAAAGAAGATGCACCTTGCTTCATACAACTTTAGAGTCACCTGACAAGTCATATGATACATAATAAGAACATACCTTTTCTTCTTGGTGCTGCAGCCCTTGAGATGATGCATTTTTTTTAACTTGTGTATTTGTAAAATATGATTCTGTTGTGTTCTTTGTCACAGAATTTTTTTTGCATTAGTGAAATCATTCTCTCAGTATATTTGTGATATTATTTATTGAGATATTTTTTTGACTAAAGCAACTTTTGGTTAACATTGCAGTGGAGCTGGATCCACCTGTAGCAGTTCGGCCCATCAGTGTCCTGTATAACTGAAGCGGTGGGATGACTAATAATGCATTTTATTTATAACGCGCTTTACATTCTTGCGAATCTCAAAGTGCATACAGAGTTAAAAGCAGACCATAAAAGCACTGAAAACACATAAGAGCAGTAAAAACATTTCAAGCGAACGCTTTAGGATAAAGGTAAGAAATGACTGCTCATACGGAGATTTGATGCTAACAGCATGGGTTGCAATTTTATCAAATCTGCACCAAATTCTTGTATTAAATTAAAAACAAATGCCAAATCATTTCTCTCTAGACAGACATTTTCACTCTACTTCCAACATGTTTTGGTTTGTTGACAAAGAGACTTATGTTTTGCGCTTTACACCATGGTAGTAGCACCCACCCATTACAATAACACTGAATGTGAGTGATGGACCAATCGGATAGTCTTCTGAAAGGTTATGCTCATTCACAAACACTTTCTATGGGCTGTTTATGCCAATGAACCAGTGAAATATGCTCTGTATAGCATATATTGATAGATCTATGTATCTGGTGAGTCCAGTTAGCTTCTGGTTCCTCTTCCTCTTAAAAGCTATTGTTTTTTTGTCCGAAACTTAAAGGTGTTATGGGGAGAATCTATTTCCGGCGACGTAAAGACTCTGCTACCCATGAGCATGTGCGGCGACTGTCGTAAAGACGTGACCCAAGCCAAAGCGTGCGTTTGTTGTGATGCTAATGAATGCAGCTTGGACCTTCCTCAGAACTCTGCATTGCTTTACAACTTCTTTTTTCAACAACTTACAGGATGCAAAGCAACGAGGTACTGTATCTCTTTCTAGTTACGTAGCGGTAGTTTTTGATGTGTGACAACAAGCAATTTTTGGAAAACTTATTATCATAGTTTTGTAGCCGGCTATATATTGCTACTTACAGCCCGGTGCTCTAAGACGTATCCGAATAATATAAATTTGCTCTAGTTTTAATTGTCTTGTTCCCAAAGTTGGCCAGTCCAGCCCTGGCTGACCTGTCCGCAAAGCTAAGCAACAGCTTTTATAGATAACCTATTTTGATGCCATAAAACTCATCTTAAAGTGTGTATTTCGATCAGGCATATATCTAAAAGTGTGACTTTTTTTGTAATTACTTAGAAACTCCTCATAGCATCTTTAAGTTTTGATGTGTGTGCTTTTTTCTTTGTCTACATACTATGGGTGCTGGGCAGGAGGCCTTCCTCCTTCATTATGAGGCATCAAAGCCAAGCTTCAAAAACCAATGGGTGACATCACAGTCTTTGGTCAAATTAATTTTATCTATGCTTTTAAGCTAGTTTTAAGTTAATATTGAAGAGGACAGACTTTCTGTACCACTATCCTGATCATTGTTTAGAGCTGCCACACAAGACCTAATATCACTGGAGGATATCAGTGGTGGCCACTACAAGTAGCAGCACTGTACGTCTTCAAAACTTCAGTTCTTAGAAGAAAATAGATGTGTTGTACTTTCAATTCGGAGCTTTCTCTTTAAACTGTCAAGTTTTGTGGGTAAAATCCTGACATGCTATATTTCCTCTGACCAAAAATCAAAAAGCAGCAAAGTGCAGCAGATCAGTAGATAATGATGGAATAACAGACGATGACAACCAGTATGGTGAGGGTATCACCGTCAAATTCTTCATGACACTGTCCCTGCTGGTGTGAGCAGACAAGCAGACAGGAAGATATGAGCTCACATTGTGAGAAGCACAGGAACATCCTGTTTTAACCAAAGCCTGGCACACACAAAACACTCTCAAGTCCCCACACGAGAAATAATGACACAGTTGACACTTTTATTCTCGTAATGTGTGATGAGCCTTGTAGACACAAAAAAGGCTAAAGTAGTCAGCTTTAAGTGGACACTCGAAGGACGGCAGTTTTACACTGGCAAAAATGTATAATGCTTAAGGTTGGTGCTTGTTAGGGCTCGATGAACTAGACTTAAAATGTTCAGTTTAACCCCTCACTTGGCCAAAGCCAATAAGTCAATACTGTCTCTCTGCATGTGATTAACTGACAGAGGCCAGAGATCAATTTCCTCTGATCCATGAGGCACTAGAGGTAAAACACACCACACAGTTACAAAACCAATGATGATAACATATTCTGACCAGGTGAGTAAGTCTATTATTGAACCCCTAACCCAATCAGTCAGTCTACCTGCACTGAGGTGCATAATTCCTCATACGCTGAGGTGGATAACGCATATAGATCTGCTTCAGCATCATCAGCTCTGCTCTGCACAAAACACATCCACTCATCATCCTGACATCAGCACAATAAAAAGCAACCATTAGCTTAAGTTTATAAAGGCAGTTCAATAATGAAAATGGAAATTTCCATCTTAATATGATCATTTTCCAAAATGGATGATTATTGGAGCAGAGACCAATGTTTTTATTCATAATTTAAAACAATTTTTCCAATGCAATTTCTTTATACCACTGATAAATGTGTAACCTTTTTAATCAGACAATTGAGGAGGACAAGAAGCTTGAGAGAACTTTACTAAACTTCTCTCCTGTGTGTATAGAGTCTGACTCAAGTGTACTTGTGATAATTCATGTCTGCGAGGAGTGCTGCTATTCACAGGAAGACACTCATGCGAAGTGCTGAAACAGTGACTAGTATTCAGTAATGAGGGAGAAGCTACTTAAAATGTTAAAAACAACTAGTTACTCAACAAAACTCAGCCTCACAACACTAAAGCACCCCCAAAACCCCCTCCCAGGAAAAACAAGTTTAAAAAAATGTAGTTTGCCACATAAGCTCATTTCATTCATAAAAAGTGTTGGTATAATTAATTTTCTCATCACTATAATTACATCAGTGTTTTATTAAACACAGCCTTTTTGTTGTTTCATACAACAAACTGCTTTCATGCCAGCATTAACCAAGACCTGAAGCATAGTGTTTTCAAGTTGTCCTCCATTTGTAAGGGCTGATTATTGTGAGAGTGTCTCTCAAAGTCCTAGCAGCATTTTCTTTTAAGTTTTTACAAATGCCCTCCTGGAATTCAGGATGACTTGACTAGATTTGGATGTCATACGTCAGAGGAGTCTGAGTCTTGTGCATCTTTTGCTTATGAACATGATATCTTATGAAAGCTTGAATGACTGTCATCAAACTAATATTCTGGAGGTTATATGTCAAGGTTGTGAGGTTTCTTGGATATGAACTGCTTAGATTTTGAAGGTCACCTCAAAAGTCACCAGGTTTAGGGGTGCTGGTTTGGTGTAGTGGTTAGCACCCCATGCATTTGCTTCTGTCGGGCCAGGTTCGAATCCTGCCTGCGACCAGTTTGCAGAGTGTCTTCCCCTTTTCTCTCTCCCCCTTTCAAAAGCCTATCCACTGTCTCTCTCCTATCAATAAAGGCACAAAAATGCCCAAAAATATACATTTTGAAAAGTCACCAGGTTTAATGTTCACTGCCTGTTTGTGATTGCAATAACTCAAAAATGCCCAACAGAATTATCTTACAGTCTTGCTACTGCCTATCAGGCATGACAGGTTGCCAATTCTTTTAAGGTTTCTATGAATCTACCACAAAAACCACTTCTTTGCCCACCTTTGTGTTTTTTTGTCCTTCCCATTTTGTCCTTGATAGAGGCATAACTTTCCCATGTGATAGTTTTATTAAAATAAAGGTGGATCAGGGCTGCCTGAGGGGTCAAGGGTCAGGATGAATTTCAAACTTTCAAATTCGTGTATTTGACCAATTTGTGCAAAATTTGTGCCCATGAAATAAGTTCAGTTTAAAGTGACCAACAGACACGTTCAGAGCTGCCCCTGGCTATTTGTGGCCCAAGGCAAAAATAATGATTTGTGGTCAGCAGTCTTATCAACTTATCCCCTCAAAATCATAAAAGCTTACACTCTTCAGCCGTCAATAAACATTCTCAAAGATTTCTTAACTATCAATGCTGTTTAGGAACAATCAGAGGCATATAGCTGCCTTTTCTCTTCAAGAAGCATACACAATCTGGCGTTCAACCTGTTGTACATCTTGTTTTCTCATGTCAACCTTTCGAACAGTAAATCGCCATGCTACCTTTTCTGTTTACACTTTTAAAACATTGATGCACAGCAGATTTACACTGAGCTAACAATGGACAACAATGGCTTCTTCATGTCTCATGGAACTCAAATTTGAAATTATATTGAAATGTTTACAGTCCAGTTCACCCTTTTACGCATCCTCCAGCTGTTTGGAACTTATAAGCCAGTCGTACCATGTTTATGTTGTAAATGGTAAATGGTGAATGGACTTGAGCTTATATCGCGCTTTTCTTGTCTTTGACTATTCAAAGCTGCTTTGCACCTCAGGTCACACCTAGCCATTCACACTCATTCACTCTCACATTCACTCACCAATGTCTCAGAGTTTCTATGTTAGTTATCCATCAGTATCTCTAACACTTTCATGCCCTTTCATGCCCATTTACACACCACTGACATTGTAGTGGGAGCAACTTGGGATTAAGTGTCTTGCTCAAGGATACATCGCCATGAGTCACCCAGAGCTGGGCTTGAACTTGCAACCTCCCGATCACTGACTAAGTGCACTATCCTACTGCGCCACCGACGCCATAATGTTGTCATAATAGCAGCTCACAAAAGACAAGAAGAAACTCAGTAACTAAGCATTTCTTACATTAATAACTAAGTCTTGAGACTTGGGTTGGGTGCCATAGGGAGACAAGTCCCAGCAAAACTATGTTTGGAAGTTGGTTGCCATCTGACTTACTGGACACTGCCGAATGGCCCTTAAGCAAGGCACAGAAGCCCAAAACTGCTCAGTAGTACTTCTTTAGGAGCAGCAAGCCACCACTCTGACATCTCTCCATTAGTAAATGGTGGTAAGACCTGTTTGTGCCTGTTCCTGTGTATTTCAGCCTGTTTGTGTTGCATGTATCAACAACAGACTGTAAAGAATTGAATTTGTCTATGAGAAAGATTAAACATTAGGAAGCAAATCTGTTATAGTCTTAATGTTTTAGAAACGTCACCCCTTTCTGAACTAGTCACTCAAAATTAATATCCCAGTTATATTTTAAAAGTAACTTCACTGGGGTGCTGGTTTGGTGGAGTGGCTAGCAACCATGCACGCCCCATGTACATGCTCTTGCCGGTCCAGGTTTGAATCCAGCCTGTGACCAGTTTGTAGAGTGTCTTCCCATACTCTCTCACCCCCTTTCACAAGCCTATCCACTGTCTCTCTCCTATCAATAAAAAATGCCCCAAAAATACATTATAAAAAAAGTAACTTCACAGACCAACTCTTATTTCCAATACTTTAGAAACCGACAGTATTGTCCTGGGTCACTGGTACCGTTATTCTGGGGGCTGCGGTCAGTAAGTTTTAGGAGCCGTCTAGTCCATGGGCCCTACCCAAACACCTGAATATGATAAATTTCAAAAAGATATTCAAGTGTGAGAACTTGTATGTGTGTGTGAGAGTAAATATCATTTAATAAAAAAAATGCAAATAACAAATTTGAAGGTGATGCATTGCAGCAGTATGGTTGGTTGCCTTTGTGCCAAGGCTTATCCCTCATAGGTTATTAATATATTTATTATTTGTTTAATTAATTTATAGAAATGATCGATCACTTTGCATATCGCCAGGATTAATCCTCTAGTGATGCTAATCGGGTGGAGAAAATTTGAAACGGTGCATCATCAGTCAACTGGCTCCATCAGGCTTTTTATCTGAACCAAGTGTCCTCTCATTTTAATTTAATTCCCTCTCTCTCTCTCTCTCTCTCTCTCTCTCTCTCTCTCTCTCTCTCTCTCTCTCTCTCTCTCTCTCTCTCTCTCTCTCTCTCTCTCTCTCCCTCTCTCTGTTGCTTTTGGTCTCTGAGGAGGAAAATTACATTGTAAGCAGTACAAAATGATGCTGGCAGCCCGCTCTGACAAAGTCCTCCAATCACTGTTGATGTCTTTAGTGTGATCAGACCTTTCCAGCTTTACACTTAATTTCCAAAGCTGATATCAAATGCTCATCCATCACTCTGCTTAAACTTTTGCTGAATAAATGTCCCACGTCTAGCATTTAAAAAGTCCTCCACCAGGAGCGTATTTCCTCTCTTTCTCTTTACTGGAGGACTGTTTACTTCCTGTGAAACACCCATGCATAATTAAAGCTCTTATGAATAACTAAGACCATGCATTTAACCTCACCACATGCTCCCTGAGGACAGAGGATAAATCCTTGCAATGCTTCTACCAAGGTCAGGGGTTGAGTAAATGTCTCATTAAGAACTCATTTTCCCATCATGCCATTATGGGACAAACAGGGATTGATAGACAGCGTCAGGTTATTGATCCACAGTTGCTGTTGTTCCCACATTTTACATGTCAAGGTCTCTTAACAGCTCATGTGGTTTATGAACACATATGTGAAAATAGTTGCACAAAACTGTAAATAACAAATAAATTACAGCAGGCTCAAAGTTACTGAAAACAGTGCCTCCCAAAGTGTGAGCTGTGTTACTGTAGTGATAGGCTCTTAGATGCCCAAGGATCAGGGTGTATGTACATCAATTAATAAATGATCATTGAAAACAAGTCTAGAAATAAATGATTCCCCTTTAAACAGTATTTTGAACAGAATTACGGTTTAAAGACTATTCCATATTTTCATACCTCTTTACAAAACAGTGCTTTGTCCTGAATTGGTTTTTGTGTGTGGTAGTGTAAACAACCTCTGGAAACATGCCTTGTATTAAAGGCATCCCCACTGTAATTTAATTGACCATGAAGAACATTTGGAACCTGTGATGTAGAAATGTTTCCAAATAAACAAAGCAAAGAGGTGATAAGTCTTTCTTTCACCAACAACCAACCTAATGCTAAATGCATTTTATCGATGTTTGCCCTTCTGTCACAGTTTGAGGGTTTTGTCGGACCCTAGGTGATTTTCCGGTTTCAAAATGGGCTACTGTGTACCTAAAGGGTTCGCTCTGCTTTTCGAAGGAGAGCTGCTAAAGGCCCATGGCACTAGTAAATTTGAGCACCAGTGAAGGAACTTGCGGGCTTTGTCCCTTTGGGGAGATATCTGGGGCAGACAGTAGCTGGTATAAAGTAGGTGCTGCCCAATGCCTTGTCTTTAACCAACATGTGTGTTAAAACTACTTAAAAAACCATATGGGCAGGACAATACCACACAGCAAGATTCTTTTCAGTGTATGACTTCCCACCATCAGCTAGTCAGGTCAGAAATACATCACTCTAACTTTACTAAAACTGAACTTAAAATAGTAAGTTCAATGATGTAGTAATGATGATGTGAACATGAGAGAATATCTTTATCATATCATATTATACCAAGACATTTTATTAATGAAGTACACAGAGGAAGAACTTTTGCAGAGCTCTTTACTGCACTAAGCCTTTAAACCACTGTCTTGTGTGGTAATACTAATGAGTAATGTGCACTGCAATCACAATGCTGTGTTGCTGCAGAAAGGTGATTCTTGATGTCCATATTTAAAACAACAAGCCAAATGTAGTTTTTTATATGGGTTTTGCTCAAGGGTCGCTACCGGACACTATGCAATATGACCCGATCTAATGAGATGGGTTGGTGGTGGTAGGATACATGGCCCTTCAGAAGGCCACATCACAAAATAGTCTTAAACACAGGATGAGGATAAGTCAAACACTGTAAAGAGAGTGTTTGTAGTAGTTTTAACCTGTAAGTGGGTTAATTGCAAGGCTTTGGGTGACACCATGTAGTGCTATTTACTGACTACCATCTGCCATGGATGTCTCCCTGCAGGTTCCTTTATTGGCACTCATATTTACAAGTGCCATGAGCCCCAGGCAGCCCCAATTCAAAAATCCTGATCTATTCCTTTAAGCTTGGGAGAGGCTTACTCAAAATGTGCGCTGTTATAGTGGAATGAGAATGGGGGTCTGTAATAACAATCAAGTTACCATACATTATCTTAATACTTAACTTCTAACCTATGACATAAAAAATAATCTAATTTAAAAATTATTTTGGAGACAATGGTCAGAAAATATTTTTAAAAGTGATTTCTTTAAGCCATTTGAAGCTTTTTGTTCATTACAGTGAGTAACTGCATTTTAATTACACATCAAAACAGTTTTTAAGCTCAAAATAACAATGTGAAGCAGGTTTCATCAATGTTTGAAATTGTGAATCAAGGGAATGTAATGACTTCGCTACTGATAGGTTTATTATTTATATTGTTACTGAGCTGCTATGTTAATATGGTCTAAAGCCATGACTTAGAGACAGGAGACAGCTTCAAATGGCTCAAATGACTGTAAACTACAGTACTTAATGATCCAATGATCCCTGGTTAATGTGACAGCATTTGCATAGCTGGAGTTAAAGTTTTTGCTCTCTATGGGCAACGCCATAAGTTTATGTTTGGAGTTTAATGCTTTGCTAATTTTTAACAGGCCTACATTGCTTAATAATATCAAACCATAACATGCCAGTCGTGCATTTCCAAAATAAAATCCCATCATCTTGGTTTGACAACAAAACAAGATGTCCCTTTCATTTAAAACAAACACATATATTTATAATCTTGGCTGCAGTAAAAGAATACAAACAGTGCTGCAGTTTGATGGATATGGAGACAATGACTCCAATCATTTTAAGTAAATTTAAAATACTGATGACTGATACCATTGATCAGATCTGATCTTAGTTATCCATCTGTAGCACAGCATAAATGTTTTTGCTCCACAAGGAGATTAAATAAAACAGAAACAATACATGTGTCATAGGCCCACATTCTGATCTACCTCACCTCTACACTGTAAAATGTAATTTTTCACTTTGTTACCAGGATATAAAATTACATGATGGTTTGACAAACAATTAAACAAGTTTATCAAATAACATATAATTTTTAGTTGGCAATGTCTCAACTACCCTATAGACACCTAACTTAAAAAAATATGTCCACACACAATCAACGAGCCATGTCAGCTGAAACACTAGTTTAATGGGTGTGGGGATCGACAAATCTACCTCCTTTGCCTCCAAGGTGCATCATGGGAAGTCAGACAATGAAGACGCACGGTACAACAGAGGATGGTATTACCATTTTAACCTTTTCAAAAGATTAATAAAACGACATTGGGTAAAGTTATGATGACAGTTAAATAGCAGGCTATTTTAATTTGCAAGTGGGCGGCAAGGTGACGCTGCAGGTAGTGCACGTGACTCATAGCAAGGTCGCCGGTTCGATCCCCGGGTCTGGCAGGGCCTTTTTGTGTGAAGTTTGCATGTTCTTCCAGTGCATACATGCATTGCCCTCAGGTATGAGTGTGAGAGTGAGTAGTTGTCTGTCTCTCTATGTGCCCTGTGACTGACTGGTGACCGATTCAGGGTGGACCCCACCTCTTGTCCAATGACAGCTGGCTTAGTCTCAGGCCCCCCGCCACCCCAAAAGGTATAAGTGGTATAGAAGATGAATGAATGAATGATTTGCAAGTTCAATTAGCTATCAAATGTAAGTCAACCAAACTAACACAATAAATCATACCATAGACCACTTTATGTGCAATTACAGTGTGGAAGTACAACAATGTACAATCACTTAATCCCACGTACAATTACTCAGTGAATGTGTATATAATCTTTATAAGATTTGCTTTTAGTTTTGTATCCAGGCCCTGTGTATATTTGATATTTTATATCTTATATAGGTAGAATATTGTACATGCTGCTATTTTTCGTACATAAGTCTATTTTTTATTCTATTAATGCTGTTCCCCTTGCTGCTGTAACACTTTAAATTTCCGTGTGGGATGAATAAAGGTTTATTCTATTTGATTCCATTCTATTCTGTTCTATTCTATTCTATTCTTTTCTTTTTTTGATCTGAAATATATTTTTTTAAGTTGAGAGAATTGCCAAAGTTGTTGAACAAATCTAAAAGTCTAAATCAAATAAACTGTAACGAAAATCTACTCAGCATGCAGGTTTCGTTAATATAACATCTGGTTTTGTTACTTAAACCAACTGGTTCACTTGACTTGAAAAAAAATTTGAAGGCAACTGTCGTATCTTAACCAGTTATGATGTGGAGAAGACAGAAGGAGGCTTCTTGACACTGGCTTGCTTCAGAATAATAGATTTATTACAAAAAGCAACACCAGAATCGTACAGGCACTGCAGGATACCTGTGAGGAACTGCCAATAATGTCCTTCTCCTCTACTTCAGTTTGACCACAGTTTATATAGGATTAGGAGTTGCATATATAGCTACATCTGAACAGCAATAAAACTAGCCCTGGCTGTACACTACCTTAACAGGATAGATACACGCCAGATACTTCACAACCCTTGCACTATTTTTTTGTGTTTAAACAACAAGTTACAATTTAACTGCAGTATCGTCAGTTAGTTGATTCCATCATCTTTCACTTCAGTTCATCTGCAGCGTGTACCACTGATTAGATCATTGAAGTCATAGGTCAGATGTTATCTGTCAACATGGTCAAAACCTGCTTGTGTATGCAGCATCTCAACACTTTTTCTAGGTTCTTTTCTAGTATTTTGCCCAAATGTCCACTTTGACTCAAGGACAAACTGGAGTTTTTTTTTTTTCACTCCAAACCAAGGAAAAATGTGCTGGACCATTCCTCGTTTGTGAACTTGATACATCAAGTATTCTTTGAGGGACAAATGCTATACAAACACACATCAGTTTACCCCCACTGTCTGTTAGAATATCCCCAGGGGACAGGCTATAAACAGTCCACAGAGCTGTAGCAATTTATATTAACACATGTAGCTCAGTCTAAAATTGGAAAATTCTTTGGGGCTTTAATCACATTTTTTAAGATTTAAAGGAGACATAGCATGCTTGTTTCTCCTTTTCACTATGCCAGACTAGGATACTTGTAAAGCATTTCTGCCCTCAGTACATGTCATTTAGTTCCTTCATTGCCCCACAATTGCGTTCTCAAAATCCTCATTTTAGGCCATTATCAAGCTCTCGTTGAAGCGCTCGGATCTCAGGATGACCTACAGTTACCTCGCAATGTCACAGCCCTTTGTGCTCTGATTGGTCAGTTCTATCGGAGGTAGACCCAGCCTGTCTTTCTTCTTCTACTGTATTTTCCAGCAGACTCAAAGCAGCGACCGCGTATTGAGTCCCCCTACAGGCCAGAGCTGGTAATGAGTGAATGTGAGCTAGGGAGCTATATACTGCTGCTGGTGGATGTGTTCCTCAGTGAGGGTTTTGTGGCTAACGGACATCACAGAAGAGGAAGTGTTTTATCAGATTACTCCAACAAAAAGAAAGGTACCTCGTGTTGTCACAATGTTTGAAATCTCGCGGACATCTCGCAATGACCTATTTTCAGAGGCATCAAATCTCATTTTAGGATATCAGAAAAAATCCAGTATCTCATTTTTTGAAAATTAAGGGGGTGTAAGGTCTTGTTTTCAAATTTATTATATTATATGTAAGTATTAAATCATGCATCAGCATGATATGTCTCCTTTAATGAATAATAAACCCATCATCCTAATTTATTCACTTTAAGTTACAGAAATCTCCTTGGGGATGACCAAATCTTAGCTTCCTACTCTAAAATGTAAGTTTATAAACCACATCTTTCATAAAATCTGTTGTTGCCTTGTGTTGTGATAACATCCATAATGGTTCTCTGTGGTCATTAATGCATGCTGAGACCTCAGAGCTACCTGTCCTGTGACTTCAGAGTAATTAAACCAAAATAGCATATTAAATGGACCATGAAGTGTGGCTCTGAGAGGGGAGTCAGGGGGGCTGATAGGGGAAGGGGTGTGTACATGTGTGAGTATGGAGGTGTGTGAAGGCATGTTGTTGAACCGGCACACTGTCGGCACTGGGGCAATTCAGGTTGATGTTGCACAACTGTATGATAAATGTTCTGAGGACTGAGGGGGGACAATTAAACCCTCTTCACCAATCACCTCCCCTGCAGCCTGTGGGAGAACACCAGGGGAATGCACCGCTCTCAGCAGCCCTGACAGCAGAGGACACACAAAGACACTCACATGCACACAAAACAGTCAGTTCTCCAGCTGTTTCTTCACAATGGTTTAAACATCAATAAAGGGCATGAGTGCAGGAAATGGAACCAGGCTGTAAGATTTGTTCTAGAAATTTAACCTTTGCTTATTTGGTATACCTGGCCATGCATGCTTGGAAAATTTGCTGTTCTTGCACTGTGTTTCAGGTAATAAGGAAATAAATATATTAAAGGTAAATGGTCAAACACACCAGGAGATGGGTAAAGCTGAGAGAGGTTTGTAACATTACAAACTTAAGAAGTTAGCTTCACAAGCAAAAAAAAAAAATGTTTTGGCAAAAGACTGTAACCATAAAGCCTGATGAAAATTTCTCAGAAAGTTACTGATAACATTTAGCTATTGTACACTATCATCAGATTGCTGCTTTTACATCAATTTTCTTGTTTTGCCACTCTCTCTTTTCTATTCTTCAGCTTCATTAGTCACTGTCCTTTGTCATTTCTTATGACAGTGAGAGACTGGATGTGTGTTGGCTGCATAATGGCTGAATAACTGCTGTGGCATGAGCCAATTTTCATTCAACACTTAGGTTTATTGGTCATTGCTGTAAGACTGATGGATGAGTTCTGTGACTCACATCAGGAGTCTGAAGAAAAGATG
Source organism: Scarus forsteni (assembly GCA_036419115.1). NCBI lineage: Eukaryota > Metazoa > Chordata > Actinopteri > Labriformes > Labridae > Scarus > Scarus forsteni. Next base: position 22,803,357 of record JAZDUH010000136.1, on the reverse strand, counting down.
ACTTGTCTTACTTTACCTGATGCTGCAAGCATTAGACAAAGTTTACATAACAAAAGTAATAAAAGGAAACATTTAAACCTTCCTTTAAAAGATATACATGAAGGGGTGTAATTAACTTTTTATCTCTCCATAATGAGATATCAAATAAGGCCCTTCTTCTCAATTCAGACCCATGTCAAAAAATGCTGTAATCAAAAGTTGTAAAAATAACAACTTGATGTCAGTGTGGACAGTTCATGTTGGATGTCATGATCATTTATGAGTAACATTTATTTAGCAGGTTTGAAAGAGTTTTTTTCACACATTTACATGTAGTTTTGCTTTATGTTTTTCACTGGGTCTTAGTATAAAAAAGTCGTATGAATTAAGAATGTATAAAATGTCAAATGTTAAGTTTTTCCAACAGTTTCAAATTGGAATTATGCCAGGAACAACAGGTTTTGATTGAAATATTACAAAGGGCATGACAGGGGATCAGCTTCTGCAAAGAGCATGTCTTAACCAGGCTACAACCTCTGGGGCTGAAAATGGGGACCCATGTGGAAGGGGCAAATCTGCAGTTCCTCAAGTGTCCTCTTGAGGCTGGCTGCAGGAACCCTGGAGGTGTTTTGACTGTGTGTGGGAAACAGATGGTTTCAACAGCCTGGTTAAAAATGCTTCTGTCTAAATATATAATACATACATATATCGTGCAGGGGGTGAATTGTTTTTATATTGTGCTGCTCATTTTTATTTGATTGAGGATTTCTGGCTCTGGAAATAGGGACATGATCGTAATAGCAGCACATCCACGCAGAGGTGCCATTGGTCTGACAGCCTTAAGACCCACCTCAACACAGCCTTTACATCTGTGAGTTGAGTGAGCTAAAATCTGGTTGGGATGATGACATATACAGTATGCAGTATGTGTCCTTTACTGGGCATTGGCAATGCAATAATAGCGTAATGCCTTACATTTCAAATACAGTAATATAATGTAACTAATTACGTTGAAATGACAGTAACAAGTAATAAATAATGCATTCAATTTTTTAAGTAACTTGCCCAACACTGATCATAACAAACATATCTGAAAGACACAAGTGTAAATTTTCCCTTTTAGCATACATGCTAGAATAAATAGAGATGGTTCTCAACAGGTCTTAATTAGAATAATTCCACTATATAGTTTCTGTTAAAGAGTTAGTATTTTTTAAGTTGGCTTTTTGAGGTACTTGTCAGTAGTCAGTTTGACAACTTGATGAAAGGTATCCCAGGACCTGACCTTCCAGTAACTTTAAGGAGATTGAGCTGAGAGTACCAGTAAGGTACACTGCTGTTGATGGACACAGTTATTTCATGTAATTTTGAGAGTTTTATGACAAAATACGCAACAAAACTAGGTTGAGTAAATCACAGATAGGGAGGTCATGCTAATATCTACATTAACAGCTATAATGATTATGAACTGGAATCGGGCTAATGAAATGGCCAAATAAGTGTTATTGTAGTTATTGAGGCTTTGTGACTCCACAGCAGCAGGCAGTCTCCACCAAGGTTCCCAGGCCACCTACAAGACAAGAGCCAGAGACGAGTACAGGAGCAACAAAAAAGGTTAACCTTAAAGATAGAGAGGGTGTCTGCCTCCTGAACTGTGGTCGGTAAATGGTTCCAGAGAAGAGGAGCCTGATAACTGAAGGCTCTACCTCCCATACTATTTCTAGAGACTGATGGTGCCACAAGCAGGCCAGCATTTTGGGAGTGTAATGTTCTAGAGGGGTTGTACGGCGCTACAAGCTGTTTTAGATAAATTGGTGCCAGTCTACTGGGAGCTTTATAGGTGAGAAGAAAAATCTTGAATTCTATTCTGTATTTTATGGGATGCCAGTGCAGAGAAGCTAATACAGGAGTAATGTGGTCTCTTCTCCTAGTTCTAGTCTGTACATGTGCTGCAGCATTGACTTGCTTGGACAGCCTGAAAGAAGAGAATTACAATAGTCCAGTCTTGAGGTAACACTTCCCACTTCTAGGGAAACTTCCTTGGTTATTGTCAAGTAACTGATACAACCCAATTTCAAAAATGCTGTTATATCCCTTTAAGCCAACACACAGAAAAAGCTCAGCCTAGGTCGGATACAGACCTCCAGTGAACCTTCTGACTCTCTTGCTCTATCGCTCACACACAAGTAGACATACACACTCTAGCAGACAGCAGTGGATTTGACATGGCTCTGAAGGTCACTGGCCATAAAACTAACTTTGATTCCCAGAGGTTTCAGTGACTTTCACACAGTCAAGTTCACTTTCCACTTTCACTTTGATGCACCAACCACTTATTTCCTTGGTACGCAATTGTGATAATCCATGTGCTCTATGTGTGGTGTTCAACATGGCAGGGATTACTGTCATAAGGGACAGCTGGATTCAGGAAGGAAAGGAACACTTTTCATGCCTGGCATAAAAAGACCCCCCACAAACTTAACATTCGTCCTCAGAGCTGCATACAGTCTGCTCTCTATAGGGATAATTCTGCAGATAGTGCTCAATATCTGGCGTAAATAGCTAAATGTTAAATTGTGTGAGGCTGGGTTTGGTAAAATGTTGATTCAGGATGCTTAACTTTTCCTGTGACATTTTCAGAGTGTGATTTCCTTTACTGTCAGTCATAAAATGGCACACGCTGCTCTGAGGTTTATGTCAATAGGTAACATAAACACATAAAATGTAACAGATTTGAATATTTTAACAGCACAAAGAACACTGAACCCATTGCCCTCAGCTTAGTCTCCAAACTCATCCTGATATTACAAAATCAGAGAAGCTTTTGACAACATCTCAAGATTAAAGGCATGTATACCTTAAAAAGCACAATTTTATTTAATTAAAGAAAACAACCAAACATGTTTGTAAAAATAGGCTGTGCCTGAGTTGTGTTTAGCTGGCTCAAAGGTTAATGAAGTGCTTGTTTGCTCGGCAGAGAGATACACTGATGCTCTTTACGGAAGAAGAGGCGTCTTACGCCTGAGGGGCCACCATAATGGCACCCCTCAGATCTCATTATCTGGCTTATTGATTGGTCATGGCCACCTGCCCCTCTACACACACACACACAAAAGATCAAAAATACACATACATGTGCCCCAATGACACACTATCACAAGCCCAAAGCTATTTTGGCACTTTTGACTTTAAAAATAAAGAATGTAAAACACTGTTATAATACCTTAAATTGAAAGGAACACTCATATGCAATATAATCTTTGTCAATCAGTATTAATAAGGTCAATATTATGATATAAAACAAATGTGCACTGAAATGCAATTAAAGGGAACGTTCAGGATTTTTGAAGTGGGTTTGTATGAGGTGCATATCAGTGGTAAATTTGTTAGCCTCAGCAATTCAGGGTAGCGCTAAAGAGTGATTGTTCATGAGACTTTAATATTTAATCTGAAATTGCAAAATGCATGTGATGTTGCCCAGTTTTATATTTAAAAGTGTTGCTTTAAAGGGCGGTCAAATAGCTAGCAAGGACACTATTGCAAGCTTATCTGATCATTTTTTAATTATCAATAATTTACACACATTCACGCACACACACACACATTACAGCAGTCATGAGGACCAACTTGACAACGTGGCTTTGAAGAACTTCTCAAACAAGGAGATACCACATGACACTATGCTTTGGACATATTGTAACTGCCTCTAAGTGGAACCGCTTTGTTGTAGTTTCATAGCAGCACAAAAAATGCTTTTTACTCTCACTGATTATGGTCAAGCTTAAAACGTTGTGAACAATAGATCTGTTTATTAAGAGTCACACCACAATGATCCTATTTTTTCTTTTTCTGCACTCCTTAATCTCAGCAATGATCAAAAACATAGGGAAAAAAATCATCTTGGCTTTCAGTCGAAAGAACCAGCACACTGCTAACTTCTGAGCTGGCCTACAAAAATATAGTTCTGTTTGGATTGTTGAAGTAAGCTAGGCTGCTCATCAGGATGTGCGTGTAAGGAGACTACTTTACCTGAGTCTTCGAGTCTTCTGTTCTGTGAACTTTACTTACCTTCTGCAGGTATGAACTGCTTATACAGAAGCTGCCAGCTTTGTTGATTGTATTACTGAACTGTATGCTCCAGCTTGGGCACAGAACCTCTGACTAGCATTGTCCACGCATTGAGCAACAAGCACCATTATACAGCAACTGAGAAGCATCTCGTAGAATCTCGTAACACCTTTCTGCTCTTGAGTACAAACTATGTGAACTGATGAGCAACAGGCAAGAGATGTTTCTTACTACTTTACATTACGTCATCCCTGCACCACTCTCTATGGAGAGGACAGCCATGGAAGCTATGCATTGCAATAGGTAGGGCCAAGAACTCAAAGTTATTTGATGAATTTACAGTGACAATGAAAATAAAATCAATTTGGGGGGGATTGTACATTGTGTTTGACACATTTTCAATGACTGCTTTTCTGCTAGTAAGTCCGTTCTACATCGGCATAGCTCAACCCTTGCATTCCTCTGTCTACAGCGGAGTAGGAACAAAACAAAGGGGCTTACTAACAAACATAAAAGAATAGCATTATTGTATTTAGGAGAAGTTGCAGTTAGGGCTGCTTGATTATGGCAAAAGGCAAAATCGCAATTATTTTAATAGATATAAAATTTTGAAACAGTAATACTCACTGATTTTAAATACATGAATCATGTACTTATATTAAACTTATACAGTTTTGATACCATCATTTTCAAACATTAAAGGCAATACACTGAAATTTACACTTGTAAAAATTAGAATACCTCAAAATAATGCTTATTGAAAAATGAAAAACAATCAAGATGTTGAACATGTCAAGTGGCAAAGTAATCATTTAATATCAATTACGAAATTTCCATAATGGTGGAAGGCAGTAACACAACTGTGCTTCCCAATCAGCAACCTCTAGTACTCAAAAAATAAATCAGGCGAAGAAGTGTAAAAACTGTAGTTCCTCAAGTGACTCCTTGAGAGTGAAACAAAAGCCCTTAAAGTCCCAAAAAGATGCAAACAGATCCTGTTACAACATTCAAACATGTTGCCAGTTTACAATGGAAATGTTTAGGTTTGGAAAGCTCTTTTTTTGATTGGCTGAGGCTGATCAACAGTGGCGGGCACCATAAACAACTTAGGTACTTGAGCAAAAGTATCCTCCTAGTCAATTATAACTTCAATAAAAGTAGGAGTTGTATCTAGAAAAATAGATGGTAATGTCCACGTTTTTGGACATCTCTAGCAACGCTTCTATGTACATAGAAAAACATCACTTTATCCTTACATCTATTGCAAAGGCCTCAAATGCTGGGATTAATTTTTAGCATTTCTGCTTAAGGTTTTATACACGCTGTATGTAGCCTATATACTCACACTTTAAACATCTCTTTATGTACATGTGTAAATGTGAGATCTGCTGCATGCCTTCTCCTATTCTACAAGTAATATTTCCTCTTGAGGATTTTCTTTCCATGCATATGGTTTATTTCCAATAAACAAAGAAAAATAGAATAATAAACTTTTCCTGTTTTGGAATTCAGAAAAAAACTTTGAGCTTTATAACTAAGATAATAGCATGTGATAGCTGGAAATCTCTATTCTTACACTATTATCCTGTATCTGATTAAAGTATGGAATACATTATTTCCTTTACTTGTTTTTTTTTATTCACATCTAGGGAAATATCAAATTAAGGTAGGGAATTTGATTCAACAAGCAATATATGAGCTACCCATTCAATTCACAGCCTATTCACATTTGAAAACACGTGCACAAGACATTAACACAGTCCACACCTGTAATGTACTTGCATAAGCATACTGTCCACTTCACAGGGAACAAGAATGCACCCCACTCACACACACACCCACACTCATCCACACTAATGTACACTTAATAATAAATGGACAATTTCAGCTCTCATTGTGAAACTGCCATTATGTTCCAGGAGAAAATTGCTCTAATTAGAATTAGCACAGTGACAATAGATGTTCGTCCACGTTGGCTTTCAGAGGTAGGAACACATTAACAAACCATCTAAAACAAATTTGAAGCATTATGGCTTGAACTATCTGGGGAATGTGTGACATTGACCAAACTTTTTCCATGTCAGCTCAGAATTAATAAAGGGGGAAATAATTCAAATAATTCCAGCCTGGGATGATTTGCGAACAATATCAACAGGAAACAGCTTTGATTGCCAGAATTTGCCCTCTAGACACTGCTAGAGAAAAAATTGAAGGTCACACAGTGGTAGCAGTAGTTTTGTGTAAGAGTTCAGTAGGGAGAGAAGAGGCTTTAGTCTGCAGCAGACAAATATCTCCAAATTAAGCATCCAATAAGCTCTTATGGCTTGGCAAAAATACAAAAAAATGTTCCAGGGTGTGGACTGGCAATACACACCTAGTCATTACACATCCACAATGAAGGTGGATCTTTAAAGACCATAAAAACAAGAGCACAAACCTTTACATGTGGGACTCTTTTGTTACCTCTGTTTCCTACCTGCCTTAGGCTCAAGCCCCAGTCTGCTTCACAGGGGGTAAAGGTGAGGAAACCTGCACTAGTTGCACCTGGCAGTGGGATGCAGGGATGAAGCAATGGGAGCAGGTGGCACAGCTTGTACAGATGCTGTTGGTTTCTTAGAACATGGATGCCACAGAAACTAGAGAGCAGGGAGGCGGGCTATGAAATGGAGATATAGGAGTTGAAAAGATAAAGACTATGATTGAACTGCTTTTACATTTGATTGATCACTGAGGTCTGATTATCTGAGTTGAGGATTAGAAACTCTTAGGTTGGAATTTCAACTCAGGAGGTTGGGCAATATACTGTTAGCCCAACTTTACCATAACTGGAATGTATGTTACCAATGTGTACTCAAATAGCTACTTAAAAAAAAAAAATCCTCCAATGATGTCACCAGGGGTATATCAACTCCCCAAGATGGGAGACAATCCCCCAGTGGCCTAGCTCCAGTGGAAGAAATGCATCTAAGAATGCCTGTGCACCCACAGTAAACATAAAAGCATAGCACTAAAATGACAAAATTATTATCCACTTCCAAAGAGGGTGTGGTCAGACACAGCTCACAAGAAGAAAACATTCTGACTTTAAAGCAGCTTGTTCTAAGAAAAGCTTAAACAAAATAGTTATATGCATGCCAAAATCGCATTGGGCAATAAATCAAAAACATGGTCTGGAAACATTAGAACCAGTGAACAGCTGTTGATAAGGAGCAAAACATACTACCTCTAATGCAGAATTATTACCTAAAACTACTTTCATATGTGCATAACTTAGCCTCACTGTTGGGGTCTGCATCATAACACTGTTATATATTGATTGATTGTAGGTAGTTTATCGTAGTATTCCTGATTTGTGATCATACTTATCAATGTGGTGTGCTTAGAAGGTTTAGATAGAACAAAGCAAGAGCAAAATTGTGAAGTCACTCGATACAGCATTCATTTAATGAGCAAAAACCTTGAAATCAACATTCAAGCAACAAAGAATACACAAAAAAGTTTAAAGTCTGAAAATATTTGAAGACACACGAGAAATGATTTATTTCAACATTGATGTTAGCACCAAATAACGATATTCATTAAAGAAATTAACAGGAGTTATAAAGTGAAGAGCAGAGAAAAAAAGCAAGGTCATTTTTAAATGTGAAACTTAATAGGTTTGGATACAAATGCTTTCTAATTCTTTCTAGAAGCCTGATTTTTTTTTTTTTGCTCAGTCTATCAATCCTCTTTTAATATCTTTAAGATCTTGCTCACTGCCTGATCCAAGACTGGTCTGAATTTTTTGGAGAAAATGAAAATAAACGGATTGTCGTAAACCCACCCAAAAGACTGCTCTCTGACTATCCAATATCAGGGCTTGCTACTTAGCCAAAAACAACAAAACTACAACAGTAAACATGCAGTGACAGACTGAGCGTGTCAAGTAACACTCAAATAAGTACATAGCAACAATAATAAGAAAGATGTACGTAGTTTTCACTGATAAATACGATCAGCTTTAAGGCCATCTTTTCACACTGCCTGCCTGCATAGCATCCTGATGGTACACGTCCTCACCTGCTGGAACTGATTACCTCCATCAAGGAGGTTATGTTTTTGGGAGAGTTTGTTTGTCTGTCTGTCTGTCTGCCTGTGAACAAAATAACTCAAAAAGTTATGGATGGATTTTGATGAAATTTTCAGGAAATGTTCAGCATTGGAAAAGGAAGAAGTTATTCAATTTTGGTGTTGATCCGGATCACTGTCTGGGAACTGTGCTGCTTGGCGGAGGTCTGCGCTCTCTGAGAGCTTTTCTAGTTAAAAGTGCAGCGCAGTTGGGTGTGGCCCAGCTTGACACACCCGCAATTATGTCAATGTTATATTCCCTGCCTGACACTGATTTGCTTTCTTCAATGAAATAATCTCAACAAAGTGCTGTATTTTGAAACCACCATGGAAACTTTACTGTTCTGGGTCAATTTTACTAGGCTGAAATTAACACAAGGGTTAATGCGGACGCTGTTGAAATAAGACTTACTGCGTATATCCAACAAACTAACATGGGGCTGCACTGCTGGCATGTGTTGGAGACAGATTGAAAGTGGAAACAGACACTGAGAGGGCATAGTGTGTTAGGAAGGGGGTGCAGACGGACTGTGTGAAAATCAGGGTATAGACTTGAAATTATGTGTCTAAAATTCTGTCACGTAACCATAGTTTAGTATGGAGGGTAATCAGGTTAATGTACAGTATGCATAGACTGTTGTGTAGCTTGGCAGTAGGCTATGTTGGTATGTGGTTTTGGACTTAAAACATTTTTGTATTTCCACAAAACTACTGTAACAAACCTCTGCATGCAGAACTAATTTGCAAAGCTGATGTTGGTTGGATTTGTAGAGAAAATGTATGCATGCTAAAATTTTCAAAGTTGATCCAACATCCTTCCAAGCACCAGCAAGAGTTAACCTCTGGAAGGCGGAGAAGCACATGGTCAAAATCTACCCTTTACCCCCCAGACAGCATGGCCCTACTGGTAGTCCGAGCTCTTTCTCCTTAAGGGTACAACTATTGGGAGACCTTTGAACCACTTCACTGATTATTGTCAAGTTTACCACACAACTTAAAGAGTAATGCAATATCCCTTTAAGTGGATGTTGTTACTAGTGGACAACAGTGATTTTGACTTGGCAGAGTTACTCAGTAAACATCACATAGAAAAGATAGATTTTCTTAAACCAGTCCTCTAATGGTAGACGAGGTAGACGTTTTGTCTTTCAGGGGTTGTGATGTGTCATGTTTTTAACAAACGCTGCACAAAGTGTGATATTTAGCCATCGTTGTGTTGAGACCACTTTTGTGATTGGCTGTGCGCCCCCAGGAGGAGGCCGGAGTGGGTGGGGAGCTCGGAGAGACTCTGCCTGTTTCCTGTCGGGTTTCTCAGAGAGGAGACTCCCACATCAGGGTAAGCAGCGGAGGACACAGCTGCGCGAGGAGCAGAGGAGCAGGTGGAGGCACGAGCGCATCATAAAGTTTGAGGCTACAGCGGATGCACGCACGAGACACTGACTCAGGTTTGTGCCTGCATTTATTTACTGTCATGATTTCTGAGTCACTGTGCCCTCGGTAATAAGGCTGTATTCATTTAAAGAAACGATAAACGCCAAAGATAAACTACAGCAGCATCGCTCTGTTGAGGCAGTGATGATAAACAGCTGAGAGGAACTGCATGCATGTCTTTCCTGTTAAAACAAACTGTTGACAAATGGCGAACTGTGACTTAATTCATTGTGGCTTTATGTGTGTCAAACTTTGTGAGTTTGTTTGGTTCAGTCAACTGTGTTGGTTCACATGCAAGTTTTTTTTCTTTTTTTTTGGAAACTTCAGCATGATATGGGAAACAAAAGCGGTAAAATGTTAGACATATAGATATAGTAAGACATCTATAAAACGAGTTAGGGAAAAAAAGTACAGTCTAGCCAAACATAATATTCAATACAGTTTTTATAGGTGGAAATGCCTTATTTGGTGTCTAATGGCAATGTATAACGGAGAAGCAGTTAGATTCATGTTGCAAACAGACATTTAAGAAGTAGAGCTGGACAAAATTGACCAAAAATTCCATTTTAGAATTATTTAGCTGAATGGCAGTACAGGCCAGTTTTGAAGAGCAATAGTGTCAGGTTTGAGAAAAAAAAGTGTATTTTTTTCAGAAAGAAGTGGAAGAATTAAGTCTAGATGGCAGGGGTAATGTTAAAACACATTGTTGAGAATGACATTGAAATGTGACAGAAAAAGTCCAAATGTAGAGCATAATACTGCGATTTTAAGAATACAGTTGAAGTTAAATGTTTTTGGTAAGCTTGAAGAATTATTTTGAGAATTGAGCTGACTTTATGATGCTAGGCTAGACATCCTGATTATTATTTTTCTCTTTAAAGAATCAGGTCTAATAAAACAATGGCAAAAGTAATAGGTATCCCTTTGTGAAATATAAAGGTAAGGATGCATGATTTTAGGTTTTGCCAAAATTTGATATTCCCATATATCTAGCTCATTAATTTCTATACTAAACTAATACAAATATTTATTAAAGGGCACAGAGCTTCCACTTAACTAATCCCCTGTTGATAATGTATTTCTGTCAGAAACAGATCCAGGTGCTAAAAAAACATAATTTTCTGTTTTAAATTGTACTTTTGATTTATAAATGTGGACATTCAAAGATGTTGAGTTAAACTTGTGGTGCATTCATGTTCTGCTAAAATTACAGCCAAAATAAAGGATAATTATGGCCAATAGGTGCAGCCTAAATATCAGCTGTACATGCCTACAAAATATCACACATGTGCCAATCACAAAAATAAGCTTTTTAAAGGCTTTTTTTCTGCCCATACCAAATTTTTCTCAGGCAAATTTGTGAATCCACAAAATAAGGACATTAAATAGTGATTCCTGCTCAATTAAATTAGGTGATAAAATCATTATTTTCAACATAAGTTATCATACAAGTAATAACACATCATGGTCAGTAAGCGTTTTACTGTTAAATGATTTTATAGTGCCCTGCATCTGTGAAATATTAAATTAACATCAGCATAAACTACGTCAGTGTTCCGAACATACACTGTATTTGGGTGGTATGGTGTTGGGGGGGTATGTCGGCTTTGTTCCTGATTTTGTTGGTTTATTTTTGAGTGTTTCATTTTTTTGACCATTTTCAGCAGCTGCACATTCTGTTTAGAGTGAAAATTACAGCACATTTGATCCAAATTATGTGGTTGATGTCCTGTTTGTACAGCAGGTGAGCCACAATTGGGAATGTTTTATTGTAGATAGATATATACGTATGTCTCAACAAGAGGTTAAGATTGCAGAAAAAAAAAGTATATATATATATATATATATATATATATATATATATATATATATATATATATATATATATGTATATATATATATATATATATATATATATATATATATACATATATACATATACATATATACATATATACATATATTTATGACGGGGGAGGGCTGGACATGGACTACAATACCAAAAATCCTAAAGCAACCAAAAGCAATTCAGCAGCTCATCGTCATTTGCAGCACATAAAAAAGTGAACACATCACAAAACACAAAGACATTAAAACAAAGTTAGAAAGGTCAGTGTATGAAAAAGCCTCCAAACCTAGAAAAACATTTATATTGACATAAATTATATTAGCTTGCTCTAAATCTCTTTCAAAAATTGAAATCAGTTTATCTTAAAAAAAGATATATCTTAGTAAGAAATGCTATTTAATTATAACAAGGAAATTGTTTGTTGAACTGAAATCCTTCTTGTTTTTTGGCCTTCAGAAAGGCACCTTCATTTCATGAACCATTATGAAGATGTTGTGCTCTTCAACCACCCAAAAGTCAAAGCATGTGATGCATTTATCCCAAAGAGCCAGCATAACACAAGTTAATTCAAATGAGAAATGTCACTCAGGGAAGAAATCATTTTCTGCATAATATACACGGACTTCAGTTTGCTTCTCCAGGTTTGTAAATGATGCTGATTGGAAAAATATACCTATCAGTGAACTACATTGTATCTGTGATGGACTGCTGTCATCTATTTTGTAATGTGATGCTGCCGGGTGGAGGTACAGGCCGTGGTCGATCCTTCACCTTATCACCATCAAACCAGGTCTGTGAAATCTGTGCCAGGCGTGAGCTGCACTTCCTGGCGTCCTGCATCCGCATCGTCTCACTTTACATTGACAACTGCTGAATAATTAAGCATGTGTTGTTAACAGTAATGAGTAATCCGAGTTTTTTTTTTTTGCTATCTGGAATCTGCTGGAGGTCGCTGAGCAGAGGACAGAGGTCATGTGCTGTTTTTAGACCAGTTTAAGCTTCTGGATGAAAATGTAGCAGATACCCTGAAGCGGAGATCTGGTCAGCTGTGCCTGTTGACAGAACAACACAATTGTTCACAGGCCCACATTTCCAACGAGGTTAGTTAGCCTTTTTGCCATTTCTACAAGTTTTTTTTATTTATTCATTCCCTTTATTCAGATAACCTTGAATTACTGACAGCATAAGGCTGTTTGATGGAAGTTAACTTTATCAACCTGTTAAGAGCACTTGTCTCTTGATAGGTGATGCAACGCTGACACCTTTTTTATATTTGAATACTAATGAAACTCTTTCCTCATCTCCCAGAATTCCTGTCTTTTTTCAGAACAAGCAAATACTTTAGACCCAAGTGTGAGAAAATTTTAATAAAATGATTAAAGACAATGAATGTTTTTGTATGAAACTTTCTTTAATTTTAAGCTGCTTAAAGCATAAGAAGAAAGGGATGTGCAGATGCTCTGAACCAACAAAACCATAAACATCACAGTATTTGGTTCATGAAACAAGTTTTTGAAAATTTTAAACATTTATAAAAAAGGCAGTTAATTTATGAGTAGAATTGGTTTGTTTCACTTGTCAATATAAAAAGAAATATCCTTTGTTGTTTGTACATTCTTGTATGTACAAATTGTAAGAACATTGGGATAAATTGAGTCAGAACAAGATTTTATTACATTTAAAGCCACATGAATGTCCAGGTATTTATTTCAAGTTGCAAGAAAACATGAAATGCTAAGTAAACACATGACTTTATCATGTTTTGTTTTAGATTTCCTGCAATGAAAAACCCAAGATATCACTTGCACTAATTTTGGTCAAATATTCCTTCTTAAAAAAGCTGATATTTATGACTTAAGTGTGATAAAGTAGATGAGAGAAGTAGACGCACTCATTAAAGTTAAAATGCATAGGTTGTATCAGTGTCCTTTAATCAGTACAGTGTGCATCATACTGGATTCAAAAGACAACTGAGCTTTTATTTTCAGTCATGTTTTTCACGATATTCCATCATGATTTGCTCGAAAGGACCGCCATATTCTATCTTCATAAAAAGTTGCATTGCTAACTGCTACTGCCTCGTGGGCTGCCAAATTTGAACATTTTGAAGCAGATGCCCCTCTCTGCTAATTAAACATAATAAAAAGGAAAGACTATTAAAATGTAAATATTGATCAAAATGAAATGAATTGTCTAAACTTGGATTTGGATTGTAAAATGCATACCTTGATAGTGCCTCCTTGACAAATGTTGGGTCATCATGGTGCCACAGTATACAGAAACAAAGAAGGATATAGAGGCCATGGAGTAGCTGAAACAGCTCGTCAGTTCAGAGGTTAGTTCAGCCACACAGCGCTGTGTGGAGAGACACAGACTGCAATGGCGGTCCTTTCGAAGCAAATCATGATGGAATATCGGTGAAAAACATGAGTTTTTGGACGATTAATGCAGTTTTTAGGAGCGGCGATCTATGCCCTACGGGCTACCATTATATCGGTGTCCGCTGCTCGATTTTGGATCTAAATATCTCCCGAAGCACCGTTTGCATCAGGAAAGCCTTCTGGGTGAGTATATTGTTGTTCTTCATTCTATAAACAATGTAAAAGCTGCAGGAACCGAACTTTTCCTTTAAGTGTGATAAAGTAGATGAGAGAAGTAGACGCACTCATTAAAGTTAAAATGCATAGGTTGTATCAGTGTCCTTTAATCAGTACAGTGTGCATCATACTGGATTCAAAAGACAACTGAGCTTTTATTTTCAGTGGTGAGTTTGAGTTTAAGGTGCAATTTTAGGTTACAGTTTAACTAATGAAATACGGCATATTCTATCTTCATAAAAAGTTGCACTGATAACTGCTACTGCCTCGTGGGCTGCCAAATTTGAACATTTTGAAGCAGATGCCCCTCTCTGCTAATTAAACGTAATAAAAAGGAAAGACTATTAAAATGTAAATATTGATCAAAATGAAATGAATTGTCTAAACTTGGATTTGGATTATAAAATGCATACCTTGATAGTGCCTCCTTGACAAATGTTGGGTCATCATGGTGCCAGAGCAACAGCAAAGAAGGATATAGAGGCCATAGAGTTGCTGGCTCTCAGTTTGTAGCTTTTCGTAGCCGTGAGTGGATAAGTTTTGTACTGGGGATAGTTCCAGGCAGAAAAACTGCATACTGTTAGTTGCAGAGGGAGTTTGGAAAGTCAGCAGCATATCATAGCTGACCACAGGAGGCATTTTATTTCCATGCTGGACATGCCATTCTGTTGTGGTGACACCCTGACTATTCAGTGTTTAAAAGTATCTCAATTGTTTTACTTTAGGCTTTGTTTTCATCGCAGCTCACTTAAACCCTCAGCAGAGGTGATGTGAAAAATGCACCAGGTAACAGGTACAATCCCATGGAAGAAAAACAATAAACTAGAGAAGGAGAATGGAGAGTTGAGTGGATAGCAGATAGTGGAAATGCCTTACAGGAGAGTAACTTTTCCCTCCTTACAGAGAATGTGCACACTATATTGAACTATTGACCTACATCATCATTTGTCATTTCGACAAACAGGAGAGATTTGACATTTTCTGCCCCATTCATTTAAATAGTGCACACAAAAATAAAAAGCACACAATTACTTTAACTCCAGTAACCTTTTCAACAGTAGATTTGTTATTTCTGTTGTTTTTCCTTGAAATAATCTGTTTCTTTTCCTGCATGCTTGACTTAGTTTTGTCAGATTTCCTCAGGTGGCTGTGTCACATGACACAGAGATGACATTAAACATTACGCTTATTCACAGAACTAAACTACGTAATATTCAGAAAAAAACAGACTGCTGCTTTGAAAGCAATTTACAAACCACACACCCAGTTTTGAAAAGGTTCTTGGGCTTGAGTAACATGTTTGTTTTATAATATGTTCAGTTCAGATGAATGGTGCTGGAAATTTTAGGACCTACCTATTTACCACAGAATCCAAGTAATCATGGTGAGTGTATTGTAATATTTTTGAACACACTGACTACAAAATCTTAAGCACTGTTATGGATCTTGTGGAAATGTCACTTTAAACTGAATTTTAAAAACACATGTAGGGAGACACACCAAAGAAAAAAGTTGCAAAACTAACAAAGCATCCATTAGACATCATTTCCTAAGTATGTCAAAAACAATGGCAGCCAGCACAGGAATTCATCTTTTAAACTTTGAAGTCTTTGTGTTTCTTTGTACGACATACATGAAAATGCACAGCAGTTACTTCTAGTGGAGTTGAAATGTAATATATTTTTAACATCATTAGGATTCTGTGGCTAATTGGGTCATAGACCACCCTCATTTTACCCCCTCTGATTGATAAGCAGAACGTTAATGGTAAAACCAACCGTGTCAATGAGTGATGACCTGTAACTAGAGGAGAGTCGGAATGGAAAGAGAAACCCCGGGCGGGTTTGCCCACAAAGCCTCTCTCACTGCCCATTCAGGAAATACAGTGTTACATGGAGCACATTAGTGAATCAGGTTCTCCAGCACACAGCTGTCTTACTGTCTCTGACCATCTCTGTTATTACCTCTGATATCTCATATCATTTAGTCAAGAGCTCTATTACTCTGTCCAGGCCTTTGAAAGCAGCTGAGTGAGGAGGTAAAGTGTCTCTGCTGCGTCGTTCTGACTGACACAATTTAAATTTCATGCTGCACACTTCAGTTGTGAAATGACTTTCTCACACTGAGGCGCAGAAATCACCTGTGCATTTTGTGGCACTTCAGTGTATTGCCCCAGAAATAATGGCAATGTCACACCGAGCGTGATTCAATTTGGCTGTATATAATGTGGCGACATAGAACTGGGGGTCGTACACATCATATCTGCTGTCATATGAACACACAAACCAGCAGGAGGGCAAAGTGGGAAAACGTCTCGGTGCGGAGGACACGCAACCAAGTCATCAGCGCTGGACAAGTGAGAGTGAGGCAATCCTTTGAGATGTCACTGTTTGATTTCCTGTTGAAGATTGGTCATCAAATATTCATCAAGCCCATAATCTACTTCTCTGATACCTGACACAGTACCCACGATTTATTGTCTCAGTAGCCCCTTGTAGATCTTGAAGTAGCTCCCAGCACAAGTCTATTGACTCCAGTGAAAGAGCAGAGGAGGGCCCATTCACTCATCAGATGGAAATCTGCTGATGGACCATGAAGTGTGCGAGATAATCTCCCCTTTCTTCTGTCCCTGGATGTGTTTCCTTTTTTTCTGGCGAGTAAAGCTTTAAGACCCCACCCAGCCCCCTCCTCCCCCCACCCCTCTGTAAGCTCAGTAATAAAATCAGCTGAACAGACGAACTTCTCCCCGGCAAGGTGATATGTCCCTGTCTTTGTGATGACTTTTCCTCTGTGTATAATCCGTGCTTAGGAGTCCAACTGGTGTCTCCAATTGTCAGCGAGGATCAGCAGCACCATGCTGAGCCAACTTATTTCAGCTCAACTATTTGAATCAGCACTTTGAGGTATTGTTGAGTATTTAAAGCTCTCTTCTCACTTTGAAAGGTGGGGCAGATTTTCACAAGGGTGCTAACCAGCATTGCCAAGTCTGCTTTTTACAAGCAACTTTGAGCTTGCTTTTCTGCCAGGTTGCCAACAAAAATTCTCGGCACCTCTTTATTTTCTTAGCTGTTCTTAGGCTTGTCTTGCTGCCTGGCCTGTTTCTCTTTCGGCTCTCCTTAAAGAGTTTTGGCAGGGGTGCATCTACTCTAGAAATTTTGAAAACTGTCAAGATTTGTGATAGACATTGACAGGGCTGGCGGGGCTGAGGAATAAAATATGGCTAACCACTCTTCATTCCATCTTTATCAGCAACAGCATCTTACAGTTATATGCTGCCTTTGTGTATCTAATAACTGACACAAAAATCAGACATAGACTCACAAACAGGGCTTTTAGCAAGTTGCCAGCCAAATAACCGGCAACTCCTTCAGTTACTGACTGCCCATTTTTTCCTGTTGTTCAACATATATTTTCCAAGTTTACATTGCTCCCAGATGCTTGAGTTCTGTTTTTTTTAATTAAAAGTTTTCT
This sequence comes from Scarus forsteni, assembly GCA_036419115.1. Classification (NCBI taxonomy): domain Eukaryota; kingdom Metazoa; phylum Chordata; class Actinopteri; order Labriformes; family Labridae; genus Scarus; species Scarus forsteni. The sequence continues at coordinate 22,785,855 of JAZDUH010000136.1, read as the reverse complement.
GTTTCAATCAATCAATCTTTATTTGTATAGCAGCAATTCATAACAAGTGTTATCTCAAGACACTTTACAATAGAGCAAGAACTCTTCATTTTGTGGATACACATATATGCATAGATACATATATACATATAAAGATACACATATACATATATATATACAAATATGTACATCCAACACCCAACATGAATCCATATAGCCAATCATGAACCCCTCCATCATGGCGGCAAGAAAAAACCTTCTGTTAAGCAGCAGGAAATCTTGAATGTGGATCCCAGTCTCATGATGAACAGCAAATCCACACGATGCTGTGTTGGGTGTGTGGGCAAAGGAAGGGAGGTAAGAGGAGACAAGTGAACTAGAATAAGAACTAAAGTTAGTGACAGGTTCATGAACACAGACATGTCATCTGATTTATTAGAGATTAGCCTCTTGAGATGCTACATCTCATTTTCAGAAGGGTCCTCATGTCTGAATGGTTGTGGTGATCATTTTACAGAAGTATAATCAATGATATTCTTACAGAAAATAAGAATTCATGGTACTGATGAACTCATGGGTGCCCAGACCACAAGTGCATCCCTACCATATTTGTCTCCATTAAGTATAAATGTGTTAAAGGTCTATTGAGATGTGACATTCCATTTTCAAGAGGGACCCCATGACTATGTGGTAATAAAAAAATAGATACTGTAGGTGTATTGATCATGGATAGGGAGATCATGCTAATATCTACATGAACAGCTATAATGATAATGGGAATGGAATATTCCTAATAAAATGGCCAACTATGTGTCATATCTATAATGTTTCTTGTTTCTTGCCCAATAATCAGCTCTGGCACTAAATTTTAGCATACTTATAAACACCTTTGTTTCAGCCCTACTCAAAACAGACATCATGAATCTTTGTGTGAATGCATTTTCAAATGGATGTTTTGAGTCTTCATTTTCAGCATGGTGGATCAGGCAACCAAAGGAGAAAAGAGGAAGGGGTTATGTAGACTATGACTAGACTAATTTTTACAGTAAAGAATAAATGTGTGATTTGCCTCATAAAGGTCCTTTGAATGTCACGATTTGGAACATAACTAAAAATGCTACTAAATTCAGTTAAACTAAACCAGGCCCACTGACAATTTCATGTGCCTGTTATAATGGCCTTCCCATAAATAGCACTCCCACTACACATAGTACAAATCCCACAATGCACCGCAATAGTTGCCATTCAGGTCGAGACCTGTGCACCAACACCTCCTCCCACTGCTTTATCATCCCACTGATCAGTGGTGCATACATTGGTCAGACATAAACGTGATGTGAAATTTCATATTTCTGTTTAAACATAGTAAGCTTTAAACTGTTAAATTACTGTCAGTCCTGTCTGGTCCATTAGACTTTGTTACCTCCGCCAAGGAGGTTATGTTTTCGGGAGAGTTTGTCCGTCCGTCCGTGAACAAAATAACTCAAAAAGTTATGGATGGATTTGGATGAAATTTTCAGGAAATGTTCAGCATGGGAAAAGGAAGAACTGATTCAATTTTGGTGTTGATCGGGATCAGCGTCTGGCCGCCATGGCGAAAAATGTGATTTCTGTTAATAACTACTGAACTAAGATAGATATCATTATGAATCCAGTTGCTAATGGTCATGGTCAAGGAATCTAAATATTAGGGCTGGACGATTATGGTAAAAATAAGAATCCCGATTATTTTAAGTGATATTGAAATCACAATTAATATACACAATTATTCATTTATCAAAAAACTTCAGTATTGATTTAAACACAACTTTAAAGAACCAGCAAGCGGCACATACAGTATTATTGATCCACATAAGTCACACACACTCGCTGTGGCTGCACGTGGAACACAGAAGCGCTATGAAGCGCAGGAACTTACATACACGGCACTCCACACTGTGTGGCATATTAATCGTTTTTCTCCGATTATAAAGTTTTTGTGATTGTCAGATGGCAAAATTAAAATCACGATCAAAATCCGATTCATTGTCCAGCCCTACTAAATATTTAGATGAAATAAAGGTTGGAGTAATATTTATGGTCAAAGAGACAATATGGCTGAGGACTGTGGCGCTGGCGGAGGTCTGCGCTCTCCGAGTGCTTTCTAGTTTTATTTGCAATATCAACATCAGTTCATTGATCAGCTGTTAAGACAGTAGGCTTTCTTTAACGCTGTAAGTAAGGCTGCATGTTCAGGGGTTTCAGTTGTTCAATCCAAGATCTAAAGAACCATGTAGCTATGTTTGACTTGTTTCATAGCCTGAGTTGCTTGTTTCGCTTGCATAACCTGGAAACTCTGAATTTGCTGTCCAAGGGTGTTGACCACCGCTGACTGAAAGGCATTGTTCGGCATCCTCGCTCATGCTCGCTCTGGCGCCTTCTGTAATTTCCTCTTACTGTGTATGACAGGATTTCTTATTTTTTTGTGCTGACTCATTGCCCTGCCACCATGGTGTTAAGCGGGTGTTGAGTGGGCAGGGCATGTAATATATATGGCCTTCATCACAGGCAGGCTGGCACGGGCTCTGTTCAGTCCCTGTAGACTCTACTGATCGCTGCCTGAGGGAAAGAAAGTGCTGTCCTCGGACTTTAAGACTGCTGACATTTCCCTACTGAGCCCCCCACTTAACACACACACTCTCCCTAATCTTATTTCTCTTTCTTTCTCTCCCCACCCCATGATTTTTTACTGTCCTCTTACCTTCTGATGTATCTGCTCGATGCCACCTTGTGCTCCCTGGGTAACTGAATGCAGGCGTGAATCAGAGCCATTAGCGTTTTGCTTTCCACATTCTCTCTTTTTTCCACAGTTTCTCTCGCTCTTCTCTTACCTCATCTCTCACCTGACATCCTCTAACCCCCCCTGCCCAGTCTTTAGCCATTGTGACAGCAGCAGGGTGTCTTTTCAAGGTGAATTATAGGTTTGGCTGGACCATATTCATCATTTACACCCTCATCTTGTCCTTTCTGTAGCCATTTTTCTGAATTTATGCCCATTATTTCTGGAACAAAACTTTTTATTCTCATTTTTTGCACAGTCTGACTCGTCAAACACACATCTGACCCTTCCTTCACCCTAGCCTCAGTGTTATTATGTTATACCAATAATTTATCAAATTAATGCAGGGTAGTTCTGGATATGATTGTACTAACATTTATCCATCCTGACTTAAGGAATTGCCTGCGAAATGATGAAATTGATGGTCAGATATGACAGAGTTCAGTAAGGACGGTGCAGATGAACAGACAAGGAGGTTTTTTCTTGCTGCCTGTCAGCCTGCATGCATCAGTAAGTCATATGGCTGGAAGAGAAAAATATGTTTCAGGACTGTCTTGCCTTTGAGTCATCCCCTGGGGTGCCAGATAACAGAGAAAGAAATCACATCCAGAGCCAGAAACATGACTGAATGAAATAAAATGCACACCAAGGCTGGCTCCGTGAGTGTGCCCATTTAGTCTTTTTTATTGCAATTTTATTGCCATTATTATTAGTAGTCATATGCTGACTTTATGGTGCACAGAGCGGCAGAGTACTGAGAATACGAGTCGTGACGGTCAAAGGTCTCGGCAACAGGTCTCATGAGCCCATGAGGTAATGCCAGAAATAAATTCAATCCAGATCAATTTTTGTGAGCCTCAGAGTCATAGAAAGTCCAGAGAAAGCTTGGGGGAATTTTAGAGCATCAGCCATGCCATTATTAACATAAAAAAGAGTGATTTTATATATAAAGTTAAAGTACCCCAGCACAGAACACATCGGAAAAAGGCCTGGCTGTGCGAGCATGTTCTTCTTAGTGTGACCATCTCAAGTTGGAGTCTAATGCGTGTCAGTAATGTGTGTAACACTGTTTTATTTCAGTGATAATTGAAAACAGTGATGGTCTGCTACCAACTCTGTCCTAGCTGGCAGTTTGCAAGTAACTTTCCTTTTTAATTATGCAAGATATTAGACTTTGCTGGTGTGCCATTATTTTCGAACTCATTATCATTGATACCAATGCCTGTTTTTTTTTTTAGTCAAAAGCACAAGCTTCAGCTAAACTTAGATTAACCTGTTCTTTTGATAATCTGTTATTGTTAGAAACAGTGTTTAATGTGGACATTATTTCAGACACTTGACCAAAAAATCATGTATGAATTTCATGGACTTTGAGATTAGAGAATTTAGCATGCTGGACTGAACTCACAGTAAGGTCTGATATATCAGATATAGGTCTGTTTTGTGATCCAGATGTACCAGACTGATTCCTTTAGAAAAACCCTAAAAAAGTTACGTTGATTTTATTTTTATTTTTCTTAACAACTTCGAAAATACTATCATCTAATCAGGATAATCTGACAGAAGATGAAATTATTCCTTGATTATTGTCAAATATAAAAAGGAGCAGATTGAACATAACATAAATGTCTGTTTAGGAGGTGAACTGTACATCTACCACCTACTGTGTGCATATAATATTTGTGTCAATACCCTCCCGCTCTTACACATTATTTTTCCTGAATAAGCCAGATTCTTAATTAGAAATTGTGATAATACATCTTATACATAAAGCTTAATAGCTTAAGGCAGAAATTCAGTATTAGTGGAAAAGCAGAGTTTAGACAAATCTCTATGCTGACCCTTCAGGGTGTCCTGATACCAGCCTTTTACTTTGTAGACTGATTGGCTCATTTGGGTCCTCTCTGGCTGCATGCTGTAGGCTGTCAGAGAGGGTGACAATACCAGCTGGGAGAAAAGACAGATCAGGAGAGGAGACCCTGCCCCTTCCCTCCCCTCCTCGCTGGGGGTTGGGAGTTCTGATCCTCCTTGTCGTTTTTGGAGGGACTGTACGTCATGCAGCAGAGAAGCTGACCTCTCTGCTTAGCTTCTCAAACTAAATCTGGCCTCTCTGTGTTTTGTAGGAACAGAAATCTTGTCGTGTACAAAATGAATACAGATCTCAAATCTTTTTCATACTTTGAATATGGATGCAGAAGTGACCTTGAAACCCTAAATATGCTGATAGAGAAAATAGAGTGCGTGTTCATCTGGGCTGGTGATTAAGTGATAGATTGTAGGCCGCTGCGAAGATGGAATTGCTCAGCTGCTTTGAGAATCACAAAAGGGCTTGTTTTCTTTTTTCTTTGCTCCTTCAACTGTGTACAACTCCATTCGTCTCTCTGTATCTCCATCCCTCGTTGATTTCTGCTGCTTCACTACAGCATAAGTTTCTCTGATAGCTGATGTGAACACTTCGCTACATTTATAAAGAATTCTTTTTATGTCTTGGAGACACCATTTAGTGAGACCATAGACATTGGTGGAGGAAGCAGTGGAAGATGGGGGTGTGACCTGGTAGGGATGCCTGGTAGGGATGCAACAATTCTCAATGAAATTTTGAGCCATTTTGTACATGTGCAAGGGTGGGTAAACTCCTGCTGCGAGAAGTAATGCACTGAAGTTGAGTCAAGACTTTGCATTTCTATTTGCTTTGAGAGGATGGACAGTGTGAAGGTAGGTCAGCATTTGCCAAACCTGAAATAAATATTAATTGAGCTTATCAATACTACTATCAAGCCTCATTGGTGCAATGACAGAGCCTCATTTTATTAAATAGCTCAAACATTTAACAGGCTTTGTTTAGGGAACATCAACTCCAATCAACTCAGCAAAGTGCGCCAAACTAAGACTTGTATATCATACCTTTTTATGGGTTGTGGACAGAGAATATTGGTAGCATCACAACAGACTCAACAAACTGAATCCTGCAGAATCATCAGTGGATGTTTTGAACAGATGGAGATGATGAAAAATCATCTTCATCTACTTAAAACAGCTCTAAAGACTCTGTCCAAACTTTGTCAGGAGTCCTGTTGGTAAGAAACTTTAATTCATGGTATGGATTTTGCTGAAATTGGCAGCATGACCGTTAGAAACAAAATAAATGAGCATCAATAGACAGACAGCAACAGCAATATTAAGTTGTGTTCATTGACAGGTCAGAAAAATATCAGTTGGAAATCATTGCACTGGAAGTCTAGCGAGGTCCCACTGATCTCAGAGTAGCTTCAGGATGTCATGTTTTACCTGAAGCGAAAGAAGATAAGGGAGGAGCTGAAGGGCAATTCGGAGATGGGTTTTTTTTTTGGGGGGGGGGGGGAATAACAATCTTTCCTGACTCCCGACAGACTTTGCCAACAGACTGAACAAAAAGTAGCATGTTTTTATTATTCCTCCTACGTCTCTTATTATCATTTTCCCCTTGTTATCTATTTCTATCTATCTATCTATCTATCTATCTATCTATCTATCTATCTATCTATCTATCTATCTATCTATCTATCTATCTATCTATCTATCCTCCTACATGGTTTGGTGGGATGTTGATGGGGAAAAACAATCAGAAACAATAAGGAGTTGAAATAACAATATCTTTTTTTGGTGTTTTTTACTTTGTTGGGTCATTTGAGTATGATCCAACAGATCAAAATATATACAGTTGTAAAATCTGCACTTTTCAATAAAGTAATTTAAACAAAAGAAAAGAAAAAAATAGAAGTTTGAAAAATAAATAAATACCATTATGATGTGTTCAACTTTAATTGCTTGTGAACTTTTTCTCCAAAAAATAATCTGTTTTTTTTTTAAAGGAAACCTCAGTGGCCAAGATTGTCAAATCAAGCCAAACCAAAAACCTGTACCCAAAAAACCAAGGTGAACCTTGAGCTAGGTGTATTGTTGCATCCCTTCGTCCTTGTGAGCCATGGATCTCCCCTGATCTGTACTCTGTACTCTTGCAATATTTAAGAGAAAGTACAAAAAATAAATAAAAGACAGGCACTGGGCATTGGCAGCGAGGAGATGCAGCCAACACACTGCACACTCATGCCTGGTCTGACGGCCATGGTATTGTCGGGCCTGGCCCACACTGTGTAGTGATTTTTACCATCCTGCTGATTAAAATCCATTCATTTTTTTAAAGAAGCTTATTTTTATAAAGTTTTTTAATCCTTCAGAGTGATTCATAGCTCTGTCATGGTTCTGCATGCACCACGTTAGCAAAGAAGAGGACACTGTGGGGGTCTACCTCTAATTGACACAAAAATCTGTTCTGCTGTGAACTTTATTGATCTAAGGATCTGACACTTCCCCACATTTAAAATCTATGTTTTGAGTTGTGGAAGAAAGGCCATTAATTCTTCTCCTCTCCAGCCAATTTCTACTCAAAAGCCCTGGTTTCAATGGACATCACAAGTGCAATATACTAGAATCTGTCATAAGGGCAAGTGGGGTTACTTTATATCAGTGAAATAAAGTGTTTTTTTTCTTAGTATTTGTAACTAACTTCAACAGTGACTGCTGGGAAACTTTTTGTTGTGCTTACTTGTGCTTGTTTATTTTAATTGTTACTGTATTCTGTAACTTCTGGAGACATGTCTTGTGAAGGTCCTACAAATGTGGATGAGGATGTAATATAGATGCTGTGTTGCATGTCTGTTATGCTGGTGTGTCCAGCCTACAGACACTGGGCCAACTGCAGCCAATTTTAGTTGGCTTACAGCTAATTTTAAAAAGACAATGACATTAGGCCCACCTGAATTCTCTCTCAAAATATTCTCATTTGTTGTACTTCATTTCATATAGTCTAATTTTGTAAAATGTAGTGCCATCCATCTCTCAGAGTTTGACAGCTTTATGCAGTTTGCTCATGTCTTGTGTCTGAATTTGGAAATAAGCTGTCAGTGTCTATCATCTCCGCCATTCTTATCTTTATCAATTTAATGGTGGACAGGATTGACCAAGACCCCCTTAAATTTGATTGATCTTGACAACTCTAAATCATTCAAACTGATTGGCTATCTTCCTTTAGATACTCAGTAAATAAGCCAGGTTCCACTTGTATTTTTTTTTTAGCAAACTTTGGTCCTGACTAAACAGAAGTGAAGCAATGTGGTCCACTGATCTTTACATATCTTTTAAATGATCATTCTTCTGTCCCCTCTGTCCGTAAGTCTGAACTATGTGACTGTTTGTTAACAGATGCTCTGGGCATTGAAAAGGATGGAGTTGAGTTGAGGCTATTTACTGGGTTATTTTCTTACAGCTTTCCTTTAATGTTGTCTAGACACACTCCATAAAAATGAAAATAAATACAGGAGAAAGTACAAAATAGCTACAGCAAAAAGCTTATTGTGTTGTGAGATTTGTTGGAAATACCTAGCCCTACAGCAGGAGTGGGCAAATGGCGGCCCGGTGGCCCTCCACATCACTAAATGTGGCCCTCCATTCATTCCCAAAAACCAGCAGCTTTAAATATGAAGAAAACTCAGATATCCAATAGAAATAATTCTATATAATCTTTTAACCTTACTTTGCTCTTATTGTGTCTAAATCTCTTTCATTAAGTCTTTAACATTATATCAAGTATTACCCAATACTATATTTAAAAAATGGCCGCAGCAAAATATTTGAGCCTTAAAAATTTGAAAAACATCATTTTATTGATTTGAAAAAGCTTCATTGGCTTTAATTCCATGTATATTAGCTAAATTTGCTTGAATTCTGCATCAAGTTCATTTGATTATGCATAATAACTTGTATTTATGTTGTAGTATATGAATATTGGTTTTCTAATTTTATGACAAATTTATATTCTCATGTTGTTAATCCAACATTCTTTTTCCTTATCAAGAGTTTCTGAAAATTTGTAACAATGTGGCCCTCAGGCTGGGAAAAATGGTTTTATGTGGCCCTCTTGGTAATTAAAGTTGGTCACCCCTGCCCTACAGCATGATACAATATACTGTACATTATGCAGCACAATACATACAAAATGTACAGCACCATAGAAAATACAAGCTACTATATGATAGCTAGTACTTTTCCTGAGGGATTACTTAACTTTTTGTACTATTATGGCTGCCCACGATCATTAAAAGAGACTTAGGGTCATAAAATTTATTTAGAAAAAAAATAGGTGCCCTGTACAGGGACTGTGCTACATTTCAGAGGTAAAGGTGCAAAACACTCTTTTTCTGCACTACTCATTAGTATATTTTTCAATGTTGCCCTCACCCTTTATTCTCTGTTAAGTTTTATGAGGAATGATGCAATAACAGTAAATGTTAGAAATGCCTTTTTTGGTCTTAAGAGTATTGATTCAGGAACCTTCAAAGCACCAGCACTGCTCTAACAGTATTGATTTGACACTGGGATATCTCTGAGTTAGACAACCATTACAGGATTATAAAAATAATAGAGCATTTAGTTCCAAGTTTTACATGTTACGCTTTATTTTCTCATAATAAAATTTGTCTTGGGCTACAGTGCTGCTTACTTTAGCTGCCCCCTCAATGGCAGTACAAGATATGTCCTGTTTTTTGTTTTTTTTCTGCTTTGCCATTTCTTTGTTTGAAAAGGTCAGCAGTCCTGAGTGCTTTCCACTCTCCAAGCACTGCATCTCATTTGCATGTACACTCAGTAAGTGAACAGGATGCCCTCTTCCTTAGTAAGTCTTTATTTCTGCCTCTGCCACACAAACACACACCTTCTCAACCTCAGTGTGTATGGGTGTGTGTGTGTGTGTGTGCAGTGCCAACCGTCTTGCTGTGTTGGAGCAGCATAATATTTAATTGCCCCAAACTTTATCACCATTACTGTAACGACGAAGTGTCTGGCAGCCTAATTATGACGGCAGATATCTGAGGAGCTGAGCTGAGCTGTTAGCCAAGTGTGAAAAAGAAAAGACTCCACCGACACTTTGTCTCCCTTGGGCCTTAAAAATAGCTCAAAGACGATCATGTCTTGGTCTGAGAATTTTTTCACTAGTGCTTGAATACACGGTGCATGTTTGTATATAAGATGTGACACTAAATGTAAAGCTTCACTTGATAAGACAACGTTGGTCTGTCATTGCCCACAGTTCAAGGTGACCTGGTCCATGTTGTCCTCATTAGCCACAGACACTCATCAGGAGTCAACTCCCTGAGGTGACGCAGCTACTGAGACAAGCACAAGAATCACAGCAAAAGAAAATCAAAGATATCGATAAGGCTTGATGATGGATGGTACCGATACATTTTCTCCATGTTCCACTACCATTTTAACCGTGTTTGGGCTTGTTTGTTTCACTCAGTTCTATATATTTATCTTTTATAGTGATTTGTTTTAGGGGGGAAACCCACATGAGGTTGTGCATCTCATGCTGCTGCTCTTTCTAGTGTCTTCAGGTCCACTTTATCTTTATAAACAGCAAATTGGAAAGGGTTAATTCAATTCCCAGCAGGCAGTGGCTGAGACTGGGGACATTTACCATCTCTTTCTCTCTCCCTCTTTTTCTTTTGTCCCTTTCTCTCCCTCCCTCTTCTCCATTTCACGTTGTTTCTAAAGTCTAATTACTTTTGGAGAGTGGCTTTACTCAGGCTATAAATAATGACAAATCAAGCCCGTCTCTGAGCTGAACCCTGCCTAGACTGAGGCTGGCTTGGTTAGTGATCTTGGTGCTTGAAGGGGAAGAATGGTAGAATTTTCCTATTGAAAAGATCACACTTTTGAAGGAAAACTTGTGTGATTCTGTGTGCTTTTTTCGACACAAGAGGGTCAGACCTAGAAAACAGACAAAAGGTGCCAGACAGATTGAAAAGCTGATATTTGTTGTTTATTTTTGTCAAAAAAGCCCTAAGACTGCTTTTATGTTACTTTAGTAATTTCCCAAAACTGTGGTGCCAGTAGTTTAGTATTTATTTTAGCACATCCGACGTCGGGGCCATTGTCCTTGGAGTGGGCAAGGCTTGGGGAAGGTCTTGTGGTAAAAACAGAGCAACGTGACTGCCATTTGGAATTATTTTAGGAGAGGCAACACAGCAAACAGGAGCCGTGTTAAAACATCCTGGGCAGTCTTATGTAAAAATGAGTTATGAGAGAATAGATAAAAACATAATTACCCGCTTTAGGACTATAACAAACCACTAAGCTAAGAATGGTTTAGAAACAAAAACAACTGAATCTACCGCCTGGCAATGTCCCAAACAGTGATAGGACTTTAGTGGGTCCAGAGTGAGGGGTTGAATGTGTTTGTGGTGGTTCAATTTACAAAAGTGTTGTCTGCTATGATGACAATGTGGCCCAAAGATGTTTGACTTTTTCTTTCAAAATTTTGTCTAGTAATCTTTGAGGCAGGGAGCACATTTGAACAGAATTTGAAGAAAATGTTGTTTGGAACATGATGTCTTAATGACCTTGAACCTATGACTACCAAATTCTATCCAGTTATTCTTTCAATCAGAGTAGAAAAATGTGCAAAGTTTGACAGGAGTCTTTTAGCTTTTTGAGATATCGTATTTAAGAAAAGAATGACCTGGATACCCCATGGCCTCCACCTTTGACCCACATCTTTTGTTACTGCATTTAATGACTGACATAATGATGTTAGGAGGGCGAACATCAAGACAGCCAACAGACATTTTGTATTTAGAGCTTTATATTTCTCTTGATAAGTGTTATGTTACCTTGATGATAAATGCAAGCAGACGGTCACAAAGGTGCAGACATACTTTTGCTGTTCCTTCCCAACATTTCTGTCTCATTGTAGTTTCCTTTTCAGCACATTATGAGGGCAGGCATGTTGTTATCAGCTTTTCAAGAACTGTCCTGTGGCTCACAAAGCATCAACTTTGGTCAGTGTTTGTCATACATGCTGCTTTTACTTGTCAATGTCTCTGACATGAAGACAGAAATCATGGGAGACTGAACAAAAATCAAAGGTGCTAGACTTTCTGTTGTGGAGTCGTGAGTGATTGGTCTCCTGTTCTAGGTCACTATGACACATAATTCCTGTAGTCTGACCTCAGTATCAGTGTAATTGTTTTTATTTGAAAGCTTAAAGGTGCTATGAGGAGAATCTATTACCGTCAAAATAAAGACTGCTACCCATGAGCATGCGCGGCAACTGTTGTAATGCTGCGTTCCAGTAACCTCGGAAATGGGAATGACATCATCTCCGACTTATCGGCGTTCCAGTTGAAGTCGGAAAAAAACATGCTGATCTACCAGGCTATTGCTAGCACGCCCTGCGTTGTTGTTCACAAATATCACATGAATGTGATTATCACTATGGCAGCATTTTTGTAAATATAAGTCTAGTAATACTATGTATACAGCTGATCTAGAGCGACACACCCCAGTCAGAAGTGCAAATAAATTGATTATTACAGGAGCTAAATAACTGTTCACACTGGGGGCATCCATCTTCAATTGTCAACTCGGGGGTGGCGAGGTTTCACCGAGTTCCCAGTAGGAAATTCAGACTTCAGGGAACGTTCTAGTTGCAGTTTCCTACTCGGAAACCGGAAATTCTTCTGACTACAACTTGAACACACCAAAAGACTGTTGTGATAAATGCAGCTCAGACCTTCCTCAGAACTCTGCATTGCTTTACAACTTCTTTTTCCAACAACTTATAGGATGCAAAGCAACGAGGTAATGTATCTCTTTCTAGTTACGTAGCGGTAGTTTTTGATTTGTGACAACAAGCAATTTTTGGAAAACTTATTATCGTAGTTGTAGCTGGCTATAAATCTCTACTTACAGCCCGGTGCTCTAAGACGTGTCCGAATAATATAAATCTGCTCTAGTTTTAATTGTCTTGTTCCCGAAGTTGAGTATCCAGGCTAGTCCAGCCCTGTCTGACCCGACCGCGAAGCTAAGGAATAGCATTTATAGAAAACATATTTTGATGCTATAAAACTCATCCTAAATTGTGTATTTTCATCAGGCATATATCTAAAAGTGAGACTTTTTTGTAATTACTTAGAAACTCCTCACAGTCTCTTTAAAGTCCACTTATTTAAAAAATAAACATATACTGAGCAGTATTTTGGTCCAATTTGAAAGAAAGTTTCACAGATTTTAGAGCCAAAATTTACACTTCACACTCACATTTATTTATCCTAATTGTTGTTGTTGCAACTTTATACACTGTCATGGCACATTGCATCCTTATGTCTTTTCCAAGCCTGTGTGTGTCTATGTGTATGAGAGATGGAGAGAGAAAGAGCGCGTGTTGACAGAGGAGGGTAAAAGCTGACACTCTGGTCACCTGAGATGTCACTAATGCATATCCATTCGTTTCATTTACCCTGATGACTTCTGTCAACATTAGCTTGACCAATGGTCCTGTGAGGAGGGGATGACAGTCGTGTCATGTGTTTATTCTGTAAGTCTGAGCTGTCTCTTTATTTATGTATTCTGCACATAGTAAATAAGTTTAGTATGCTATCACCAGTCTGTGCATTTATTTTTGGTATTTTCTGTTTATTCCTCTAGACAGCAAAGAAGTTTCCTCTAGAGCTGAAAGTTTGTGTGAGAGAAGGGTCCATTTGATGACTTTTGGATGAAGACTGACGAGTGTCTGCTTCACTTAGCATCCTCTTGGGAGTCTGGAGGATACTTTGAGGAAGTGTCCTGGTGGAGCAATGAAGTGGGCAGGAACTATTGCTCGTCAGGCGAGACGAGTGTGATGGACGACAGTGTTGTGTATGTGTGTGTGTGTGTTAGGCTGATGAAGGGTGATGATGTGAGTTAGATTTAACGAGGAGGAAAATAAGCTGAGCAATCTCTGTCTGTCCTCCCTCCTCCTCCCAATGACTTATTCATACAAGCACACATACACAGCCTGTGACTGGACCTTTCTACATACAGTATGTTTTACACTCATTCATTGCTTTAATAAATCAATACACCACATGTAGAAGTAATAGAATATCAGGTGCAGCATCATTCTTTAATTTTTTAGTCCTCTCCTCCTCTCCCTCAGTCGATTTATCATCCTCTGTTCATCAGTGATAGGCGAGAGATAATGGAGGAATGCTGACTCTAATTATTTTTAGTGGAGGAGGCTGCGTCCATACCTTTTAGTCACTTTTCCACATGCACAGTAGAAATAATTGCTGCTTTTTGCTCTCAGCTGCAATGTTCTGTAATGTACGTGTTTCTCTGCCCACACATGCTTGAAGCACATGTATTTAATGACTTTGTGCGTATGTGTGTGGGGGTTTTAATAATACAAAAGCAGGATCTGACTGTTACCTGGATATCTGCGAGTTCCCATTTTGAGGTACAGTATTTCTGGTGAAATAACCATCCGTGCTAAAAACACGACATGTTTTCCTTCAGAACACACCTAACAATACCTTGTAAGGCATTTTGGTATCTTTGGTGTTGAAGGTACCAGAGAAGGGGTACTTGCTAATGGCAAAAATAATAATCCTGATTATTTTTTAACAGATATTGGGATCTGATTTTGATTTTAAAACATGCATCTCATTTAACATTTATACATCTGACATCATCAGTTTTAGCATTTGCAAACAGGAAATGCATACTTATGTATTTCTTAAAATTAAAGTTAATCAAATTAATGCTGACAATAATGATAGTAGACTAAGAAAAGAAAGTTCAACATGATATGTGGCACAGTGTACTTTAATATTGACTGCACCTTTTGCCCTGGTCTATATCTGGGTATCAAAAACCTTTTTTAGCAGATTCATTATTTTTTTAATTTTCAACATAAGCTTCAAAAAGATGTTATAATACTTTTTGACATCAAGATTTCTTGTGTTCATTTGCAAATCAACTGTTTATTTTTTTTTTTACAACTGTTCCTAACATACAGTAGATAGACTGTCACATTGAAAGAAAATTACTCTTTTTTTGTGAAGTGTTTCTGCTCTTGATGAAAAACATAGGTCTCAGCGGTGACTTTATACCTGTCAGCATTTTTTTAAATTTTCAATAAAAGAATTACACTTTGATTTATCTGGGACATTGATCTCTTTCAGGATTATATTCCTGAAATTTCTTTCATGATCCTCACTTTTGAATTATTACTTTAAAGGGTTAGCTTGGGGTTTTTTAAGTGGAGATGCTTGAGACTTTGTTCAAGGACAAGATGCTAGCCAATTTACAGCAGTATAGTGTGCCACCAAATGTCTCATAATTTACTCTCTTAATGGTTAAAACTAATAAAAAATGCTTAGACTTGACTCTACGTTAAAGCTGTGGTCTACGATTTGAAACCGCAGCCTGCCCCACCTTCCCTCACCCCTCCCCTCAGTGTTCCAAGATCCCGCCCCCAGCTCGTGTCGCCTCATATAACAACAAGCCCCCTCGGACAGAGCTACGAGCGACTAGCATAATAGATCAGCAGCAAACTCAATCAAAAACAGCTCAGCTCAACTGAAAGTATCAAACACGACAGACATCCCCCTTGTAACACACAGCAGTAGCCATTTCAATTGGACCGGCGGCAATGCGGGTCTGGCGCCGCCAGAGCGGAGCCGATTGTGGGGGAGGATTTATCTTTCTCGGCCTGTCCTCCCTAGCTCAGCTTACAATGCTAACGATTAGCGGCTAACAGGCTAACCCGCTCCGCTACAAGTCATTAGCCAGGACAGGCACAGACTAACCAGAGTTATTCAGCAGACATCTCCCACTGTAGTAAACAAAGCCATTACCTGATCAACCAGGGGCGAAACGGCCGATGCTGAAGGTCTGACAGCCGGCTTAGGCCATTCATTAGCCGTTAGCCCGCTAACAGGCCTCAACCCGCGGGCAGAGCTCCGTTTGGCCCCGTGGGAGAGGGAAGCGGCTTCCCGGTTTCGGTGCTAGGCTTTTCCGGCTCCATGATAGTTCAGTAGCTAACGCTGCTAGCTGCTCACCGGAGGTAGAGGGGAGGAGGCGGGACCATGGGCATGACGCTGCGTGATAAAGCTGGACATCTCTGAAATACAAGGAATGTAGAACAAAGTGGGAGGATAATGGAATTGGCTAAGCAAAAGGACTTATGATTTTGTTTCCTAGAGGGGGCTATCAAATCGTAACTAGAAATGGTCTTTTATTATTAACATCCCTACTGCTGACAGCAGTAAGAAATTTGCTGAAGATCGACTGAGTGTCTGTCTCACACAACATATCAGTTACAGCAGCATGCTATGACTTATTTGTATGTGCAATGTGTATGTAAGGGTCTCACAGTGGCACAGTTCTCTAACTACCAGAGCTGATTCCAGACGAACCTGCTTTGGATGTTAGTTTATCATTTTTGGATGCATTATATATTATAACAAACGGTTTTGTAGGAATTAGACATGGACTTTTTTTGTTTCAGGCATGTCCTATCTGTTGACACTATAGAGGTAAAATTAATGATCAGTGGGCTACAGCCAGTCAGCATGGAAAGCCCTGAATTGTTTGACTTTCCTAAGGCTAACTCTTCTACATAGTATGTAAAGTTTGTGATCATAGATCAACATTATGTCATCCATTAATTTTCTGTAATGGTTTTAGATTTATACATAATCAGGACATGGCAAAGTTATATATATATCTATATATATATATATATATATATATATATATATATATATATATATACATATATATATATATATATTTATATATACATATATAGATATATATAGATGTAGATATAGATATAGATATATATGAGAGAGATAGATAGATATAGATATAGATATAGATGTATGTATGTATATGTATGTATATATTAGCAAGCAGAAACACTTGCTTTAAGACATTAGTTTAGTTTCAGACCTTTCAAAATAAAAGTTCCGTAGAGCTGCAGGTGTGTGACAGTCCTGATCCTAATTGAGTCCCTGAAGAACAGTTTTAAGGTTTCCTCTCTTTTCTTTGGTATCATTTCAAGATGATCACAGGTGAGGCAAAATGGAGCACACAAACACACAGGAGGTCTGTCTGTGCACACACTACAATGCACATTAATTTACAGCGGGAGTGCCAACTCCCAGGCGTGCCACTCTGCTGCCAGCCTGACTCTGGTACACCCTGGAGATGTCGGCTGACAAAGTAACAGATAGAAAATCTTTGAACAGAAAGCAGAGGAGACACAGACATAGAGACAATTTGGAGAAGGCATTGTGACAGTCCAGCTTGTTCCAGTAAAACTCTGCTCTGTCCTCTGTTTAGCTGCATGCATTTCTTCTCATGAACCCATCTTTAACCCATGAAATATTGACAGGTAGTTGCATTTGACAAAGTACAGAGGATGATAACCAAATCAGATGACAAGCATGATTTTGAGAATTCTTTCTGGATCAGACTGAGTCTACCATACTTTCTGTGTAAAAGTGACCTTTATTTTATTTCTGTCCAATATTACTTCCTCTGTGCTGACAATAGCTAAATCCCTTTAATTTTATCATTATTTCAAATCTAACCCCATTAACACAGTCTCATTTCCTTTTCTCCACAATTAACCTAAAAATAGAGAGGGCTTTCTGTAATCTATTTTCCAGTTTCCAACCTTCTCTCTTTCCTCTCCACACTCCCCATTGTCATTCTTAAGCACCCCCCCCCCCCCCACACACACACACACATACACACACACACTAAGCTCTCTGCATATCTCTCCACAACACTTTAGTGTAAAGAAACAACCCCATCACTGCTCCAAGTGGGTAAAATTGTTCTGTGAATCTTGTTTCCTCATTGATCTGAAACCCAGTCCACCATAGGAGATACAATGTTAGATTATTAATGAGGCTCCACATCACTTTGTCTTCACCTCTGTCATGTGGCCACATGAATGACGGAGGTCAACATGTGAACAAATGGTCGTCTGTAATGGTGCACTGACAAATGAGGGTGATGTAATGTGTTGTCAGTGTTTAAAATTGTGCATTCATTAGTGCTAATGTGGCCTTAATGACAACATAATCAGCTTACTAATTGAGTGCCATTACAGGGGATGCACATGGCTAATGTCACTGCCACTGTTACTTATTGAACAAACTGGGAATGATCACATTGTGTGATCAAATTCAGTGTCCTTGCTGGGCTTTGTTGGTGATGTTCTGGTCTTTACTCTAACCAGGTGTCTCCTCCTCTTTCAGGTGGCGAGTTATAAAGGAGCTGCTGTCATCAGGACTCCGATGGAATCACATCTGGTATCGACCCCTTTTGTCATGTCTGTGGACGACTGCCTGAGTGCAACGCTTTTTGTGGACTGAAGACAACATTGGAGACTTTTACCAAAAAGATAAAACCCGGTTTCACCTTAGCAAAACCTGTACTCTCATTTGCTACCTCATTCCAGCTTGTAAGCACCCCTGACACCTCTCACCTACTTATCCAATTAGAGGGTAAACACCGCATTTAACTGATGCACTGTTTTATATTCAGGGCAATCGATTTGCTGACCTCCTGATCCCATTAGCAACACTCAGAAACCTTCACGGATACACACCTGGTGCTGGCTTCTGCAGATGCTTGAAATAGCTGTGTGTTTTAACACCTTGGTTTGGTTTTGAGTTGCCTGTTACCACACCCAGACACATACTTAGCAAGACTAAATTGAGTGTTAGAAGTCCCTCTGCACACTGTTATCTCCCAAAGAGAACACTGACCTTGACTGAGGGCCAGACTTGTGTTTGTGTGCGGCGGGAGGCAGCAACACGTCCTGTCGGCTCAGAGAATCAGAAGGAGAGCTGATTTGGCAGAGCAGCCCTGATGAATACTCTAAAAACGTAATTGTCAGGGGGTCAGATGCTCAAATAGAAAAGCCATAGAGCTTCATCAGACTGTTCAGTTGGTTATTTGCAAAATGCATGGCACTAAAGAAAGCAGTGCACGATAAATGAGACTGTTTCAGTGTATGTTTGTGTCTGCCACATTGTCAGAGCAGATTAGGGCCAGGCTTTTCTAGGTCATGTCTTTTTGACTGACCTACATTTGTCAAAATAAACTGGCCAGCTGAGGAAGATGTGATGTGAAATTGTTTTCTATTTGACTACCTGCCCACTTGTCTTTCTTCCTAATCAGGATACAAAACCTTTATCCATCAGCCAGGATAAACAATAATACAAACTCTATAACTACCTTTTGAAAATCTTCTTCTCACCCTCTAAGAATCCAGCTCAACCTCTCTTCCCTAATGAACACCTTCCCTTCCTTCTTCACGCCACCTCCCAATACACCAACCATCCAGTCAGTGTGTAAGCCCTGCCTTCGGGCCCCGTGGAGGATGAATGATGTGCCCACACTTGACTACGAGTTGCTGCTGTCCCCAGCCAGCTCCTCGCTCCCTGGTGGTCCTGGCGGTGGCAGCAGCAGCAGCCCCCCTCTGGCTTTGGTTGGTGTGGACACTGAGCAGCGCACCGCCTTGGCCTTTGTAGGACTCCTGATGCTCTTCCTGGTCTTCCTGCTGGTCAGGTGCTTCAGGATCCTGCTGGACCCCTACAGCCGAATGCCTGCATCATCCTGGACTGACCACAAGGAGGGGCTGGAGAGGGGCCAGTTTGATTATGCATTGGTGTAGGGTAAAAAAAAAAAAAATGTGTCGAGCACTCAGAATGTTTCATGTGGAAATGGACAAGAATGCATTGTAGCGGGAGAAGTACAACTCATATATTTCACTGTACTGCCACCTGTGTTGATGTAAATATGAGGGTATGGGACCCTTTGAAATCTGGATCAACAACATTTCTGTAATTTGGAACATTAAGTCACAGAAAATGTTTGACCTTGAAGGACAGAATCACTGAGCTGCACAGCTGCCTTAAACTGGCCAACTGTTCTAGTTGAACATGCTATCACATCAAAACTTCACTCTAGGGCTACATTTTACAAACTCCAAGGCTTGTTAGTGTTCAGTCTTTATGATTTATAAAAGCACCCTCACTCACTGTTCACCGTATTCACATAGCGGCTCAGTTTGAATGGGATGTAAGTTCAAATGCTGTTTAAAATGCAACATAGCATTGTTACTGATTATGTTTAATACTTCAGGATAGACAGTACCCAAATGTGAGGGTAATGCGCCACATTTTGAGAATGCTACAAATATTTGAAAGTATCAAAGCAACAGGCGTTCCCACATATAACAGATTTCAATCTAAACCACCATTAGGGTCCCTAAATTACTTACTAACAGATATTAGCTAGTGAACATGATTAGCTTAAGGTTAGCTCTTGGGAATCTTCCCACAAGTGTTGACGCAGAATTACCAACAGAGATGACACTGTTAGAAAATTGGACAATTCTTGCTAATTAAAGTTTTTGAAAGTTGATGGCATTAGTCCATAATAGCTAGCTAAAGATTTATCCAAACAAGCTTGAACAAAGAGGGAGTAAACCAACAAAAATTTTAGCCAACACTGCCATCACAAACAACAAGCAGTACATTTTCATTTGACACTCTTCTGCACTGATCATCTCTTTATCAATACTACTTTCTGTTTACTTGAATATGATTTTATTTCAGTCTTTGATTGCTAGAGTGACATTACTTATGATATCATCTGTTTCATATGTTATTTTTTGTTTTTAATTTACATAATACTGCACTGTCATACATAAATCTGTCTCTGTCTTGACATTGAGATATTAAATCACTTATTTTCTTTGTTTTTATTATTTCATATGAAAGCAGAATCTCAAGTTTCATAAGCTTCAAGAGCTGGAAAAGCAAAATTACCCTTAAATTAGGCCAACTATTTTTTTCATTCATATCAGACAAACACACAGTGGTGAAAACTTTCTTGGATTGGGCAATATTTTTAATATTACTTTTAAGGGAGTTTTCAGCTCCATAAAAAGAATAACATCATTTCGTCCCTTTATTGACTACTAGAGGGAAAGCAAAGCTGGTCCCAGAACTAGTAGCTTCTTTTGAACCACTAATAAAATTAGGGAAAATGTATTCTATGATCAGTATACCTTAAGCACTATTATGCAGAAATTCTGCCACGCAATGTCAAATTTGTAGAGTCCAGCCAAACAGAATGGGTAGAATAGTGCACAATCTTTCAAAAATGGCACGCTCTGCCAAACATGTAATGTGGCATGATGAAATGCTGAAATTTGTTGAAGTCCTTAGAATGATATGATTAGGAAACCTACAAACCAAAAATATAAGAGCCTTTGAGCTGCTTGGTCAAAATGTTCGCTGTATGATTATGGTGAAAGACATTTCTAACCTCGAGGCTGCATTTTGGATGAGGGCAGTGGACATGCAGAAATCTGGCAGAACTTATATGAAAGAGTTTACACTCGAGCAGGTGCCCCTTTAATGAGTCAGTGTCTGTTATTGTGTGTTTAATTTTTGACACTGGTCCTCAAGCAGCTCTGTGGTTGTAGATGCTTTTTTAAAGCAAGCCAGAGCAGGTAGCTTATGTCTACATGTAATGTTCTCTCTGTATGTTTTGTGTGTTTCTGTGTCTATAACTGAAAAGCCATACTAAAAGAATATAATCTATTAATTACTGACAGTAGACTTTGTGTTCACTGGTTGTGTCCTTTGCTTTAGTCAGCCTGCAGTTGTGGTGATGAAGCAGACAGCAACCTTTAGGCAACAAAAAGCTTTATTTTTCTATTCTTGACTCAACTTTTGGAGTCTTTTTGCTATCTTTCTGTCCTCTTCCTCCCTACTCTGTAAGTCTTTTGACTGTGGATTTTTTGAAGTTGTCATGCAGCCACGTCTTAGAGGGAGGCAAAGTAGGTAGCTTTGCTTTTGTTGTGTTTTGTAATTGCATATTTTTCTGACTATTGACTTTGTTTTTGATACTCTCGGTTCAATCTGTAAAAAAAAACAATATTTGTTCTTTAATTATCTTAAATTTCCACTGAAAGTTGGACAATGTGAAAGGTCCACTATGTTTATGTTGGAAATCAAATAAAATGTTACTACTTACTTACTGTGTCAGTTTTGTCACACACATTAAATGAGAGAATTTAATGAATCCATGTGATGTCAGCTTTTTTATTATCAAAGTGGGATTTTGGAGCTTTTAAAGCCCATGTATACAGCCAAGGCCAAGAACTAGTTTAGAGTATTTGTCACAGTTACATCACAGCCGATGTGCATGCATGGTGGCAATAAGACAGCATAAATATATGGTGATATCTACAAAGATGTAGTTTTAGATTACTGATTAAAAGGGAAACATTTGTTATTGTGGCAAAAGATGTATGTGTAGGAATGCACAAAAAACAACAATGTCGGGAATGTCTCTTATGTCTCTATTCAGAATCAGATATGTTTTATACAATTTAAATGGGTGCAATGTTGGGGAAAATCAGCTCCTCGGCAAAAGGCAACAATTACAATAGTTAGACTGAAGTCATTTGTCTAACCATCCTGTAATTTTGCTTTTTTGGGTTGTAAAAATTATCCAGTTATCACTCACAATCTTGCAACCTCTTGCTTTTCTATAGTCAGCCTCAAGTGGACACTTGAGGAACTGCAGTTTTGGACCTCTGCATTGGCTTCATTGTTCAGCAGGAAAGGTTGCCACTTGGTTATACATAAAAAAAACAACTTTGGACACAAGAATTAAAAATATAACCCACAATACTTTATTGCCATTAATGTCACAGGACAAACGTTTACAATATGAAGTGAATCACTCTAACTTTGGTGCAATGTTTTTCTGCCATCTTGTTTTGTATATCTTTGGTTGTATCTTTACACGGAGATAATTATTCAAAAAGCTACAAGATCTGTAATGGTAGCTGACTGTTCATTAAATCCTGATCTGGAGACGGTGGTGTGGCAGGATGATTGTCATTTCAGCTTCTAGCTGGCAATGTGTAAAAGTATCTCTGAACATTTAACAAGATCCTTATTTCATTAAGTATAAACACACATATTTTAATGCAAGCAGATGATTGTTTCAAGTTTGACAGTGAAGCTGAGATACAGTACATACACTGCTTTTTCAAACATAGTGGCACATAAAAGAAACATTACAAACTGAAAATAAAGGCACAGAGTATACAAATATTCCCCGGTTAGACGAATGGTTATGTGTTATAGACACTGTCTTGGCTGTGGGACAATGTAGTGACCTTGAATGTTAAGACAAAAAAGTCATTTAGCACCATAGATACAAGCTGAAGATGTTTAGGTTTGCATTGACTCCCAAGGCCTTGTACACAGTGAAGCTTTCAATGAGAAAATAAACAATAGGAATGTTAATTATCTTTAGTCTGACATGTTCTGATTTCTCTGGTGACTGGTGGAAGTGTTTTAATATGATTCAATGTCCACCTCATACAATACTGCATTTATTTATTTTTTTGAAACAAAACAAAGTCAACAGCACTAAAGGCCTTCAATCTTGAGTTTTCTGTATTTTTTTGGAGCCTCGACATAAAAAAAAATCTACAATTCACTTAAAAATATACAATTTAACTTTCAAAAAGCAAGTTTGATAATATTGGTTTTCAGCACAGACGAAACAAAAGACGGACACACAACAACAAAAACAATAAATCCTAACAAAAAAAAACACTTTTGCAATCCAGATTCAAGACTGCACTTTCTTTGTACAGCGTAAAATGAGAGATGGTATTATCTAGCACCTTTTCTTCTCTTTGAGAGAAAAAAAAAAGAAAGATGACCTGACAGTTGTTGTTGTAAGATTTAGTGTTTACCTGTGTGTGCTGGTACACTGTGAAAGCATTACCTTTGTTTGCAGCTCAGGTAATGTGGAAATGTCATGTACCTTTGAGACTTTGCTACTGTGGTCAGTTGTGTGACTCAGACATCAAGCTCACGGTGAAGAAAAGAGGTTGGATGAGCAGACCTGAGCATATTCTGAAATTCAATCCCACAGTAGAGTAGTGCAGGGATAACTGCCTGTTGAAGGCAAATCCCATGGTATTGTACCAGTTCAATCAACAAAAAGTCCATGGATATCTTCAATGGGTTTCAGGAATTATTGCTGAAATAAAAAGTTTATCAAGATAACGCTCACAAGGAGACAGTGAAATGCAATTAAGTCTGCACACTTCATGTGTGGGGATTTTGTCTTGAGGAAGGCATAATGGGTTGGCCTCTTTTTCACATCGCCCCCCATTCTTTACCCAACTCCCTGCAACTATCCTCTGTTCTACCGTCTTTGTACTAATAAACTGACTTTAACTAAGCTACTCATTTTTATGTAATGCTCTTCCCACGTCTATAACATACAATTATGTTCATGTGACCTGATTAAATTTAATGCTAGATGCCTGTTGTGAACTCCTGTTTCAAGCCACATTTATTTTAAAGATTAAAATGTATAAAAATCCAAAAAATGATCTACTTCCCTTTGAGGTCATGAGGGACTTCAGTAGATCCCAGCTGCCATTGGGCAGTAGGTAGGGAAGACCCTGGATTGGCAGCCAAGCAGTCACATGGCTCATGTAGCCACCAAACTCTTCTTAACTATTAAAAAAAGAAGAAGCTATGATTGTCTAATTAGTCAAACGTACTTTAAAAATTATTAGATGCTCTGTTATTTTGTGCAAAAACATCTTAAACTGGATTGAATACTGTGTTAAGCTCATTGGATTAAGCATTGCTAATTACATTTGTGTTTAAAACTATTAAAATGTTGTTACTTATGAACTAGACAGTAACGTGGATGACTGGGAGAAAGAGACTACTGAGTTTTTTATCAACGAAGAAATTATTCCCCTTGGAGAATGAAGTGTTCATTGGAGTTGCCGTGGGTGATTAAGTAGCATTAATGAAGTTAGATGTTATGACATCATTATGTATTTGGCCTTTAGGTACCTTTCAAGTCACAAAAAATGTGGCCCTCTAACAATGAGGATGAATTTAATGAGGCCCTCTTGATAAGGGGCATCCTGATTATAGACATCAAACTGAAATAACACTTAAAAATACAATAGACTGTAAGATGATGGAACTGGAAATCCAAATGCACTTTCTTGTTTTAGGACACATTCCTACACCACTCTGTGACTGCTGTCAAGTGAAACTGTTCTCTTTAACATTCCCAACAAAAATTTAAAGGTTTCACAATCCTCTGACAGCAGACAAGGGAGAAAGATTCCAGATTTATGAGGACAAAGCCGTCTCGCAGGTTCAGAATCAGTGCACCTGAGGTCTTCATCCCTACAGAGATAAATAAAAAGTGACCTGACCTATCTTCCTAAGTCTAAGAGCTATAATTTCTGATGTATTCCCTGCTCATCATAAATGCTGGGTGACACTAGCGCCCTCTTTTGTGTCTAAGTCAACAATCCAACCTGTTGTACACACTCTTGAGTGAGAGGTTAATAAAACATGACCACACACGCACGTAAACACACTAATCCCTGCTTGCCGCTGCCCGCAGACAGGACAGAAGTCAGTCACAACGGAGCAGAGAGACAGCTCACTGTTTCCTCATCTGTGAATCGGTTGGCATCCAGCTTTAAAAAAAACAAAGACTGCTACAGATGAAAAGAACCTGAAATGCTGTGTAAATGTTGCAGTCCTTCGTGTTTACATTATTCAAACAGAACAAATACATTAAATGACATACTACAATACTGAGGGGGGGACAGACCTTGTTCCCCTGTGTTGTGATTTTATTGTTTTTGATCCAAAGATCACAGAGAGGTGATAGAATTCTTGGACCACCATGATGGCACCCTTCATCTTATGATTAGCAATTTGTGATTAAAAACAACCACACTTGTTGCCTAAAGACAGTTTTGGCCACTCTCAGCACTACTTAATCTTAATAAAAACAAAAAAAATGTCTTGTTCATCTGCAAAAGTGCTTCATGGACTTGTGAACCATCTGTCTGCCATTTGACTAAATAAGAGGGTGTTTGGTCCAAGAACAAACCCACCTCTCTGCCATCTCCCCCACTGTCGCTACTCAGTGGAAAATGAGTGCTGGGTTGGGTGGAGGGGTACATGGTGAGTCAAAGTCAGGGGAAACACAAAACATGAACATATTATAGCATAAACAGTAACAAAGTGGTAGAAGACTTGGGCTGATTGACTCAGTCTCTCATAGCCCTTGATAACTCCCTGTTGGCGGGGATGGTCCTGCAGAGGGGGGAGGTTAGGATAAAAAAAGGGCAGGTTAAAACTCAGAGGCTCTAAGAATCAGTCCAGGATAAGATAGCCATCACGCTCCAAGCTCAGTGCAGGTGGATGTGAAGCTTGATGCGTAGGGCGTCTCCTATTTCCCCTTGTAGGTAGTCACTGTCATGCTGCTCCTCCAGCTGGTGTAGTCTGCGGGGCCCAAACAGCTTCAAGCTGGCGATGTCTAGCCGGTAGGATCCGGCTGGGGGCAGCCTCTTGCCGAGACGGAGCACGCTCTTTCCGTCGCGGCGTTCCAACAGGCGGAAGTGTTCATTGGAGTTGCCGTGGGTGATGACGTAGCGGACGTGGTTCTCCAGGGGCTGCAGGGCGGGCAGTAGCTCCAGGAGAGGCTCCTTGTTGAGCAGGTGGGAGAGAGAGAGGTTCATGTGGATGGAGTCCTGGGTGTCCACACTGGCCATGCTCACTAATGGATCCTAGAGGGACAACATGGAGAGGGAGGTGAGACAAACATCACTGATTTGTTGTTCTGTTATCCTGTGAAAATCTGCCATTTACATGCGGTTAATAACAATACTTTTAGTTTAAAGAATCACACTGGCAATATTAGTCACTTAACAACGCTTTATTCTTTTTGTCCTTCATGTAAATTAAATTATCATGTAAATCATTATCATGTCAATTAGTGAGCTGCAGCCCCAAACCTCAAACTTTTGTAATCTCGGCATCAAAACAATCCTACTTTAAGTTTCAATAAAGTTGCAGTGTGTATTTTTTTTCTTGTGTCATTGGCCCAAAAATACTGTACTATCACCTGTCAGTTCTTATATGTGCTTGTTTTATCTAAATAAAGTTAGGTTGCTTGGATGGTACAGAAAATGTTTATTTTATGAAGGGACGTGGTCTGTTGCTCTTTTGTGGATGTGAATACATTACATTGGTTTATTTGTTTATTGCTAATGGCAACTACAGACACCAACAGTGGATTGAGGGAAGGGGCATTGCTAGGAGCACAACCACGAAAGGGAGGGGGGAGTAAAATTCCACTGCAGTCTCATTAATGTTACACCCACCCAGATTTAACTGTTGTTTTTCAAAGTTATTTCTTTGATAAAACAATCCACATTAGTATCAAATATCACCATTCACTTTAAAAAACTAAAATATAAATTCTGGTCCATATTGCACAGCTGTACTATGCAATCTGAAATAAGTAATGCCATTTATTTCAAAGTGTTGAGTAAAGAGGTAATCTACCATTTACTGACAGAAAAGAGGCATACCTTTGTGATCTCGTTTTCGTCAGCATTTCGTTTGTGCCGTCCACTCTTTCCTCCTCCGTTGACCTTGCACTCGTAGCAGGCCTCAGGGGACAGACTGTCCTCATCCTCACCCTCCACAAACTGTCCTGAGAATCCTGAGCCTGTTATACAGTGACTGTGGGGGACAAAAGGGTTTTATTAAAAATAAACAGCTCACAATCATAACTGTGGCTCTCATTATTATGATTTCTTCACTCTCTCTTCAATGCATATTCCAGTACCCCTGTCCAGCTCTGTAGAAACCTCCAGGACAGCCGCACAGGTAGCCTCCGTCAGTGTTGGAGCAGCCGTAGATGCAGGGGTTGCTGCCTGTGCTACATTCATTCACATCCTGGCAGCCACCAGCACTCTGCTCGTAGTCAAAGCCAGACGGACACACGCATTTGAAGCTACCCAGTGTGTTGTAGCAGGAGGCAGATCCACACACCGATCCACCCTGACACTCATTCTCATCTGAAGAGGAGATAATGGACAGGGAGACACAGTGTACACTGATTATAAAGAACTTTAAGGTGATGATGTTGACAGAAAATATCACAAGACAACTCAAATAGCAAAAGGAAAAAAGGCATTTCAGTACTTTCAATCTTACATCATGTCTTTTCCTTTTGTCATGTCGGCCAGGTTTTCTTTAATTTTTGATCATTTTTGTCCTTTTCTTCTCCTTCATGTTTTATTTTGGAATCACTGACCTTTGTCTCTATTGTAGGCGTGTTTCTTCCTCACCTGTCTCTGATCACCCCTTATTACCTTGCATATTTCACCTCATGTCTCCCTTTGTCTTGTGCCAGTTCGTTGCACTTCCATGTCTTTGTCCCAGCACTTGACATAGTCAAGCCTTTCTGGTATAACCTTATTTGTTTTTTTGACCTAGTATTTTGCCTCCTGTCTTGGATACATCGCCTGGTCTGATTGCTTTTTGTGTACCAAACCCTGCTTGTCTGAACTTCTGTCAACTGGTGAAGTGTTGAGCAATTGTATCCTTTACTTGAGCCTCGTTCCTAAACACTTTTGCTTATGTTTAGGGCTGTAGTGAGACACAATATTGTGTACTGTAATTTTGCAGCATTAAGGAGATATTTTAGAAACTTTCTTAATTTTCAAAGCAGATACTCCCAATAAATGAAACCTGAAACTTTCATTTTCATTTGAGTAAAACTGGATAAGTTTGATACTTTTACTTAAGTGCTAAATTTGTGTTGTGTAGTGTTGGCTAACTTTCTCATGTCCTCTTTCCTCATGGTTTGTCATACCCCCATGTTCACTACTTTCCAGGCTATCAGACTCACCTACACACTGGTTCCACTGGTAGTGCTGCACATAGCCCTGAGGACAGCCACAGCGGTAACCTCCCAGCATGTTCTGACAGCCGTGCTGACAGCGGTGGTTGCTGCCACACTCATCGACATCTAAGACAACGAGAGAAAGTGATTTAAGTTTCATACTTTTCTGAGAGAAACTGCCATTCACTTTAGCAGAGGCACCTCGACAGGGCAGGATCATATTTCAATAGTTTAAGGTCAGCTTGCCTTCACACTCCAGTCCTGTGGTGTCCAGAGAGAAACCCTTAGAACATTCACAATTAAAGCTCCCGGGAGTGTTGACACAAGAGGCCAGGGAGCCACACACACTGTTCTGAGCCGCACACTCATTGTTGTCTGCCAGAAGAAGAGACGTCAGGTCATGACATTATACTCTGAACTGAAAAGGTGCCATTTTGAGTGTGTGTTTTTTTAATAAAATCTCTTTAAGCCAAAAAGTGTAATGCAATCTATGACGATGAACTCACCAATACAGGCAGTCTGGTGCTGTGTGAAGCCAGGGGGACACTTGCAGGTGAAGCCTCCAATGGTGTTGACACAGAGGAACTGACAGTTATGCTGCTTAGTAGAACATTCATCAAGATCTGAGAGGAGGAAGAAAGTAACATGAGGAAATTTACATATCATCAGGGGCGCTGGCAGAAATTTCAGGCCCCATGAAAACATAAAAGATCGAACAAAATTATTGAGAAAATACTGATTTAAAATGTGGTTTTTACAGAATTTTCAGCATTCTGTCCATTTTAAGCATTTAAAATGCCCTTAAGTTATCATACTATCAGTCCTCATGAATCCCTGATCTTGTAACCTTGTGAAATATTCAAAACTTCTGCATTTTTTTCATTTGTTTTCACTCATAACCTGTTTTCTCTGAAGAGTAACAGACTTTAACATGCAATTTGTTTGATCAAAAGCACAAAACTAATATCCTGTATACTGTTGTTTACAACAGCCTGTTTTTAATTTAAAAGTTATGTCATTAAAGTTAACCAATGTAAAAAATGCCTGAATACAATTTTTTAGCCCAATAACACAAGAAAATCTTGGTATTTTTTGTATGTAAAGAGAAATCTATTTTTTAGAGACCTATGGCAAAACTGAAATATTGAAATAACTGAAATATTCAAAATACTGATTTGTTAATCGTTTAAATGCCCCTTGTTGGTCATAGGCCTTAGAATCTGCCTAGTCTTTGGTCTTTTTGAACTGCCTGCATATCATACAAGATGCATGCTTTATTTCTTGTGCTCTATATCTTGAAATAAGATTTTAATGGAGGGCTGTTGGGTAATGTAAATCTTGAAATTAGAACAAATACACTTTCCTTAACCAATTTAGCAGCGTAACAATCTTTGAAATAATTTATTGTTATCTAATAACTTCAATAACTGTACAGTTATCCATAAATCTTAAATCAATCACCCTCCTACCTTTGCAGGTCTTCCCATCTGGCTGCAGGCTGTATCCTCTGGGGCAGGAGCAGAGGTAACTGCCCTCTGTGTTTTTACACAGGAAGTTGCAGGGCTTTGGAGACAGAGCACACTCATCCATATCTGTGATATAAACACAGGAGAAATGAGGGGCATGGACAGGGATTTTAACTCATGTCAGAATGTTTGGTAATTGTAAGAGCGGGAGTTCTAACAGAGATCAGCCATACCGACGCAGGAAGTTGCAGTGAAGTCAGTTTTGTAGCCCACGTTACAGTGACAGCGGAATGATCCGATGGTGTTGATGCACTGACCGTTCTTGCACAGATCTGGCATCACCTGACACTCGTTGATGTCTAAAGGTACAGACACATCAAACATGACTCAGAGTTTTCTTGAAATTCTTCATGACTGTGAAGACTCTTCAAATCTATTTTAAAAAGTCATTCAAAAGCCAAATTAAAAATGTAATCTTAGTGACTTCTCTGTCATACGCACCTCTTCCATCTGTGGTATAACCGGGTCCAAGTGGGCACATCTTCTTGTACTGAACCGTGCCAGGCAGGGGGCAGAGCTCACACTGTGACCCCCAGCCTCGGCCGGTGTTGCAGCAGCACTCAGACTTGGTCACGCTGTTCCTGCTGGTGGAGGACTGCTGGCACATTGTCTGCAGAACCTCAGTGTAGCAGTAGCCCTTTCTGTTGTCTGATGAAGACAGTGAACAGAGGAGTGTTAATGGTGACAGAGGAATAAGACACAATGCTGAGACATGATCTCCTGCAGAACCGAACTTACCAATGCATTCGGTTCCAGTGGAGCTTGGCTCAAAACCATCATTGCACTCGCAGCGGTAGCTTCCAATAGTGTTGACACAACGGCCGTTCTTACAGATGCCGGGCTTGGCGCGGCACTCATTCAGATCTGCCAGTGTGGAGAGCAAAGGAGTAAAGAGTTATATATTGTCATATATGTTTTATGCACACAATTTAAAAAGTGTTCAAGCAGTTGTTCAAATATGCTTTATAACACTATCTCCTTTGTAACCTAGACTAGCATACTGCCAACATTTTCACAAGTAAAAATAAAAAAGGCTAATTTTGCACCTCTGGCAAATGACTGGGCTTAGTTCATCAGAATTGCACAATCCTGAGTTTATCTGCTCAGCCTTTTGGTCTCATTGCTGGACCTCCTTTTCAAACAAAATTGACTTTTCTCACAGGCTGACCTCTCAACATGATGAGAAATGTGCAACGTTCACCAGAAATCCCTTCAAAACTTTCTTGACATGACACAAGGTTCCATGATCTTGACGTATGACCTATGATTTCCAAAATGTAATGAGTCTATCTTTGAGTCTAAGTGGTTGATTAAGCAAAGTTTAAAAAGCCTCTTCTGTCAGTGCCATAAGAAGGTTCAACTTAAAGAATCTCCATAAACAACAATAAGAAATTAGCAGGCAAGGAAAACAAACAAAACAAATAACTGAAGTAAAAAAAAAACCTCTAAACCTGCTGAAGAGAACCTCTCGCAGACTCTGAAACACTTTCACTCACCCATACACCCCTCTCCATCTGGTCTGCGCTGCATGCCAGCAGGGCAGATACACATGAAGGTACCGATCAGGTTCTTGCAGGTCATGCCCTTGGAGTCACAGTCATCCAGACCTTCAGCACACTCATCATGATCTGGTGAGGAACAACAGAAGTAAAACTAATTCAGAAGGAATTAAAATAGTTTGATTATTTTTTTATGATAACATTAAATCAAAAAGAGATGAAGGATTGGTGATACACTAATGTGGTTTAATGAGACAGAATCCAAACAGTCGCTCCTCTGTCTCTTCTCACCTCTGCACATGCGCTGGTCATCTCTCAGCACGTAGCCCGCAGGACACATGCACTCATAGGAGCCAAAGGTGTTGACACAGCGGAAGGCACACAGCAGAGGATTCTGGGAGCACTCATTGATATCTGAAACAAAGATGGATCATTAAAACAGTTTTATTACTTCTTAAGATGTTACTTCTAAAGTGTTGGGAGTGTATTTGTGATGATGGCTGACCTTCACAGGTCATCATGGGTCCAGGCTCAAAGCCTTCCTGGCACGAACACTCAAAACCTCCGATCACATTGGTGCAGGTTCCATTTCCACATGGGTTTCCTATGGAGCACTCGTCAGTGTCTGGAGAGAGGAGACAAAAGAAGAACTTAATTAAAAGTCATGAAACATCCATGCACAACTTCAGATTTAAAAAACACTAGTTGGATACTTTTAGTCCCTCAATAGCTCAGACTCATAAACTGGCAAAAACTATGGAGGACGCCTGAGTGCTGTCAGCTCTTTGGACACAACTACTCCCAGGTATAGCTCTACGTAACACAATAGCCTTTATAGCTCAAATATATCTTCAGGAAAAAGCTTTTTTTTCCTTAAACAGATATTATGTTGTATATTTTTAGTGCACCTAATAGAGAAAATATTCAAAAACCTGCTTATAATAAATGGTGTGTTCTTTGGGTGGGGGGACTAATAAGGTACTGTTCACACTACAGCTGTGGATCACAGTGGTACAATGGGGCTTATGAGCAAGCTTGTTTTACTACTTTTTTTTATTAAAATTAATAGAACCTGCTGTTGATAAGTAGGTAGCATAGTACTAACTTCAAAAAAACTGCTAAAATCATCAACATTTAAATACAGGCCCAAAAGTGGTGTACTTTTCAATCACTTGCTGATTGAACTGTTAGTTGGGTTTTATATATAACTGTGAATGTTGATCATATAAACTTAATCCAGGAACCACCTTACCGATACAGTTGACTCCAGTGTAATCCAGGTTGTATCCGAAGGGGCATTCACAGCGGAACGAACCATCAGTGTTGATGCAGATGCCGTTCTGACAGATTCCAGGGTTATCCAGACACTCGTTCATGTCTGTACAGTCAATCAAAAACAGAGTTCAGTTCAAAAGACAGTCTATATAATCCTGATTGTTGGATTGTTTTATAGAATGGATACAAAATTATTAATGCATGAAATAATAGATTCATCTTGGTCATCTCACCTTCCCGAGCCTCGCCTGGTCCAGGCAGCGCTCCATGGCCGTAAGGACACAGAGTGTTAAAGGCAGCTGAGGACACAGGATCCATTCATTATTTTATGAAGGGGAAAATCTTGGTGTGTATGTGTTTGTCTTCATAAGTTGCCTGTGTGTATTTTCAACGGTGTTTCTTAGTTACTCACCCTCAGTCTCTCGTGGGCACAGCTCACAGGGAAGCCCCCAGCCCTCACCAGGCATCTTACTGCAGCAGCACTTTGCCTTGGTGGTGTTGAAAGCTTTGGGCACGGAGCACTTCCCTGACTCGAATTTGGTGAAACAGAAGCTCTCTCTGGTGTCTGTCATTTAGAAAAACAAAGATTCACTGAATACATTTTCTGTCTGACAATAACTGATGCCATGGGACACAAAGACAAAAGCCTCCTGTGTTACTTTATCTTGAGGAGACACCTGAGTCAGATTACACCAATCAGACTTCTCTAACAGCTTCACTCACCGTAGCAGCGGCGTTTGTTGTCAGAGAGCACGAAGCCTGGCTGGCAGGTACACTGGAAGCTTCCTGGGGTGTTTGTACAGGTGCCAAACTGGCAGAGGTTCGGCTCCACCTCACACTCATTGATATCTGCAGGAGAAAATGGAGTGTGAGAGACTCAACTTCATCTGATGATGTTTAAATTAAGCTGATTTAAAAAAACGTCGAACAAGGGAAGGGCAGCATTTACCAAAAATTAAGAGATTTTATAGATGCTGGATTAACAAAATATATCTTCATATTTTTGTGTAAAAGTAAACAACACATGGTTGTGATTATCCCATAGCTTTCACATTTAACATACTGTAAGTCTAGAATAATTACACCAATAATGAAACCTGTTTAAAACTAAAGCAAGATGAACATGAATGTTTGACACCCCAGTATTTGTATTCAGATACTAAAAACTGCTGACAAACTCCAACACACCGTCTAAATTCAATTGTACAAAAATGCTGGCATCATCATTGCACACCAAGGTATACTACATTCTTAAATATTATGTGTTTCAGATAAAATAAAATAAAAAATATTTTAATGACCAGTTATATTAAAGAGCAAAACTTAATGATCTTCACCTTTTTTTTTTTTACCTAAAGACGGAGTACTGTCTAAGTTGAACAAATAAGCTGCCAGCTTTAAGAAATAACTAACTCTTTGCCAGGCCCCATCCTTTTTTTTCAAAATGTTGCCAATATATCTAAAATAAATAAATAAAAAAACTTTCAGAAAGTTGCCTATATTTTATGATAACAACAGAGAGCTTGGTAATCATTTCTATTTTTGCAGTTATGATTGACCAGGTTTTAATATTACTTGATTTTTACTTATAATAAAAGGTACTCTTACAACCTTACAAATATATTGTAAGATAAATAGTTAAAAAGCCTGAACAGGGAAAATTCACATACATTTCCACAGCTGAACAAGCAGCCACCAACATGTAGGTTAATTAAAAATGTACTTTTCTCCATTACATGATCCAATTCAGAGGGTGGGTAACATTTTTAGCAATTGGTAGAAGGGAAGGAGAATTTAATACAAAATGTAGATTTTAGTCTGAATTAATTCCATGATAATGTTAAAGTGAAAAACTCCTAATAGTTCATATTTTAATGATATATGCTTTTTTCAAAACCCTCCCAGACACAGATTAATAAACTATGGACACTGACATTTACCATTACACAAATAAGCTAATTCACACACACACAAAAAAACAATCCATTCATAAATAAAAAGACATTTGTTGCTATCCAGACAAATGGGATTGGAAAGTACCTTATAAAAAATCTAAATCTGAAGCATGAGGGCTGGCACTTATGGATTAATTTTATTGCCATGAAGTGTGTAAAAGCAGTATATAATTTTGTCTTAGCCTAGTGCATCATGTTTGAACATGTTTTTATATTAATATCCTTCAGAGCCTGGTGCATTTGAGTCTTTCATCACTGTGGGTGATTATGAGCCTGTCCGTGTGCACTGAGGCCACAGCGCCCTCTGCTGGTGAGCTGTGAACCTGCACCGCTCAGTCAGCCGGAGCAGACCAGGCTGGCTCCTCATTAAGCAGGGAGTATAGGGATTAAAACAGCCAAATGGTGTGAGCTGTGTGCGTCAGTGGTGCAAATGTAAGTCAAACAAGTTGTGTTTCGACCTGAAAAGGCCATTTTGAGTGTCTTACTGTGTTGTTATAGTTGTTTATACAGTTGTTCGACACACTGTTCATCTAATGAGAGCATGGTCTGCTAATGCTAATCTAGCTGCTGCATTAATGTGTTGATAACATCCTAAACTGCATTTAAACGCATATACTTTTCCAAGATATTTAAGATAGTTGAGTAATTTGTGTGGCTTATCTGTTTGATATAATTTATGTCTTATTCCACCCACACATACTAGTTAAAATACTCCACAGTAAGCTGTGGTGCAACACAGTACTGTTTTGTTGGGACGTCGTGATTGGATCATTAGTCATTAAGCATCATTATGCACTTATCATATTTTAAAATTGTGATATATTTTTTTGCTTTGTGATGTTAGTATATTAAGCAAGTAACGATGAAACATAGTAATTAAAATGATATTGTTCTTTTTTTATCTACCTCAAACATTTGACCATGCTCTTTTTAACTAAAATGTGCATTTCTTAAATTTAACTATAGCCAAACATTTCTCATGTCCCAAATATAACTATTAACTTATCTAACTTAGCATTGATGATTTGTTTTAATGTGATGCCTGGCAACTACAGTTTGTATTTCAATGTGATTAGACTATGGTAGGTATGTTGGAGAAATCCAAAGCTTTTGATTTCCTTTTCTGATTCAGCAGGAAACTAAATCAAACATTGTGATAACTTCATGCATCCATGGGATAAGGCTCTCTCCACCATGAGTGGTAAGTATGCGTCCTTCCTCATCATGGACTGTAGCTGCAGTCAGATCAACCGAATCTTGCCCAGATACAGCAATACTTTTTTCTGATTGGCTGATATATGCATGTTATTTTTTGATTGGCTGATAGGAAGTTGATCTTATGGCTGGTTGTGTTAAGCTCACCTTCAGCTCTCTGATGCTCAGAGCATCTTGCTACATTCATGTTCCATGAATGCATATGTACCGGTGTATTCAGTGGGCGTTACACAATACATTTTCATGCATGAGGAATACCAGGTTTGGCATGTGAGCATGTGACAAGGTTAAAATGTGTGTTTCACATGCTTGATGTGTGACTTAAGAGCCCTGAAGAGGACTGTTCAGAAGTAAACGTCCTGAGCACCATGTGTGTGTTCTTACCGACACCCCGAGGCCAACATCGTTACCACTTGGCAACACCTATACAGTCCTAAGTGAATGCCTGTTTAATATACATGTTGGCATATTTACCTATACACTGGTCGTTCTGCACCTCGTATCCAGGAGGGCAAATACATCTGAACGATCCGTCAAGATTCTGACAAGTTCCTGGAGAGCAGGTCCCAGGCAGACTCACACACTCATTGATATCTGAGAAAAGAAAAGTATTCCTGATTTTTGTGGTACGATGGAGATAAAGTCTACTCTTTAAATGACTGAAAATATCACGCTGTTTTAATTTCTTTTAACTTACCGACACAGTTCTTCCCATCCTGAGTATTCTCGTAACCCTCATGGCAGAGACACTGGAACGAGCCCATTCCATTTATGCACTGTCCGTTCCTGCACACTTGGCCCTGGAGAGAGCTGCACTCATCGATGTCTGTAAATCAAAATAATTGAGAAAGTAAGTCATAAAGTAGTCTTGTGATGTTGTTTATTCATCAGCCAATAGCAACAAAACAGCCCATCAGAGCTGGCTTTCCTGGAAAACAAGCACATAATGGAAAAAAGGAACTGTTTTTGTTCTCAAACTTCAGTGCTGTCCTGATGTTAGATCTTCTATGGAGCAAAACAGCAGGGTTTTATCAGACTTAAAAGGTATAGTCTTTAAACCCCAATTACCTACAAGACCTAGATAATCCTTTATTTAGATATTCCTTCATTAGTCCCACCGGGAGAAATTCCAAATAGAATAGAATAGAATAGATTGGACAAAGTACAGTGGACTATTGTACTCAGAAGAGTAAGTGGTCCTTACCCATGCAGTCGTTGTTGTGAGTGAGCTCAAAGCCGGGGAAGCAGAGGCAGTTGTACGACCCCACAGTGTTTTTACAGGTACCGTTTCCACAGGGCTGTCTGTCACACTCATCGATGTCTGCAAACAGAAAGAAAGAGCAGCAGTTAAAGTGGGGGAGACTTTAAAAATATTCAGAAGTTTTTGCTTCTGTAATTTTCCAAGGTTTCATATTTCATTATACTTTGTGTGTTATAAAAGTTTGACTGTATCTCTCACCCAAGCACATGGTCTGGTCAGCTGTAGCCTTGAAGCCGTTGTGGCACAGGCAGCGGTAACTTCCCTGAGTATCGATACACTCTCCGTGGCTGCAAACATTTGGAATCTCTTGGCATTCATTTCGGTCTGAAATAGTGGAGGAAACAGGATTATATGAAACCCAGTATGATGTTTCTCTGGTGTTTGGTTTCTTTAGTGTCAAAACAGTTCGTCAAATTATGGGATTCACAGAGGTTAAAGGCTATAAAAAGCCCAGAATAATCAATAACAAACACTATAGGATATGTGATCAGCTATCATATCAGCTTATGTTGTATTGTATTTGCAAAAATATTTTATGTGAATATTTTATGCTTTCTCATATGTTTCTTGGAACCTCGGTTTCCTTTTCTTTTCATTAATTGGCTAACAGTACTTTACCAAATTTTGTGCCCTTCAGGTCACAAAAGTGGAGACTTGCACCCTCCACTTGCCAATTGGGACAAAAAAAATTTCCCATATTATTACACAAGAAATGTTTGCACAGGAAAAACCTGTCAGCTCTTAACAGATTTTACAAAACCATTAATTCAAATAGTCATAATTCTTTTTTCAGCAGGGTCTGAACAATAGCCACAACAACATTCTTTCTGTTGACCTCTCTGCTGTGTTAAATTGGTCAAAGAAAATCATCAGGGCCTGTCAGAGGCTGTACTCACCCACACAGGCTCCATTGGGGGACAGCTTGAAGCCTGGCGAGCACTCGCAGCGGTAGCTGCCGGGGATGTTGATACAGTTGGCGTTGCGTTGGCACAGGTTGTCCCCGCTGTTACACTCATCGATATCTGCACAGGAGGAGAGAAAGAGTGGACATCAGTCACAGGCTCTATTACTGTCTGTTCAGAGTAAGCAGTCAGCAGGAGAGAAAACAAAACAGCTCCATTCTGCCCCAGGTCCACCTCACAGCCACTGGATGGTCCTGAATGATTGAAGGTCCAGGCTGGTGCTGCCGTTCAGAGCCAATACAGCAGTTCTTACAAGGTCAAAAAACAGCATGTCCATTCTCAAGGATTCAAGGAGGTTTGATTGTCATTCTGAAACACTTGGTTTACAAGTAAGAGCAAAAATAGGCATCTAGGTCCTGGTTTAAGACGGCTAATCCTCATATACGACAGTTAGATAGATATACTAAATAAAAAAACTGAGTTACAAAATACAAGCCATTAACAATACCCAAATACAGTAAGCTGCCACTCCTTTAAAACATATTTACATATGTTTGAAATAAGTTGAAAAGTAGAAAGGAAACATATATTGATATATGGAGTTAGAAATGTGCAGCAAATTGGCCCTAATGCATCAGAAAAAAAAGATAGCAGCATGATCTAAAAGTCTGAGAGAGTAGCTTTTACGATGTCAGAGTATATCATTAATAGGGCTGGGTATCGATTCAGATTTTCTGGTTGCCAGTGGTGCCTCTGTAGTGCTACTTGCTTCCACCACGTTTGAGAGCTTGCAGTAACATCTCATGAGATCTTGTTCAGTGGAAAGCAGCACTGAACGCTGCTCACATGAGACTAGCAGGGTTGATACCACAGACTGCTTCTCTGCATGTCCAATGAAGAAAAAACTACCCAAATTAAAAGAAATTTTACCTTAATTTTATTTTTTATTTTAAGGATCGATTACGAACCATTGAAAACGAAATTGATAAAAATCGATTCTATTGATTTTTAAACCCAACCCTAATCCTTAACACCATCAGCCTAAACTAGTGCCCTAAGCTATTGCTCAGCAGTTAAACAGCTTTGTATGCAGAGCTGTCCTGATGCTGAAGCTGCAGTCTGCTGCCTGAGTGCTGTTTCAGTGTGTGTATGTGATTTACTGTATGGCTGTGCTCATTTGATGCAGTGTGCGGTGGTGATGAGTGTGATGAGCTCCATTAGGACATTCAACTGAATGGCTGTCTTTAGCCCAGTACACATGCACCAGAGGTGAACAGATTTACTGATGGCATGTTTGCCCTCACTTTAATAGATGGGAATATTTCCCCTTTTTATTTAGTTTCAGCTGACTTTCATTCTGTTGAACCTGCTACTGGCTCATAAGAAATAAACTGGTTACATACTGAAAAGTGAAATACTTTACAGTTTACTCTCGCCACTAATGTAATGCACGCCGTCCTGGTGGCTTATTTTGATAACAAGATTCAGATGACAAAGTGACTTTTATTATGCAACACATAAATGCTCACTGCCTCCTGGGTTGGTGGAGCAGAACTCCAAGTCCAGAATTTTAACAGAGAATGACTCGGTAGTACTTTTGAGGTAATATGCATTTCAAAGTCCAGTTAAGTCTGACTTGCACAGTTGTTCTTTTTGTTTTTACTCAACTACATCTAAATGCTGTCAACAAATTGTATTCATTTTAACACCAGATTCAAGAAAGAAAAAATAATCAAGTAATCGTGGTAACATTAATTTCCTTTCTACTTTCAACCTTTTTTAAAATTCATATGATTTTATTGATCTGAATCAGTCCGTTCTTGATCTTTCTTGTGTATGCTACAAAGAAAGAGTCAGTCAGAGGAGAACATGGTTTCAGATGTGAGCTTTACCTTCACAAATAAGAAGTATGTTGTTGTAGC
The DNA here is from genome assembly GCA_036419115.1 of Scarus forsteni. NCBI lineage: Eukaryota > Metazoa > Chordata > Actinopteri > Labriformes > Labridae > Scarus > Scarus forsteni. The sequence goes on along the minus strand of JAZDUH010000136.1, from coordinate 22,745,826 downwards.
TGAAGCCCATCGGACATTCACAGCGGAAGCTCCCGATCTGGTTGATGCACACTCCGTTTTGGCAGATACCTGGGATCTCCCTGCACTCATCAATGTCTGCACAAAACATATTATGTTAACTTGTAGAATATTTTAACTTTGATCAGTGAACACATTTGGACTTTGTGATAGCCGTACCAATCGGCTTGCCGGTGTGAATGTCAATGATGAAGCCAGGAGCCTGGTTACCACACAGCAACTGGTACTCAGCTGAAACGGAAAGAGCAGGAGACACTTAGAAACAATCAAGTGTGACCGTTATTAAAGAGAATTATTTTGGAGCTCGATATGACACCCACAGGTGGCAGGAGTTGGACAGGCTTCACAGGGCTTGTTCCAGGCTTTGCCGACGTTGTAGGCACAGCAGCACATCTTCTTAGTCATGTTGAAGGAGAGCTCGTTCTCACACGTGTCGTTGAAGTTGCGGTAGCACACGCTCTTCCTCATGTCTGCATTACAAAAGAGGATTGTCAAATTCAGAACAGAATTTGGTGAAAAATGTTTGCCTTTACTTTATGTTTTGAAAACAGGATGAGAGTAGATGCTTGTTAATGTAAATAAAGTCTATCTCACTCACCCATGCAGTTGTTTCCTCCGTTGACCTGCATGTACTCAGGAGGACACACACAGGTGTAGTTACCCAGAGTGTTGTAGCAGGTACCAGGTCCACAGATCCCAATGTGGGTGGTGCATTCATCAATATCTACAGGATGACAGATCATTTTAAACATGTGAGTATGTTGGCCTTTACTTTTTCTCTTGCGTAATATCATTTATACAAAAAATGTATTTAGTGGATGTAAAATTTCATGTCTTACCCTCACAGATGCGAGTCTCCTCATTGAGGTAATATCCTGCTGGACATTCACACTGGAAGCTGCCAAAGGTGTTGACACAGTTCCCGCCTTGACAGAGACCAGGCAGCTCCTGGCACTCATCAATATCTGCAGAGAAAATCCAAAAAGTTACATTCATTGTTGCACAAAAATTGTGTTCCAGTACAGTTACAATAAAAGGTAAGATTAAGTAGTTTTCTTCAACAAGAAATGCAGCTGCATTTACTGATTTAAAATCAGAGTGAATAAGCAACAACAAAAACATAGCAGAGTGTCAGGCTCTAGGTCAATCCGATTGAAATAAAATGGAAAAAAAAACACAAGAAAAGGTGAAGGGAGGAGAACAATTTGAAGAATACATTTAAAAATTAGGACAGTCATGAATTGCTTTTAGTCCTTTAAAGTTGAGCTTCTCAACTATTTGACAAAATGTAGGACTTTTTTTCCTCTCAGCATTTTTATTTAATTTTCAGTCTCTTCGTTTGTTTTGTGAGATTCATTTTTTTTCTTAATACCTCTTTCCATCTAAAACTTTTTCCTGGTATTAATACTAATTTCTTAACTTTGGGATTGCGCCTTAAAATTAAGATCTTTCCCCATAACATTTTAATTTAATATTCAACTTTTTTTTTTAAGCATTTTTATAAATATTTTACCCCTTGATATTTACCTCAAACGTTAAGCCTTTCTTATATCCATTTTCAGTGTTTTTTTCTCAACACTTCACACTTTTTCAACATTTAATTTTTCAACATTTAATAATTTTGCTGATTTTATTTAGGAACATTTTGACATTTTACTAAACATTTAACTTTTCTAATCATTTTGAATTTATATCTTCAACATTGGCCTTCATATTAATTTACTTCATCTGCAAAATTTTATATTTTTTTCAATAAAATTTGATTTTCTTCTCAAAATGTAACTATTGTCCTTGATATTTTTTACTTCTTTAAACATTTTAAAATTCTTTCCGAAAAAAAGTTTACCTTTGCTTTTAGATTTATAGTTTTTTTTTCTCAACAGGTTGACTCTTGCCCAAACATATGAACTTTTTCTTCACTCTTATTTCCCCCAAATATCATGCTTTGCTAAGAATTTCAATTTTTTTTTTCATCTCAACTTTTTTTTCACAAACATATTGTTTTTTATCATCTCAACTTTGTTTAGTACATGTTATTCTACACATTTGAACTTTTGTTCTCAACATTACTTTTCCTCCGTTTGTTTTTCCACTTTTTTCATCAAATCCTAGTTCTTACCTTCAGACTGTTAAACATTTTCCCTATTTGTTGATCTTTTTTTTCTCTTTGTGACATGATTTTGGAAGTACACATCTGTACTTCTGTTTCATTTTCATGCCTGACTCTTTAACTCCTCAGGAGATTTACCTTCCAGAATGACAGTGATGGGGTTTGGCCTGAATCCCTCTCCTCCAGGACAAAGAGTTTTGTATTCAGCTACAAAGAAGACAGAGACAAACAGCAGGTGTTAGAATGAAGACTGATTGTTGTGCATTTCATTTGCTATGTTACAGTGATAGCCATGGGCCCTTTGGTGCATACTGGAGTTGGGGGCGGGGCAAAGTTCACAGGGGTTTCCCCAGGCTCCTCCCAGGGAGCAGCAACAGGAGGCTCTGGTCACGCCTACTCCGATCTCAGCGCTACAGGAGATGCCTCCATCACCACGGGCAAGAATATCAAGGAAGCAGTTTCCAACACGTGTATCTGAAACAGACAGACATGTGCTTGTGAACATTTTGAGTAGCCAGTAGTAGCTGAACATTAAAACTAATTTTCCCATTTTATTTTAATTCTGCATGGAGAGAGTAGGTGCAAAGCCTTCCCGTAATACACATGTCACATTGCATTTCCAAAAAGTGGCGTAAGGATCTGTAGATTCAGGGTGTATGCTGATCCCATAATCATGACTGTCATGTGACATAAAATTCACATACATTTTTGACCCTTCTTTATACCAAAGCCAGTCACCCAAAGTTCTTTTTCAGCTGTTTGTCTGTTCAAAAACAACCTGTTGCAATAGGGAGGGCTGCAGCAATAACTGCAGTGATAAAAAATACTTTGATTGGTAACAAAGAGATACATATATACACAAAAAATGTGGTTAGTTCATATTTCACACTGTTCCAGATTAAGATGAATATTTACTTGACGCTCAACCCCATAACTTGGGACAGACGTTACACAAAGCTGGTGCAGCAGCAGTAAAGATTAAAACCTGTGTGCTTTGAGTGTGACTCACCCACACAGCCCACCCCAGTGGGGTTGAGCTCAAAGTCAGCGGGACAGTTACACCGGTAGCTCCCTGGGGTGTTCACACACAGTCCGTTGATGCAGTTCACAGGGTCCGCACACTCATTGATGTCTGCAACATAAAGATACACAAAGAATATTAGGAAAAACAACATAATAAAACTCATCTATGTATTTACCTTTAAGTCTGTTGCTAGGAAAATAGAAGCTAAAAAAGTTTTTTTTCACTTTCAGTTATATAAAGTTGTTTATTTCTCATAATAACAAAGAGGGACATGACTGCAAGCTGCAAAGCGTCTGAGAAAAAAGCAAATCTAAAGCTCAAGTACCTACATCTTTGCATAGTGTTGATGCAGTATCTCTGGTCAAAGATTTGGCCAAAGACAGTCATGTCAGCTATATCTAAACGAGTCATAGAACCATCCCTACTTGTTGTGTTACCGTAAGTTGTCAATACCACTTCAACAAATGTACTCTCTTTTGCCCTTTATTAGCCCACTCTTTTATTCTGGTTTATTCCATTCTAGTATGGAAAAGATCACTGCCCCCTTCACCTATGTCATGGCTAAGTGATACAGTGTCTGTGTCAGAGTCAGCAAATATCCAATGAGGCTCTATTGACAAGTTCTACATCCAGTGGCATTCCCAACTATGTTAAAAGTCTGAATTCACTTCATCCACAGTGACAAATTGTGTGAAAAGAAGGAGATGACATGGTAGATAATATATCATAAAGGTCATTCCCCAGCCTAGTTTGGCACATCAACCATCTGTACTCCCTCCCAAACAGTACTTTACTTTGAATTCTGATATTGTTCATGACATTTCTTCATAATGGGATGGCATCTCCAAGCTAGGTCTGGCAGACAACTTTGCACCATTTGAGATGGAAGATTTATCTGTTGCCCAGCCAGCATTGCCAGCATTAGTATTGCTCTCTTACTTTCAACCCATTACCACAGCATCCACCCAGATTGATTCTAGGTACTACCTCATCACTTTCCAGTTTCTGCATATAGATAAGTCTGCAGGTGTAATGAAGAGTCATCATGCCAAACTCAAACTTTGTTCTGGTGCTGCAGCAAATGCTCTAAACAAACACCAGCTGTCTGATTAGACTGTAAGTGTATGTCCACACCTGGATGTGTAAAAGCGACAGAAGTGCTCCACTAACCAGTACAGTTTCCTCCGCTGCGATCAAGTTCATAACCATCATCACACACACAGCGGAACATTCCTGGGAGGTTCTGGCACGTTCCAAACACACAGATGTTCTGGAAGTTACACTCGTCGATGTCTATGAAAAAGGCAGAAAGAGAGAAGAGAGTTAGTTACTGCCTCAATGTCAAGAGAAAAATACAAAGTAAATGAGAAGGGGAACGGGATCACCTTGGCAGGCCTTGCTGTCTTCTGTTGGAGTGAAGCCCATCTCACACTCACAGCGGTAACCTCCTGGAGCGTTCAGACACTGTCCGTTCTCACACAGGTTCACATTGTCTGCACACTCGTCCATGTCTGAAACAAACAGCAGCACAGCATGAAGCTTACTGAACATCCACAGGAGTAAAGACTGATTTACAGAAAATGATCTCTTACCAGAGCAGGAAAATCCATCTCCATTGAAGCCCTCCTTACAAGTGCACCTGTACGATCCTGGTGTGTTGACACAGTCTGCATTGAGGTTGCAGTTGTGATCCTCTGCAGAGCACTCATCCATATCTGAATGAAGAAAAAGAAAAATGAGCAAGGGCTGAACTGTTCTGTTGAGAAATCAGGCATGATACTTAACAAAAAATACATTAGTGTGTTTTTATTTCATCTCAAAATGTCAGATGATCAGATGAAGTAGGTGAAAACTGTGATGTATAACAAATGTACTCACCCACACACTTGATGCCGTCTCCCACCCAGCCATCTCGGCAGCGACATTTAAAGCTGCCAGGAACGTTGATACAGGCGGCGTGCATGTCACAGTTGTGGGCTCCGATCTCACACTCATCAACATCTAGAAAGAATTAGAATTTACTTTGTAAAAAAAGAACTGCTGCAAACATTTGAGCATTTACACTTCTTTACCCAACGGTGAAATTAAAAAGCACATATATCAGTGGCATGATGGGAAAAAACTAAAACAAGTTAAAATGGATACAGTTAAATGTCCCTAGTTTTATGCATGTGATGTAGGTCAGTGCAGTTTGAGAACCCCATTAAAAGTAAAAATGTCAGCACTCTTTTATCTGATGTACTGCTGCTGAGTTTTAGGATATGTTAAATTCCTCCTCACCCACTTGGCAGAAAAGTAATTCTTAAATGGGCTCTCAAACCAGTTAATGCTCAGGAGACAGCTGCCCAGAGTAAAGTACACTTTAAATATCTACAAAAGTTGAATCGTAAAAATGTAAATTTATTCAAACTTGTGAGCACTAATCAACCTACATTAATATATTAACAGAGCTATTTGAAAGCAAACTAATACTTAACAAGTAATGTAATGTTAGTGAAAAATAATTCAGCCATCCTTGACTACTGTTTGAAGCTGCAGCACAGGCTTTCTTTTACATTTTTCCCCCGTACAATATGAAACATGATTACAATCCCTAAAATCATGTAAAATGGAGGCAGTAATGTGAACTATCAGTTTTAGGCACTTTGGACTTGTATGTGGCACCAAAGACATTATTTATGCACTTAAACTGTATCATATTTCTCAGAGGGTCACTTAAGGTATGTTTTTATCCCTTTTCAGTGGAGAAACCTTCAGTTTACACTGCTGCCAGGATCAGAATATACAGATGTCATCTTCAAAACTTTAGTGAGTAATGAGAAAACTTTCTTATTTCTATTGTTTATTAAGGGTATCAGGATCACTATCTGCTATCACTTTTGGGGCCCTATGTTGATGATGTGAAGTACTTTGTATGAAATGTGTGATGCACAGCGGTTTGGGGCTAGTTAATCTGTTTAAATTTATTTGGTCATCTTTCTGCAAGAAACCTTGGCTCTGTGTGCATAAATAGTGACAGTCTGTTTTACCTGTAAACATAATTATCTCTAAGATTTATTAGTATGTATACACATATGAGAAATGTAGCTCTGTTTTAACATCTTTAATCCTCCTGTTTTTTTTACTTGTTCCATGAAGTATTACATGGAGCACACAGGATCTGGACACTGAGGTGCCCTGCAAAAAAGCCACACTCTCAGATCTGTGCCCCGTTATGAACTTCAAACCGAATATTTCCAGAAGTTCTTTAACATTGAACAGTAAAAGTGAGCTGCTGAGCATCCAATTTTACTGGAGCAAACTCAGTAAAATGTGTTTTATCTTACATGTGTGACACTCTCCCAGAACAGCAGAAACACTCAGCGCCATTGAATTTAAACCAAGTTTAAGAAAGTTTAACACAGCCAGCTTTTGTGTTCTTAAGTTAGCAACACACCAGCTTTGTGCCCAACCACTTCTCATCCCTGGGTGCAAATGAGAATTTGCTATTTTCACAGCATGATTGTTGGGTATAAAAATAACACCTTTCCAGGTGGAAATCACGTAAGAGACCTGCCACGCCAAAATATATTCGGACAGGCATACTATACAGCCTTTAGAGTACTGGGGCAGTAATTCCACTAAAGTAATTTTCTGTTCAAGCTTACAATAAAATTAGAAAAAATCTATTTACTGCCATTTTCTTTGGCACCAACAGAAAAATTGGAGCATCAGACATCATTCATCTACTACTTACTCCTCTCTGGGTTTTCTTTCTGATATAAGCTAGTAAACTACTTTAAACACATAGTTTGTAAACAAGACTGTCAACCTCTCAATAGTGTGAAGCAGAGGAAGGCAAGTGAAATACTTTTCTTCTGTGGACAGAGATGTGAACGCTTCACAATTTGCTTTGAGGGTAGTTTTTTAATTCTATGAGCAGTAAATCATGAATAAAAAATATCCTTTGAAAGATTTAGATGTGTAACTGTTGTATGCATGGCTGACCTGTCTCAACTTCATACATGAACACAAACAGATGTACAGACCATCGCACAGACAGCTCAGCCTCTGTAATGTGTGTGTAGCTTGTGTACCTGTGCAGCCGGTGGATCCCTTCTTGACAAAGTATCCCAACTGACAGTGACAAATGAAGGAGCCTTTGGTGTTCTCGCAGTCACCGTGGAGACAGATATTTGGGTTCAGGTCACACTCGTTGACATCTGGCCGAACAGAGATGGACAGATATAGATATGTGATTGTTCTGATCTTCTGAGATCAGAGCAACAGGAAATGAGATGGACATGGACAGTTCCATAGATCAGGAGGACAGAGAAGTTAAATGGATCAAATATTGCAATGGTTAAAAAAAATAAAAGGAGAAAGAGTTAACCTTGAATGTGTATGGAAGGAGACACTTTAGTGTGTAAAAAAATATAGGAGTATTATTCATCCTCTCACCGATACATGTCCTCATGTCCATAGAGGCCATGAAACCATCGTAACACAGACAGCGGTATTCTCCTGGGATGTTGGTACACTGGCCTCCATCACAGATGTCTGGGGTCTCCTCGCACTCATCAATATCTGATAGACGAAACACATGTGCAGTTAAGTGACAACAAAACCTTTGTTTTTTTCTGTTTGAAATGGAATTTAAATCATCTTTTGTCTTTTTTTGGAAAGTATTACATTGCATCTGTCCTTGAAAGATACTATACTATACTCTGCTCGCTAGTTGAATGTTTTTTGAATGTTGAATGTTTAGTATGGCTCAGCTGTCTATATAAGCATCAAATTTATTACTGCTCTTGAACTGTGTATGTCATCTTTGGAGAGCCTCCAATCCTTGTGTAGTCTATCACTAAAACGGGCAACACAAGGGTGCCAATGTGCCAGCGAGCAACTCCGTCCATGTACTCACTATTACTGTCTCTGACATATTTCTTGTTGTTTGCATACATGGTCCATTAGACTGCAAAATTAATTTATTTTTTGGGATTAATAAAATTGTCTCTATCTTACATCTGTTAAATAGTATGCCTGTAAGAGAGTTTGATAAAGACTTGAAGAAAGTAAAGTTGTTGAAAGGAGGGGGCAGTGGTAGCACAGATTGTTCAGGGATAATGTTGTTGCATGTCATTCCCAGCTTCCTAAGCTTGATTCTCTATACTATCCATGGTCCTGCTCTCTTCAAATAAGGACAATAAACCTACAGCTCTATTTTGTGATGTTATTGGAAAATACTAAATTAATTCACTACAAAATAAATAGTCTCTTTATAGGCTGGGACGCTCTGTTTCGGTCTTTTCCTCTGATGCTTACTTGGTTGACAAGAAAAGTTTTGGAAAATATATTTTGCTTGTTTTTTTCTTGAATGAAATAGTTCTATTTTTTATTACTTTTTTGTTTTGTTTTGTACTTGTACATAAAATAGCCCATAAATGATACAGCCCAGCCCACACCTTTAGGTCAGTAAAACACATTGATTTGTTTTTTTATCTGTAAGCATTTTTGGGAATCATTAATGCAGGCTACTTTAAAGAAAAACTAGATCTTCAACAAAAAATAAATTCTTATTTCAGTGATGACAGAAAAGAGTTTAAAGCCAGATATGACGTGTTTTCCTTACCTGAGCAGGTTCTGAGGTCTGGCATGAGAGCGTAGCCTTCACTGCAGCTGCACTCGTAGCTGCCCTCGGAGTTTGTACAGTGAGTCTCACAGCCTCCGTTCATGATGGTACATTCATCAATATCTGCCAAACAAGCACATTTTAGACATTCACATTAGCCTCTGATTAAGTGTTTGCAGAAAAGTCAGTGGAGACAAGTGAAGTGATTAATTATTTCCTCTAGGCATTCAGTAACGGTGCAAATGTTTTGGATGAACTGTTCTTACCGACACAGCCTTGTCGGTCTGGTGTTGCCTGATAACCAGTGTCACAAGAACACTGATAGGTTCCTGGCATGTTGACGCACTGCCCGTTTTTGCACAAGTTGTCACTCAGCTGGCACTCATTTACATCTGATGGGAAAAAGGATAATGAAGCATTATTGAAGAAGTACTGTACTGTGTATGAAGAAATTCACCTAGCATGAAAAACACAACATTTTATGAACACTAAATGCTTAAGATGAACAAAGATCACTTAATACCACAAGGCCTTATGATGCTTTTATTAAATAATTTCCTCAAATTCATTTGAAGACTCTGATATGTTACAATATGTGATCAGGTTCATATTGTATTTTTTGTGCATGTATGAGTGTTTTTCATGATATGTGTCACACCTTCACAGGCAGATCCATCGCTGCTGAGCGAGTGTCCAGGGGGACAGTCACACTCATAACTCCCTTCTGTGTTCAGGCAGGTTCCTCCACGACACAACAGGGGGTTTCTCTCACACTCATCAATGTCTGCACATGGGGAGGAAGAGGGAAGAAGGAAGAGAGACATAAATTAAAGGTAAAAAACACAAATATAAAGAAAAGTCTGTAAACCACCACTCTTGACTTTGATTAATATTATAATTTAGACAGTAATTGTCTGGATTTGGACCCAAAAGTGCAGATGTGAGCCATGACATTAAGGACATCGTGGTTTGTCTAGACTACTTAAGAACCACTGTCTTATAATGGTCAGTCTCACACACATTGTTCCTGCTAAAATAATGCATGCATTTACCATTGCTACTGGCATTACAGCTATAAACAATTGTTCATTGTTGCCCTGTTTTTGTCTCCATCTATGACTTTTAAACCCAGTGCAGTCTGGTATAGGACTGTAAAACTCAAAAGTTTTTCCGCTTCCTCTAGTTACAAATTGTTTTCTGTCAGTGTAACTTCTCTAAATGTTGCTTGGTGCTGTACCCATGGTAGATTAATGTGGATTCCTTATGAATTGTTTAACAAATTGATTGTCAAGACCCTTTTATAAAGAGCTCTGAGAAGGCATTTGTTTAACTCGCACTACGCAAAGAGAGATTGATGATATTTCCCAGTGTTTGTTTTTCCCTTTTTGGTAATATTTCAGTTATAGATCATTTGCTTCCATCTTACCCATGCAGTTCTTCATCATCATGAAGCCGCTCTCATACCCCTCGAAACATTCACACTCAAAGCTGCCGGGTGTGTTGACACAGGTACCATGACCACACAAGTCTGGGGAGATGCGACATTCATCGATATCTGAAATATAAAGAGAAGGGCACGTTTAGGGCTCATTACTGCTTGTTGTATTTTATTTTGATGTGATAGTATAGACGATGTGAGAGAATCATGGCTCTCTTGTACCTGTGCAGTTCCTCTCTTCTGCAGTCAAGGCAAAGCCACTGTTGCAGCGACACTTGAAACTGCCGATGGTGTTTCTGCAGTTTCCATGAGTGCACAGACCCTGGAACACTTTACACTCATTCACATCTAGGGGGAAACACAAAAAATTAGGGTTATATAAAACAGAGGCAATTTTGAAATCCAACTCCATGTGCTGAATAATATGAATTTAAAGAAGAAAAAATTGTTATGGGTAATACTTTTGCAAATGGCTTCTACCAAAGAAACCACAAGCAGTTGGTGTTGGGCAGTAGCTCGATGTTTTCATTACATTACTGCTGTAACATTAACATTGAGTAACAATCGTAAAAAGGGTTACAATATCTTAAACAATAATAATATTACAGTTACTAATGTTTAACCACCAATGTCTCTGATAGACTGAGTTGGCTGTCAAACTTGAAGGGGAGGTAGACCCTCCTGTTTGCACAGCTAATGGTTGATGAGAGGAGGGGAGTTGTTGTCTTGATTCAGATCCATCAGTTTGCAAGAAAGCAGCTGGACTGGGAGCTACCACATAGAGAATTATTTGGACCTGACAAGACCAAATGCCACTCTTGTTTTCTTTCAGTTACAAAGTTTATGTTGAATTAATTACAGGTTTAGACTGTCTCCCTTTCTTTTAGCTTTGTAGCCACATGCCACAAGCCTGGAATCCCTCGACTCGAGTGACAGTTTCTGACTGCAGTAATGCTTATCAGTGAATGCTAAGTGTTGCTAAGTAATGGCAAAAGTCTTAACCTAGAATCAAAGATGGAAGGGAAAGAGTGAGCAGCACTTAAAACAACTCAAAGTATTAACTTTATTTTGAGCATGTATCCACGAAAGAAGCAAAAAAACATTGTTGTCCATTCCAAACTTCAAGAGGAAAAAGTACTAAGTTAGTGAAGCTCCATTAACCCTGCCAGTTCAAGCCTAAATTTTTATGCCGCTGAGCTGAGATGTTTTGGTTCCACTTTGAACACTGCAGGGGCAGAATGAGGGGACGAGCTGACCCCCATCCTTGCTGCTCTATTTCCTGAGGTTATGTTAGATAGAGGAGTTATATTGGTGAGAGGGGAGCATGCAGACTCAGCGAGGGAAAATGCTGCATGTGTGAAACATGCCATGTATTTTCTTGCATTCTTCAAAATTCAAATATCACTGTGAATTTGCATAAATGTTACCTCCTTGCAGATTTAATGTGAATGTTTAATGATGATGATGATTGTTTGTAGCACACAGCAATTCAGCTTAAAGGTTCAAATAGCCTCTGAGCCTCTCATTGAGTCTTGATACCTTTGTAGAACGCTCTGCCTGTCAGGATATCTCCTCTGTTGGCAAAGCCAGGCCCTCTGGGACAGATGGTCCTGTACTCAGGTGTGCCTGGTTTTGGACACTCCTCACAGTCGATTCCCCATGCAGCACCCACTGAACAGCAGCACATGTCCACACGGTATCTCCCGGGCAGAGGCTCACCGCACTCATCCTCGTGCCATTTCATGAAGCACTGCTCGCTTCGAGTGTCTGAGAAATTGGTGGTAAAATAAAGAACAAAGTCAACCCTGGTTTTATTTTTGGGCTTTTGGTGCAACAAAAAAAGGCATTTAAAATCACAGATTAACTAAAAGGAGGCAGGTACCTCCAGGTAAGCAGGTAAGAGGTTTGTTGATAGCAAATATGCCACTATTTCCGTATTTATTTTGCTAATGCAAACACCTGTACAAAAGTAACAATGTCCACCATTTCCTTGTAAAATAAACTTTTAAGCCACTCCTGTACTCGAATTCATTTGTTATTCTTCATTTTAATAATCACTTTAAGAAAAATACATATGGTAAGTCAAACAACACTTGATTTAGTAAAAATGAATGTATGAATGAATGCCATTCCTTTACAAATAAAGGAATTCAGTTTAAATCACATGTTAAAATGCAAAAGACTTTTGCAGTAACACTGAAATCAAGCTTTTTATGCCTGTTTATGGGCTACAAACACTACTGTCACAATCTAAACAAGGGAGTAAGCTGCCGTTCATCCTTAAAACATCAATCCTATGAACACATTGTAAAATGTACCTAGGCCAAAAGAAAAGTTGTTTTGTACAGCTGTCCATATAGGTGGAAATGTTGGCATATTTCAGTATTGATACTGTGGTGATAAAATCATGCATCCATTAGATCTCACAGTAAACAGGTCAAGGTGACTTCTTTGACCTTGATGCCTCTTACCCACACATGTGCGTCCAGTACTATCCAAGGTCAGACCCTCTGCACACTCGCAGCGGAACGAGCCCTGTGTGTTCATACAGCGGCCATTTGTACACACTCCAGGGAACACTTCACACTCATTAATGTCTGCAGGGAGCAGGGCATATTAAGAGACATGATTACAGGGTGGAACACTGACAGACTTAAACCTTTTACAGAAGAAATCTACAGGGAGAACATAAAGGCATGCTACAAGGACAAAAAGATTAAATAAATTCATGGGAGTGCTGAAGGTTGGTCACCGTTCATTAACTTATCAAATGTTCTTACCTTCACACACAAGGCCCTTCATACGAGCAAACCCTCGAGAGCAGGCCGTGTCTAAAAGGAGGTGAGGAGATTGAGGAATGCAGTCAAGAAATGTTATGCATAAGAAGTGATTTTAGAGTTGATTTATGGGTGGGTTCGACAATATCATGATATCTTAGTGTTGACTGAAGCAAACAACAACACAGACTCTGCTTCTTAAACCTTCAAAGTAGTTTAATAGTGTAAAATAACAATGAATTATCAATGTGCTTCAATTATATGTATATACTGTATGCAAGGACTCTGAAGGACTACAAGAGACTCTAAGAGTATGGCATTACAATGGCCAGGATAAACAATCAAGCCTTTAAATGAAAGATGAGCATTTGTGTTTGTGTCTGGGCACACTTACCAATCTCGCACGGTTCACATGGACTTCCCCAGGCAGCCCCCAGTGTGGAGCAGCACTCAGACTTGAGCGTGGCTCCGTTGATGTTCACCTCGCAGCGGTTGTCCTGTATCGTTAGCCAGCAGGTGCTCTTCATGCTGTCTGTGGTGCAGACATAACAACAGAGGGGGTTATTGACATCCTTGTTTTCACTCTAAATTAGCATTTGCTGTTGCCTAATAGTACATTTTAAGTTGGGCTGTAAAACAATATGTTTAAAGGGATACTTCAGTATTTTTACCTGCCCCTGCAATAAGAGAACCCGCAGTGAAGTTAAATATTAAATTTCTGTAGATGGTGCCAAGATTGTGTGTGCCTTATGAGCTTTAGGTGAGTGCAAACCAAAAACTCAACGTTTGAGTAATCCTGTAAATACTGCACTGAACACATTTACAGCTCTTGACTTTTGCATAGACTGCGTTGTTTTTGATTACATTTTACTCCAGAGCACGAAGGCTATGCAGTTTACCCAGGTCGTACCAAAACAGAGAGGTTAGCTAGCGGAAAAATAAATCATTGTTGATGAGTTAAGTAAAGTCAGCAACAATTAAGAAAGTTAAGAAACAGCAACTGGCCTCATCTGCAGCAATTCGTAGCCTCACATTCATGTCAGTTTTGTCCTTACAGGGACAACACTCATCAAAATCACTGTGGCGTAGGTACTTACTATTAAAATAAATGCATACACTGCTCTAAAGTTATAATGAAACAAACCTTTACTTCATATAGGTTGATATTATTTCAATGTTCTTGTCCACATTGATCATTTCAAGCAGTTTTACTCAGTGACTTGTTAAGGTAATAAAACAAATTCAGAGATGATTAGACCTCTGGATTTACATTCTGCACATGCTGCACTGCCTTCATACAGTGGCTTAAGTATGTCATGGCCTCAAAGTGCTTCTTACTAATGACTACAAATTTCCGAGGCTCACTGATTGCCACAGTTTTTAGAATATCTAAGGTATGTTTTACAAACTCAATTATGGACACTCTTATCTTTTTCAGTTTATTTCCTAATGCAAAAACTCACCCTTTGGAGGTGAGAAAAACACACTAAAATGTAGGAGTTTCAGTGTGACCTGCAGAGGTCAGCAGGTCTGGAATAAGCCTGAAAACATAATACCGGGATGGCTGTCCATCAAAAGCCATCACCAAAATCTTAATGCAGACCGTGGGGTCTAAACAGAATTTTACTTTCCTAAAACTGAGTAAAAAAGTTTAAGGAAGTAAATGAATGTAATTGTACCATATGCCTTCTTTTGTTGCATAGGGCAGTGATCATGAACTGGAAGCCCTGGGGCCATAACAAGCCCCCCATGGCTGTTGATCTGGCCCCTGGAGTATTGTAAAAGTCCAGAAATGTTAAGTGAAAAAATATGTTGTGATTTGAAGGGTAAATTCTTCTATGTCACTGAAACAATTATATCTGTAATAACTTCATGTTCTATCTGAACATAAATCCACCAGAGAGCCAGAAGAAAAAACAAAAAAAAAACATTAAACTAATGATCTATTAGTTCTTTAAATCAGGCCCTTGCAATGTCTGTCAAGCAAAAACTGTCCTTCATGCAAATGCAGTTGATGGCCTCTGGCACAGAGGAGGTCTTCAGTATTGTAACCAAAACACTAAATTGTTTGTCTCAGCCATTAAACTTTTCTGTCTTCACACTGTGCTGAATCATTACATTTAACCTTGCACAATTCCACTTTTAATGAACTGTAATAGCCAGTCATACGTCTGACACCTTTTCCCAAAAACCACGAGGCCACCCAAACACAAACCACAATTTACTTTCTCTCTCTTCCCCCTGCTGAGTGATGGCTCTAAAATAAAAAACAGAAATGAATCAAACCTGAGGAATTTGTGGACCCCTGACAGCGCCAGCCCATGCTGAATAAACGAGTATTTATCCAATGAGTCATTCTGCCTCCCAGGTATTGTAACATCTGTATTCTGAGTTAGCATGTAGCTCTGTCAGAATGATTTCCCAAAAGAACCCACTGGGACTCTTAAACTTCTGCAGAGAGCTTTACATACCACATGCCTTTTCAAATCTGCAGCAGATCTCTATGAAGTAAAAAATATTTAATGTGAACCAAGGCCAAGCATGTGAGGATTTATCTAATAAATTATCCATGTAGGCCATTTTGCCTAACATCTGAGGCTCATAATGCCTCCAGAATAGCCATGGAGGTTCAACTTTTATCCCCGTAATCACAAAAGGAGACTTGTACCAACTACTTCACGTGTGTGTCTGTGTGCACCTAGTCCCACATGGACCTCCTCTGCTTCTTTAATTTGCATCGGGCATTTCAGAGGAGTGATGTCTTACCCACACAGATGGTGTTTGTGGAGTCCAGCTTGCTGCCGTGTGCACAATCGCAGTTGAAGGACCCGGCCACGTTACGACATGCTCCATTGATGCATGGGTTGGATTCACATTCATTGATATCTGAAACATATGCAAACACACCTTAGGTCAGGGCTGAGGGGGCTGATTTAAATGGATCAAATCATCCTTATTTGGAGGGGAAAAAATCTGTGTATGTGTGGCTGTCTTCTTCCTAAGAGCCACATGTTTACTGAAACGTAATGCAACACATCTGGTTATAATGTCACTGCATAATGACCTTGATTGTTAGTTAAGACTACAAAGCCCATGTGGATCTCCGGCAGCACGCACAGTTGAGTGTGTTCATGTGTCAGAGAGAGAGTGTGTGAGTGTTTGCGGTTGTACCCTCGCAGGTCTCTGAGTCTGGTTTGAAGACATATCCCTTAGGACAGGAGCAGGTGTACGATCCAGGGGTGTTTCTGCACAGACCATTGTCACAGAGCAGACGGTTCACAAGGCACTCATTGATGTCTGCAGAGAAGTGAAAGAAAGAACATCGGGGGCAAAAGAGCAGAATTATTATTTTTAAACAAATAAAATAAAAAGTTCATAATGTTTATTATCACAGGATTGATTATGACTTCTGTGGCTACAGACTTCATATCATGAATATATGTTGAGCAGACTTAAAAAGGGATCTTTGGCTGAATAAAATCAGATGTTGGGTTATGGTCTGATCCTGACAATGAAGTAATATCAAATTGTGATGTAGAACTGATGGTGGCTTGTCAGGTAGAGTCTCTATCTAAGGGACTGATGTCAGACCTGGATGTTAGGCTGCAATAAATTACTGACTTACAAATACTAAACTAAAGTGTAAACTGGACCTGAGATTTCCCACTTTGACAAATCTCAAATCCTGATTTTGGCATAAATTTGGGCTGAGATTAGTAACAGTTGTGGATTGGCATTAGGGATATGATATGTAACTAATTTTAAAGAAACACAGATATTTCTTACATATCAAGGCTTATATGAGATTTTTAACAGACTTTGTTTAACTTTGTGCTGATCTCATTTGACTGTACAGCGTTGAATGAACTGATGACAACAGTATGCCAGACCTAGTGCTCAGTAAAAGATATTTTTAGAGTAAGCACCGTTTACCATAGTATATTTATAGGCCATAAGATAATCTTTTTGTATGACAGTGGTGCAAGGATGCCTAAGCCGAAGGAATTTTTAATTGGTTTTTGAATCATTGCTGAGGAGAACTGCTATTTAGCATGAAGATGTTCCTGAACACACATATCCTTCATCATTTTAAACACTTGAAGTAAGTAAAGGCCAATGCTGGGCAACGAACAAACTGCAACAGGCAGAAAACTGTAACACCACCTCCACTAAGATCCATTCTCGTCTTATTTTGTCTTATTTATTTATTTTGGTGCGACCTGATCAAGTCTGCTCATGGCTGTGTTGATTCTGTGCGCTATTTTGTAGAGATGATCAAGGATGATGCCCTTAAATATTCCTGATTAACTCTTTAGTAAAAGTTAGCAGTTTGTAAGCAACCATCCTTTTTTTAAACCCAATGACATTTTAAGATCGCAGAGGTAGTTCCAGATATTTAACATTGTAAAACAGAGTGTCAGACTCTATTGTGTTAGGTACAGGGTTAATTTAGTGCTGTTTTCTTAAAACCTATTCTAACATCTTACAAAGTTTGGGGATAAAGAACCTGAAAAAATGACAACTCAGTTCTGTTGAGTTCAAAATAGGAAACATTTTTCATTCAGCTATTGCTCCAACTGATTGGCCGTAATTTACTTTAATGTAATTATTTAGTTATATAGTTATTTATCATTTAGTCATTTAGTTAGAGTTCTGCATCACTCAGCCCTAAATTATAACATCTACTGTTGTTTAATTATTGTCAGACAAAAGAAGTAAAATTAACAGTGTAGTCTGTTAATCTAGTTATGTTTAATCTGGATTTTTCAATGACTTAAGATAACAGCCCTACTCAGAAGTCAGATCCTACTGAAGGGATGTTATCTTACCCTGACATGGGGCTGATCTCAAATAATACTGTTGTTTTAAATTACATCTTGACATGACTTGACATTAGTATTAGGCTGGTGCCTTACCCAATATTAAACAAACACAGTTTTAAGACACTGAATTGATGCTAAATCCAACTGCTGACTCAACATCACCTTTATGGTTACAATGTTTGGTTGACATCAAACCAGTGCAGCATAGAACAAAATCTGAAACCGGCATTTGATCATGAACTTTGGTTGCTACGTATCCCTGTGTTGAGCTAATGTTAAATCAAAAGTTATGCTGACACAAGATCCTTGGGTCGAAGTCAAAACCCAGCCTAAGGCTGACCCCAGAGCCCACATTGAATTGACAACAGATCACAAAAGTCTGCACCCAGATGCCAATGTTGGGCTAATTTTAAATCCTTGGGCCAAACTGACATGAGACCATAAAGCTGTGCTAATGTTAAATCTGGACCCCGATGTGAATCAAAAGCTTTTGAAAATATAAACTTTAAAACTGATCAGTCTGTGCCTTTACATTAGATAAGTTTGCCTTTTATTAGATTTAGACAGACGAACAGACATTCATTTTAAACTAAACTCACTTATCTTTTAAAAAAGTCACACTGAACCTACTCACCAACACAGTTTTTGCCACTGGTGTCAGACTCATAACCAATGTTACAGTTGCAGCGGTAGCTTCCTCTCAGGTTCTCACAGATGCCATTCTGACAAATATCTGGGTCCAGTCCACACTCATTGATGTCTGCAAGAAAAAAATGAATTATAAGCATAAATACTGATATGTGTCTTGAACAACACATAAACAATCATAAACAAAATACTCACCTCTGCCATCAGTTGTAATGCCAATACCACTGCTGCAAATAGCCTGGAACTCAGCTAAAAGCAAACATGAAAACAACATTTTTACATTTTTGTGACTTCTGGACCAAAAGATTTCCAAAAGCTAAAATGAAAAGTAAAAGATAAAACAAACATCTGTCTATTTACCTGAGTTCCTGGAGGGGCAGGGGTTGCATGGCTCCCCAAATCCATGTTCAGGATTTGCGCAACAACACTCAGACTTGGTCACTGCACCTGGGAAGGGCCTCGAGCATGTACCCATTTTTATGCTGCCATAGCAGGTGGTTCTCATGTGTGTGTCCACACACACTCGACCGTCCACATCGATAACCAGACCTGGAGGGCACTCGCAGCGGAATGAACCCTCTGAGTTGATGCAGCGGCCGTTCATGCAAATGCCAGGTGTGAGACACTCGTCTATGTCTGGTAGAGAAAAGGAGAAGACAATGTACACATCAAATATAGATAATAGATAAGAAGATCGAGTAAAAGTTTCCAGATAGTTTATTCAAAAAGGAGAATCCCTCCTCAGATAACTTCAGAAATTATGCAAATCAATAAAAATGTACTGCTCTGTACCGTCCTACGAATGTTCTCTATTGACTTTTCTATGTATGCATTATTATTATTTTTTTTTTTTTTTTAAACGTAGTTTTTGGGCATTTCTTGCCTTTATTGATAGGAGAGAGACAGTGGAAAGGCTTGTGAAAGGGGGTGAGAGAGTAGGGAAAGACGCTCTGCAAACTGGTCACAGGTGGGATTCAAACCTGGACCGGCAGAAGCATGTACATGGGGCGCCTGGTTGCTAACCACTCCGCCAAACCAGCACCCCATGTATGCATTATTATTATCACTCTTTTTACTGTTGAATATACTATGTCTGCGTCCATCCATCCATCTATTCTCTAATGTTAATCCTTGCCAGGGTCATAGGGAACTTATCGGGAGGGCAAGTTGGAGTCCTCATTTATCCTAAGAAGGTTTTTTGTTTTTGGTCTCTGTGGTAACTGGAGAAAACCTACCCATGCACCAGGACAATATGCAAACTGCACAAATCAAGGCCCTGTCCAAGTAGGGAGTCAAAAATGCAAACTTCTTGCAGTGAGACCTACAACTATGTCCACATGATGGACGTAATTCTAAAATACTAGTGAACATCTGGCATAAATCTTTTACTTAAACAACATCATTTAGCACATGTTTATAGCCTAAACAGCACTACTTGGCATTTCTATGATACACTTACGAGTGCCTACGGGAGCCAAGGCTGACCAAACCAAACGAATGCGCACTCTGCAATAACTAGGAGCGTAGAACAAGAAATCCCACATTCTGCTGTGAGCGAAGGAGCTGTGGACAGACACAAGAGGGGTCAGCAGGATGTGGGATTTCTTGTGTTCTTGTTTCTTGTTCTATGCTCCTAGTTATTGCAGAGTGCGCGTTCCTTTGGTTTGGTCAGTCATGCCTCGTGAGGGCACCCGTAAGAGTATCATAGAAATGCGAAGTAGTACTGTTTAGGCTATAAACATGTGCTAAATGATGTCGTTTCGGGTAAATGGTGGACGTTACCTGCTCAGGACACTTGGATTACAGCGCACGAGCAGTATGGAGGAATATTGCCGACTTTTTGTGGACTTTTAAGGACACTGTTCATTCGGGCTCTTATCTAAGTCATGATATCAATGTCAGTGGACAGCGAGGATCCCCCAGATCTCCGGCGGCATCCTAGATGTCCCAAAACTACTCCACAGTGTTGTTCAGCATGAGGGTGAGTAGAAAATGAGGCCAAATCGTTGTTTGGGTGTAGTGTTCCTTTAACACTTAACAAATCCTCCTGAACTAAACAACAGTCTGCTTATTATCTTGACTCCTGGTTAGATTTCCAATATCGTTTCTGCTTTCAATTAATTCTGTTGAAGTCATTTTCAGACTTCTATTTCATTGTGTTTAGTTTGTTTGGATAACTTTAATTCAGTCTGTTTACCGATTTGTAATGATAGTCAAAGTTTGATTGTAAATAAAGGTCGAAAATAATGACCAATAAATCGTATGTGTTTGGCTTAGGCCGATGGATCAATGGCAACATTAGGCATAGCCTCAGAAACAAAACAGCTTTTGGCACAGCACTCAGCGTTCAAATGTGTACTTTGATGGCTACAAATGGGACATACCCAACATGCTCAATAAATGTTGTATACCAGGTACAAAGCCAGGCAGCAGATGGTGTATTTTAATGAGTATATTTAAAAGAATTCCTTCACCGATGACTTCAGAAAGTAAATATGTAAACCATGAGGTCATTTCCTCTTATTACTGACCTAATGCTTTAAATTTTCAACAATCAGATCATGGAAAGCATTATTTGGACTGATGCATGAGTGTTGAGGCTGTACACCTGTGCTGTTGGTGTTATGACGTGATCTGCTTTGAAAACTTTCAGGAAGACACTAATACATCTCTATCTCTGTTTATGGGCTGTGTGCAGAAGTGCTCTTGAGATTTTTCAAATAATCTGAGTTTTGTAAATACAGCCGTTGCTTAAACTCTGTCAAAGAGACATCTGCAGGATTTTACAGAGCACCGAATCTATCAAATCAATTCCAAAGGCCATGCTAGCACTTTTATAAAGCTGTCATACCAGTGCAGTAGCGTCCATTGGGTGCCAAAGAAAAGCCGGGCTTGCAGATACACTTAAAGCTGCCGTCCTCATTGATACACATGCCATTGAGACACATGTTGGTGGTGGCACACTCATCGTGATCTGAGGAGGACAAAATGGAGAAATCAGACCAGGTTTTGAAAAGATCAAGTTCACATGCAGGATGATCCTATACTCCATACCAATGCAGTTCTTTCCATCCGACGTTAACTCAAAGCCAGCATTGCAGACACACTGAAAGCTTCCCTCAGTGTTTACACAGCGCCCGTTGCGACACATCACTCCGTTCATAATACACTCGTCAATGTCTGAGGGGAGAAAAACACAGAGGGAGGGTAAGTGACACAGTGAACTTAAGAATAAAAGTCAAACTGAGCTGTGTTTAGAAAAACTCATACTAAAGAAACATTTTTAAAGGAGTTGTTGCGTGATCACAGTTTGATAGTTCAGTCAGACATACCAATGCAAGCTTGTTTGGACAGAGTACCCTGGTAACCCTCGTGGCACTTGCAGTGGTAGGATCCGGGGGTGTTGATGCAGTCTCCATTGGTGCATGGTTTACTCAAACACTCGTCTACGTCTGGAAAGAGCAAAAATCACACAAAATTGAACAATTCTGTCTACCATAGCAAAAAGAACTTAATATTAGCGATATACTGATAGTGAAAATACAGGGCTGTTGCTGATACGATATAATAAACAACAAATAAGCTGATTTCTGATACTCCTACCCATTGTCTGTACATTTTTTTGCTTTAATTTACTACAAAATTTTTCTCATGTTTATACTTGAAAATAGATCATATTTTGTCTCAATGGTAACTTATCTGAATCAGGAGTATGTGTGCTGCTAGATTCAAAATTTAGATTGATTTGACCTGGACTGGCAAAAAGTGCTGATAGTAACTAATAATGACACTTTCATTCATCTGTGCATCCCTTCTAAATGGTGAATGTAAAAACAGGATTTCATTCTACACAGAAAATCTCCATTAAGCACCAACATATGTTTTAAACCCCAACAAAAGAAATCATACATTTTTTTACACCTGTAATATTGTACTCTAGTAAAAGTTCAGTAACTTTTGTTTTTACACGTATATAAGTAAAACCATTATAAGTCTACTCAAGCAAATGTACTTTATTTAACATATTTTGGGGGAAATGTCCATAAAGTACATACTCACAAATGTGAATATTGACACCTCTGTATTGCAACACATATCAGATTGTCAGGTTCTTGGTAGTGAACACCCATACTGAGTACTTTGAGAACATTTTCCAGACATGCAACATAGACAGCAGCTTAAGTATGAATTCACCTGTCCTATGTTTTCATATAACGATATAATTTTTCACAATTGATCTAAATATCATTACCACAGAGTAGCAACGTGCATGAAATATATGACATTAAAAATTGAAGACAGCAGAATTAACCAGGATTCTACACACTTTGAATAAAGGTTTGTGAGAAGCACACTGTATAGATCAAATACATATAGTTTACTGCAAATATATATATATATATATATATATATATATATATATATATATATATATAAATATATATATATATATATATATATATATATATATATAAACGTTTAACAATTTGTCCTTACAAACATAAAGTCTGTACGACAAAACTGTGAATGCATGTTTTTACATTTCATGTCACAACATGTTTCAGTTTGAAGAAATATTTTCGCTACCAGTATTGTGTTACCAATATTGCAATTAAAATGTTGCTATTAGGACATCACTAGTGATCTAAGACTAGTAAGATTACTTTAACTTTGTTAGTAATGTAATGAACTAAATTCTTGGGTGCTATTTAAAAATGCAGCGAAGCACAATCTTCCCACAGGAATTGAATGGATAAAGGAAAATATATTGGTTTAAAACCAACTTAACAAATGCATAAGAGACCCAAATTCTACTTAATTTCAGTAATGTGAATACATGTGAATAAATGTAATCAGTTACTTTCAAACCTGGTTGTGATGGTACCGAAGTTGTCCTGCTTCATTAATAAGTTCTGCTCCAGGTTAGACATTTTACTGTGTTGTAGTCTGATCGTAACAGTATTTAGTTAATTTCATATGTGTCAAACATCTGTGGCAAAAAATCTCTGCATTCTTGTGTATTTTGAGCAACATAACACTTGTATTAACTTCCTGAAATGGTCAGAAGATGGCAGTGTAGTATGTAGTAACTGTGGGACTTCACTGACAGTATATGTGCATGTGACACTGAGTGGGGTTATTGAGAATCACAGAGCAGAGAATTACATAAAATAATATGTTAAAACACATTTTTATAGCATTGCCTTGACACATTTTAAAATGTTAGTTTACATTCCCTGTAAACCTTGTCCTACACTTGATTTTCTTCACCTATACCTCAACCTACAGCCTAATCTTTTACTTTTATGCTTTTTCATATTTAATTAGTTAGGACTTTGAATCCATTCTTATTTACTTTGATTAAAGTAATATGATTTGTATTTTTTATAATATGTTTCTAATCATTTTGGTTACTTTATATTTTTGTTTTATTTCCTGATTGTACTGCTCTCTTTTGATACCTGCCTGCTGTATTCTTGATTTGTTGTGTTAGGTTTATTCTTCTTGATGTTTTTGAACCTGAGACCTGTCTGTGCTTTATTTCTTAGAATTTTACACATTATCCTTTATTGTCCTCAATTATGATGCTTATTCTTTAATTTTTCAAGTTCTTGCCTTTGCCTTGTCATCAGGGGTGGGTCTAGAAGTTTTTTAGTGACAGTCAAATGACCATTCACATGTGATTCTGGCTAGGATTGTTGATCAGGCTTATGGTTTACCCATACATCCCCAGGCCACCCATGTAATCCTGCCCATGTTAGTCCAAACACTATGGAAACACATGTCTTTAATGGTGCTTTAAAGTTATTGACAGTATGACTGTTGGTAGTAGTAGCTGTGGTAGCAGTAGTAGTGGAACAGAAGGCTAGTACATGGTGTGTATAGATTTCTTACCAATACACTCCCCGCGGACGTCCTGCCTGTAGCCCATGTTGCACTCACAGCGGTAGCTTGTCGGTGTGGGAATGCAGCGTCCATTCAAACACAGATTGGTGAAATGTTTGCACACATCGATGCTGTCGTTCACAGACACAGTGCCTAAGAATAATTAAAACATGGTAGGAAAACATTTCAAATTAACTGATCAAGATCACTTTCACCATGTATGAATACATTAAAAACCTCAATACTGACCTATTTTTGGTGTCAGAAGGCTTCCTCCATTGCCAAAGCCTCCCCCGTTACCCCCAAAGCCCCCGCCATTTCCTCCAAAGCTTCCTCCTCCACCACCATTACCACCAATGCCTCCATTTCCATTACCATTAGGCACACTGGGGAACTTGAATCCGTAGTTGAACCCGTTGCCATTGGTGCTGGGGAAGTGTCCATTGGGGTAACCGTGGGGAAGACCTTGGGGAACGCCCACGATACACAGGCGCCTGAACTCATCTGAGACAGAAAAGAGTCACAAACAATAGGTCATTTGATAAATGTTGTATACGTTTGATACTTTTTTGGAACTACAGGCAATTTGAGTCTGGATAAGAGGTCTTTCTTTTTCTCTATCTACCACAGCCAGAAGTTTAATGCACTGCGCTAACACCGCAAACTTCTTTATTTGTTATATCTTCTGGGGATATGATTCTACGTTACTAAGAGGACCCCACTGACATTATCAAAATTGCAAGAAGGCCAAATTTTCCAAATTTAAGGAGTGTTACGAAGGACTAATATAAATAGTTGCCATTCGAAGTGTCTTTATCAGCATTTATCTACATAACATAAATTAAATTACCAATGCTTAGCTTGATGAGCTTAACATGGAATTCAAGTTTTATATATGCAAATAACAGCACATTTACTGGTTTTCAAAGAGTATTTACTTACATTTTCCTTCTATTTTGAAAAATCCTTAAAACTAAGTTTATCAGAAACAAGCACAGCATTTTTTTCTTGGAAACACTGCCATGTTAATGCTTTAATGGCAAATCTGGTCAGGCTTCATCATGGGCATACATTTTTGAATATTGTAAACTTACTGATGTGCTGCATTTAGGTCCTGGGAGGGAAGCAAGTGGCACCTGTTCCTGCTAAGTGCCCAAAACCAGCAGATTAAATCAACTTTTTGTGGCTTTTTTTACCTTATTAATGGTGTCAAATGGACAGACTCAGAAAAGGGGATATAGAGCAGGGCAGACATGCTGCATATGGGCGTCAGGTTGGATTTAAACCTGGACTGCCTGCACAGACTAAGAGCCTCAATAAGTGGTAAGCACAACGTAGCAACCTACCCCACCACATTGTGTTTTAATTACACATCTCTGTTAATTTCAAAGCTTTCCTCCATATGCGCCCTGATCTACAAGGCTATACTTGGCCTGCTCCAATCATACTTGAGTTACTGTATTCATGTGAAAAAGTTCTGGAAGCTGCAGTCTTCATTCTGCAACTGAGTCACAACATCTACTTAAACTGTCTGTCCCCAAAGTTCAAAAGAAAAAAAAAAGGTGAAAGAAGTTTCAGATATGCTCCTCCTGCAGACTGGAATCTGCTACATGAAAAATGTAGTTTTGGAGAGCAGGTCTCTTTAGACCTTTATAAATACAAATTTAAGGCTTTGAAGAACGATGAAGAAGGCTGGAGATGCTTCGACTTCCAATTTTATGCTCTCTGACACTGACTTGATTGGTTGCCATGTCTTTATCTGTGTCTGTAATTGTTTTATGTCTGTAACTTTGCAATTGTGCTCCTGCCTGTCCTGGCCAGGACACTCCAGCAAAAGAGATTTTTAATCTCAATTAGATTTTTTTTGGTTAAATAAAGTTCACTTTTACTCACATTCTCCAGCATCCACAGAAACTACCATCTACCAGAAACACTCAGAAGCACCCACTCTTTCAAATGCTCTCATGTAAAAGCGGTAATAATTACATTATTATGAGTGCTACTGTCGGCTGTGTTCATCAGTATTTTAAGTGCTGTTGAAACACTGTTGAGTACAATTTTGATAAAAGCATCTAATCCAGCAGGTGCATTCAGCTTTACAAGATATTGAAAGCTAATGTTGTGATGCTAAGACACACGTTAATTATCTATCATATTTGCACCCTCACCTATTTTGTGCCAGGATTGTGTTCACCCTGGAAGGAAATGTATCCAGACATACCCAAAATCACTGTGCACCTTGCAGTTTCAGGGAATGAGCTATATGCTGTCCTTTACAAGCTCTTGACGTTCTGCAGTTTGACTTTGTAAGCTGACGAATTGCAGGACTAAGACATGTGATTTTACACTGCAGCTCTTTCTGGTGCTGTTTTTGACATTTTTATGAAGTCAGCCCTCCTAGTGTTATAATCGTGTCAGATATACTTTGACTTTGAGCATAGCTTGACCAATCGCAGTTGACAAAATGATCTACTATTCTGGCTCGTCTTCTTGCTTTGTTTGAAAAAAAAAAAGTATGCATTTTGTGGTTTTCACGTAATGTCTTGTGTTTATAGCATCGCTGCATGTTTGCATGTTTTCACTTTGTCTGACAATCACAATAAATCAAACATGCATGTCTTATTTTGTCTGTGCCTGTGAAAGAGGATCAGTAACAGATCAGTTATGGATCACAAGGTCTCACGCGGTAAAGGCTGCTCTAAATTCTTTCTTGACAGAGAGGATGATGGGTCATTATCTCTGCACAAATCTGTTCCATATTTCTCTGTTTAGTTTGCACTTATGACATCATGCTCATCAGTCAGCGAGGATACTCTCTCCTCTCTCTGTTGAGCGCGCGCACACACACATAAGGCTCACTCTAATGGCCTAAATCCTGCATACTTAAACGTTTTTTGGTTGACTCATTTGGCATTTGTGAAACATTCAAGCATGTGCAGCTTTATTTACTGCATGAGCTCATTCAAAGTCATAGACAAACTATCCAGGAGGCTGCCAGTTTTGTGTCAGCAGAGTGATTGTAATGGATGTTCTGTACCAACTTAAAGTTAAATAAATCACTTTAATCACTTTAATATAGATCAGCTAGAGAAGATGCTGTTCGAAGAACTATGTGTTTTTTTGTTTGTTTTTTTGTCTACAATTAAAACCTTTGGATATGACTGTGACCGTTGTTCTGTTGTGTGTACTCACCAGATCCCCTGACAGGGCACATCTCAGGGATTTGTCCCAGAGCCCAGCAGCGTCCCGTGTCACAGCAGCAATGCATTTTTGTGTACTGACCGCTCAGCTCCGCAGCACAGCGCCCGTTAGCAAGAGCAGAGAAACAGGTACCAACGCGCTGGTCTGAAAGAAGAAAAGGCAGCTTTTTAGAAATTATTTCAGGGCTGTACAACTTTGTATCAAAGGGAGAACAGGCTAATTTGGGCCTCTAACACCTGTTGGTGGACATCAGTCGCTTCTGGAACACACTGCCTGACCGCTAGGCCACAAGCACCATGAATGAAAACAGTTAAACCAGGGATATGGAAGAAAATACAAGTTTATGCTCGAAAGTCATCACAACAGGGTCGATCTCTTAGATGATTTTAGGTGGCAAAAGACAGAGAGTCAAAGACAATAAAATCAATGACATGCCGTTAAGTAGTAATTCCAATAGCTCTTCTATCTTTATGAACATATTAAACAAAATGCCTTAATTTTATTTTATTTTATTTTTAAGACATTTCATCAATTCTAATCTTTGTTAATCATCATAATGACTTAGTATGATACAAAACACATGGAACAAACCACTGTTTTGTATCAGTAGTAATCTGATCTGGACAGACTCGTATCTACACATTTTATTCAACTAATTTTTCCCGGAATAACAAGAAATTGTGTTTTTATCTCAGTTCGTCAGTCTTATTTCATGAGATAGCATTGCTCTTTTCCTGGTAATAAAAAATAATTTTAGAGGCTTTAACTTGTCTACTTTTCTTGCCTAGAAGTCCAGTCCTTAGTTTCAGCTCTGCTCTGAACTGTCTCTCTTAGTATAATCTCATGAGCGGTGTCCAACTATGGCCCATTCACTGTGCTCTAATGTTTATAGTAGCTAGAAAGACAGTCTTGGACTCTTTCCTTTCACTGAAGTCAACTGTGGACTGAACGCACACCTGGTTCAGAGAGTGTATCACATTTGGGGAAGGTGACATATCCCTTAGTAACATTATCAAGATGAGAAAAAACAACCCACCATGAAAAACAAATTTTTCATAGTGGGTAATAATTCTATCTGTATGTATCTATATGTGTTACACACGTAAGTGTTAAAGGTTCCTCAAATCAAGGCAAAACAGAGACTCAACCCATGAAAATATTAAAAGTACCAATAATACTAATAAAGTCAGGGAAAAACAAAACATATTTATACGTATATATGCCCAAAAATTGTTACAGCTTATGTAGCTCAGTTACAGCAGCAAGAACAAATCTGTTTTTTGTATCAATTTATTTCCCACCTTGAGACTTCAATCATCCATCCATCTTGTTACTCTGGTAAAACTGAGCTATGAGGTCTTGAGGTGTCCCCTCAAAGAAAAACTTAGCTGTAAATAAAATGTTTAGGTATGTTTGTGATGCAGGACTGTACTCAAGGGTTTGATCAAGTTGCATTTAAATCAAAGATACTGCAGATTTTACACTTTCCACAGGACATGGCAAATTAAAACTTCCTCTAGCCAGTTGATGAGTTACATTTTGACCACTGACACGTCATTTCTAGTAATAAAAAAACTACAGGTTATCACCACTCTGAAAGCAGCATTAAGTCCAGGGCTGGCCCCGACTCAGAGGAAGCTTCTTTATAGGCCAGTGGGAAAGGTTGCCTGGGGTCTCGACAAACTGCAGGAATCTGAGGGCCTCCAAAAGGGGGTCTTATTTGTTACAGTTTTCCAGGTCAGGGTCAATGGGGCAGAGAGAGAGAGGAGGGGGCTGTGGTTCAAAGCGCTTGTGTGAGGAGTAAATGGAGAAGAGGACAGGGGGGTTCTGGGTATTTAAGCAAAATACCAAGAGAGGGGAAGCATGCACGTGTATCATTTGTGAATATCCTATGTGAAAGAGAATCGTGAGAGCATCTGGGGGGCAGAATGAAAAGGGGTGGGAGGGAGGAGCTCAAGTCGATTAACTCGCTAATGAGCCAGCAGTCTGGAATTAATCAGTACCATGTGGAGCAATTCTTGCCAATTAGATAGAACATGAGGGTCTGCGCTGGGTCTGGAAGCACATAAAGTACAGTACACACAGGTTTAAATGCTGTGACACACTAAGACGCACATTTCCATTTAATCAACTGACAGTTTCAACAGAACACGTGTGTATATATCCATACATTACTCACAGTAGCACACTGACTCATAGACGTACACAGACATATAAAATAAAAATGTAAACTGAAAAAATCCTTTAGGTCTTCGAGAGCTGCAGGGCAGATGGATGTGTAAAGGCTGGGGGGTCAGGGTCTGTTGACGAGGATGATGATGACTTAAATTGGATCCAGACTGTGGTTTACTTGCTAGTGTTGCGCCACTATACAGACGTGCTTTTATTTGGTGAGGTGTTTTTACAGACTGACTGGACAGCTCTTTTTTTGTTGTTGTTTGAAGCTTCCGCTGTGTGACAGAGCATTATGCTGTGATAACCGTAAACCCCCCACCCCCATGGCTTCCACTGGCCTGCCTCACCACAGTGTGGTCTATCTGAGAAAGCTAACAGGTCGCTGCGCCTTTATCCACAGATCAAAACTGCATATCCTGCTTCTTAAACATTAAGGCAAGAGAGCAAGAACTCAGCCCTATAAAAGCTACTTACTCTCTTTTATTACTCTGTGCTCTGACCACAAGAAAGACATGATGGATCAGACAGAGTGGGAGGCTGAATCAAAGTGTGTCAGTAACATCACAGAGGAAACAAGCAGAGTTTATGATATCTGGGTTTCCACAGCCAAGCATGCATCGAACTGCTACTGCTGTCTTCTTCATTTAAGTAAATAACCCTAAGGTTTGATGAATCATGTTTATTTACCTTCACAGAAGGTGAATCAATGAAGTGTGAAGTTAGGAAGAATCTAAGGACAAATATCAGACAGGGGCTCTTATGTTTATCATAATATCAGTACTTTTAAATGTAGTTTTATCTTTAAAAAACTCATTTTCAGGCATGCTTTTCACCTATTATCTTTGATAAAGCAACAGTTATATAAAAACAGAGGATCTTTTGAACATCCATTAGAGGATGTAATAGTTTCATTCATGCTTTTACTATGTCAATTAACACAGCAAAAATATTTGAGTTTTTAGAAATAAAGCTAAAAAAGACAAGACAAATGTCTCCACTTCAAACATGGTGTAAGATGAGGGCCTAACTTTTCTGAGGCCCAAAATTTCTGTGAAGGTCTCCACTTAAATCAATGAGAGGAGACTAAAACAATTTTAAAAAGATTTGGAAAATCTAGGTGTATTAATCCATCTACGAGAGAATTAAAAAAAAAAAATAGCACAATTGTTTGCAAGAACCAAACTGCAACTGACAAGTTTTGGGACTTATCATTTGCCAGAATTGATCATTACACCTTTTGTAGTGATTCATAGTAAAAAATTAAATTTTCACATGTATCACCTCACAACTTACTGACAGAATTGTGAGTATGATTTATTTTTGTCTTGCCTGGTACAATTTGCTCTATTATATCAGAGATGTTGACCAAAGAACAAACAAAATGCTCTGGATGTGTCCATCCATTCATCTTTTGCTTTTCTGTGGTCGGGTCAAATGGGCAGCAGCCTAAAGCAGGGACGCCCAGACTTCCCTCACCCCCGGCTACTTCGTCTAGTTCTTCCTGGGGGATCCTGAGGTGTTACCAGACCAGCCGAGAGTCATTGTCCCTCCAGCCTGTCCTGGGTCTTCCCCGAGGTCTCCTCCCCGTGGGATGTGCCTGGAACACCTCACCAGGGAGGCGTCTGTGGGACAACCTACTAGATGCCTGAGCCACCTCATCGGGCTCCTCTCAATGCGGAGGAGAAGCGGCCCTACTTCAAGCCCCTACCAGATGACTGAGCCTCTCATCCTATCTCTAAGGGAGAAACCAAACAAGCAGAACCCGCATGTACCTGTGATCTTGTTCTTTTGGCCACTAACCCACAGCTCATGACCATAAATGAGGGTAGGAGCAAAGATTGAGAGGTAAATCAAGAGCTTTGCCTTTCAGCTCAGCTCCCTTTTCACCACAGCCGACCTGTGCAGAGTCCCGCCTGTCAGTCTCCCGTTCCATCCTTTTCTCACTTGTGAACAATACCCCGAGGTACTCTAACTTCTCCACTTGGGGCAGAACCTCATCCCCGACCCAGAGAGGGCACTTTTCCAGTTGAGGACCATGGACTCAGAGTTGGAAGTGCTGGTTCTCATTCCAGAGGCATCACATGTGGCTGCGAACCGATCCAGTAAGAGTTGCAGGTCACAGTCTGATGAAGCCAACAGCACCACATCATCTGCAAAAAGCAGCGACCCAATCCTGAGGTCACCAAACTCCACCAAACTGAGGACTCCCTCAACACCCTGACTGCGCCTAGAAATTCTGTCAACAAAAGTTATGAACAGAATCGGTGACTAAGGGCAGCCTTGGCTGAGTCCAACCCTCAATGGAAATGAGTTAGACTTACTGCCGGCAATGCGGACCAAGCTCTGGAACAAGTCATACAGGGAAACCAGCAGCCCCTATCAGGGGGTCTGGTACCCCATACTCCACCTGGATGTATTACAGTCACATATATAACAAATCAGGGCTGTTGCCTCCAGAGGGAACATTGAGAAAACGAGAAGTTTGTCAAACTCTTAAAAAAACATATCTGCCTTTATGGAGAGTCATTGAGGAACTGGTAGACAACAGCTAGTGTCCTTTCATTCTGATCAAGTCAGTCATAGTGTGTAGTTGGGTACACCTGCTGTCTGCCATGTCTCTCAGCCAAATCACTGCATGACGTTATGGCTCTGGATCACCAAATATGACACAGTGCCAGTCATAACAGACAAAAAAATCCAGTAGTTTGACCTTGGTATTTGTTGGAATGGTGACTCTGCATTCATTTATTATCATTTACAGTAAATAAAAATCCAAATCCATAAAAAAGATTATAAAATACTCAATATGTACATAGGCAAATATCTTAAAAGACATATTTCTTAAGTCGTCAAGGTAACCAAGCATCTCAAGGAGATTTAACTTGCTCTTTGTGTGATTTATTTGACCTAATAAACAAAAACGGCTTTATTTTAAAAAGACAACTCACTTTTGAAGACTATGTCAGTGCCTTTGGAGTTTGCAGACTCACAAATAATGTTTAAGAGATGAGTATTGATAAAGAAACTATAAAAGCAAAAATGAGAATTCACAATTCTCTGTTAATGACATTCGCTCATAAAAGGTTTATCCTTGGGCCAATGCACAGGTTCAAATGGTTGGTCACTAAAAATGTTTATCCTTGAAATTAGGCAGCTAAGTACTAGGAAAGGCTGCTCTACAGTAAAAAAGGCTGAGTTATGTGACCTGTTTGGACACTGAATCCAACTTTTAAAGCCAAAAAAAGTCTCTGCACTTAAAATTCTGTCTCAAACTTGCTTTTGGTCAACATAACAGACAAAGCACTACAGCCAAGGCAGTCTGAGCCTCCTGACAACTACATCATTCTTGCTTGCAGTCGTACCAGCCATGCTTTTAATTTTGCTGTGCCCAACTTGTACCATTTTGAAGCCAGAATGGATGAATTTAAAGATTAAACTCCCTGTCAAAGAGTTCTGTGCCATCTGCAACTGAAGCGGGGCTTTGTCTCAAAGGTCTGTGAGATTTATAAAGTTACTGGAGAGCTATCCTGTAACTCATTCTTCTACTCTCAGTATGTTCCCACACATATATAAACACTTCAGACCAGAAGAGTTTTTAAACATGAATAAGCATGCTTATTTTTGCTGTAAAATGTCATTTCAGTATGGGGGAGTATTTAACCTTCAGTGCTTCTGTAGATTGGCTCAAATGAACATTCAAGGAGCTGCAGATTTTGACCTAGACATTAAAGTATTGTCTGGATCTGGCCAAATCCAGTCTGGTTTAATTTTACTTCACTTGTTTTCTCCTCTGTCTCTCCTCCTAACCTGGTCAGTTAGTCACAGACTGAGGAAGGATGTATGGCTGCTTATGTCTGGCACCTGTTTTCTTTGCTCTCTCTTTTTCTTTTTGTGCTTTTGCAGACTTTAAAAACAAATCTGAAGAAAAGTGCAGGATCTGGGTGTCAGTGGATAAAGAGAGTATGACGACTTCAAAAAGAGCAATTGTGGGAGAATTTCACAGAAAACAGCAAAGATGTTTTTTTTGTGAATCACTGACCTCTGAGTAAAGAGAAAAACTTTGGTGTGATTCATATTATGAAGAAAGACACTCATCTTTATGGAGAAAGAAGGAGAAAGAGGACAACACTGTAGAGGAGGGAAGGACTTATAACACTAGACAGGTGGAGTGCTTTGGGCTGTGGTCACTGAATCACAGTGCCGATGCATGATCCACAATCACTCTGCACAACAGGCTTCCAGCAACTATGTTAAATGTAATGACAATGATTATCTTAACCATGCTGCTCTTGCTTGGTTTTGAAAGTAGAACACTTTTCCAAACCTTTGCTCCACATCTTGGCAATTCTTGTTCCAAGTCTCATTTAGGTATTTTAGACCTTCAAGAGTTAATATACCCTTGATGTCCCACTCTGTTCTCTGTGTCTGCTCAGATGAAAATACAACACATCAATTGAAAATAAGAGAATTCGATAAAATTGACACTTTATTATGAATTACAGCTTGGTAAAATGGTGTTGGCTGGAGCTCCAATGAAAAACCATCTTTACTAATGTGTGCAGCAGGCCCTAAACTGTGTGTCTGGCAGAGGGCCATTTTCAGCCTTGTGGTGTCCTGAGATGCACCGAGCCTGAGCACAATGCCATGACTTTATAAAAACAGCCTTCCAAGTTTGGTGTGGAATAACTTGACTGCACTGCACAGAGTCTTGACATCAGCTCCATTCAACACACAGCAACTGCCATCAAGGTCTTAAAGCATAAGCAGTTTGAGCTTTTTGAGCTGCCTATGAACAATCCCTGCAGCTATGTTTGAAATTCATCACAGGACAGACAGCACAACAATCCCAGAGTGTTTTAATATTTTGGTTTCTAAATACTTCGAGGCTTATTTGTTCCACCCTGCTGAGGTTACTGGTGCCATCTTTTGTGCTCCTCGTCCTCTATTTCCTCTTTGTTTTCCTTTAAGCAACACCACATGTCTGTTACACTGAGGCTGAATGATCTACCACATGACAGGCTCACACACTAACTGTCAGACCAGCAATGGCCCTGTTTATG
The DNA here is from genome assembly GCA_036419115.1 of Scarus forsteni. Classification (NCBI taxonomy): domain Eukaryota; kingdom Metazoa; phylum Chordata; class Actinopteri; order Labriformes; family Labridae; genus Scarus; species Scarus forsteni. Next base: position 22,711,055 of record JAZDUH010000136.1, on the reverse strand, counting down.
TATGTGAACCATGTGTGGGTGCAAGGGAGATATGGACATGGTTCCTTTAGCTATTCTCATACTAGCTTTTAGCAAAATAAAAACAGAGGTGCTGTAAATTTTTTCCACAGAGTGAAGGTGTTTGATTTCATGAGCAGAGGAGGTTTAGTTTTGCAACAGGAGCCTTTGTGTTTGTGTGTGTGTGTGTGTCGGGCAGGGGGGTCAGGTCTGGGCCTCTGATGCTGATAGAGTGAAACAGGCAGACCCTGAGCTGTCTGTTTCAGGACTGAATCTTGAACTAATGTAAAGCCACCTGGTTGTGTTTCACTATGGCTGCTATGAAAAAGGAGGATTGCAGGAATATATTAACACCTGGTCGTGTTTCATGGAACATGTCAGACAAGTATGCGCTGTATATGCAAGTATGTGAAAGTGTGTGTGTATGAATCAGTCAGATTGATGCTAACAGAGTAGATTAATGATGTCAAGGCCAAAAAGTATGTGCAAGTTTGCTTGCGTGCACAGGGTGACCGCCGGCCTGTGGGCTGACTCATCATAGGTCCACCCACAGGAAGAAGTGATTGAGAGAAGGACATCACCGGCCAGATGTGAAGCCAGAAGAGTGTGTTTAACTGGCTGGGGGGTGAGGAAATTAACTAATGGCGGTAAGAGAGAAATGTGAGAAATGTGTTTGTATATTTGTGTGAGACTCACCCACACATCTGGAGCCATCTGTGCTGGAGATGTAGCCTCGTGGACAGGTGCAGACATAACTTCCAGCAGTGTTGGTGCATTCCCCTCCATCGCACACACCAGGGATGGTGCTACATTCATCAATATCTAAAGCACACAAACAAAGAGTGACATTATTATCACCACACAGCAGCAAACATGCTTTTTAGTACTTATCTTTGTTTAGACAGAAGCAGCAGCATACTGTAGTAATGTTTACAGACCAAGACAACGTTTCTCCCTCAGAGTAATTCAAGAGACACTTTTCGTTCTGGTCCAAAAGTTAAGGTCTAAGTCTGTTAAGGTCTAAGTCAGCGAAATCAATGCTAAAAATGAGACCCCAACAAGTGCAAAATATGTGGGTCCATCCAGTTTTCATGTAAAGGTCCTATTTTTCAATTTTTTGCTTTTAATGTCATCAGAAGCATCTTGGGAACCAAAAAGAACATGAAACTTTTCACTAAACTCCCACTTAAGTGAAAAATGTGCCGTAGCTATACAGCCTCCACATACATGTGTTTTCTGCTCTTCACCAGCAGATCCAATGACTCTGTGAAAATCCACTTTGTGGTCTGCAACCCCTCCCCTTCAGTGAGTGAAATGGTTAAATGTCACTTTTAACATTGGTTTTTCATTACTCTTTAAATAAAACATGAAATGTCTTATAAAACATGACAAGACTAAATTATCTCAGATGTTTAAATTACGCACTAAACAAGTAGGTAAAGGAAATTATCCAAGGCATTGATAACCCTGTTAATGTGTATTGCAACACAAACTTATTTAAACGACTCTGCATGTTGCACGCTTATTTGGTAAATTGAGTGTCAACAACTGTGTCCAATACACTGCTGCCAACAAAAATGAGACAAATGCGCTGACTGAAAGACAGACCCCCGTGACTGAGCTGACCTAATTTTAGCAGTCCACAGTCTGACACAGAAATGTGCACAATGTCTGGGAGCACCTGGTCACGTTGCTTGGCAGGGCTCACCTTGGGGTGGTACACTTTATGACAGCATTAAGTTGTATTTGTTGGTGAGGCAGGGGGTTTCGGCGCTCCATGACGGGGGGAACCTAAAGTGAAGTTGCAATGGGTATTTGGTTTTTATGATGTGTCATGCTTATTTATATGCTTTGGTAATTACTGCACCACTGCTGGGCATAATTACAACACAACGGTGTGTGTGTGCGTGCGGCTTACCTTTGGAAGGTAGAGGCCATGAGTGTTTGTCTTACTTGGAACAAATATGAATATGTGTGTTTTTTTGTGTGCTTGTGCTACTGTGAATGTGCCGAGTAAGGCCTGCCGTGGGAAGCTAAGCGGCTGTTTTCCCCTGCTGACTCCTGTCTGACAGCAGCAGAGGGCCTAGTTGAGGCTGTAAAAGCCCGGCCAAATAAACCTTGTGTCAGCAGCAGCCAGACATTACGCTCCACACAGACATGGTGCTTTGGGACTGAATGTGTGTATGGCAGGAAATGTGTGTCACCTGGATAAATGTCCACATCTGAGTCTGCCAAATGTGTACACGTGCTAACATATCTACAACAATCATCAATGTCTTCCAAACTTGAGATCAAGTACAAAGATAATTTGTTTTCCCGTTATTTAAACACTGATGTCTGAAACGTTCTCTATGTGTGTATTTGTACAGCGTAAGTGCGTGAGAATCTGCAAATGTCAGAGCAATGGGGGTCCAAGTGTGTAATGAGAAAGTCTCCCTGATGCCGTAAGTGTTTCTTTGTTCAGCACCAACAGCTGTTTTTAAGCCAAAGGGTTGTATTTATGGAAGGAAAATGGAAGGAGAAGCACAAACAGCCGACAGAGGATGAGGAGGAGGAGGCAGAGGAGGAGGAGGAGGAGGAGAGTCTGAACTTAAAGAGCCATAAAACCAGGTGCCTTCTTAAGCCCAAAAGGATCAGACACCCATGACATCTTAACTGCTGTTCATCTTAACTGCTCCAAAAAAAACTCCCTCATTTCACCGTGAAAGCCCTCAGTGAGGCTGTTTGTTCATTATCCCAAATATAAACCATCCCCCAAGGAGCAGCTCTGATTGTTAAGGAGATTTCACAAAGTCTGAGTTTCCTGATGATCCATGACTCAAGATACTTGTGAACAAATGTTCTTTTGTTTGCTAAACTCCTGCTCTGACTCTGCACGGGTCAAATGAAGGAACCACCAAATAAACACTGCTCTGACATCATTTTGAAATAAAAGTAAATTGCTCCTTATTTCTGTGATTAGTTAACTAAACTGAGGTATTAAGACATTATTTGCCAGTCCTTTTTCACATCACTGTGGTGGCAGTGGAAGCAGGGGGTTCCTTTGGGGTAAAGGTTGATTGGGCAAGATTCTTATTGCAGATGTTGTGTCACTGGTGCGTATTTTAGGAGTGAGTATGATTTGCCAGCAAAACAATTAATGCCAGATAACTAAGCAGTCAGCACCATATTAACAAGATGTATAAACAATTAACTATAGTTTTCCATCAATACAGACTCACTACCCTCATCAAACTCTGTTTAAAATTATTTTTTGTATTCAACCTTTATTTAACCAGATAAAAGAAAAAAAAAACATTCAGATCAACATCTATTTCACAAGAGTGACCTGACCTAGAGGTCAGCTGCACACATCATGAATAAAAAACATTAGGAATAGTGGCAATACACAATAAGTTAGAATATACTTTTTTTTTGAGTGCAAGGTTTTGTGATAAAGCACAGTAATTGTAACATTAATACCAAAAGGCTCCAACTGAGATGAGCTCCGAGAGCTTCAGCTCAGTCTGTAAAGAGTCCCACGCTGTGGGGACAGGAAAACTGAAAGCTGTCTTCTGTAGTTCAGTTCTGACGCGAGGAACAGAAAGGTGGAGAATGTCAAGGGAGTGTAAGGCATTGTGACTTTTAGTTCTCTGAAGAAAAGTACATAAATAAGCTGGAACTAAGCCAAGAAGAGCCTTATAAATCAGGGTCAGCCAGTGCATATACCTTTGCACACTTGAGAAAGGCAAAACAGATTTAACATACAAGTCACAGTGATGTGACAGGCAGGCATCACCAGTGACAAACCTCAGGGCACTACATTGTTAAAGGATTGCAGACAAATGGAGCAATCTGCCTCACAGAACGCTTATGGCTTAAAGTCAGTGCTTCCTGACCTTTTTTACTGAGAGCAACTTCTACTTTTACTATGAAGAGTCAAGACCCCCTGTAACCTGCATGAACACAATATTGCTGTGCAAAATAAACACTATTTACCATTCCATTACTCATAAACATACATGCTAACCATTGATGCCAGGTGTGTGCCGTTCATGTGGTAAACGAAACTAAGGGGCAGCAGCTGAACAAGCAGTGAAGCTGGAAACACCCTCTCAAAGTGTCACTGCTTGTCATACATAAACACTTTCATATGTTTGTTGATTCTTATTAAATGCCGTCATGTTTAACTTTTGACCTGGAGCAATTACAATAAACAACTTGATATTTCAGCTAAATAGTCTCAATGTTTTGTTTATTGCTAACAAGATCCATCTGCTTTTAAATTGACAATCCATCATTTTCTTAGTAACTCACACTTGAACCATTTATTGGTCAAAGAACGCAAGAGTGGAAGCTTTTGAGGATTTTTAGTTGCACCAATGAAACGAATGCTAAATTCAAACTTATTTTACTTCAATGGCATTTAATAAATAATACATGGTCACATAAAAACAGGAGACAAAAAACATTGAAAGATGAAATAATCAGAGTTGTTGTCAAGCTGTGAGCACAGTCATCTCCTCTCTTCTGAGCATGAGTACTAAGACATGGAAAAAGGTGAACGACGGTAAGTTTAAAGGTGTATTCAGCGATGTGGGAAAAAACGAGTGGAGAGGTTGTTTATAAACGAATTTAGACCCGCCTCTCCCTTCATACCTCACCCCCAGCTCCACCCCCGAAAGCTGACGGATGTGCATCGTCATGGAAACGGCTGTAGAAACTGCGTAGCTGACCAACGTAGCTAAGGTAACCCCGACTCGTCAGACAACTCAACTGAAAAAATTGATAACATCACGACAACAGTACATTTTGGCTGATTAGACAATAAGATGAATGCCTGACAGCTGTTAATGTTATGTGAAGTACCACAAAGCTAATGTTGCTTACCTATCCAGCAGAAGGACGGCGACATCCGCGTCCGTTTTCAGGTCTTTCAGTTCGCGGAATTCCCTCCCCCGTTGGAAAGCAACACCAATGTTGACCCTGGTGTTCGCTCTTTCATGGTCATAGCCCTTCTTTTTCACTTTCTGCTCCTCTGACCTTTTTCTTTTGGTCTGTTTTTCAGCCATTGCTACTGCATATATTGTATCTCTGTCTTACGCTAACTGCGCACGCGACACAACCTACGACTCCCCCTCCCCCTCTGTCTGATCTGCGCATGAGTATGATCACCCCCTGGATGTGGGAGGGTGTACCCTGTTTTGGTAACTCGGCCCAAGCCACATTATTTGCCTGCTGAAAGTCAGAGCCAAGGCTGTGTATTGAAACTGGACTTTTTTTTTCAACATGCTGTCAGTGGGGACATCTTGTGGATGGAGAGGAGAAATACGGTGAATTTGACAAATTCTGCATAAGATTAGAAGATTAGAAGATTGCTGACTACACCTTTAAGTTACATATCTGTCAATGCCAGGAAACCCTCAGACTCTCAAAGCCAGCTGTCAAAAATATCCATTGATTGGCCCTTATATAATTTTGACTTTGGCATCACTCATGATTATAACACATTTGAAGGTAGTGATGCTACTTTTTGGCAATAAAAAGTTGTGCTTGTCCTGTATTTAGTACATGTCTGTGACATCAATACAAAGTGAATATACTATATATGATAATACAATTCAGCTGCTGAACAATGGCTCACTCAGCTCTGTAGAAAAGATATCATCTGGCTGGAGAACCTTCAGAGCTTTCTGTAATCCTCCCAAAAGACTAACAACATATCAGCCTCAGTCCAAGAGCCACAACCCTGCCTGGCTAACTATTAGACTCTTTAGGCTGGGCATTGTTTGAATTCCAAAGAATCAACACATTGTAATGTGAATCCACTCACCGTGTGTGTGAGTATGCGTGCTTCCACAAGCATGTGTTTATGTGCACGTCAAGGCTGTGTAAAGTCTGAACATGTCGTCACTTTTTAAACACCCGTGGAGAGTTGTGAACTGATCCCACCAAAACCCACAGTTATCATAAAGTGCACAGTCCATGGCTGTCTCACCATCAACTCAACAAAATGTAACCCAAGATCAACTTTATGTCTTGCATATGGATATATGTAGACACACAAAAGCAATCTTGTGAATCATAGTTGCTTTTTTGGATCAGTATATTAAACATTAACTTTTAAAGCGAGATGAGAATTTGCTGTTATGTTTTATGGACCAAACTGTCATAAAACCCATTGGCAATCATCTTTTGTAGACAATGTACAATGAACCTCTGGAATGAATGTAATTTTTATAATTCTGGTGAAGCTAGTGATAAGCCTTAAATGACATCCGACCTAACTTCCTTTTTCCATGCAGCACTATCATTTCTTGGTCTACATTATTCTTCAGAATTGTGCTCATCCATCTGTTTCTGCCTCCTTTTAGGCAGGCATAAGAAATCATGGATATGCATAAAGACAGTTAACTTATAATGTCAGCTCTAGTAGTGTCACATGGCCACAGACTTTTCTGGTGTTCCCTAAAGCAGAATGTAAAATACTCCAAAGTTTATTTCATAAGGATGATCTTAGACATATTATTCAGAAATCAAAAATTCTTAAAAGTGAAACACTAAGACTTTTTAAGAACCCCTGTTCGTAAAAATAACAAAATCACAATTGTCAGATTGCAGAAGAATTGCTTCTTTCCATTTCTCCAGGATTCACAGAATCGCGCTGATATGCTACGGGCTAACACAGATGCCAGGAAACCCATATTTATTTATAAATACTGTACCTGTATAATACTAAATAATAGATAGTCTGTCATTTCTCAACCAGAAGATTGGGGTTAGCTTCCCAGCTGATGCAGAGGGCACATGCTGGTTTGTAAATGTGTGCATATAAACAGGATGAGCTAACACTGCTGGACACCTCTTTACAACAGACTTCACCCTCAGTGAAGTGGATAGAGTGTGAATTAACATTTTAACAAGTAAGTGATGAAGTGTCCTGAGTGGTCAGGTGACTGGAACAGCGCTATACAATGTCATATACATCTACAGAAGTTTTTTTTTACCATATCCTAAAAATGTATATGCTTTATCTCAAAGAGGTACAGCAGTTCTGATAAAAAGAACAGTAAAAGCATTTTCAAATAGTTTCTAGTATGGCCTGTTTTAAAACCAAAAACACAAGTCTTGTATACATAGAGACTGAAAGGATTGTTGGTCCATACTACAGTTTTTTATTTTTTACTTACCTGTTCATCTATCTTTATAAAACCAGACTCACCTTCACATTTGTGGGTTGTTTCACTCTGACGGTGGCCTGCAGGACATTTACACTCATACGATCCAACAGTGTTGATGCAGTTGCCTCCTGAACAAAGACCTGGTACTGCCTGGCACTCGTCCACATCTGAGTGAGATAATGACAGAAAAAAAGACAGATATTGGTAAACTGAGACTAAAGCAGATAAGAAATAAGGCTCTGGTAATTACAAGCATCTGGAAAACATTGATTTAAGACAGGGGCTCTCAACTGGTGGGTCCAGACTGAAAAGTGGGTCGAGAGGTTGTTTTCAGTGGGCTTAGAATGTGTGCCTGGAAAATAGAAATTGTGGGAAAAGCCTTTAATGTACTGAAGCTACGACCTGATGAATGAGCATGTACTTTATTTAATTCTGTTTTGCCAAGGTTACAGGGAAATTCTGGTAATTTTCTCAAGACCTTGCTTTATTTATCTTGTTTTTGTTGGACAGCCAGATTTCCAATGATAATATATTGATTTCTTTGGAATCTCTATAGTGATCCAATAACAAAATTAAACATACTTTTTTGTACAGCCATTTTCTTAAAGATGTTTCCATCCATGTTTCATCCAAGATACAAACCGCAACACTTTTCATTAGATTAATTTGAGAGGTTCATCATTTACAGAAATTCAGGTCTCTATTACTCATCAAAAAACTGAGGGTTGAGTCCTTAAGCCTACTTTATCCTTCTGCACCAAAACTATGCCATTGCCTATGTTCTTGGTACATGTAGTCCTGGGCCAAAGCAAAACGCCCTACTCATAGCCTCAAGTTCCCTTCCCCAAAACTGTAACCCCATGTCATAAAAGCAGACTGCAAGCCCCAATACTGGTCTTTTGTGCAGCGGGAGGTGTCTGCCAGGCTCAGAACACATCTGTGGATATTTTGGTGTTCTATAATTTACAAGAATGCCTGCAGAAGAAAAACAAAATCCCTGTCAATATATCAGATGTATGAGTTCTCATTCATGTCTCACTATGGGCCTGATCTACTAAGATCCCAAAAACTGAGCGCCAAATTGTGTGTGCAAGCTAAAAAAAAATTGGATGTTCTATTAGTGCTATTAGTGCAGATTGTCCTTTTTGCATGAGGATTTTTGCATCCACTACCGACTGTCGCCATGGAGAGTTTGGGAGAGCAGAATGGCTGTAAGTGCAAAATTAAGATTGAAGCCACAGAGTTTGAGGCAAATAAACACACAAGTAAAATCCAGCAGCAGAGCCATCTCTGTGTCGCCCGAAGAAACGTGATTTGGGAGGCCATCTGTGAAAAGCACACAGCTCAAAAGTGGCATTGCTGGATCAATGACATGTCTCTACTATTTTATGTCTTACCAGAGGTTGCTGTAACATTTTTTGCTGTCCGTGTTATGCTGTGCTTGTTTGCACCTGCCATACAAACAAGCTAAATATAGTTGCAAAAACACTGAGAGCAATCAGTTTTGGGTTTGATAACTTACATTGCTGGTGCTAAATGACTTCATTAGCATCTCCACCTTGTATTTTGTGCATGTATATAAATGAAAATAAAATGACAGCATTTAAGTATACCTTGCCCATATAATCTGTTGCTCTATACAAATGCCAGCATGGTGTTAATGTGACCCTCGTGGTATCTTAAGAAGTCAATGCTATAAGATATATAGTGTCTTATCCACAAACAGAAAGTGACCAGAACACTATCTGCACCACTGACTAGTATTTTGGAGAAGTAACATAGATAACACAATACAATCATAGGGGTTAAAAAGGCTCAAGACACTATGGCCAAAAAGAATAATTAGGGATGCACAATATTGGATTTTTGTTTACATGAAATGAAGATATTTCCAAATGCATTATTGATGTTATCATTTTTTAAAAAGCACAGAGACTCCACTATGTACTTTTTTACTTGTGTTGGAGACAAACGCAAGAAAAAAATATTTTATTTTTAATAAATTGTATTTTTTATTTAAGTGGACATGCAATGATGTAGAGATAAGGTATTTTGATACTTTATACATACTGCCAATATTACAGCCAATACATAGGATATTTATGGCAAAATTGTACAGCCAGATTTAGCTAGATCAGATGAGAACCACTCAATGCTACTTCTCTCTACAGCCTCAATTATGTAACGGACAAAACACTTTAAAGAAGCATTCCAAGTATGTGTGTATAAAAGTATAATCATATAATCTATCAACACAAAAAAAAGGCAGTGAATAAAATTAAGAATTAGAATTATTTTTAGTTGTGTATAATTTGGTTTATTTATATACTCCTGCTTGTAGGCCCTTGACTCTTCTTCAACTGAGCTACTTGATCCTCCAAACCTTCTGGCTTAAAGATGAGGAATCACTAAGAGGGATGACCAGAGCTGTGACAGCTAACAATAAACAAAGTTATATGGAGTAAGTGTGTTGCTCTGGTTTGTGCTAGATGTACTGCCAGGACTGGGATAATTAGCACAAAATGTTTCAGCAAAGATACTGACAATGATTTTCTTTTTTTGTCATCACTTGGCAGATATAAAACAAGTGTTGTGATGGTAAAAACACTTTTATAGTAGTATTTCTGTTATTTTGTAATTGGTAAAAACTATGTCTATTGTTCTGTTATAGTAATTTGTACCTTAGAATAAGAAATGAACAGCCTTATGGTTCTGAGGTAAATTAGTTGTAATACAGTAGTACATTTTACCCACTGAAGGTTTCAGGTATTCAGTCATCTGGCAGTATCAGAGTAAATATCTGCATGTTCTGTCAGCCTTTTGGTCACAACTTCAAGGTTGTTATTTTCTCTTTGCAACAGCACTAGGATAGAAATAAAATCAACCTTGGCACTAACCGTGATGTGTAAGCCTACTTCCAGAAAGACCCAGCTCATGTTTTAACAGGAAATAGCATTTAGGTGTACATTTTCCCGGCATTCAATGTGAGTCACTCTCTCCAGAACTGAGGCTAAGTCAGATAGTGACATGATTTGTAAAAGTTGGATTTTCTTACACACATATTGCGCACAGCCAGAATAAATCAGTGTCAGTGCAGCACCTTCCACTGCACCTTTAATGTGCAGCTGTAGTCAGGAATAAATGTCTCGACATATGTAAACACCTGCATTTTTGCACACACAACGGCAATAAAAAAGCTGTTTCTAATCATTTTAATACATTCAACCTCTGCTTCTTTTCAAGGCAGGCTGAAAATACCGTCTGGTGTTGAGGAACTCCAAATGCCAAAGGCTGAAAGGGGAAGAAAAAAAGGCATTTAGCAGCCAACATCCTGATGTGGAGTCTGCAGTCCTTACATTTGGATTCATGGTCAGGTGTGCTTTGTACTGCTGCCAGCAAGACACTGCTCCAGGGCCGCTCGTGATTAGCTTTCTTTGGTGTGTGTATGTGTGTGTGTGTGTGTGAAGAAGAATTAAAGTTAAAAGCAGAAAAAACAGAGATTCAGGAAGTCAGAGAGTTTAAAAGAGACTAAAAGAAAAGGTTAAAAGAAGGTCACTGAGGGATGAGTTACTGTCTTACTCCAGCACATACACCATACCCAGACATATGAGCTGACTGACAGAAACTTAAGGAGCTAAATACAAACCAGGGCCTACTGCCAGATGTCCTGTCTTTAAAACTTTACAGAATCTGTCTGATATCCAGGCGGGATTTAAGTATCATTGTGGATACCTGAACACTGAAGATAATTAACAAATATTTGTTAGGCAAAGGAAGTCCAATAGATATTGTTGTCAGTGTAATAATGTGTAAATGCGTTTAGACAATAACCTGCCTGGTTTTGGAAAAAAAAATAAGATTCCAAGTTTATTAGGTGAAGAGAAATTCTAACTCTGAAGAATATGATTGAATATTTAAGTTGTATGGTAATCAAAGTGTCTTAAATGGACCAGAATAAATGTTAGGAAATAGAAATCTTTGAAGGTACAAGACAAAAGATGTGATGACATTATAGTAAATAAATTACAAGAATTAAGTTAAAGAGGAAACAGTTGTAAATGACCAAGATTTTATGATGCAAGTTTATGAAAATAATGTCATCGTTTTAATGAGAATAGTGAACAGGAGGATAAGCTGTAATTTTGACACAATGTGCAATAATGTATTGGGAAAAAAATCCTAAAAATTAACAAATACATTAGAATAGGTTGTTAATTTAAGACAGTGAATATTGAATACAACAAAATTAAGATGAAAGTTTTAAACTTATTAAAAAAGTGATATTTATAAGCATTCTCATGAAAGTCATTATCAAGGTTAGAACTTCACAATAAAGTGATCTTCATATTATCACAAAGATAGGTTTGCAGCTTTTCTGAGTTTAAAATGACAACTTTATTTTGTACTTAAAAACTGGAATCAATGAATCCAGTGTTTATTTATGATAATCCACATATTTAAACTTATTTCAACTTTAGTATCATCATAAATATATGAACTTGTGGAATTATAATTTTAATTTTGTGAATGAACAATGTTGTTGTTTATCATTCCAATTTCCATGTATATTTTACACATTTACTAGATTAACTTCAAGTTACCACTTTGATATAGTGTATATTAACATTTAATTTTGTAAATTGTAGTTTGAATTTTGTTCATTTAAACTTTTAGTCATACCGTTAATGTACAACCACATTCTTGTATACTGAGTTTATAATCATTAAGGTACAAATTTTATTCTGTAACACTACAACTTAAAAGATTGTGACTTTATAACTCAACTCCTGTTGATGTTTGAGTTCATTCGTTCAACCACCTTTAGCTTTGATTACAGCACGCATTCACTGTGGCATTTTTTAGAACCCACTGCAATGTCACAAGATTTTTTTCTATCCAGTGTTGCATTAATTTTTACCAAGATCTTGTACTGATGATGAAAGAGTCTGCCCACTGTGCAAAGCCTCACCCAGCACATCCCTAAGATTCTCAATTGGGTTAATGTCTGGACTCTATGGTGGCCAATCTATGTGTGAAAATGATGCCTCATGCTCCCTGAACCACTCTTTCACAATTTGAGCCCGATTAATCCTGGCATTGTTATCTTGGAATAAGCCCGCACAATTAGGGAAGAAAAAATTCATTGGAGTAACCGGGTTATTCAGTATATTCAGGTAGTCTGCTAATCTAATTCTTTGGGCCATAACATTGTTGAACCTTGACCTGAGCAATTGCAGCAGCCCCAGACCATAGCAGTGCCCCCACAAGCTTGTACAGCAGGCACTATGCGTGATGGGTGCATCACTTCACCTGCCTCTCTTCTTACTCTGATGCTCCCATCACTCTGGCACAGGGTAAATCTGGACTCACCAGACCTCATGACCTTCTGCCAGTCCTCCAGAGTCCAATTTTTATGCTCCCTAGCAAAATAAAGCTTTTTTTCCCAGTTAGTCTTACTGATCAGTGGTTTTTAAGGCGACACAGCTGTTCAGTCTTAATCCCTTTGAATTCCCTGGAAATGCTCTTATTTTCACTATTAAACATACCCCTGAGTTCTACTGTTGTTTTTATTCAATTTGATTTGACCAAACGTTTAAGTGATTGCTGATCATGATCATTCATTATTTTTTTTCCAACCACATTTCTTCCTTGAAGACGATGGCTCCCCACTATCCTTCCAGTTTTTATAATGTGTTGGACAGTTCATAATCCAACTTTAGTAGTTTCTTCAGTCTCCTTAGATGACTTCTCTGCTTGATACATGCCAATGACTTACCCTTCTTAAACAGACTAACATCTTTTCCATGACCACAGGATGTGTCTTTAGCATGGTTGTTTAAGAAATGAAAAGATTCTCATTGCATCAGCCGGGGTTAAATAACTTGTTGGCAGCTGAAAGATAACCACCCATGCAGTAATTATCCATAGGAGTCTAGTATCTATTTGCTCAGTTAAATCCAGGTGGCAACTTTTTCTTGGCCAGGCAATGTATTATGAGTGTCAAATTTTATTATCATTTAATTTAAATTTTTGACCTTGTTTTTACCATTTCTGAACTCATCTTAGACTTATAAAGAGTTCAGTAAAAGATGTACAAAATAGTCATGCAAATACATGAGGAGTGTCTAATGGAAGTTCACTGGACTAAATGACAAATATTTTGTCCTCATTTTTCCATAACAACAGCAATGAAAATGACATCACTTTATTACCACAATGGACAACAGCACTTCATCGGCATAAACAAAACTAGAGCCCTCCACCCAAAGCTGCATCCTTTCAAGTGTTTTCAGTGCAAGAAACCAAGCAGGCCAGCACACTCTAAAATGGACCAGTTCCCAAATGAATAAAATGCCTCTGATTGATATGTATTAACACGTGGTCTTGTGCAATAATGGGATCATTACTTGTTACAGGCTTTCACAAATCAAAGATGCCTTATTTAAAGGGTGAAATGGTTTTATTATTGTAGTATTAAACATGAACTTTGTGGTAATTTAAGTAAAAGCATCAAAAAGCAGTGCTTTATAACAATTCTGCATGGGAATATTGTCCGCTGAAAATTAATACACCAAAATGATAATTTGAACAGAAAATTTGTACCCCATGCTCTGATTTTGTGTATTAAGTTAAATAAGTAGAAGTTGAACATTATGTTATTTTGTATTGCAAGTACAACTGTATAAGGTTTTCATTGAATAATAAAATATATTTTGCTATATAGTAGCATTTATTGACAAGGCATCACAACCATAACACAAAACTGCTCATAAATGTTATCCAAGAATCCTCAAAATAGTAGCATGAAAAACAGACCGATTACTTCACAGTTGATTTAATCATTGTGGTCAGTACAAATGTGTCGGAAATACACGGCTTTTGCTTTTGCAAGAAATCTGTCTGCATAAACTGGCACTGTCCAGAGCCAAATCTTTTCTTTCTTATAATAAAGTTTTCTTTTTTAAGGGTATTTCTGAAATAATATGCAGAAAGATTTGAAAATATATATATAAAAGCTTGTCTGGTTATCTGGTAATTTTGGGAGCCAATATGAACCCCGAATATGCCTCATTCTAAACTTTCTGAAATAAACATTTTATTCTTATTTTTCTCATTTTATATCACATAGAACAAACATAGACCTTTGCAAACCCTTCTGCATTATGCCTAGTCAACTGCATTCTTTTTAACCTACAATTCAATGAGAAGGCCAGATTGAAATTAGTATTAAGATCAACAAATATGTCCTGTATTGCTATTAGTTTTTAGGAATAACAGCTAGTGGAGCATTGACCTCTTTTTTATGTTAGGTAATATCTAAATTATTTAGTTTTTTTTGATAATGACATAATTTTTGCTTGAAAATTCAAATCAAACTTTTTTAGCTTTGACTTTTTGCAGTGTAGAGTCTGAGCATCAGAGTGTAAATGCTACACAGCCTCTGTCCATGATTGCTTTGGCTAGAAATCAACAGTAATGGTCTACTCAGGGGGCTGCTGGGTGTGTCAGTGTGAAAGGAGCAGGACTGAAGCAACAGAGATCCTGGCTGGGCTCATTTGATAGGGGACATGACCTCTGCATGTGTCATATGTTGATATAGTCTTATTGCTTAGTCTGGGCCGGGCCATAGGTTATTAGAGAGGCATGCAGAGTGTCTGGTTTGCTCTGAAGGGGTCTGGGACACCAGCATTGGGACTTATGATGAGAAAGATTAATCCAAGCTCATATTTCCTTTAATTCCTCTTTCATAATGTTTATATCTCTCTTGTGTAACCCCATTTAGCCAAGTCTAATTGTTATGGAGAGATCTTAAAGGTATAGTATGCTTCTTTTACTGTTGATATCCAAGAGATATCACACTTAAACACCACTCTCTCAACCCTGTCCACAAGGACATGAAAATGTTTTTGTACTGAAAACATTCTCTGAAGAAGGCACCATTCCAAGAAAGTCTGTCCACATGAAAACAATGAAAACGCTTCAGTTTATATGCCAGGCCTGTAAATGCCACTGTAACGCTGCTGCAGACATACACCAAAACCAGAGAAGAAGACATGGATCATGCACATTTATCACGAGAAATGTCAACAAACACTAGAGTACAATGATATTCATGTCTTCATGTTCTAGTTCTAGTTGAGGAGCAGAATATTTTGCTGTTATGGTCGTAACAACTTTAGTGGCTTCTGCAACATATTCACAATGGGACTGTGATGTTATCATTTCTAAAGCTATCTGTATTTATGTCCACATAAAAATGCTTAGCCGGCATCTTCTGATGTATCCACTCTGGGACCCATTTCCAAAAATGTCTGTGCAGATGAAACGCTTGTACGGCTAAAAACGTGTCCAGATACTCCATGTGAACAGCTCCTCAGACCACCAACTAAACGCACAACTTTTCTCCCCCACCCTTTTCTTATTGTTTCATCGAGAGCAGCTGTTTGACAGACTGACCTCCATTCAGATATGAGGCTTGAAGTTTTTATTTTAAGTACAATAGACCAAGACAAAGTCTATTCATTAGTTAAGGAAGTATACTGTGTTCTTAGGACAAAATACACCACTGTGCCTCTGCATAAAAAGACCCCGAGCAGGCAGCCTCCCCCTTGCTATGTATTTGTTGATGGAGCTACTGGTTAGACAGGGAGCCTTTGGAGTAAAAAAACAAAAGAATTAAACATATTTGTCCAAAAATTTATTTTTTTGTGTTTGATTTGGCTGCCATTTTGCCCATGTTACTTCAGACATCAGGCATTTTTTAAAGCTTTGTGTATTAATGGAATTTTCTGGTTTCAGATTTGCTGAGGGCTTTTAAATACAACATGTAGAAATTTACTGTCCACTGATGCCATTTGATACATAAACTCAAAACATGTATAAAAATATTACATGACAAATTTTCCTTATCTTTTTGAAATAATCTGTTCATCAACTTCAGTCTTAAAAAGACATAACAAAAATGTAAACCTTTTTATTTTAATCCTTTAATTGGCTGCATGATAACATAACGTCACTTTTTTGGGAGGAGGAAAACATCTGAGGGATTTGGGGAATTGTTTTCAGAATATTGAAATTCATTCATTTGTTCATTTTCTATATTGTTTGCCCTTAAGCAGTAGTGAAATTTAGTGACAAAATATATCGTGATGAATTATCCACATGTGCATGATTATGGAGTAAGAATTCCTCTGTATCAAGGGCATTAGAGCTCAAAAATGTAAATAAAAAAAAAGCTGAGTAACTTTCTTGTTCTTTTCTTACATCTGTACTAGTTAAGCAACCTCCAAATATTTAATTATTCCTTGGATTTTAAACCTTTTAGTGTCGGTAGGAATAATGTTGTCAGCAATTATTTTTTAAAATACTAATTAAAATAAGGTTATCTTCTGTTAATGATGTTGAGGTGGTGCACAGTTTTTCTTTTTTTCTTGGATGTGTCAAAGATTAACAACAACAGGAATTTTGTTGCATCATAGGTTTTTGTGCAATGTTGGATTTACTCATTTGACCACATGTTAGGGAGGTTGTTGCTGTTTTACAAAGACCCTTTTACTTCTTGTAACTCAAAATAAGTTCAAATTTTACTGTACACTTAGGTTTCTACTATTTTTCTGACTTTTTCTAATGGTATATACTAAATTAGCCTTATATCTGTGCAGATGCACTCATCTATGACTTTTAAAAATGACTGATGAGGCAGCTGGGACCTGAGTTGCCTGAAGCTTTTCTACAGATGACATCGTGCATGTTAACAGTGCCTCCTGAATAAAACCTTTACAGGAAAATAAAAGCTTGTAACCAGCCTTCTGTGTACATGTAAACAGCATCTGTGTTTTAACTTAACTGGCTCGAGGCTGTTGTGGGCAGGAATCGCTGCTGAGATGATGACGGATAAAGTAATGGCTGCAGTGTTTATTATATGTTGCTACTTGTTGGTCTGAGTGTGTGTTTGTGTCCTCTGTGTGAGTTCAGACAGTTTTTACAGGTACTGCTCAAGAGTTAAAAAAGGAGCTCTTGTGTGATCCAAACTGACCTTGGCAGGCTCCTGTGCGGATGTTGGGGATGAAGCCTCGCCTGCAGGGGTGCGGCTGGGCGGGGCACTGCTCACAGGGGTGGCCCCAGGCTCGACCAATTGTAGCACAGCAGAGGGTTTTAGTGCAGACGATTCCACTGAGCTGGCCCTGACACATCTGGTTGTTCACCTGGGTGAAACATGGTCCTGTCCTGTAGTCTGTAAAGAAGAGGAGTTAGTTGGTTAAACATTTGTCTGATTAGACAACAAAACTGTGATTTGTTCCTCCAACACATCTGGAGCAGCAGTGAATAAAACCAGATTTACTGCAGAGGCAATGCTGCTGGTGATATCTGAGTCGGTCTTTCCATTGTTTTAAATCATCAAACAACAAATAATGGAATACTTGTGGAAAGTGTTGGCACATTATCTAACACTGAGTTGAAATAGATGACTCACTGGGTCTTCAGGCATGTCTTCATTGTTTAATTACACTTCTGAATCAGAAGTTTGCTCTCCAACAGAGGCATTTACAAGTAGAACGTTTAACCAGGACATAACAGGAATAATATGATAATTAGTGTCAGCATAAAAGATGGTGTCAGACAGAGTGATTCCAGTCTTTTTCTGAGAAGACTGCTCAGAGTAAACTGGAAAAGACTGACACAATGTTTCCTTCAACAGGAACTTTGCAATAGGAATGGAATGACAGCTATGTATTTAGTCCCTGTAATAATAAGTTAACCCAATGGATTGACACACAGAGCCACATTCCCCTACTTTAGGTAGGAGGTGGCGGTGGGCTAAACAGTGGAGGTCTCTGTTTCCATATATACGTCATTACAATCAGCTCCCTGCAGGATGGTGGTCAGTCATAAGCCTCCCATATTGTTCGTTCATGCTTACAATTAAGCAAACATTTTGACGAGAAAGTGCAACAGTTTTGTTTCAATGCATTTCATTGTAATGCTACTGGAAACACTCAAGAGAACTGAGGTTGTCACGTTCATCATATTTTTAAACTTAAAAAAATACTTAAGTTTACCGATGTTTATAAAATAACATTGATATTATGTCCTACCAGTGCAACAAAAAAGAGATGAGCACCAAATATTTTGTAATGTCATCTTCTCAAAGAACAAAAATTGCAAGCAGACCCCTGCAGGCTGTCCAAATTGTACAAATATTTCTCTATTTAGACATCGTTCTTTCTATAGTGGCAGCTTTAGATTGAAAATATGAATTAATATCTGTCATTTTTTATGTCTTCTTTCGCCTCTTAAGTTTAATCATGTGTTTTTGCTTTAAGGGACTGTGAGGAGAATCTATTACCGGCGACATAAAGACTCTGCTACCCATGAGCATGCACAGCGACTGTTGTAATGCTGTGTTCCAGTAACCTTGGAACTGGGAGTGACATCATCTCGGACTTATTGGCGTTCCAGTTGAAGTCGGAAAAAAACATGCCGATCTACCAGGCTATTGTTAGCTGTTGTTAGCACACCCTGCATTGTTGTTCACAAATATCACATGAAGAATGTGATTATCACTATGGCAGCATTTTTGTAAATATAAGTCTAACAATACGATGTATACAGCTGATCTAGAGCGACATACCCCAGTCAGAAGTGCAAATAAATTGATTATTACAGGAGCTAAATAACTGTTCACACTGGGGGCATCCATCTTCGATTGTCAACTCGGGGGTGGCGAGGTTTCACAGAGTTCCCAGTTGGAAATTCAGACTTCAGGGAACGTTCCAGTTTCCTACTCGGAACTCAAAATTCCTACTTCTGACAACAACTGGAACGCATCAAAAGACGTGTGCAATCCAAAGCGTGGGTTTCTTGTGATGCAGACCGGACCTTCCTCAGAACTCTGCATTGCATAGCAATGTAAACATTAAACATATCTAGTTTTAATTGTCTTGTTCCCAAAGTTGAGTATCCAGGCCAGTCCAGCCCTGTCCGACCTGACCGGAAGGCTAAGGAATAGCATTTATAGATAACCTATTTTGATGCTATAAAACTCATCTTAAAGTGTGTATTTCGATCAGGCATATATCTGAAAGTGAGACTTTTTTGTAATTACTTAGAAACTCCTCACAATCCCTTTAAAGGCCATTACAGATATGTATTTAAATATTTATTTTTTGTCCTAAGTAATTTCAAAAGTCATCATAAAATTAGAAATATTTGTTTTGAAATGACTTCAGTAAAAATCAAACAATGCTGATGCTTGTTTGACTGTATGGCAATAAAATGGAAGCTCTGAGCACCAAATGTTGGCCAAAGGTTTAAGTAATCAAAAATACCAAGCTAACTCCTACACGGTATATATCCTTATAATGAGTGATCATAATTCATTTATTCTCTAATATACTATGTTTTAACATGATAAAATCTCCAAGATTCCAAGCAAGCTGAGCTGAGCCTGAAATGTGATGTGAAGACACCATTAACGCCTGAGTGGTCAGAGTATCACAGCAGCACAGGGTATTCGACATGGGGAGTCAGTTCTAGTGCAGTGCAGTTTCACACTGATTGGGTATCCTATCTGTGGCTCTAGAATCATACCACCAGATTTTCAACGCATGTATCAACAAATCTCAGAACTCACATTCGGTGATCACTTACCTCCACTGGTGCCACTTGCTTGCCCAAGTGTGGCACAATCTTATACAACGCACTTAACAAATCATGCATAATGACCTAATGCTGAAGCTATTTGAGCAATATATAGTGCCTTTTCAATCACATGCAGCATAATGATGGCTTCCCTTGTGGGAGAAACCCTTATTAAGTCCTCGGCTGTGGCGCCAAACTTAATACAGCCTTCATGAAAAAGTCGATTGTTACATAGTTGCAGTGGAGATGAAAGACAAAGTGCAGGGTTGGCTAGCCAAGGCTGTGACAGTGAGACGAGGAGAAAAGAGAGGGTACTGCTCAGCCCTGAAGGACACAATGAGATGGAAAGATAGAAGTCAGTGGTGGAGCTGTCTGCTAGGAGTTTCTCTTTCTTCTCTTATTGGTTCCTTGTGCTAGATGAAAGGGGATCACAGAGGATGGGGCAAAGAGTAGGAGATGCAGAAAAAAAGAGGAAAGTAAAGTAGGTCAATCAGACCATGCAGAGTGCAGGTTGGGGCTCACGCCAGCTTTCCCTCTCACCCATCTGTCTTCATTTCTCTCTGCCCACTTTAGGCCTTCCTGCCCTACACTCGCTCCTGCCTATCAGCTGCTATTTGATCTTCATCTTCACGTTGCCTGGTTGGCCCAGCGCAGTCAAGATCCATGCACCACATGTTCTTCCTTGTGTTTCAATACAACACACACCTCAGAAAATCCCATAAAAGATCAAAACCAACAACCCTCAAGACAGTCTGAATACTCCTAAAGCTCCCTGTCTTCATATGACACCCGCAAAGACCACTGACTACAAATGATTTAAAACTTATTTGAAATGTGAACTCCATTTACTTTCTATGGGCTTGGTTTGGTCTTTTTAGTTTTTAGTTTGGTTTTTTTAACGAGTTGCTTAAAGAGGACATATCATGCTCATGCATGATTTAATACTTACATATAATATAATAAATTTGAAAACAAGACCTTACACCCCCTTTATTTTCAAAAAATGAGATATTGTATTTTTTCTGATATCCTAGAACGAGATTTGATGCCTCTGAAAATAGGTCATTGCGAGATGTCCGCGAGATTTCAAACGTCATGACATCACGAGGTACCTCTCTTTTTATTGGAGTAATCTGATAAAACACTTCCTCCTCTGTGATGTCTGTCAGCCCCAAACCGTCACAGAGGAACACATCCACCAGCAGGGGTATAAAGCTCCCTCGCTCACTCTCCCTCATTACCAGCTCTGGCCTGTAGGGGGACTCAATACGCAGTCGCTGCATTGAGCCTGCCGGAAAATACGGTAGAAGAAGAAGGACAAGCTGGCTCTACCCCCGATAGAACTGACCAATCAGAGCACAAAGGGCTGTGACATTGCGAGGTAACTTTAGGTCATCCTTGAGACGAAGCGTTTCAACAAGCACTTAATAATGGCCTAAAATGAGGATATTGAGAACGCTATTGTGGGGCAATGAAGGAACTAAATGACTTGTACTGAGGGCAGAAATGCTTTACAGGCATCCTAGTCTGGCATAGTGAAAAGGAGAAACAAGCATGATATGTCCTCTTTAAGGTCTAGTAAAAACAAAACAGAAATCAACAAATATAGAACTGGTTGATAAATAAAAGTCCCCCATGTATCAGCATGACATCACAATTTTAGACTCTCAAGCACAAAACATCCAACAAATTTGATACCCGTTTTGACACTAACATTGCAAAATTTTCTTATTTCACGAACAAAATTGTATGTGCATACCTTCACACTGTCAATGTAGAACAAGAACGTTTCAAAACATTCCTAATTTTTGTAACAAAGACAGTGCTCTGTCTCTTTGCCTGATAGCAGTTTTAATAAATATGACTGATTCAGCACATTCTGGCTCATCAATTATCAAAATAATGGAGATAATGTCATTTCAAAACACTGAATATTAAAAGTTTGAAGGATCCATTTTTCTACAACCTCACTGGTGAACTGAGGTTGGATGATGTAATGATGCATAAGTGTAGTCAGAATGCATCCATCTGTTAAAAGCAGAAACCTCTATAGTTTATAGTTAAAACATGAAATCACTGCAAAAGTGCATATTCTGCAGTTCCACATGTGTCCACTTGAGGCTGACAGCAGAAACACCAGAAGTCACATACACATCACAAGCTGAAAGTCATTTTTCCCTGAAAGAGATTAAGATATTCACATCCTGGTTAAAATATGTATTTTGGGAAGACTGGTTCACAAATTTACAAGAACATATGATGTAGGGAAAGAAAAGTGATTTCTCACAATGTTTGACCAGCTTCTTGGGAATGTGAAATAGATATCACATATGGCTTAGATTAGTAGACCTACTAATCTAATCTTTTCCAAAAATGTGAGGAAATAGGGAGCTTTTATCAGACAAAAAATAAGTGAAGAAAACTCTATAGTTACAGCAGGGTAAAGTACCTAACTGTGTTAATAACAGAGAGCCAAGTAAAAAAATATCTTGCTGCAAAATGCTGCAATGGTCCTTATGTACTAATGGTAGTTATGATGAGACCAAGAAACAAAAAAGTTCTGAAGCAGCTGTGCAGATTTCTTGTGGCACGCTTGAATGTCAATTAAAATCATATTATACCACTGAAGATACTCCAAATTTTACTGGAGAGTGGCTGAGAGACTATAGCGCTATTCACAGCACCTTAACTCCAAACGTGCCGCAACGTGGCTACGTTATATCTACACCTCAAGACACTTTAATTAATTCCACAAGTCAGTAACATCTGTGACAATTCAATCTGCGATAAGGCTGGGATGTGCTTGACAAGAAAAGTACCACACATGCACACAAAGGCAGAAGCACTGACTCACGGTGCTCCTGTTTCCTGCAGAGTCTGCACTCCTTCTCTTCAATATCATGCCTCTGTTACTACCTCTGGAGATGGAGCAAAGAAGGGGTCAACTGGCTCTCCCAATCTCTGCGTCATTCACAATGGAGGCAAAGTGTCACAGGGGCCATCATAACTGTAACACTTTGTCAGTTTTTTCGAGTTACAAATCATGCCTTTAATGTCACCTTCTTGTGAGAGACAATCACAATGAACAGCAACAAGAATCAAAATACTCCCTTATGTAATTTGAAATTGAAAAACTTGTTTTATTTGCTAAAAATATTTTGTGTCAGTGTTTGCAGTGTTTTGGAGTTGTGAAAATAATGAATGAGTTTGTATGTAAGTTTTACATAGGAGGAACCTTTTGCATAATTGTTAACAAGCTCATGAATTATTTTCACAACTAAAACAGTTCACACATGGAAACAAAATATCTTTGCCATTACAAACATTTTATGAGCTTGAAGGATATATGACAGTTATTTAGTTACATAAAAATTGTTCTAAAGTGTGTCTTTATTTTACTCTATATGAGTTCAACAGTGCAATGTCAAACGCTTGTGGCCATGTGTTACAACCAAAAGTGGAACCACCAGCAACCTGCAGGAACATATGTCATGCAGCACAATATTAAATATCAGGAGCACCATGCAATTGTGGTTGTTGTCAAAAACTTTGCAGGATTTTTTTTATTTACACACAAAGAATCCACGAAAATCAGTTAGATCAATAATCGGAATAGACAGCATTGGGATCAATAAAAAAGTTCTCAAGTCCTAAACCTAAATGTAATGCATTACTTTTTTTGGCAACTACCCCAACACTACACCGGGCAGTGCCGCTGTGTTTGATAAAAACAGTAGTAAAGTAAGGGAAAACATTGTGGCTCCCACAATTTGTGATGAAGTTTTTTCAGACAGTTTGTCAAATGGACAGCAAAGGAGAAGAAAATGAGAGGGAAGATAAAACAAGAAAAAATGTATGGCACTTCCAACTTTTCAGTCCAGGCCTCTAAGAAAAAAAAATCAACCTCAAGAGGAGACTGGACTTTCCCACACTCAACAGACTCAACAGTTGCATTCAGCTGCCGCTGACTGCACGTGAGCTAAATTAAAAGGATATGCATCCTCATGTTTGCCCTAAACTACCACTCTTCTCTCTCTCTCTCTCTCTCGCTTACACATGTATACACATAAAGCACTATGTCAACATACATGCCTAAAGGAAACACAGCATTCATCCTGGCTGTAGCCCAGAGGAAAGTAAAAGGCAAAAGCAGAAATTACATTTCTCCATCAATGATGGAACCACAAAGCGAGGTATTCCATATGTTTGTGCTTTTGTTAGTCTATTCCATAAATGTTTGTACTGTGAGCGCATCCGTATCCCCAGCATGTAAATTCAGTGGACACGTGCGAGCACGAGCGGGCAGGTCAGGACAAGAGAGCAGTCTAACATCCTGACTGGGTCCTGCTGACAACATTCGGAAGTAATTTGCTCTAATTAGCGCTCAAATTGCTCAATAGATTAAAAACATTCAGCAGAGTCTATCCCCTGTCCTCCCCCTTTACTCTTTACTGCACTTTGTCTCTTGTCCTAACTTCTCTGGTTTCTTTCATATCCTCTATGCTCAGCCAACCAGCAAACCCCACCATGAATACAGTCTTTATCCCACAAAGATGAAATCATGTCTCTCAGCTCTGGGGTTCACTTAACGGTGTCATCTTGTTATGAAAGTTTAGAGTATGTTTGACTCCATAAACACCAGCGCTTTAGGTTAAAGTCTCAAGAAATCAAACTAACTCTGAGTCGGTAACCTTTCACCCAGATCTGTGCCCATGCATTAAAGTTATATCAGGTGATTTTAACTGGATCTGATCCAGCAGTGTTATAATGATCAGTGTATTGTATTATTTAGTGTTGGGCAAAGCACTTGTTGCATTTTTGTCAGTTGTGCTTCTATTTAATCTAAACTTTCAGAAGCTTAACCAGCTCCCAAACTGGAAGTTAATGTGCAGAGGCATTAAAACTCAGAGAGGCTGGTTTTGTGATGAAGTGAACTGCTTAAAGATCTGCCAAAAAGAAAAGAAGATCACTTAACAAAGGTATTTCTCTTCACTCTGATGATAGTTGGCTTTAAAGAAGATAAATACTGTAAGGCTGAGGTGACTATATATAAATCCTGTCTAGTACTTTCTTGGAAAATGATTCCCTATCAAACCCGTCTGGCTGCAGGATCAAGGACGACCTTGACCTGAGAAGTGAAAGGGGAGATAGAGGGAAAGAGAAATGCCTCGAGAGGAGAGGAAAAATCCCATTTCAGATTCATTAATAACTGTTGAAATATTTATAAAATTCCCGGGAGAGGAGGACCAAGAGATAAGATGCTTGAAATATGAACTGATCACATAGAGATGAAGATTAAATCATTTACACAAACTTTTATATGACAAGAGGTCAACAAGTCAAACGAATAAAGAGCAGAAATACAAACACACAGTACGCTCGCTGTGTGTGTGCGTTAGCGTGAAAGTGCTCTTAAAGCGGATCTCCTCTCCAGACTTTATTCAGCTGGAAGAGTTGCTTTGAGCCTTCACGTCATGCTGTTACTCACCTATTGAGAAGGAAATGATCCCCCGTACACGTGTGTGTTTATGTGTTAGTGTGTTTGTGTGTCCCTGATTAGTTTGTGTGTACACTGAGCACATGTCTGGCAACTTTTGTGGAATTTCTGATTGCTGGCCTTGTTCTCTGTGTGTGTTTATGTGTATGTGTGTGTGTTTAGTTATAGCCAACCAAAGCGGTCTCTGTTAGTTTTATCAGCGCCATTATCAACAAGCTTGAAATCACTCTTTCCTTTATTCCTTATCGCTCCTCAAAGAGTCTGCTCCTTTCATTTCTTCAACACAGAGAACAACCACCCAAACATGACTAAATGTTTAATGCAGCCACACACACACACATAGATTTACAGGAGATAACAACTGTGGGAGAGTGGTAGTGGGATAGATAAGCTCTTTGCAATCTAACAAGATCTGGAAGCTGCAGCCTTGGAGCTGTGTAAGAGTAACTGTACATAAACTAGTGCTATGATATTAACTTCCTTTTTTTCTGCGTGAACCACAAAGAGATTCTAATATTTCCAAGTAACACAAGATTCTTGTGGCCTAATGAAAGGTTAAGAAGCCAGTTTAGAGAGCCCTAATCTCACAGATGCCCTGATGCATGACTGAGAAGTAGGGATGCTTTTGTTTATGAGATTGGCCAATACTGACACTAATGCCATAACCAACCTTGTTCAATGTTTTTTTTTACAACTGGTTAGGTTTGCTCTAAAAACAGTACAAAAAGATCTCAAGGAACAGTTCAATAAACACTCCTAAAAAAGTTTGGAAACATTAATTATTTCACTTTTTTAATGATGCAACTTGATATTGTAATTTACATTGTTGCAAAGCCTGATTAATCACCTTCACAACGCGGTAGAACTTGTAAGGATCCTGCATTAATTATTTTTTTTAATTTGACCTTTATTAAACTAGATAAAAAAACACATTGAGATCAAGACCTCTTTCAGAAGGGTGAACTGGCCAAGATGTCAGCAGCACACATCATGATACTGAATGGTGGCAATATACAATAAGTTAGAATTAACACATTTTTTGTGAATGCAAGGCGTTTTGTGATAAAGTGCAGTATCTTTAACAAAAAGAACAATTCAGCAAAACTGGCATGGTTCAGTGGTCTCACGCTGTTTATCCAACAGCATGGATCGAAAGGCTCAAAGTGAAATCAGTTCTGAGAGCTTCAGCTCAGTCTGTAAAGAGTCCCATGCTGGGGGGGGAAGCAAAACTGACACTCTCTTCGGCAGTTCAGTTCTGACGCGAGGAACAGAGAGATGGAGAATGTCACAGTAACCTAAGGCATAACAGCTTTGAGTTCTCTGAAAAAAAGTACATAAAATAAGCTGAACTAAGCCAAGAACAGCCTTTTGAATCTGGATCAGCCAGTGCGTATAAATGCTAAATATATATATATATATATATATATATATATATATATATATATATATATATATATATATATATATATATATATATATATATATATATATATATATATATATATATATATATATATATATATATATATATATATATATATATGTGTGTGTGTATATATATATATATATATATATATATATATATATATACATATACATATATATATATAATCTAAATATGTGGTTAGCATCCCCAAAATGGGCCAAAATCCCCTGCAACTGTAAGCTGGTGTTCCTGTATGCAGAGTAGCAGCATTATTTGGGATCAGCCCTGGCACCATTTCCAAGTCCCATGAGAGTGTTGAAGTGGAAGAAAGACCGTGAAGAACTTGTCGCGGGGAGACACCCAAAGAAGACCTATTCCTCACCTTTGTGTCATTAAGTAACCATGGGCTTACTTCCAGGGGGAGAGTGAGTTTGGCACATGTTGGGGGGCATTACCAACACATTAAGCTGTGTTGCTCATGCCACAAATAAACAACCCTTGCTGCATTGTAATGGTGGCTCATCAGGCTTTTCAGCAATATACACTACAACATCAATTTGTAATATTAACAAGAGAAATAATCCATCAAAACAACTTTTCCAAACTGTTTTTATCCGACTGCAAGGACTCTGAATTACACAATGAGATGACTCATTTATTTAATGCTTTTGTGTGAAAAGACAAAATTGACCGACCAAATAAAACTATTGATTCAATCCAACAGGCAAAGCAGTGCAAATGAACTATTGAAACAATTGGCTACACATTTTCTAAATTTTAAATCAGGCAAAGAATGTAACCAGTTTAATTATCTCATATTGCCAAGAAAAAAAATCTGCCCCACTCAACATTTTTTGTGGGTCAGCCAAAATCTAAATCTACTGCACTCTAAATAACTTTCAAAGCCAAAGCCAATTAATTTTTATACCCTTTTTGTATGCATCAAACTGGTATCGTTATCAAACATTTCATTGCTCTGTGACAATCATTTCTCAAAACATATCTCCTATCTCAATTTTTATTTTTTATTCATTTAAAAAAGTGCTATTGGTCACCTTCAATGTTGACAGGTGGGCTTCACAGACTTTTAACCAAATTTAAGAACAACAAAAAAGATTTAGGATCAGGACCATACAGAATATTTATTCAGTAGTACAGGATTTTGTCTTAATTTCCTGAAAAGTAGTCATTTATGAGATAAGGGGTTTGTGCCTGATAGCAATAATTTTTCTTGATATCACTTCTCCTATGCCATCTCTTACCATCAGCGATCTTTCTTTTATTATTTTCAGTATGAATCAACATAATTTATATTCACCTAAACTGCTAAATTATGTTTACTTATTTACTTGATCTATTGCCCACCCCTAACATCAGATTGTGTATTATCAGGAAACCTTAGGACAATAACTTTGCTTATCTTTTCTTAGTGTGACGTGGACTGCATATCTCGGGGCATCAGTTTGTCCCCTGGTATTGTTTCTATACCACAACCATTGTGCTGCCAACTCTCTCGTGACTTCTACTGCTATTTTTGGTCCACTTTCATCAACTTCCCACCACAGCTCTGTCCCGCAGGGAAACAATAATGTCGTCTCTATAGAACACACACTTCTACCAGGTCCAGACACAGGCAGGCAAGTGGGCTCCAGATTCCATCAACAACCTCCACTCGTGGGACATTTTACATCTTCAGCCAGGGGGGAGTCTTTGTAGTGCTCTCTCAGCTGCAGCGAGAGTAATTCAGACCATTTTTCATCAGGCCAGATCAAAGACGGCCATCATCGCCGTCCCGTGAGACTACTCAAATATTGATTTGAGGAAAGCAGAGCCTCTAAATTTGGCCTTGGTGCTGGTGAATAATTTCCACAAATATTTTTCTCTCTCTCTCTTTGTGACTGATCACCAAGATGTAAATTCTTAATGAAAAACAGATTCTCAAAACTTTTGTGAATTCCTAAATTCAGTTTATCCATTAAATGAGGATTCCACTTGGATCATGAAACATCTGCTTAAAGCGCAGGAACCATTAATGAACGCTCTAAAGGAAACACATTTGCTACCATTTATTATTGGGCTGAGCCCTGTAAAGTGCAAGGGTTATTTTTGTAACGAAGTTTTTTAATTTTACCTGATTTGATACCACAGCAGCAAAAATATTAATCAAAGGCACATTAGCAACATTTTTACAGCAATTTACATAATGCTTCAGAGGTTTTCTTAAAGGTTTGTAGGATTAATTTCTCTCCCATTAACCAACCAGTGAAAACAAGCTGTTTTAATTGGTATTTATTAAATCATAGGTTGTGTCATGCTTCATCAGATGATATCAAAAAATGTATCAAATAAAAAAATGACAACCTAAAAAGCACTAGTTGCCAGATAGCATCTACTCCTTTGTTTCTTCACATATCTGACTTCAAACACCTGTATACATATGATATCAGCATTGAAAGTCAACATTATGCTGCTTCACAATATATTTTATTGACTTTTATAGACTTGCTGTAAATCATAAGATGGCTGTGAGTGTAACCTGGCTAGCCCATACGATATTGTTATTGGAAAATTCCCCACCAATGACCCTCTCAGCGATACACCATTGCAGCCTTCCTGTTCAGCCCTTTTGGGTAAAGTCTCATCCAGAGTCAATAGAGCAGAAATAGCACAGGGTCCCTTTCTTCCAGCTCTCCAAAATACACTTTACGTCACCACCTGTTGAGGGGGGTAAAAATGGCCTCTCCCTGCTTATTGCTTTATTTGTTCTGGATTGGGCTGCAGGCTGGATTTTGGGACAGTGGCTTTATGGGTCTGCTGAGGGACTGGACTAAACAGAGCTGGTGGAGGGAGACAGTTCAATGAGCCAAAGTTCTTTGGACTCACAGTAGGACTGCACAATTCTCAGCGTACCTGGAGTGGCATTGTTTTGTCTTATTCTTTTCTTTTTCTTTTATTGTTTTGCATTAAATAAATCACCACATATTTATTAAATTAACTATCTTATCAAAATGTAATAAGACAGTTTATCAACTCTGCAAACAATCTCATTCACATTGACTTTTGAACCCATTTCAACATGTTCACATCTAGAGTGACACAAGAATAATAAATTCTTTCTTTTAATATGCAAATAACTAAAAATCTCTTTTACAGAAGATAGGATGTTTTAATAATTTACCACTTTAAGCAGCTGTCCTGTATATATTTTAAAATCTGCATTTTATCAACAAAAAACCCTAATTCAAACTAAAATTAAATCATATATTATTTATTTTTTTCATTTATTCATATATGATCATTTTTATGACTCTGACTTGGGTGCAGGTCATCAGTCACAGTAATGTTTACCTTGGGTAAAAGGTAATATTTGTAATGAAATACTGATTTAAGTTTGGTTAATGTAGCAAGTATCCTTGCCTGCATACAGGGAACAAAGAACCAAACACAAACATTGCTCTCACATATTCAAGGACACTTGTTCAAAGACGTTATTAACCATTTTAGATCTAAAAACAAATGACTAAGCTTAATACTATCACCTCCTTTGCTAAGTCAGTGACCTCAGGCACACGCACAAACCGCTGCCCACAAACAGCCACACGTGCTCACAAACCACAAACACTCAAGAGGATTCCCATGGCTTCATGCTCCACATCCAATTCATATGAGTTTACTTTCGCTGGCCTCATATCTTCTGTTCATCAGAGCACTTCTCGCTGAGTCACATAGTAAATCTACTGACTCATGGACTCCAACTTGATCCGTCAAACCACAAAATGCAGCAGAGCCGTGAGAACTGCTAAGATCACAGCAAGGACGCCCAATCATTTCTATGCCAAATCCAATATTAACAAAATGAAACGGTCATAAATCAACTGTAAAAATCTCGAAGGACATTCAGCTGCTTCAATGTTAGAATGATTTTTTTACACTGACAATGTGTGAACAGTTTGGTTGAGCTGCTCTGGGGCCAACTTGAAGATGGATGTTCAATGTACTTCATGACCCTAAAAACAGAAACAATCTGAAGGAAAATATGTTGGTGATTAAAATTGAACTGTTTAGTTCAAATTAAACAAAATATAATGAGGGTAAAATGTATTTCTGTTGAATTTCAGTTTGTTCATTTTGTTTGATTCGTTTTTAAAATGTTCTCTGTAAACACTGCAT
The DNA here is from genome assembly GCA_036419115.1 of Scarus forsteni. Classification (NCBI taxonomy): domain Eukaryota; kingdom Metazoa; phylum Chordata; class Actinopteri; order Labriformes; family Labridae; genus Scarus; species Scarus forsteni. The sequence continues at coordinate 22,680,163 of JAZDUH010000136.1, read as the reverse complement.
CATTTCAAGAAATTACACTGAAACAGTGAAAACACTGTAGTTCATATGCCAGGCCTGTAAGTGACTCTGTAAGGCTGCTACTGACATATAACAAAACCAGAGTAAAAGACATGGAGCATAGGCATGCATCATGTAAGATGTCAACAAACACTGGCATATGATCTTATCCACTTGCTGCTCACAGTCGTAGTGGAGGAGTAGAAGATTTTGCTATAGAAGCCATGACAAGTTCAGTAGCTTCTGCAGCACAAAAGTGACACTGTATCCCACAATTGTTTCTACTGTTGTCGGGGTAACCACATGTGGTTTAAGGGAGAGGCAGGGCGATTAGATCACGTTTCTTAAAATGTGTGTATTCACTGAACAAAAAAAAAAACACAAGGGTGGCGTTTTCAGATTTGATCACTCTGGGATCCATTTTCAAAAATGTGTGTTTTTGTGCTCCCAACGTGCCTGATCTGTGTTGACACAATGACAATATGATAAAAAAATAAAATAATAAAACGTCACAGATACACATAATTCATCACCAGTTGTATGGCCCCTATGGCTTTTTAATAAAAAAAACATGTCGAACCTCTGTATTTTTTTTGGTTCATCCCAGTGCAATGGAGGTGTTGAAATATATAGGCAACAATTATCATATTTTCATGTGCATGTACCTGTTTACAGAAATAAAGACACCACAAACAAGCCTTAAGATGAGCAGCAATGCGAGGAAGAAGACCATGAAGTATTAATATTTAGATTAAATGGAAACTCCAGTTAATAAGCCAGCACAAATGTGAAAGACAGGAGGGAGAAAGATTCAGAGGAGAAGGGACAGTACTATTCAGAGAAAGCAGAAGAGACTTTATGGCTGCCTTTTAAGTCTACAGGTGTGAAAAGGAATGTAGAAAAAGGCAGGGATGTATATGAGGTGAGTGAAATTACAGACCAAGAACTTCCTTTAACTAAAGTAGGTAAAAGCAGGGTGAGGTTTACTGAAAGGTGAGTTCAGTGAAGGAAATCTGAGGGTGTACAGGTTCCTTTCCTTCTCTGAAAAGGTGAGCTGAGGTTATCTGAAACTTGGTGAAAACATCAGTTCATTTTTTTCTTTTTACTGGCACGAGACTGCAGCACCTCCTTCCAACACCCAACCATCACTTCCCACCTACAGCACACATACTTCAGGTTTGTGTTCAAAGCTCAGGAGCCACACACCCACTGTCCATCTGATTTGACTGTATGAAGTCATCCACGTTAGAAAAACCAAGCACTGCTGTTCAAATCTAAGTTTGTCTGGACTGATAGGGAGAACACTCATACTTACTAACCACATTAAAGCCTCCTTGCTTTTTAATCGGCCTCAACATGAGTGAGTACAGGGGAGGGAGAGCATCAAAAGGCATGGTCACAACATGGTTTTACCACCTCTTCAAGCTGAATGCTTGTTCAGATCTTGGCTTGGTTGAACTCGAGTTCAGTGACATGTTATGCAGTAAAAAAGTGTCTGATTCATTCATGGATTGTGCAGCTTTGGCATCTACTAAACATAACTGAGTCAAAAAGACACCATTTAGTCCATAAAGCACACAAAAAGGTTTAATGCACTCCCAAAGCTGGAGGTGTGCTGCTGTTTGATCTTGCATTTGCATCTGGAGACTTTATGGAACTGCATGTGGTGCGAGATGTAAACTACAAAAAAAAGAAGTAATGTAAATCCGAATGCCGGGAGACATCAAATCTCCTTTTCCTCTGAGGTCAAAAAGCATCAAAGTTAATCAGTCGGGGTACTGTTGGTTATTGTTTATCAGCTCTGTAATATTCAACATGACTACTAAACTGCCAGTATCACAGACAAAGAAATACAAGTGGTAAAGAAGGAAGAAGCAAATTTCTAGAGACCTTGTAAAATTTTCTGTTTTCAGGAAAACTTTACAAAGCTCTTTCAGTTCCATCTAAAATAACAAACAAGCGCGAGTGCCTGCAGTCCTCTAAGACTTTGCAGATAGGCAGAGGAAAAGTGGTGAAGATCAGACGTGATTATAAGCACAAACAATAGTTTTTGCTCTCACCTCTCTCGCACTGCGGGCCAGTGAAACCGTACACACAGGCACATCTGTTGGGTCCAATGCAGCGCCCGCCGTTCTGGCAGCCATTCTCACACACAGCTACAGGAGACAGAGAAAAACAGATTGACTCAAAGGGGATCACAGGCTCTCATGCTCTTTTTCTCTTCTTTCTTTTCCAGGGGACAGACACTTAAGAAGAATTCTCTCAAAAATCACAGAAAAACAAATACTGTATATTCTTATTCAAAGTATGTCAAGATTTCTGCCAGGGACTCATTTTTTCAAGCTGGTTAGTCATGCACAATATGCATAAATGTAAACTCTCGTAGACCAACAACTTTACTTGGAGAAAACTCAAATATTTGGCATTATCACTAAAAACTTAGTGTACAGAGTGTGCAGGAATGAGTCCAAAAGTGAGTTAAAAATTAATAGTTTCCAAGGCAAAACAGGTACAGGATTTTAGAATAACTCATTGATAAACACCTGAAAGGTTAATGATAAACAAAGGCATATGACATGGTTAATGTAATATAATAAAATGTATCTAATATTGCATGCCCAAAATAACCCTATCAAGTTTTTCATCATTACAAATCTTTGCTAAAATTAGATCTGTAGGTAACAAAAAAATATGAAACTAATATGTTCTGCTTGTTGTGATAATCTAAACAAATGAACCTACTTGTAATGATCTTTTTTAGTTTATACGAAATAGGCAAGAGTAAGAAGCTATAAATGATTTTTGTATGAGAGTTTCCTCATAATCAATTGGCCTGATCAAGTTGGTCTAGTAGCTACGAAAATGTTGTATAAATAACTGATTAATAAAAATTAATCAGAAATGCTTGCTGTAAGTTCCCCTTCCATTTTTGTGGTACTTGTCGGCAAATGTTTTACTGTTCTTCTACTGTTCTGCCGGCAGAGTAAGACGGCAGAGTAACGTCGAAACATGTCAAGGTAACCATACCTTTTGTCTTAATAGAAGAACAGTAAAACATTTGTATACTAAGAAGACAAGATTAATCTAATCAGTACTTGTTGGCAGTTAGTGAGCAACCATTGTTTTAAAGGCACAACGTTTTACAATTTGAATGAAGGCAACATCAGATGCATCTTATCATTTCCCATTCATTTTCCCAAACAGTGAAATCTCATATGCTGTGCCTCTAGCCTTAACTGCTTGGTCCCTAACACTGGCTGTGTCCCAAATGGCATACTAACGTACTACTAATACGAAGTGTGACGTCAAAATGAGTATGTAGTGCATTCACATCAGATAGTATGAAAAGATTGAGTGTGCGAGAAATACCCGGATGTATACTATGTCAGAAAAATTTGTAAGTATGCAAGGTGCGCATACTAGTCACACTCAAACGCCACATAATACATTGCGAGCCCCATAATGCATTGCGGCATGCATTATGACCGGCATCCAGATAAATATCAGCCACTAGCAAACTTTCCGTTTTCAAAATCAACACATCTTTCATTTTCTCCTTTTAGTTCTTACTGTTTTTTAAATTGGGCTCTTGTTTTGGAGCTGACCGGAAGTTTCTTTGATAATGGTGCGCATAACGGAATGTCCGAAATGCAGAAATGAAATTTGCATCTGTGCGTTTTATGGCTCAAATGACCACATTTTGGTATTCTACGTGGTTACTTTCTCGCCTAAAATGCTCTCTGAACTTTCAAATGTGGCAAATCAACAGAGATATTTAATAGCCTGGTGTGCTTCTGATTTTTGTCGTCGGAGGTTTGAAATGCATCATGGGAAACTTAGTAGTATACTACAGTGTGAACGGTTGGCATTCTAAGCATACTTATAGTATGTAGTATACAGTATATACACATGAGTTTGTAGTATGTAGTACGCTAGTATGCCATTTCCGACACAGCCACTATCTGTACAGCAGCTTTTACTCACGTTGTCCACAGTGACTTCCTGTGTAGCCTTTAGGGCAGGAGCATGAGTCCTCTGCGCAGCTGCCTCCATTCATACACCTGACGTTACAGGACTGAACTGTAGGGAAGGGGGCATGGTGGGAAAAGGCACAAAAAAAGATGGAGCATGAGTTAAAATGATCATATTAATAAGCAGATAAAGGTGTTATTACTAATGTAATAGGTCATATTTTCATCAGATTCTGAGATTGTTTTCAAACAGTGTTTACTATGAAGCATGCTTTTGCAAATGGTTAAATATTCACAGCCAATTTAACAGAAAAAGAAGCTTTTTTCCACTCCAGTTGGGTTTGCTTAACACTGCTGATTCTTTAGCAGCTTCAGATGAACAGACAAGTTCAGAAGCCCCCAGGCCACAAAACCAAAGCTAATCTAGCAGACTGGGGGGAGGCAATAAGTCGAGCCAGCTGTACGCTAGTCAGTCACTCACTGAGGAATTTGCTGAGAAGAGAGGGAAACTAGGTGAGGTGGTCTAGTAGAGAGGGGGAAGATGGATGTGGAGTATACTGGCAAAAGAATAAAAACAACTAAATATGTTGTAAATAAAATAGAGAAAAAGTGTAACATTTAAAGGCAACAAAAATAAACCTAATCCTGTGCTGCTCTTAGTAGGGCCTCATGTTTGGCAGACTTCTACACAAGACTTACAGTGGGCCAATCTAACTGTCTCAAACTTGTTGCAGCAGCTCTCATAAGGAAAACTAATTGGCCTCCCTGGCAGACAGGCAGCTTTCTGCTGAGCCAGCATTTAGAGAACACAAGACATGAGGACACACCTACAGTGCTGGATGATAGAGAACTTAGATCCTCTTAATGTATCCTCGCATCCTCTTCTTACTTTCATCCTGGCTCAAGAGAATATTTTGAGGTCCTCTTTTGGTCTCCTTTTATTTTCCTTCCTTCCTCTTTTATGGCCTTTTCCCTGTGCGCCTTTCATGCCCTTCTGTCTATATCTTAACCGTAAGTTCAACATTAATTTCCTCCTCTCTCTCCTTCTCCATCTGCCTGTTTGTGTCTCTTTCTCTGTAAAATCTCTGGCATGCAGGGCTGCCGAGCAGAGGGGAAATGACTGAGCTTCCCTGTAGCTGACTTTGTCTAATGAGACTTTAGAAGTTTGCACACTTGCCAACAGGAGGCTAGTAATCCACCCACTTATTCTGACTATACCCAAACACACTAAATATGAATCGTGTGAGTCACAATGAGTGAACAGACTCTCTTTTAGCTTTCTTTGATCAGGCACGTCGGCATGACTTGCAGCAGCTCCTACAGCCAACTTCACTTACATGAGTCAATGAACAATGGCACGTATCTTGGATAGAAAACATGCTGGTTACAGTAAATGAAAGACACAAGAATTAATCACCAAAGACTGTCAACAGAGCTTTCATTTTTTCAATATTTTTCATTAGAGTCAAAAAAGGATTTCCAATTCTAAGCTTGGCAGACTGTGAACACATTTGGCAGACACTTCTCATTGTCTGGATTACGTCTCGAGGCAACTCAAAGTGATAAATTAAAGCAAATAGTTTAGGACTCTGGTGCAAGCTGGGTTTGTGGGTCAGTGTATTAGTGTGCCGTCTCCTCTCCTCATTACTCTCCCGGGACTTCCTCTCTAGTTTCAACCCCTGCTTTGTCCAAGACAAGATGTTAAGGCTGTGCAGAGCACTCTTCACTGACTCTCTTCCTTCATTTTAGGCCAGAATAGGGCGCATTGGTGTGAAGCATGAACAATGATTGCATTGACTGATTGCAGCTTTTCCTGCCTTGAAACAAAGCGTGAAGAAAATAGTTCCAATGGTGCACTGTAATCCAGACTCCCACACAGCTGAGGGTACCTTGGGTAAACCCTTCAATTAGTTGAACAGTCCCATTGCCATACCCAGTGTCTAAATAGGTCAAACACATTCTGTTTTTCTGGAAGAAAGATTTGGCAAAAGGTGGTGGGACGATGGATGTTTCAAAAAGGCAAGAGTTTTCAGTTTTGATTATATTCACAAGGCTGGGCCAGACAAGGAACTTGATTTTTCAAACATTCTTCATACCAAAACCATTCACAATGAGTTTTTGTAGCAATATGAATATTATGGAGCCCATATTTTACCTTAACTATGGTTTATATGTTTGATTTTGATGACTGCTAAAGTAGGTTCTCAATCAATAATGTTAAAAAAAACATTTTTACAAACTGAGTGCTCTGATACAGCAGTGTTCTTAGTCTGTCTTAGTGCTCTCTTAGACCTCCTGCCAATTTAATGCCCCTTTTCTCCATGTGAACACACAAGTTAGAAGTCATGGAGAACTCCAACACTCTGAGCAGGTATTTAAAAAAAATTGGCATTTTAAACTAAAAAAGAACAATATTGGCCTTTAAAAGACTATCGGGCAAAATAATATTTTAAATTGGGCAGTAAAAATAAAAATGTCCTCGGTAGTTTTGCTGGCCTCAATAAACTGACAAGTGCATGCTCATTTATTTTCCTTCTCTCTTTCTACCAAAGAGGCTGGATGAGAAGATGGCTCACTCTGACCATCTTTCTTAACACCGGGGTGCATCGGTTCTATAGTGGATTAAGCAGATTTATAGCGGAATGAGTATCTGTCAGACATGCAATCTTTGGGGGGGGGGCTGAAGTGAGCATCCTGAGGAGTAACGAGGAAACAAACACTAATAAGAATGATGGCAGAAGAAACAGTTCTTAAGCCGGCTGCCACAGCCCCAGTGTGGGAATATTTTGGTTCTGAACAGGATGAACAAGGTGTGAGCCCATCAACACTGACGAGGAGATATGTCGCATTTGTTTGAAAGTAGCGGTGACGAAAAAGGGGAGGAGTTTTCGTCGTGACAGTCAACGCTTGCTGAGACGATTCGTCAGCAAAGTAAACACAAACAAAAGCGCAAAATGGTGAGCGCTCACAGACAGTGTCCTTCGTTACGTTGCAAAAGAAATGCAACCCTTCAGTACAGTTAAAAAGCCAGTAATGCTACAAACGTTCGACAGACAAGAGAAATATCATACAATTCAGGAACTGCATAAACTCAATTTTATTTATTGTTTTTATTGTTGTGTGTGTTTTTATTGGAGTTTTGTTTATTCTTTACAGAGACAGGGTCAATTTTTTGTTATTTTTGATTAGTATAATTATTTTCATTCATTCATTTCCTAAAAAGAGAGTCCATTTCATTTTCATTAGGTTCTTTTCTCTTTTTTTGTTAGTTAAATTTATTATATTGTTTGTTTAATTTATTTTATTTAAAAGATCTTGACCTTCCAATTACAGTTAAATACTCATAAGAAATTCAAGTTTCTTGCTTTTGATATGGTGTACTCACTTTATGATGACATATACTATAATTACATAAATGATATAATGCAAAAAAAATAATAATATTGACAATAATGTTTATCGTCAATAATTTTTTGGATAATTTTTGGCTGGGGTTGTACCAGCCGGTTTCCATTTTTGGTGTAAGAAAGCTGTCAAATGACGTATGCATAATGATGATTCGTATTTGGAGTTTCAACCATTTTTTTTATCAAGAATGTTGTTTCACACAAAAATCTGCTGTCACATATGTAAGTCTGTGAAATTTGGTTCAGGCTACAGTTGTTTTTATACGAGTACAAAGTTTTATTAATACAACTCACTTTTTTACGACTACGAATTCTTCCCTTTGAGTACGAATCCAAGCTTACGGGTACGAATCATGGATGTTCTACATCCATGGTACGAATCGAAAAGTTCTGAAATGACGTCACTGAGGTCACAGATCGCAGGGAAGCCATCGACCTCCTCTAGCCGCTCATGCTCAAGCCCCAGAGGCAAGCATGGAGGGAAATACAGAGGGAGGCAGCCTCCCGGCATAGACATTATATAAACATAGACATTATATACATACATACATATATATATATATATATATATATATATATATATACATATATATATATATATATATATATATATATATATATATATATATATATAGATATAGATATAGATAGATAGATAGATAGATAGATAGATAGATAGATAGATAGATAGATAGATAGATAGATAGATAGATTTATATATATAGATATATATAGATATATACACATTACACATATATAATGTCTATGTACGTAGACGCCTCATTGACTGGCGCTGCCTATTGGAGCTGGCATATCAACCGGCCGCCACCTTGGATGGGTCTCATATGCGGCTCCAGTGCGTTTATTATACTGAGAAAGGTGTATAATGCCCAACTATTATGAGCATAACTCAGTGAATTTTTCACGATTTTTACATGGTTTAGTTTGTTTCAAACGACAGATGTACTTATGATACAGGACGCTATCACAAATTAACAAATACCCTTACACCATATCCATTTAATTTACATGGACTCTCTGTAACATTTTACATGTACTCTGTGTAACATTTCATTGCACCACTTAAACTACATGTTGTAGTTCGTACACCCCATCTTTCAGGCAACACATATTCGCCCACTGGTCTTGCCGTAATCATATTGGATTTAATATAATTCACACTAGAGTGTCTCCTGCAGACAAGGACTCACAGTTCACTCCATTTGTCACTGTGCTAACATGAACACAAAATGCAACAGTAAACTCTCCACTTCAGTAGTTTTGAAATAGAGAGGACAAAAACTTTCAACAGCAAGAATAGCCACAGTCCCCTGCTTTCCATGTCATGTTACTATGTAAACAGGCCATGAAAGTGAAACAGCCTTATTGTAAACTCAGTTTACTTACACCAGCCTCAACAGAGCTCCTACAAAATTTTAATGTACAGTTCAAGACTTTAAAGACCTTCATAAGACTGAGAAAATATAAACCTCCTGAGAAAAGTTAACAGCACACAAGTAGTTTATAAGACTATTTTGAATATTTGTCCTCTTATGACAACAATATTTTGCTGAAATCTCTCTCCTTTCTCACCCTGAGAGGAAAGGCTGATACATATGGACGGGCATGCACAGCAAAAAATTTACTATTCACTTTAGAAACAAAAAAGCATATTTTATTGCTGCCTCCCGAGGTACTAACAAAAAGGGAAAAAAAACTATCTTCATATTAACAGTTCTGTCCATGGTTTTGCTGTGTTTTTAAAGGGTGCATTGATACACTGACGTACATCCTCCACAGGCCTACTTTGTTACCATTTTAGAATGACATTACTGGCATTTTTACTGATGTGTGTCAATTAAAATACTCGCACGGATGCTTGCACAGAACATCTAGCATGTCCTGGTCTGTGTTTGCATGAAAAAAAACATTTCTCCAAATGTGTTGGCTAAGTGTTACTTCAGAATTGCACATTTGTAAAACTTGAGTCAGACTATCATAATAACCTGCATTATCAAAGTCAATTTTTGGTCAAACTGACACTAATACTCAGTATTTTTATCCACCTGTTGAAAAACTAAACTTACTTAAGATTGAGATGAAGGCTCAGGTGCTGCAAAGATGGCGGCATAACTCACAGAGATTGTGTCAGTCTCTGGTGTTTTTTTAGAGAAGGAAGGAGAGGAAACAACCAGACACATTAAAAGACAGAAGGAGATGATCTCACTGGTAAACTTCGCCCCCATCGCTCCCCTTCTCATGACACTTCATCCTCCACAGGTGGAGAGAGATGGTTCACCCAGTTGGACTGAGACTGGAGAGCTGCACGTGCAGGGAAACCAGGTTGGGGCAATATTCAAGCATCTGTGAGTGTGTGTAAATCTTCTAGACGTTCTGCTTAAGTAGTTGGGTGTAGGTTTGTGAACCACAATGCACCTCTGTATTCTGGTAGTGTCCTCAGTGAGCTGCTCACATCTGGGTGCTTTTTACGAGAGGCTGCGAAACACAGGAACGCCAAGTTTGTGTGCTGATTGTGTATGTGTGTGTTTGTGCAAGTACACGTGTGTCTGATGGAAAACTGAAGAGCTTTAAAGCTGTGTTTTGTCCTGATTTACACGCTCCTAGGGGAACAGTGACCAGTCAGCCTCAGTTTGAGCATAGACAGGCGATGCAGTGAAACAGAAGCAGCATAAGATGCTATTTAAGCAGCTTAAAAGTCAAATGAAGAGATTTCTTTCCATCTTAGGAAACTCACAGTTCATTTGTCTCAGATGAATGAGTTTTGTACCACTAACACTTAATCAGTTTTATGGATAAACTGGATCAGATTTTTGCCAAACAAGCATTACTGTATGTTCAAGATGGACCTGAGGTGACAAGGCTACTCATTTAGTTTGCCTTTCTGCTTTCCCATGACTCACCAGTGCTTCTTGTGAATGGCCAGTGGAAGCCTGTCAGTCTAAAGACAGCTGTTCTTTAGCATTGAGGAAAGGGCGTTCATGGTAATGATTTAGTAATCATGGTTGTGGGAGGACAAGGTTATAAAGATGACCTTGTGTGACCCTGTGCACAGCTGCTCAGCCCTAAACTGTCAGCAGGTTTATTACAGGGCTGAGTAACAGCATGAACCCTAGTTGTCTGGAAACTGCTGTGTAACTCCAGGTTATCTACGAAACGCGCAGTTACAACTGAGGCCATCATGTCTTTTTAAAAGGTTTGCTAATCTAATTCTGGAAACGTACAATCTCCTGCCAGGAAAAAGGGATTACTTAATGGCTAAAGGCTAAGATAACGGGAAGAGTCATTAAAAAATCCCAAACAACAACACTTGTGAATTACAAGTAGCAAATTTTAAATGTGTTGCTGATTTATTGAAACCTCTGCATTCCACAAACAAGATGTGAAACATAAAGCTGCTATATTTAACTAAGTACACCAGGGTGCTAAAATTACCCATGTAATTAAGGAAGAGGAAATTAGTGTTTCCAAATGGATCTCCATAGAGCTGCAATTTGTTTCCAACTGCACTGAATCATCGTGTTAAAGAAGAGGACTCTCTCCAAAAGTTGATTTCGGGTGTTTGCACATTTGGATGTCAAGATTGACGATGAGGAGTGCTCGCCTTTTCTTGGCAAGTCAGTGAATCCTCAGAGGTGGATAATATTGTGAAAACAGTTTTCAGTTCATTAATATATGAAATAGAGACCTAAAACAGTAAGCGTGTATCTATGGGGGCTCTAATCAAAACAATACTTTATCAGCAAATCTCAGATGGTGGAGAAAATGATAGGTAAGTTCTCATCCAAAAATAACAGAGCTTTCAACACAGCAGGGCTTTGGAGGAATGGCTTTGTAAGTCAGTAAAAATCACTTCAGCTACATTTCAGAGTTAAGCACAGGGGTCTCAAACCACCAAGCAGCAGGCCAGTACCAGATCATTTGGTACCAGGATGCGCAGAGCTAAAAAAAAAAAAAAATTTAGGATATCAGGACCCCCATTTCACTAAAATAGTCTTTGGGGGTGTCTTTTGAATAATGACAAGAAACGTCAAGGCCCTATGGCTCTGCCACAGCTATGATAATCAAAAACAAAAAAAAAATCTCATTCTTTATGTGGAGGGAGACAAGTCAGAGGTTAGACTTAATAAAATACCCATCAGTAAAGAATGGCAACAGATCAGAGGAATTACCAATCAAACACAGCCTGACAGCACCATATGCATGCCTCCATACATACGGATATGAATCTGGTGTAACAGTTTTATCAGTTACTGTGATATATGGTGATGTTCAGTGAACCGCCTTCTGAGATGTTGTTACATCAGCTGCTTAATCAGAAAGACTCATATTGATTACGCACATGTTTTTTTCGTTTAATTTTTTTAAACACAAAACCTGGTCAAAAAATCTGGATAATGCTGATTCAGCAGTTACAGCTTGCATGCAGCAGACAAAAGAGGTGATGATTCCTCTCAACATTTAGACACAAAACAAGCAGCAAACTGAACACGTTTGCCAAACTGAGAAGTGTTGTTGATTGAAGATGATGAATGCATTATGTTTTATACATCATGATTTGTGCTGCTGCCTTAATCTATGTACATTTATTTATCACTCAAGCACAACCTTCATGCTCTGATTCAATTCCACCTTTCGTAATTTGCTACAGGCCACTTTAAAACGGACTGCAGACTATAGCCGGCCCCTTAACAATAGTTTGGACACCCCTGGTAATAAATGATCCTGGTCCAGACACTAACGGTGCTTTGAAAAAGAAAACGATATATATATATATATATACATACATACATACATATATATATATATATATATATATATATATATATACACATACATACATATATACATACATACACACATATATATATATATATATATATATATACACACACACACACACACACACATATATATATATATATATATATATATATATATATATATTAGGGATGTCCCGATCCGATATTGATATCGGATATCGGTGTAAAAAACAAATATCGGATTATATCGGCCTGCATCCTAAATCTCCGATATCAGCACTACGATACAAGCAGTCCATTCTAATATATTTATTTTTTATTTTATTCAGTTGTAGAATATGCTTATGTTTAAGTTCAACACAGTGGTTATTTTGCAATTGGTGAAATATGTTTTTGTTTGATTTATTGAGGTCACTTTTCAGGGTCTTGTAATATTTTTTATTCATGTTGTTTTAATTGTAGTATATTCTTATGTTCAAGGTTAAAATTTATTTAACCTATTGGTTAATAACAAATGGGTCAGTTTTTCTCATCCCTAGTATTGCTGACTACTGTTCTCTGTTTGAGTAATCTGACCTGATCAAGCCTTTTCTTACAGTCCATACTGCAAAATAGGTAATAAAAGTCTGTATGATTCCTGCTGATATCATATCGGATTGATATCGGTATCGGCCAATACTCAAGGCTGCAATATCGGTATCGTATCGGAGGTGAAATAGTCGTATCGGGACACCCCTAATATATATATATACATATATATATCACAAAAGTACCACGATGAAACTGAGTTTGAAAGTGTGGCTCTCAGTCTATTCAGTCTGACAGGAACAATCATAATAACTTTAGAGATCTATTTCAAATTTTGCCTGCAGAGACTTGAGCATCTAATTTGACCTCCACAATGACTTAAAAACATTCCACAGTATTCGCAGATGGATGTGAGTTATCTCGGGTCATACAGCTGTTTGACCTCTGATTGTCGTGACGGAGGGCCAGAGGAGGGTCCTAATCAGTGACCCATTCTTAAACATATCTATCATCAGCTTGTAGTAAAAAACATTGATCCCTGTTTATTCAGATCCTCCAGTGTCAGTAACTTCCTCTCCTGATTCTCTGTGCCTGTGAACCTGTAAAAACACCAAAATAAATCCCTGCAGGCGAAAGCTAAGAATCATGATCTGACAATGGGTTGAGTCAAGCTTTTCGAAGCTTTCAGTTTAATTTATCACTTTACAACTTTCTCGCTCCATTCCTGTCCCAGAGGCACATTACTTCACAGGTCTTGCCAAAGCTCCGACTCTGCAGGAGACCTGTGTGTATCCTGTTCAAAAGGTCAGAGGTCTCTTTTCCTCCATCTGACCTTTCATGGCCTTCCTCTAACGGTCATATTTACACCTGGAATCTGAAAGACAGAGCCTTGATAACAGCCATCTGATACGCTTAATGTCTATTTGTGTTGTTTATGCAAAACAAGATTTTACATATATCTGTTTGCCATTGAGTTTAAACATCTGACCCTATCCAAGTGTCTGTCACTGTGCTGTAAGTGAAAATGTGAGTGTAAGCGGGTTCACTGGAATGTGAGCATGTGTAAAGAGTCTGGCAGGGGCCAGGCGTGACTGACGGGCCAACTTTGGCCAACTAACGCTGTGAAGCTGAACACAATGCACGCTTCTTAATACACAAATTGACACATACTTGCATGCTCCCCAAGAGCTGCTTAACCACGAATTTCTGCATGTCCAGAACATATTAACTTCATTTTTTAACCATGCACACACTGCACTAATCTCACTAAGACAAATGTGATTTCACACATGCTGCATGTGCAGTAAAACACTTCGCTCAACACTGTCTGTCACACACACATACACACACACACACACATACACACACACATGAATTTCTGAGTGGTCTGTAACTAAGCCCAGCAGACTGAGCTGGGGCAGCCAGACTCTCCACTTTAATCCTGACAAACCCTGTGACCTGCACACAGCAGGCTTGAGACTTCATACACTACTATTATACTGACTACAGTATTATTCTGCCTCCCATGACACAAGGGTGGAATCAAACCATCTGGAAAATAGCCAAGCAGTTGGATGGACAGAAATGAAAACATCTCAGTGTACAGGCAATATCATTTTATCAGTAGTTTTGGCCACTTAACAGGATGAGCACAGGGGAGTGAGGTCAGGCCCTAGGTCATTAGTGAAGAGAAGATAAGCCATTTTTATTTCGGTCTGAAAATTATGATATGAGTAATTATTCTTATTCAAAAATACTGATGTGTATCTGATGTATCTCAGAAGGGAGAGGATCGGATATTCTTTTTTAAGGGGGGACACACTGATTCAATTAAGACAGATATCACATCTGTTCAGCAAAGACGTAACTACAGTTAACTAGAAATGGACTTAGCAAGAACACAGATGTTTTTGTGTTTCAGATACATGGGCCAGACATTGCCATCAAACAGGCTGGGTTCCAGGATCTGTCTGTTTTTATGTAGAAAGAACCAGCATGGATCTGTCTATGATATTGTATGGTAAATGAATAGCATATTATGCCGTCTGTAAGTCTTAACTCCATCTACCAGCCTGACATTCTTTTTCTTCTTGGAGTGTATATTCATGTAAAAAATATAATGTGAGAGTCAATTGCAGGTTATCATCAAACATCCTACTGTGTTTGAATCTTTATTCTCTCACTAGGCCCACATTTAAAAGAGAATCAACATTTTTAAACATGGACAAAAACTATTTGAACAGCAAGTTATTTTCAGTTGTTTCAAATGCAAAAGTGACCAGATACATTACATTTACTGTAACCATTTTTTAGTTACCTAGTAAGGTAAACATTATAACGGATCACTTCCTGTAAAGGTGGGGCTGGAAAAACTGTTTATTCTATGGTTCTTTTAAAGCAACAATATGCAACTTTTTCACAATGCTTTGTATAAAATGCTTGTCATTGGCTGCTATTTCTAATCCCATTGTCACTAATACTGTCTATACGTGTTAGGGCATGTTGTAACGAGACAACCAACATTCAATTCTTTGATAAATGGCTCTAATACTTTTTGTATGTGTGGACATTCAGCATTAACAGATGAAAGATTATTGTGTATTTGCGTTTTCTGCAGATATTACATGGGATATATATGGCAGATATCCAAGTTTTTTTCTTAAAGTGCAACTGGAGTTGTTTAGAAGTCTTGAAGAAGTTTCGCCACTCCAGCAAAAGACTTCATTTCTCAGAAATGACCAAGCCCAAAGCTGGAGTATAAAGCCTACGTTGATAATTGGTACATAATTGATATCATATGAGACTTGTTAGCTAAGGGCTGTGGTCCTGGCCTGAAAAAGTGATTAAAGATGTGGTTTATTTAGTTCTTGTGACAAAAAGGAAACCTTTCAAAGAAAAGGGGGAGATGTTTTTGGGAAACCTATACAAGTCGAGTTGCCAATTTAGAAGAGACTTCTAATAACTATGACTGAGAACTTAGACAGGCTCAAATTTCATATCTGATGCAGATAACCTTTTCAGCTATTATCTACTGACATTATGCTAATAATACGTCACATCTCTGTTTTCCAGCATAAGAATGTAGTTTTAAATGGAGTTTTAAAGTGCATCTAACAACATAATGTCTTCAATCTTAGAGAAACACATCCACCCAGTTCTACAGAGCACCAAGTTGCCAGTTTTCCACACACTGTGATTTTGGCACATAGTGGGCTGGTATTGAGCACATGTTTTTGAGCAGGTAAAGTCACTGACCTCCTGCTCCGGCTCCACAGCTTGGGGCGAGCTGCCCACTTGAACAGGTACACATATTCGGTCTGGAACAGAAGCCATCACCACAGGAATTCCTGCAAATGGCTAGAGACAAGAGGAGAATCATTAAACAGGAACTTTCATTTAATTATTTCTGACCTCAGCTGTTTTCTGTATGTCCCGGACCAAACTTCATGGTCTCAAATTAAACCACGCATTTAGGATGAAGGAACTTACGAACAATGCACTGGTTCCCTCCTGGTAGGGTTTTCCATCCTGGGCAACAGTATGAGTGGAACCGAGAGCCACACACATTGGGCCTGAGAGAGATATGAAAAAGAAAAACAAACTTATTCACTACTCACGAAGACCTCCCAAACATATTTAAGTAAGCCCCCTAAAGAAATAGATACAGATATGAGTTATTTTCTGAGCTGCCTAAGACCCACATGGCCTCTGCTTTCAGAACTAACAAAACAAACTTTTATACAAAGACTCATCGGCTGATGGATGAAGGGGTTTTTTTTGAAGAGGGGTGCAAGGGGTCAGCAGCACGAGGAGAAGAAGCATTTTGTTTTCATTCAAGGCTGAATTTAAACTTGTAGGGACAGGATGTATAAAGTCCTCCTTTCTCCCAAGTACCATGACTGGCTGTCCTGTTCTCTGGCAAGAATCCAGTGCTGCCCCCCTCAAACACCCCATCCCACAGCAAACTTTGACCCCTTCTGACAGATGTAAGATTCATCACAACCTACGGAGCACTTGATTGACCTGACAGGCTAGCCACAAATTTTCCCTCTTAGGAGATGGCTATACCACAACTGACTGAATGACTTGCCCTCTGCTCTCACACAAAAACGTACACGCATGAAAACAGCAGTGAGACAGAGTCTGGACGCTGCACACTTAAAAACACTGTCATCTGTTTATGACTTTTGATAGTGTATTGCAATTAATCTTTGAAATGTCTTTGATTATTAGCATGTATGTTCAAGAACTGATCAAGTTTGATTTTTAGGAAAAGCAACACCCTGAGCACTCACTTATGAACTACCATTTTAAATTTGTTACCCATTATTCTCTCATCTGCATCAAATTCAAACTACTCACTTACCGCTGCTAATTTCTAGTTAATGTAGTGTTTATACTTTTTAAGTTCGAGTTAGCTGCTAAATGATACAAGATTTTCTCAAGAAACTTTTCCTTATAATGCTTTTATAATGCAGTTTGCAATATCTCAAATGAAGAAAGTTATACTTTCTGTCTGGATAAAATCCTGTTATTGTTTTAAAAGACAGCACAGAACTCCTGCTGAAAACAACATTGGCTTAACCTCTCAAAGCTGGTTAAAAAGCAGCTGTAATGATAAATACAACAGTGATATGTTTGTTGTCACTTAAGGTACACATTACTTCTGAATTGTTCAATGAGCTATCTACATTTTTTTATAACATAAGATAGTCAAAGTAGCTGCAGAGTCCTTATTTTCCAACCCTGCAAGACAGATAGACACAAATACTACTGGTGTTGGCGACTTTATCTGGTGCAGTACTCTGCCATTAAACAGAAGATAGAGGGTCTGAGCCCAGCCAGAGAACCCGAAATACCAGTCATAATGGCAGGAAAGTTAAAAGTAGCACATCAGAGTGATTTGTGCGCCAATAAAGCTCAGTTCAAGTCCCTATTTTTTTGCTTGTTTCCCTCTGCTACTTAAAGAGGTAGTTTAGTACATGTAAACTGGGTTTGAAATGGGTTCATCATTTCAGAAGCAAATATATTAGCACAAACCGTGAACTAAGGAGCTCTGTGTATTTTTGTTATTATTTCAGGTAAGAGGAAACTAAAACAACAGGGTTGGGGTGATTGTATGCTATATCAAACTATATTTTAATGGTTTACTCCTGCGAGCAAGCCGCTTTGTTTTGGAACTTATGTGGCAAAAGTTGTAGCGTATTCAGTGCTATCAGGCACAATCCTCCTGTCTCCAAAACTGCTACTTTTAATGAAATGAAAAAATGCCCTTATAGTGCCCTAATCTGAATGAATGGATATTGTACTGTCCTGGTGTCCTTTTCCGTACTTAAATGCAGTTCAATAATTTTAAAACCCAAGCACCAACAATGAAGGTGATTAATAGCACTGATTTGTGAAAAAAAAATATTAAAGTTAAAAAAATATACATGGAATGTGTTTTGATCTGACAGTGATGTGTTTTTTGGACAAATCAAAGGGGCTCCAGAATATTAAAATAATGCACTTGGTCAAAATTCTGCACTACTTCTCTCCTGACAGGGACAATGCTAATCAAATCACTTTGGCTAACTTTATGGTATTAAATGTACCTCATAAAAATTACCCAAAAATAATGAACCATCCCACTGACCAAATAGCAATCCTGCAACACCATGCACTGCACTGTTTGTGTGGACAGTGAAAGCAGGTTACAGCTGAGGCATATAATCATAGTCAAAGATGCAGCTAAAAACACAGCAGCTCTGATAACTCTTGGGTAACCACAGTGAGTAAAGCCCTGTCATTGATAAATATGGGACTTCAGACAAGTCTTTCACAACATAGGTCCTAAATTATCATGCAAAAACAGCCAAAAAAAGATGGTATGGTGTGATTCAGTGGCAGCTTGACACAACTCAAGAGAGAAACGAACCACACATTTAGTTATAGCTACAACAACAAATACACACATAGAGACTTAACATCTGTCTCCTACATAAATAAATATAGTGTCACAACATAGGCAGGTTTAGAGGGAAAAAGGCAGATGTAGCCTTAAAAAATGAAATAATGTGCATGATCCCAGAGCAATACAATCCTCTTACTGAAATAACAAAATACTGATCAACAGCAATAAGGTGATATTACCCAGCCCTAGACATAATGGTTAATGGCAACCAGCCACTGTCCCACTAAAGTAGCGTAACCACAGGGCACATACACAGTAAAGTAGCATGACATTGCTGGATTAAAAAACTGCAGTGTTTTCATTTAAGAACTTAAACTCGTCACAATAAATGTGCCAGTGTGCTGGTTTTTATCCTCTGAAAAAAAAGAAACACCTACTAATTCATCAGTTTATCTTAAAACAGAAAAACTAAAAACTCCCATCAATCACAAAACCCAATTCCACAAGGAAGTGTGCTTGAGTCCTTTTTTAAAATCCCAGTGAAACAGCTCTGCATTAAGCTGTTTAACAAGCTGCAGTGATTCCAACAATGTGGTGGTACTTTAATGATACCCTTACTGACCTTTGAAAGTATATAATGATGGCTGTATCCGTTCTCATCTGTGTTGGTGGTTAGGTTCATGAAATTTCTGCTGGCATGACTAAGACTGAGGAACCACAGTTTGGTAAATTGGGATAAAGTCTGATCCAGATGCCAATGGTAAAGTCATTTACCACAGGGATAACATCTCTTTGGTCTAGACAATTTCTGCTCTCAGGATGTTATTTATGATTGTTTAAAGTTATGCTAGATTACACCGTTTTGTTTTGATGGTGACTGCAGTGTAGTGAAATAAGAAAACAGCTTTTTATGTGCTAAAAGAGATAAGATTCTTTTTGTAATAGAAGAGGTAAGATTATTGAAAGCCTACATGAAAGTACTGGGCTTTAACTATAAGAAAGACTAAGCTGGTCTGGCCCTCAGGTCTTTGACTATGTTACCTGTTATACGTTTTTTGTACTTATATTGCATAACTTATGCCATTATATCTCAAACTAATGGTTTATAATATCTTCAAGGTCATTGTGGTAGTATTTTCTTCACTGATATCATACTGGACATAATACAATAGTATTCATACCTCTCACTACAAGAGGGGCGTTCCAGACAGCGAGCATGGGTTTGCATGGATTCATGATACTCTCCTGTGCAACTAAATCATTGTCATTAAAAATCAATTACTCTGACTTAAAGTTAAAGAAAAAAGTGAAGTCTATCTCGGGCTCAAAATCTAGCATGTTCTGAAGCTCTAGACGGCCAACTTTTACTTTACTTGCATGAAATGAGCACATTATCACAATAACAGGGAACCACTTCAAATATATGCATGTTTTTGCAATGGGTTTTAGTAACTTTTTTTAGGGGGTCCTTCTGTTCTCCTGTCTGTGTCCTCAATCACAGGTTCCATCAGTGCAACAGTATTCATTGAATAAATTTGATTGGTTGGACAGTTTTAGATATTGGGGTTGCTATTTTTCATATAGAGACAGTAGTGGGTCCTGTGTAGTCGAAAATTACTAAAGGGTATCAAAAAACTGACCTTATAAGTATGGTAATATGCAGTCTTGTTTATTGTTTATTGGTTGTTGGCTCTCTATTCTGTATTCACATCAAATTTTGAGGTGCCTAAACTTTAGGTTCATTAATTTCAATAATAATCAATAATATTTTTTACTTAGTATAATGCTTGATCTGTTTTATTTGACAAGTGAAGTAGAATTAATGAAACTCATAAAAGAATGTGAGTAAAATGTTGGCTGGCATCTTCCACCAGCAGAGAGTCACACGCAGTCACCAACAATATGACATGCAGGTCTCTCTGTGGACCAAGTCCCAGAACCCAAAAGGAAAAGCTGCAAGGGGCGAACATCAAGAAGCGCCAAAGCTAAAATAGATTCTGTTCAAACAGCTGCACTTGAATTTCCAAAACTCCATAAAGCCTTGTTAGCATTGTGTCCATCATCTGTGTATTTTACTTGGACTTCCTCACAAATTAAGGGAGTAGATACTGATGCCAGACACACTGCACAAACGCTGAACACACAATTACATTGTCTTTTTTTCACTGCACTGCTTGACCATGGAAATCAAAAAATTACTAAAGCCTTGCATGTGTGGGGCTTATGTAGCTGCTGACTAATCAGCGTGTAGCATGTAGGAAATGTAAGGTAAAAAGATAGCCTTGACGATGAAGAACAACTTAGATTTATAGACAGCTAAAATAATTAATTTCCTCATATTAGATGTTTTATTTACAGGGTGGTATCCTAACTAACTAGTAACATGACAAAGTTTAAAACTCTGCCATCATGGCAGACCTAATCTGTGACATGTTGACCAGTTCAGATGTAGCAAAACAGTCTATTAGAGGGCGGAGGATTTAACTACCATCCTATAATTCTCTGTCTTTTCTAAATTTAAATTATCTGATTTTCCTTTCAATGAATGCAAAATAAGTACTTGTTAAACTATAGTTTCATTCTATTGTCTCAGGTTGCAAGCAGGACAAAACCACGAGCAGCGCACTGAAGAGGAAGTTTGGCCCGGATATCTGTTATCAGTTATCCAGATATCTGCTGGCTGCAGTGGAAGTTACGGTGGAAGAAATATTGGCTGTAGCCCCCAGAGGCAGAATCCTTGTCAGGCCATAGCCAGTGTTTCCAAGGCTGAACTGAAGTTAATCCTGGTGACATCATTATGACTCTCAGAAGGAGGGTGCTTTGCACAGATTTCTCCGGAATTGCATTTCAGATTGTACTTTAAAATTCTAACAGTTGTTTGCCTTAACTATATAAAAAAGACCCACTGTTTTTTTAGTGGTGAAATACTAGATGTCCCTTCTTGATACTTTTTTTTTTTTAAAGTGACCATATGAAGACACAATATTGACAAATATGACCCAAAAAATGTTTGTGTTTTTTAAACTTCAGGCAAAACCCTGTTTCTACATTGCCCCTGCCACAAAAATTGCTGATCTACAAAGGCTGTTTGAATTTTGATGATTCTATTCTTTTTAGTAGATGTGCTTAAGTTGTACGATATCTGTTTTCCAGTAGTTAGCAGTATTAAAAATAAAAGTCTCTGAGTAAACTCCATATGGATAGATAGATAGATAGATAGATAGATAGATAGATAGATAGATAGATAGATAGATAGATAGATAGACAGACAGACAGACAGACAGACAGACAGACAGACAGACAGACAGACAGACAGACAGACAGACAGACAGATAGATAGATACATACATACATACATACATACATACATACATACATACATACATACATACATACATACATACATACATAAGTACATTCATACATACATATTTACACACATTAATACATACATAAATACTATATTAATTCCAAGGGAAATTCAAGGAGAGAAAAAAGTCAAAAAAATCAAGCAAATCTTTCACATACTCTAAATTGCACAAACATGAGGTTGCAGTGGCTCAGTCTGTAAGAGCTTGGGCTGGGGACCGAAGGGTGGCCGGTTCAAGTCCCAGACAATGTTTGGAAGTTGGCTTGGTAGCTGGAGAGGTGCCAGCTGACCTCCTGGGCACTGCCCAAGTGCCCTTGAGCAAGGCACTGAACCCCTCACCACAAAAATTGCTCGGTAGCGCTTCTTCAGGAGCAGCAAGTCATCAGTCTAACATCTCTCCATCAATGCATGATTGTAGGACCTGTTTGTATGTGCATGTGTATTTCAGCCTGTGTTTGTGCAGCATTTTCTCAACAGAGTGTAAAGAATGGAATTTCTGCAGGAGGGACTAATAAAGAATCTCTCTCTCATGTGACTAACAAACAATTAAAGGTCCACCAGTATGGATGCCCATTTTTTCTCTGATGTGGCTTTCAATCACTGATGGCTATGTGCAAACACACACACACACACACACACATACTCGCTCAGCGTCAGCAGCCTTTTCAACTAATCTGCTTTTTTTCATGGACATTCTGAACACAGTGGTGAAAATATCAGTGATGTTTAGATCTATTAGCCCACTGACACTATTTACACCAGCTGTGTCTTTTACCTGAAAACAAAACTTTAGTCCCATCTGAGTTTCCATTATTAAAGATCTGTTGCCAATCTGCTGATGTCTTATCTCCACCAGAAAATCCTCAATTCAATCCCACTAATGTGATAGACTTAAAGGGATGATTCGTGAAAACAATACAAAGTGATTAAGTGTTGTTCAATAATGGCACAACGAATCAACACTAACAAACAAATTAGTTAATGACTCTTTCAAGTACAAATTAATATTGTTTTTGATTCTCAGCTCTTTCATTATCTTGTATTTTGGTCTTACCTACTTTTACAAACATATATATGATTTAAATATATAAACAACACAGATGGCAAAGAACAACGTTTGAGTTTTGTCATAGAGCAGCCAGTTGCACTGAAAAAGCTTCTAGTCAGGTTTGCAGACTAAACCAGGAGACTGGACAACATGAGCCACAGAGGAAGATGAACTGTTAGCTCTGATGAATGTCCTTAGTTCCCTGAAACTTCCTCTCCACCTCTTCATCCCCCTGAGAGATGACAGCTGGGGTTTGGATCTTTGACGGATAGCAGGCAGTGCACACCTTCAAACACAGAACCAGATGGCACAGAGAGACAGACCAACAGGTGGGCAGGCAGACAGATATTTGCAGTCGGACCAAAAAGGAGGATAAAAATAAAACAGGAAGGGGAGAAAGGGCTACAGCAGTGCACTCTTTAGGGAGAATCAAACATGACAGTTGGTTTTGTGGAGAAAGTGCTAAGAGCTCGAAAGGAATGGCCAGGCAGAGGGAGAGAAGACAGGATGGTGGGAAAGGAACAGGGGATCAGTGGGAGGGAAAGCAAAACAACTTTATGTTAAGAGGAGGAAGAAGGAGAAGAAGTGGGAGTGGAAAGTTGAGATATGGAAACAAAGGAGAGAGAAGCATAAGCAAGAGGAGGCTGGACCCTCAGTGGGGGTTGAATTTCTGGGGCAAATACACAAACCAAAGAGAAAAAAAAACGTCAAAAATGCATTGAACGAGACACCAGCATTCCTACACTTAATGAGCAATGACTTCTCCCCTGATCTACTTCTCAAAGCGTTGAAGATTTTCCACTGTTTCAGACGTTAAGGATGTCAATATATGGAGGATTACACGGTCTGACCCCGAGGTGCTCTGGTTTGTTTTTCCTCCTCTCTCCCTGCTCTCTCTGTCTTTCCTCCAGGTCAGTGCCTGGTCTGCTATCACAGAGAGGAGGCTTTAGAGATGAACTCAACTAAAACAGAATGAAAGACAGGCATAAAAAAAGCAGTTTAAGCCACAGGGGTTATCCTCAATATTGAAATGTCCTACTGTTCTCAGGGCTCAATCTAAAGGAGATTAACTCTTCTGTGGCCACGCCGCTGCCTTTGAAGTCACCTCCTGGGCCGCAGATCGCTCGTTAATGCCATTAATAGAAATAAAAGGAACATGGCTGCCACCTGATACAGGGGCAAACGTGATGAGCGAAGGAAACAAGTAATGACAAAAATAACTTTTACTTATATAGCACCTTTGAAAACAGAAGTTTACAAAGTGCTTTAACAGAAAACAAAGGCAGAAAAGACAGAATAAAATCAACAGTCAGTCATCAGAGACCACGAGAGTCAGGAAAAGGCACCGAGGGACCTGTTAACTAAAGCAACAAAATGAAAGACACAGTATAAACTGGTAGGATTTAAACAGCTGGTGTTATGCATACTGACAAGGAGACAACAAAACAGTAGCTAGATTTAAGATTTACAGGTGCATAAATAAATTTAAAACTAGTTAAGGTTGACAACATCACATCAGGAAGATAGAAAAGAAGAGGGCAGATAGAGGACATGTAAAAGAGAAAAATAATAATAAATAACAATAAATCAATCAATGCATAAAATAAAATGGAATAAAATAATGATAATAAAAAGGGAGTACATCAAAACAAGAAAAGAGTAAAAACAGGACTAAAATGATGAGAAACTGTGAGGAGGGTAAGAACAGCAGAACTTAAAATAGTGAAATATGTTTTAAAAAAAAAGGATCATGTAAAAGCAAGTCAAAAAGTGGGTTTTAAGATGTGATTTAAAATATGACGCTGATTTAGCTCGCCTTATCTCCTCGGGCAGGGCATTCCAAAGTCGAGAAGCTCTGACAGAAAACACTCGGTCACCTTTAGTCCTTAGCTTCGACATTGGAACAGCCAAGAGGCCCTCACCCAAGGATCTTAGGCTGCAGGCTTGCTCATACGGAATTAGTAATTCAGAAATGTTGGTTGGAGCCAGCCCTGTGAGGCCTTACAAAAGTGATCCGTAAAATCTAAAAATCTATTTGAAAGTGGACAGGGAGCCTGTGGAGAGAAGTAAGGACAGGGGTGATGTGATGTTTCTAACCAGTTAAAAGCCTAGCTGCTCCATTCTGGACCAGTTGGAGGCAGGAGAGTGATTTGTGGGAGATACTGGAGAGGAGGGAGTTAGAATAGTCTAGTCTTGAGAAAATAAGTGCATGAATGACTTTTTCTAAATCAGCAGGGGAAGGATAGATTTTATTTTGGAGATGGAAACATGACTGGACTGTTTTCTTGATGTGATGTTCGAAGGTGAGGTCGGAGTCAAAAATTCCGCCTAGATTTCTGGCAGATGGTGTGATGTTAGCAGAGTATGGTTCAAAGGTGCTGGTAATCTGGGTGACACTTGGATTTGGGTAACTGAACAGGATAATTTCTGACTTTGATTCGTTTAACTGCAAGAAACTTTGGCCCATCCAACTTTTAACATCCCTGAGACAGTTAAAAACAGCAGCTAGGCATTTTTGGTCACCAGGTCTCAGCGGTAGGTATATCTGTGTGTCATCCGCATTGCAGTGGAAAGACAGATTATGACTATGGATGACTTCACCAAGTGGAAGCATTTAATAGAGAATAAAAGGGGACCTAAAAAAGAACCCTGTGGTACACCACAGGCAATACGATGGGTGGAGGAGGAATGGTTACCTCTGGTGACTGCAAAGGTCCTGTCTAAAAGATAAGAATGAAATCAGCCAAGTGCAGTACCCCTGACACCAACCCAGGTCTCAAGGCAATGCATTAAAATGGCATGACCTAGAGTGACAAATGCTGCACTTAAATCTAAAGGGATTAAAACTGTGCACACTCCTCTGTCAGCAGCTAAAAGAAGGTCATTTACCACATTAGAAGGGAGCTGTTTCTATGCTATGCAAAGTTCTAAAACCTGACTGAAATTTATCAAAGATATTTTGATTCATAAAAATCTAAAAGCTGAGCTAAAACTACTTTCTCTAAAACATTTGATAACTAGAAAAGCACTCGAAGAGCGCAGACCTCCGTCAACGCCACAGTCCTCACCCATATTGTGATTTTCACCATAAATATTAGTCCTACCTTTATTTCATCTAAATATTTAGATTCCTTGACCATGAACACATACCATTAGCAATTGGATTCATAATGATATCTATTTTAGTTCAGTAGTTATTCAAGAAAATCACATTTTTCTTCATGGTGGATCCATGAAGATCAACAGCAAAATTTAATCACTTCTTCCTTTTCCCATGCTGGGTTTCCATTTGAATGTGTTGCAGAATAAAAATACATAACACATGTGAATATGAAATATGTTTTCTAGCTTAAGATGTAACTTTTGAGGTTAAAATATTCTTACAATTAAGAACACTTGTATGAAAATAAAAAGTGAAACTTTAATAGTGAACACTTTGCCTGAAGTAGAATACGCGTAAAAACAGAAACATTTAACACAGTATAGCCAGGGTTTAAAGGACTTTTACACAATTAAATGACACTGATAGCTAATTTTCACCATTCTGGACCAAAACAGGTAATACAGCTGATATTACATACCTTTAGTAGGTAAAAAAAATAATAATTTTATGCTGTTTGATACTGGGGAAATGTATTAGTATGTACCACAGCTCAAGTAATGAAGCCACTTAGCATCTAACTGAGGGTAAAGTATACTACCAGACTATGCCACTGATGCCATTGGTGGTGCTACTTGTGTTAAAAAAAACTGTAAATGACAGCACTGTAGAAAAGAAAATCTCCTCATTATTTTGCAGCGTGACTCTGAAATGCTTGAGACCAGTAAAGAAATGCAAAGGGAACATCTTTTCTTACAAAAATATGAAGTTTAAGACTGCCATTTCAACTGGAAAATAGAACATTCAACAAAATGCCCTTTAGGGTGTATATAAAGATGTTCGAGGACGTTTTGTGTGCAGCCTTTCCAACAGCTAGTAATAATATTGTGTTCACACACATAGGAAGTTTTCATCGTGTGACAGTTCCCCTGTTTTTCTAACATGATAACAACTTTATCGAGTCTAAGTAACAACCCTATGCACGACCATTTACTCACTCAGTCAATTTCCACAGCAAAACAAAAAACCTAACCGTTTTTTACTTGAACTGGTGACTTAACTTTTGCACATCCTCCAAGCATGGCCATTTTTTAGAAATATTTCCCTGTTTTTTCAAGCATGAATTGAATTGGAAACCCCATATGTTTTGCAGAGATTTTTGTACAAGTCCCAAAATTGTCATGATAACTTAGAATTATAAGTGTGGATCACCGTGCATCTTGCAGTTAAATCAATCATACATTGGATTAAATGTCTGTTAGAACTCTTGCATCACTGTGGGTTGTTTGTACTTTAGCTGGGTTTGGATTACAGCATAATAAACTGCTAAAGTTATTTGACTAGAGCTAGCCTGAGGCTCCTCTTGCCATGCAGGAATCTGTAGGGCCAAAGGTCGAGGCAGTTCAATGCAGACGACCTCTGCTGACACACAAGGAAGGGCAGCAGTGAGCATGAATGAAAAATGACTACAGACGGCCTGTTTCCATGAAGTTATGGAGCAAGAGTTCACCATTGTCAGGGCCTCAGGTCAGGTGTCTGTGTCCGAGTATGTGTATATGTGTCAAAGGACTGGTCAGAGGTCTAAGGTCCCCTGCCTGTTATCTGACTCCCCACAGCAAAACGCTGTACTGTTGCCTCTAGCTTCACCTGGGCCTGGTGCTCTTTTATCAGACCAGATCAGAGCCAGGGAGGATAAAAGAGTGTGGTGTTGAGTAAATGGCCCATCTAAGTACAGGGAGATTTTCACCAGTAGATTGAGGTTTACACAACACAACAAGACATAATTTACGCTCGCAAAGTTAAGATATGAAGAGGGATCAATCGAAGGTTGAAACATCAAGGAAAAGCACTGAAATAAACATAATCAAGAACAAGAAGAATATATGAATAAACTTATATGGCACTCAAAACAGATATCCCTGAGAATAGGAGCAATTTCAGATTTGGTAAGATGACTCAGTTTTGTAGGCACTTCATTTAACATCACAGTACATACCTTATACTTACAAAGGATATATAATTAAACAAAAGGGGAAGATTAGAGCACAGCTTAAACGCCAACTAGAGATAGGCATTGCAAATCAGCTCAGGCTATAAATGCTGTAGTGTATAAAAATCTTCTTACACTGAATTAAAAAAGAAATAAACAAACCTGGCCAACAACACTGCAATAAGGGACACACAGGTGATAATTAACATTTCAGTTATTTTTTGACACAAAAAGGAAACAGTTTTGTTTCAGATGGTTGAAATCACTATTTTAACATTCAGGAGAGTTTGGGAAGTCATGCAGAAGAACAAATCCAAAAGCAGGAGGTCTAGGTCAGACTTAGATGTGGCACCCCTCATGGGGATACTCTCAGACCATTAAGTGGTCAGCAGTGTCTTTACATTACAATTTAGAACAGCTTGGCTTGCATCAAACCTCAACAGAGGTCACACCAAAACTAAAAAAAAAAGAAGTGCGTGAAGTGAAGAGGTGCATTGTATCATACATATGGAATCGTACTGTCTCCAAGTTCATTATATCATGTTGCAAGTAATCATATTGTATTGACATAAATTTTATAAATTCCAACTATTGTATCATGTGTTGTATCTTGTCACACTGAGCTGTACTGGATTGAATCTCTTTCATATAATACTGAATCATATCAGTCAGCAAAAAACATCATGATAAATCATTTAGGACAAACCTCAGTAAAATTTTCTATCCATACAGTAGGACTTATCTAGCTGAACCTGCTTTAATGAGGTGACATTTTATTTGTGATGCAGCACCAGAGCAAGCAGACAAAACTGAACTTTACCGAGAGATATTGACAGCAATGTGTTATATGTTTAGTAAAAAACAGACCATGAACAGACCATGGATGGATGTTTTCTTAAAATATTGCAGCTTGAGTTGGAGAGACTAATGGCTTATAGGAATATAAACTGCTTGGACCAGAGAGACTGAAAAGGATTGTTAGCATTTGTTTAAGAATCAATACTGAATTTGTATAGTTTTTAGAATAGTGTGTTGTGCATTAACTTAAACTGCAGCCTACCACATGAACCCCAGATGGGATATCTGTTTATCAGTAGTGCTTCAATAAAACAAGATTGTTCTGAATTTAATGATTGTCTTGAGCTGATTTTTGTTTGTGATTAGCTCTAATGACCTGACATTCCACAGGAGGTGAATGTAAATCAAATACAGCCCTGTAAATGGTTCAGCTCATGCAATGGCTTATATGTGCGTGAATCTAAAAATGTGTGTGCGTTTCCAGGCACGTCAAATTGAAGTAGTAAACTGATTGCTAAATGGTTTTATACTGCGAGACATTAAGTAAAGACCGCTTTCGGGGCAGACCACATGCCAATCAGCTGTCTAAGATAATCCCGTCTTTACAGCTCTGCTTTAGCCAGCTCATACAGTTAGCATTAAATGCAGACACATAAAAACCTAAAATGGAACCCTAAAGCACAAAGAACAGAAAGGGAAACTGGCAATTGTTCAGTCATTCCAAATATAAATCATTCTTGAGCTTTATTGTGGGGTATTTTTCCTTCTTCAGTTCTAGAGAAACGCTGATACAGTTTGGTTCCGCAGTAAAGAGGATGGGAAATTCTTTTATTTGATTTTAAATGGAGCGTTTGACAGGTGGACTGTAGATTTCGAGAAACACCTAAGAGCATTATGGATGTATTTACATTATCCTTCGAGAAACATGCATGGCAAAGTACATGGCTGCCAAGTCAGTCTGCATCCAAGTCAGAGCTGGGTGCAGCCTGGCCAAGTTTTCAAGTGGTTGTTTCGAATGAGAGCTCAAGACCTCAATATAAAATTAATATTCAGCTCTTTCAACAGTAAGATATATAAAAATGTTTAAGTAAAATATGGAAGTATTCAGTATTTTTGTATATTTATGTAACGAAAAAATTAATGAGTGTCACAATAACCAAGGTTAAACTTTCGAAAGAATTCTCATTAAAAAAAATCAGACATATTAAACCCTTAATAAAAACAAAAAAAGTCTTTGGCACCCAATATTGTTTTAAATTATTTCTGTATTTTGAATTTGATTTAAGCTGAGAAGGCATAATCACAAAGTATACGTATATCTTCAAATCTTTTTACATACTGCCAGTATTTTCAAGCACTTTAGGCTTTATTGTCAAAGCAAAAATGTTTTTGAAAATACTGCGCCTGCAAGCTTGTTCAGGCAGCACTGATTGTAAACCAAATGTGCATCATTATTTAATAACCTGACAAACATTCTTCTAATCTAAACATTAAGATTTTTGGTTAAATTACGCTATTGCCCTGCCAGCCTTGCCTGCATCATCACTTCTCTGTTGCTTTTCACCTT
Source organism: Scarus forsteni (assembly GCA_036419115.1). NCBI lineage: Eukaryota > Metazoa > Chordata > Actinopteri > Labriformes > Labridae > Scarus > Scarus forsteni. The sequence goes on along the minus strand of JAZDUH010000136.1, from coordinate 22,649,713 downwards.
TCATCACCTCAGCAATCACATGTGGGCACCATCAAGGGGTTAATAAACTCAGGGCAAATTCAAATAATGTCATGCTGCTGCATGAAATGCTTAATCCAAATAAATACAAGAATTGTCTAACTACACATTATGTTTTGTGCATTTTTGCCTTTTTGTTCAAAGCCACATATGTTTAAGGTCACTAAAAACACCCATTTTGGAAATCACCTGCCACAGTTTGGACAATCATGTATTCATGTTTGACAGTGATACCTGTTTTAGATCTTAAACATCTCACTGTGTGCTGTTTCTCCCCTGTGTAACATTATTGTGCACTATTATACTTATGTTTACAGGAGAGTTGTGCTGTGGTGGACTTTTCTTAATTTTGCAGGTTTCAGCATTGCCAGCTGGAATATCTACATGCTTATACACACACTCCAAGTTTCTCTCTTATTACATTTCAGTTTCATTCAACACTCTGACAAAACAAATCCTGCCCATATTTTGGATGAGACTTGATGTTGCTATTTAAAAAAGGAGACTGCACACACTGGGAAGTGTGGTTGCTGTTGCTACAAATGATGTTGAAACTGGCATAAGTAAAAGCACAAATGGCTTTTTTTTAATGTTTCATTGCATGAGCACTTGCAGACGTGTCTCAAATTGAAAGATACGAAAAATAAATATTTGCAAATAACAGCAATCAACACCAGTTAACATGCTCACTGTTACAGTGATCAAGCTTGATTCTGAATTGAGGTGGAAAAATTACTCAAAAAATGCAAGAAACTTTCATGTGTCAGTGACATTTTACATAATACTAACAGAACACAACAGGGCATTTTAGGGAGCATGATATTATTAGCTTAATTCTGGTAATGGCGGATAATTTACCAAAATAAGTGAATAATTGGGAACAGCAGATACACTTTCTGAAACATGTGTGCCAGTATATGAGATATGCATCAGATGTGTACAGCTGAGACATCTGCTGTGATATAAACAGAATTTAGGAACAGTAATGATGTGTCACCCACTTATCACTGACTGCCAGCATTCTAAAATCAGGAGTATATTTTTTTTAGAGAATAAAATGTTGTTTTTCTAGTTTCATATCTGTTTTAACTCAAAGTGAAACAGTGAGACACATGGTCAATTTCAGTAAAGTAAAGACTGCATGGTCTTGACAAAAACGTATTGGTATGGATATCAACAGCTGGACTGGGATCAGTGATACTGAATTTGGAAATATCTGCATGATGAATCTTGGCAAAAAGCCAGTATAATTCATCCCTAGTGCATTTATGCTTCTCATGTATGGACAGAATTATTTTTCCAAGCATAGAAGGAAAATGCCTCCAAAGTACAAATGAAGTCAAAATTAGCAGGAGTTTGTCTGCAGTTCTATGATCAAAAACAGCCAGTTACCCAGTACTGGGTTTTCAGAACTTTCATTTATGTTGCCTCAGTGTTAAACAGGTTTCAATATGACTTACATTTTGCTAAAATGGTCCCTAAATAATAAATTAAAAAATCCTAAATGTAATTATAATTCCCAGTTGGGAATGTTTTAGTCAATGAACATTTACCATTCGTGGTTCTCAATGTAAACTATCCTTTTACTTAGCATAAGGCCAGACTTCATATTTGTTTTTAGTTTTTTTTAATCAGTTTATTGGAAACGACACTCACCAATGATAAAAGACAGTCAGAAGAAACACACAACTTTATTTCAAGGCAAATTAAACTTAAGAAAAATATGGTATGACTGGTTGCTCAGTAAGGTTAAGTGTCAGGTGCTTATTGGAACATAAAGCAAACTACCATGTGCTCTTAAAGACGGAAAGATCAGGAACTGTAAACAAAAACATGTAAAAGGCATTCATTATGAAAGCCAAATTAAACGTATTGATTGGACACATTATATTGGACTGGTTTTAATGCTTGTAGGAAATCAAATTAACAATTTCAAGTATTACTGTCATAATTTTAACATTGGTAATGTTTGAAGTGCCTGGTATTCTCCCTTTTGAGGAAACAGTACAGCATATCCGAATTCAATTTGGTGCTCTTTGGCAGCAACCAAAAGCCTCTTTCTGCAATTTCATTGTTGTAAAAACACATACAGTGCTATCTTACAAACCTTCTTAGATATTTTTGGCAAAGCTGGCTTGTAAGAAATCAATGATCCCTTCTTGTCACTGAAGTGCAACAATATTATGATATTTAGGCTCTGCTTGTGTGTATGGCCTTTTGTTTGCAAACTGTTAGCAGAGTTACATACAGTTGATATAAGTGCAGAATAAACCATATACAACTAAATGAAAATGTCTTACCCTAAATGACATTTAAAATGTAGATTCATATATCATAAGTATTTGATGCATTACCCAGCCCTAGTCTCTGCCTCAGCCTCTCATACCACCAACCAGACACTCAATTAGCCGTCAAGTAAAGTGAGCCGTCCAGCCTCAGGTCTGATCTGATACTGCCTTTGAGTGGACGGGTGCCAGGCTGCAGAAGGAGCCAATAAATCAGAGTCAGTCTGCATCAGACCCAGCACCGACAGAGACAGACCAGGGGATATGGAGCTCCAGCCAGCAAATAAACACAGAACCCCAACCCAAGGCCAGCGTAATGACCATCATTAAACTAACCTTCCTCCATCTCCCACACTGAGCAGAATCAGGTACTGACAGTCCACTCTGTTCACTGAGAGACAAGAGCTCAATTTTACATGTCGTACAATGTTTGATGAGATGACAGAGCTGTTGTAAAATTCAGCAACTTCTGTGTGACTTAGATCCGTCTTTCATCAAAAACACGTGTGGTGTCTTTCTTCTCTGAGGGGGTTAGATGAGACACGCACGCATGTGGATGACTAATTTAGTCCGATTTCAGATAAACTGTGATCATTTCCAGTTCTTCACACTCAACAGTAACTGCAAATAAATTCAACACATTACACCGATTTGCTTTGGACGAACATGTTGTGGCAAATGGTAAATGTGCTCTAATTCATCTGACAGTTAACGGACAACAACTAGAAAAAAATAAAATAAGGAGATGTCAAACATTTTGTCAAACAACTCTGGTTTGAGGTCCTCAAGGAGTTCTTTGGCTCAGCATGCAAACAGAGCTATTTAGCCTCAGAGTACCCCATGCTTCAAAGATGCTCTGTAATCGCATTACCTTCCAACTTTAGTACACAAAGCTGTCACTGCAAGAGTGTTTCACTCCTTACACAGTAGTGTTTCCAGAACTTAACAATGTAATGGAAAAAGTCTGCAGGCTTTCCTTGCATGTTTTCATGAAATCACACACTGTTTGTTGGAAATAATGTGTTATTGTGCAAGGTCTCCTGTCTTCTTGTCACTCTCTGGCTCTTAAAAAGAACTGAAGAAACAAAAGAATGTCCAAACCTTGGGTTTAAAATGCATTATGTTTTTATGGACAGTCAAGCTATTGGGATATCTAGCTGAACTTGTCCCAGCATACATGCACCAATCTGTGTTACTGTGACATCTTTTCATTGGAGATGTCACATCAAAACAGCAACTGGAGGCAAACATGAATAGTCACTGGAGGGTAGCAGACACACAGTCGTTTGACCATGTTTACTATCACAGTAACACATCAGCACATGTCCACGTCAGTTGATAAAATCTGTCGTCCCTCATAAGGCAAAAGAACAGTAAACGTGTGTTTTCTTTTATTAACATCTGTCCAGCCACACTATAGAATTATGAATTATACTTTAACAATAGCAATAGTTTCATCAACTAAAAAGGAGCTGGCTCCAAATGGTCACACCCAAGCAGCATGTATGTCCCTCGTAAAGAATACTGTGGCAGGCGTAGGTTAAAATCCGTTCTAAACCTTTTGTCAGACACCCCCCCTAAGGGACTGTTGAGGCCTAATACGGCCAAATCTGATACATTTTCTCTGCGTTTTGGCCTCCTGTTAACATGGGAACAGTTTACAGTGTGCTTGAATCCACAAACTTTTTTGTTTTTGTTTTCAAAATGCTCCTCCTTGCAGCTCCGTGTAAACCAGAGTCAGAGCATTTCAGGGTGAAACGCTGACATCACCATGTGCGTAGTACTCTTTAACATAATTGCAGCATACCAGGAACAACAACTTACCATGCTTAACTGCTTACCATGCTCGATTTGTCATCCAGACAGAACTATCCTGTCAAATTTACCTAATGAACAGATTTATTTCCAGGGAAGAAACTCCTGCGTCTTTGTGCGTTCACTCGCCATTGTTGTTTGTGAAAAGTTTTCTTCTTCATACATGTGTCTTAGCAGCACTGTTTCTCTGCAAACCTACATCGCCATCTGCTGGACTGGCATGCGCTCTACAGCGTTTTCATTAGTTTCTCGCATCTCCATCTGAACACGGATCGAGTTTGAATAGGAAAAACCTTTGCTTTTTACACAGGAAGGGAAGTCTCTCACTCTCTTTCTTTAAAGTAGACTTATTTCACTTTAGAGCACTTTGCATACAAGTGGAAGATGATTATGAAGTCAACTTTGTCAAATATCCAAAACAAATGTTGATCCTTGCTAATGCATGTAAACATGATCTAAAAAAAAGAGATACAGATCAAATCAGAGATTCGGGTAGTCCATTTCTGTTTATGAATTTTAACTTTTCTACTCTCATGAAAATGACTTCATTATTTACATTTTCATGTTTTTTTGCATTTTTTTCTTCCCAGTTTAAAATTCTTTGATGTCTAATCATGTAAGGAAGGGGCCACATGTGGCTTACAGACCACCAGTTGCCCCAATACAAAGCAAAGGAGCATTTTCCCCCAGCATGCACAAATGCATTACACTTAACCTATATATAATTAAAAACAAAGTCATTGTTCATTTCTTTAATGCAGCAGGTCTGTTTTCTAAATGTTTTTTTTAAGAAAACATGCTGACTCAGAGTGAACCCTACCCAGCACTATCATTAATGAGCCACAACTGAACTAAACCCTTAATCTCATGTATTCCCTTTTTTCCTTGGCTGGCAGTTTCCTCTCTTTTTCATGTTTGATGTGCTTTCATTCTTTCACCTTTCCAGCCCTCCATCAGCTTTGTCACCCACAGCAGTGAAATAAATGTCCCTTTTCATACCCCCCTCCGGTGATAGGAATACCTCATTTCCTGTGGCTTGGCACTGGGGGAACCATAAGTTGGGACAGATGGGACTCTGATTGGAATAACTGATGCAGACATGAAAACCAGCCCCGACAAAACATCCTTTGTTTTTCAAGACGCAGTGAAATATACTGTGAAAACTCTCCACCGCATTTACATACACCCCACACCCAGATTTAGGTAACAAAGCTGGACTGCAAAAGACAGAGAGTGTGAAAGGGGTGGGGGCTTACAGCTGGTCAGAGATTTCAGGTGCTATTTCACTGAATATTAAATATATACAAACAAAATGAACACCTTTAAAAACACACATGCATACACATAAGCTCCTGTTAACCCACACACCAGCAATCTAACCACTGCAGTCCTGAGCTACTTTTCCCAGCTTAACTAACACAGTCAGGGGAAATTGGGTCATGCTTTTCAGTCATCATCTCATCATGAGATGTATAGAAAGTAGAGCCTTTTTTCTCCTTTTCCCATGAAAATGTCAATTTGCTGTAAATACACTTGGAGATTTCAGTGTGGCAAGCAGCCTGTTAGGGTTGAACATGTGCTGTTTTGGAGAAAACAATGTGGTAGTATTCAGCAGCATAATTTGGTATAAGGCGAGTTTGGCCTAAGCCCAGAAAACACAGCAGTGTGAAGAGTGCTGCCAGGAAAGCAGAGAGGGGAAAGACATTTATATTTTAAACTGTCTCCAGTCACAGCTACAAATGTTTTGAGTTGTATATGCAAAACCAAACTTAAAGTCGTATTCTTTTTCTGTGGCATGCATCAAAACAAAAATACAGATACCAACCATACACTCATACAAACAAACACTGATTCTTGTCCTTACCCTCTCAGTGTCTCCTGGCCACGACGTCGAACTCGCTGCACCTCTCTCTGATCCACTGTGCCAGTGAATCGGCTAGCTTGCAACGGTCCATCCCCAGTTTGGGCACCGTTGACATGGACAGCCGAAAGGCACACCGCTGCCCATCCAAGCAGCACCTGAGCCAGCTTCCCTGATCCCATTGGTAGGCCTGGCTATCCCTCCAACTGAATCACTTCAGTTTCACCTCGCACTCTCTGGTTCAGTATTCTTCAAATGGACCCAGACTGAGCAGACAGATCTAGACCTGGATCCTGACCAAGTCCAGGGGAGCACTCCAGAGTAGAGGCTAGACAGGAAAGAAAGATAAAAGGCACACTGGAGCACATTATAATGTATCAACATTACACCAACGCAGAAAAAAATGTCTGTCATAATTCAGTATTCCACAACTATTTGGTTGTATCAGTGCTTTTATTTGTGTCAAATGAACAGTAAGTAACAGCTGCTGTTTCCCACAAGCATCAATGATAGAGAAATGGATCATGTTACAAAGTACTTTTCAAGGGAAAAATATTTAATTTAATTTTTCATTTGAGTTTGCACCTCTAGTTTAGACTTTAAAGCTGTGTAGGGATGGGAATCGTAAACCAATTCCAGTTGAGAATCGTTAACAGCTCCATCAAAGAATCAATATCATTAATCTTTTTGCTTATCAATTCCCTTATCAATTCCATTCAATTGACAGGGTTCAGAAGCGTCAGAATTGGGGCTTAATTTTAATTACACCTACTGCACAACCAGTGAGTGGAAACACCAGCAACTTGCAGAAGTAGTGATCTATACTGTGATGTATGTTTGACACTGTTGACACTGAAAATCAGACCATTTGCCCACATGCAAAATTTGCTGGAAATGATAAGGGAATCGTTAAAGAATTGGATCGATTAGCAGGATTGTTAACAGCATTGGTATTGATAAAATCTTATCAATTCCCATCCCTAAAGCTGTGCATGGTATTTTTAATACCTTTGGCTGTTACTAACCGCTTATCCATTACTTTTAGCAACAACAGACAACCTAAGCTTTCTGTTTAGTTCCCTAACAAACCAACCAGAATCAGATAACCCCCTCTCAGTGCAACTGTTGCCAGGTTATCCCAGTCACTCAAAATCTAATTATTAAGATATGAATTAAGTTCATGAAAAAGTACACTGTTTTTTAATTGTTCCAAATAGAGGTCAGCAACAACATATTTTGTCTAAACTGTTACAAAGCATTAAAACAACAAAGTCTTTGCTAGAATATTACAATTTACTATTACTAAAAGAGTGGAGAATCCTTCCCATACACTTCTGTCAGGATGAAAAACTACATATGCGTAGGAAGTTTTATGTTTGTCTGATTTGTTTGAATCAATACTTGACCCAGTTTCCCAATGCTGATTGGGAAATTGGGGACAAGAATCTGTCGTTAAAACATGACTGAGTGCTAAGAATCCATCTTAAGCTAGTATATATTCTTTAAGACTACTATGAGGTATGCTGTCAGCTGTCAGTTAGAAAATGGGTTTTTATTTAAAAAGTGCAGTAATGTTTTGATTTGGTTAACTGATTTATTGGGAGAATTGCCACTGTCTTTCATTCCTACTGTCTTTGGGTAAGAATGTATGTGAGAGCCCATTTTATATTGAATTTATCCATAAAAACAATTAGAAATTGTGTTTTATTTTGCAGAGAAATGTCTCAATTATTTACACACGGGTCATTGGGGGGGGTTCTCTTCCCAGGTAGAACTATGGGGGTCTTAGATGAAGAAAGTTTGGGAACCACTAATCTCACAGCCCAAATCAACTTACCCTTCTGATACAATCATTCTCATATATTTCCAACCTTGAAAATGCTGTAAACAGGAAACCAAAGCTACAAGTCAATGTTTGGAATGGAACTGGCGGCTGATTTGATTTTTTTGTTTGCAAAATGCTTTGGGGTTATATTGAGAAAAGAGAAAACATATGTGGGAATGTGAATAAAGAATAAGGACACTCGAGGAAATAGAAGACACTCTTCATCCAGATTTCAAGGGGTCTGTTTTCACTGTACTGCTTGACAAAGCCATTCAAAAGTTATTTATCACTCCAAAGCCATCAGCATTGTACACACTGATTAGATTCTTAGCATAAAATGTAGCTGTTGTTCAAGATTAAAGTGGTGTAAGATGCTGCCTGTGTACCTTCATTATTGGACTGATTGTATTTTCCTTGAAAATGGGAAATTTCTGATCTTACTGTGAAACTGAACTTGTGGTTTTAAAAACTATGACAACACATAAAATCAGTTATCTGCCACAGAAATTACCTTAATATTAAGACTTTCTGGTCACTTCAGTTCGAGGGAAAACTGTGAATGCCCCAAAAAGCTATTTGAGGTCATGTCTGCAAACTGTGTCAAGGGGCCATAAATAAAGACTGCTCCAATTTTAAGGGTTAAAAGATCACTGCCTTTAATGTTTGCAGAGTGCCTAGAGGGAGCCAGAGAGACACTGACAGCATGTAGGCAGGACAGGGGTGAGGGTTTAAATGTTAGGTACAGCTGATCCATCATCTCTTAATGTTTCTTCTCCATCACAGAAATAAATGGTGGGGATATGTGATCACTACAAAATCCTAATAAGTCATACAATGCATGAATTAAATGAGTCCGGTTATTTTCATAATGCGATAAGAACTTTTTATCCCTTGATTTTATAACCTTGAACTTGCTAAAGCTCTATGTAGCCTAATGTCTTACAACTCCATCCTAACAGCATTATGGTATTTTTAATTGAAATAATCAAGAATCCAAGTGAGCAGGACAGCCCTGAGGTTTATTTTTTCTTCGCCACCTCATTACAGACCACAAGTCTGAGGCTGAACTATGGGCCCCTGGTGACATATAACCTCAGCAGACCCAGCCTCCAGCTCAAAAACCAGAGGTCCAACCACATTATATATCTAGGCTGGACACAGAGAGGAAAATTAATACAGCCCCCAGCATCCCCCCTTACCCAAATGAATGTGAATGTATGAAAGCTGGATGAAAAGTGGACTCTTTAGAGCAAACTTAAAACAATAATGGCTGCAGGAAGACAGTGACAAGGCAGGAAGGAATTGATATCAGAAGGAACCATGCAAGCTTAGACTATGGCTTTGTTCATTTTACATTAGTGTCTTTCACAAGTTTGCTGGACTAAAAATTCCCATAGGCAGCCAGTGATTTGCAGTGCACTCTAGGTAGTGATGTCAAATGATTGCATTGGTTTAGTTTAATAATTTCTCCTACTGCATGTTATCATTAAAACATTCTTTTAGTAAAGAGGAGGAAAGCAAAACAAACAGTTTTTTTCAACTTCTCATCTCCCGATCCCCAAATTAACAGTGTCAGAGACTTTGGACTCTTCCATACCAAAAAGGTGTTTGAAGGATGAATTCTGTGCTCGGCAACAAATGCATAAACAAATAATACGAATTATCTCAGACTTGGGGACTAAGAGGACAAAAACATTCTCACTCTTGCAGACAGGTGATCAGAAAACCCTTATATTGGAGCAGTTTGAGGATACTTTTTACATTACCTTTTTTTAAACTTAAAAATCATCACAGTTTAAGCTGTGATGTGCAAAGAACCCATTAAACCCTGTATCAGTACCCTGGGGTACTCTGCTTATCTCTTCTCAGACAGACATCATGCATTTCCAATGAAAACTAAGATGCAAACCCAAAGCAATTAAGTGCAGCATGGTCTTGGGAAAACATAATATTTAAATGTTATTTGCGAGATAATTGGACAAGAGTGACACCCTACCTTTAAATTCACAGTGGTCAGGGTACCAATGTATAATACTTTTTTTAGATTAAAGATTAAAAAGAAAAACAAATAGAAAAATAAGAAGAAGGATAATTGGCAACAGAGCCATTTTATGCTGGGGGGGGTTTTGTGGTGGGGGTGTTCATCTGATTGTTTAAAATAAACTCACTGTAAACAAATGAAAGTGCTTCTAGTTTTGACTGCTTTCCTGAATTAAGGAAAATTCCAGTGTTCACATGACAAGGACATGAACAGAAAGTGGTGGAGGTATAGTATATAACCACAAATAGTAATATAGAGAGGAACAAGAAGGTAGGTTGGTAGGAAGAATCATATCAATTTGGGGATTTTGCATCCAATTTGATTATTGTTCTACACCATGGTAACTCTTTAAACTTCATCATGAGGCATACAATTTCAAATGAGTATAGTGTTTCCACTCTAACAACTAGCTTCACTTCCAATAATTCCATTAAAACCATATATGACTATAATCAATTACTGTAACATTAATCATTCTTACTTCCCCGGATTTACTGTAAGACCTTCCACCACAATATTGCTTTTTCTAAAACATCTTTTACTTCAACATTACAGCTTTTACATCCTTGTCATGGGACCAAACAGTTAAAACACGAAAGAAGCAAAAACAGATTTAAACCTTAGCTTCAAAATATTTTTTTAATCAAGAGTTTCACAGTAGGTATAGCATTGTATAAGACAGACCAACAGTATCTGTTCTGTAGATATTTGTTAAATCAAATTATGTCCACCAAAAATTATACTTTGGTGCCTTGACCTTTATATTAAGCGCCCATCCATACTGCAAAGTGAAAAAACACATGTCTACCACATAAAGGTCCATAAAGAATCTCTACGTGCTCAAAACCTTCCATCTACCATATCAAAATATGAAACAGATCTTAAAGTTGTCCATGCCAAGTTGACAGAAGCACAGTTATGGTTTTTCACAATAAAATTTCCTGTAACGAGCTCTGCGTGTCACCGCAACTTTTATGAATGGAGAGTAAAATGCAACATCATCTCCTTGAAACTAAAGATAATCCCAGCTGGGAAAAGTGTTTGAGCGAGTTTTCATTCCACTTTCACCGCCAGGAAAATCTCTGCATGATAAGTTTAGCAGGTCGAGCGATGAAACAGTAAAACGTGACCAGCATGTACGCTTCATTTTTCCATGCACTTTTCCAAAAATGCCGGCAAAAAGTGCAACTTCCGACAACTCCGCATCCCAGAAACAAATGACAAATCTTTTTGTCCACCTTTTTTCCATCTCAATACCTCTGTTTGAGCCCTCTGTGTCTAACTCTCATGCATAAAGAGATAATCCCCATGAAACAACGGGTTTCTCAAACAATAGTCACAATCACAGCCATTGATAACTTGATGGAGACGCACAATACCTTGCAACAATTGGAGTGCCCTTGCGTCGAGGAGCCAACAGTCGGATTTTGAGACAGAATATGTGCCCCCACAATGGAATATTGAACTATAGCCTTGTGAGAAAAAGAGAAAAGTTAGGGAAATGCCCTGTTTGGAAGAGGGGAGGGGACAGAGAGTTAGGCAGAGACAGACAGACAGGGAGAGAGAGAGAGGGAGAGAGAGAGAAAGGGGGGTAGTGGACTGCAGGACAAACCCACATTCCTCAAGACTCCTAGAGTTGTTATAACAAGGGGGCCAAGCAGCAACACCATCACACTCTGGCTACTTACATGGCTTCACTATCATCGCTCTGCAAGAAAACACACTACCTCAGGCTGCATGATGAGATAAGGGTCAGAGAAGCATCATTTGCATTCACATCAGTGAAGAAACAGCCCACAAAGGCAGGCTAGTAGGGTAACTAACAGAATGCATGGAAGGTGAAAAGGTCATAATGGGCTGTGATTGTATGTAACAGGGTTGAATACATTTGTGTCGAAAGACAGTGGAATTATTGCACTCAAGTAAAATAAGGAAAACTGGATCAATCTATTGTTCTTAATCAATGTAAATGTAAAAGTAACATTTTAATATTACTGTTAACGGTTTAAAATATTACTTCTTAATGGGATACCAGGATGAAAACATAGTAGGTATTGTTGGAGCCAAATTTAGTTATTTGGTTTGCTTTGGATTCAAGGGCCTATCTACATGATCAAAATGAAAGCTGCAATGCTTTCAGAAAATATTAACAGAATGAACTTAAAATGTGCCTGTGCTAAAATGTCATGGCATCCCATTGTGAAAACAATGAGCATTTTTCAGGAATTCTATCTTCAAACAAAGCCACAACTTACAAATTGTTTAGTGTCATTGATGAAAGGAGACATTGGGAAGGGTCTTAACTTCAGAAGTCCCTAGAAGACAGAATAAGGGCTTGAGTGGGTAAAAAAAAAAATCCAAGTTTTCTTTCTCCAGCAAGAAAAAAATAAAATTCCCCAATTTAACTGATAGAAGCATTAGCATTTGCATTTATACAAAATGATAGTTAGATCAATTATCCTGACTCAATACTTAAATGCAATGTTAAGTGTAAAAATAACCTGAGGGTTTGGTCCTCAGTTTTCTTTGCCAAAAAATTAAGTCCGCTAAGTGTAGCTGTTAACAAGCATTAATAATGTATAAAGGAGAGAGGCAGAAAACTGGAATCCTTCATGCTTCCTTTACGCTCCTTTACACCTTTACGTTTGTACTATGATATCTAATTAACTTAGTATATTAACACCAACAAATGTGTTTATTCAGGTGGAAATAACAGTTTTCAGGATGTGGAAAGTCATCTGTTTATTGATTTATTGGAATATTGGGAAAATTCATGCCAAAAGTGGCTTTTAACAGTTTTCCATAAAAAGAAGACAGACAATTCCCAGCTACTTTATGCAGGTGAGTCTCTGAGCTTCTTGTAATTAACAGATCACTTGTGAATCACTGCTGTCACTGCATTTCATCCGTGTACGTTCAGCATTACTGTATGTTTCAATCGGTGAACGGTCTGCTCCTGTCTGATTTACTTTCAGATAAACTAAGAAACATCAGAACAGATGTTAAACCAAAGTTTTTTGTCTCTTTTTTCACCTGGCCCTGTGCCGTTTTATTTCTTCTCTACTCTTATCTCTCATCAGTGGGAAAGTGAGGATGCCTTTTGGTTCATAAGAAATAAAATATACCCATAATTACTTCAAGAAGGGCTCCGTCAAGGTGAGTTGCTGTAACATCAGACTGGCATGCGAGCAAACTTTTCCAGCATTGCGCCGTGCATTTGGGGTTTCTTCTTTTTCTTGCCCCTCATCACATTTGCCTTAAAACTCTCTCACCACATAAGCTCTTTGGTTGATCAGATGTGCATTAATTGGACTTGTGACCTAAAATCACCAGCAGAAAGAACAGTCTCTGTCTTGCTGGTGTGGAGGCGCTGAGTGGTTGCAGCAGGAGGATATGTCAGCTGCCTGCAGCAATGCTGTGCTAGAGGCGTTTACATTTGCCTCTTACTGATTATCAAAGTTTTATTCATTAAGAAAAATGAGTAAAACAGAAGTTATTTTCCAGATTCTTGCAAGGGACAAAAATATTACTGGAAGACCACGTTTGGCCCGAGACCACTATTTGCTGACCCTGCTCTAGACCATAAGATCTTGAAGTGAGGTGAAGTGTTAGTCCAAAGAAAATATAATAAGGAGATATTCCACCATTAAAATCTAAAGTGGCATTTTTTTTTCTTTTTGATGTATTGTTAATTAGCCAGTAAATACAAATACAACTTAAATAGCTACATAAAATATGTAGGCACATGTGCAATGATTTAGAAGTCTTTTTTAAGGAAACACAATTAATAATTTCTAAGTTGTTTAAAGCTACTTTTTAAAAAAACAAATATTTTGTAGAGAGTTGCAGAGTATAAAACTGTTTTCTTTCCATCATTCCCTCTTGTTTAAGAATTTCCTGAAAATCAAATTGCCTTATTAAGCTGGTTCCCATGGCTAAGCCTGCTCATGGCAGTGTCCATGGTGTGTAAGTTATCACTGATTTTAAGACAGCCCAAAATGAGTCATTAAGGTCTTCAACCATTTTGTATTCCTTGCTGATAGTTTGTTAGCAACCATTTTTTTAAAAACACAGAAACGCTTTTTTATGCAAAAATAGGTCAAAATCAGATCCATTTAATGCAAAATAGAGTCACTGTTTATATCCATTAGACCTGCATTTTATGTTTCATATGTATTTGTATTGTTTATTCCAGATTCCATCTTTAGAGCAGGACCTTATTCCAAAAAGCTACTTCAAAGTCACATATACTTTTGCCTAAATACTGAAGTACATTCAACTATGATACCATTTCATTTTAGTCACTTCTTTAAGTCAAATAGTTTTCTCTCTTTAAGTGCATTTACTAAGCCAAACAGTCAATATCCTTGCCCTCTCGAAAGATCAAACCTAGTTTTAGTCGACTAAACCATTAAAGATGAATGTAGTCAAGTTTCAACTAATTTATTATCATTTCATTTTGTCACAGGTTTAAACATCAAATTTAATTTTTTGATAGTTATTGTCTCTTTTTTGTTAAAAAAGGCAGTCAACAAACATTTGAGTCTGATTTTTGTTAATGAACAACACTGCAATGAAAGGTAACCCTTTCCCACAGCATCTTTCAGCATTATCATAGCACATAAGACGCACAATAAGATCAACTATTCATTAACTGTTAACGTTTAAGTGACACATTTCAACAGACAATCGTTTCTTTACAAATAAAGTTCACGGCATTAAGACTCTGTCACATTGTGTCACATTTACGCTCGCTATACAAACAGTCCTGCTATTTACTGCCTCAGCAGCCCACTGGTGCCTGTGATTGACACATCCTTGTGCTTTGTTGCCACAAGTGCTGATAGGAAGTTAACATTGAGAGAGATAGGGTCCGTCTGGGTGGTATATTGGTGAGGACAGCTGAGCACATCCCACAAGTGTTTCTACCTGCTGAGCTGATACCTCCACTCTAAACAAAGACAGCACAGTGAAGGCTCTGAGTGGAGGCTAGAATAAACTGAAACACAGAGGTTAAGTGGGTGTGCCTGTTTGCCAGAAAAAAATCACTGTTACAAAATATATTACAAAATGTATTTTCTTTAAATGGATTATTGAGGACGATACTATCTAGAAGAAATTGGACTTGCCTATACCATTACTAAATTCCAGTTAAACAGAGTCATGTTCATCCATTCACATTTTTGTTTCCTAAAATAATATGTACTTGTATCAACAGTCAGGGGGTTTGATGACAGAAGATTCAACTTGACCTCACAATGTCTGTCCTGTTTCTTTTGTTACTAAAGCAGTGAAACTGGGGAACAGTTGAGCATCACTTGAGGCAAAAACAGTTTTTAAAGCTGAGGTGCTTCTGCTACAAATGATTTTTTTTTTTATGAAAAACACTGAAACACACCAGAATTAGCAAAACTTTGTTAATCACTTTACATATTATCTCAGCCGAAACAGTGCTGCAACCATAGTGACATAATTTAAGCTAACAAAACATGTGCTCTATGCTGAAGGCATTCAGGTTAGCTGATAATGAGCAACATGTTGAACAGTTATGGTAGTGCAAACATCTGCATATCCTCTACTGTTTACTTTTAAGATAGCTGAAGAAGTGCACAGACCCTCTCCACCATGCATTTCTGACACCATCACACAGCTTTACAGTTATCAAGACTTTGACATTTATTTTAATCCCGCGGTGGTGAGAAGGGCATCCCTGGACATCCCTGTTTGTCTTTTCTTACTGTGTTCTGGTACAGAACACACGGCAGGAGCTCGGCTTATCGCGAATTACAAGAAACATACAGGATGTTTCTTCAGCAACAATCAGACTCTTTAAAGAGCCTAAATTGTGCTCTTTTGAGTTTTCTATTCCATTTAGTGTTGTCTTTGACAAAGAAGTCAAACAGCATGAATGAGAATGAATGTTCATATATTACAAGATGAACAGTGGTCATCCTACTGTATGTATGAAACCATCAGGTAATTGGATGGTGAGCATGTATATTGACTGAGAACAATAGTCTTGATGAAATACTTCAAGTTTTAACTGTAGCTAGACTTACATATGCATAAACATGATACAGATAGAGTGGTGCAGGGATGGCATAACTTTGTAGCCTAGCTGGGAATTGTGCTGGTTCCCTGAAAGAAAGCCTATGACATTTTTTTAAATTGTATTATGGATTATTGCTGATGGGTAGTCTCTGTGGCAAGTAATATTTGTGAAACTTTTTGCTCATCACAAAAATCTTGTCAAATTGTCATGATTTTTCAAACTTAAACATAATCGACAGGTAGAAAAGGCTATTGTTGGGCTATAGTGGTAGGCCTACTACAATTTGAATGTCCAACTTTGAAGTCGCCTCCACACTTCCAAGTCTTACTGCACGCTGTTACTGAAACCAATGTTAAATAAAATTGGAGTGACTGGATCAAGTTGGAGCCTATGGCTGAACAATCCCTTTTGTTTGTTTGTCCAAGACAATGAGAAATCATTATGTTCAAGATCCCTGTCGATTTTTGTCATCATTATCAGCAGTTTGTCAGGAACTATACCTTTAAGGTTTCAATAACGCTTAAAGATTCCCAAGTGGGGCTGTCTAAGATGCATTTATGTTGAGGAAAATAAGCCATAAAATCTTAAATGCATATTTTCACTGTGCCGCATTTAAAACCTGTTCAACAATCCCATAAACTTTGAATGCGTGTACAAAAAATACTACCTCACTTCCATGTTTTAGGACTTATTACTCCATCATTCTGTAGAAGCAAAGGGAGAGGTTATAGGTTCAGACAGACCCCCAGAGAGCACCTTGGTTTGAACCTTTTTAGGCACTGGAAACTACAAGCAGACCATGTGTTTCTAGGGACACTTGAATCATCGCCTCTGTGTGCTTACACATGCAGGTTTGTAAGGGTCATAAATACTTTGATTGGGACAATAGGGCATTACCTTTCCCCAGGAACTATCTGGAAATACTCTTTTTTTCTCTTCCTGATACATCCGTTCGTAAGCCTTAAATGACTCACATGGTGTAATGTCATGTCGTCACACAGTTTTAGGACTAAGATTAACAAAGTTTGGTAATTACAATCATGTGCACAAAGCTTTTTACTTTGTTAGTCTGGCGTGATCTAATTTTACCACACTAAATAAGGGCTGTAATGAATTCAAAATTCTAGGGAAAGGATGATATAAAACCAACCTTGATTAATAAGGAATGTATTTAAATTTTACTTCAGCACATAAGCATTTCCCTTTTTGTTTTTTAAGGAAGAATGAGTGTTAAACTTTGCTGCAACCACAAAACAGCAAAACCTTATGAACACAGACAGATGCAGGAAGCATGCTTTAAAATACACTGAAACAGCCCTTCATGTTTGTACCCCTTCTCATTTCATTCTGTTCAACATGTTATGGGGAACATGCAGCAGGCAGTCGATCATCCCTCAACATGCGGGATGATTTGTAGCGTTGTGCAGAAGCTCTTACATAGACACGCAGTCACACTCTGACACCATGAAATGCCGGGAGAAATGGGAACAAAGAATTGGACCCTTAGGAGGTTTGAGCTCATTTAAAGAGTGTGTATGTCTCCCCCCTCTCTCACTCTCTCTCCCAGCAGGCCCTCCCTCTCCCCTCTAAACAGAACCACATTGCCAAGCAGTGATTTAGCCACAGTGAAAACACACCACTGTAGATGTGCATTGTATTTTCAGAACCACAGGGAATACTTTTATTAGCCATTTCTCCCCCCTTCCCCTTTTCACTTGTCTCCCATTTCTCTATGCATCACAGATATGAGTATGCAAATTTTATATTCTGTCACGCTTATAACTCTGTATAACTGTTTTCATGTAAAGACTCCCTGAATGTTAAAAAAAAAAACGCTGGCCCAGAAGTTACATTATGATCTCAGCGGAAGACTTTCCCCACCAGGCTTTGGAGGCAGTACATGACATAAGTAAGAATGGAGAGGAAATGGTAGACAATGTAGCAGGGACTAATGATACAACAGTACCTTTGTATCAGTATACTTTTGGTAAGATGAGCAGGGGTGGGTCACCTATTGGGTTGCAGTGACTAAATCATTAGCGGTCATTGGATTCACATTTTGCTGATCAGTGGAGCAAGAGTGGTGGGAAGAGAAGACTTAAGGTAAAGAAAACATTGAAGGACAAACACGCTAGCTTACCGCAAGCGTGTTTGGCTTTTTTTGCCGCAAGTCATTTTGATGGCACTTTTCCCTCATGCCATATTTCTATTAACCTGACATGCCAGATGGACAGTTCCATATTGAAAATATTTCACTTATCCATCTGGGGAGGAGCCCTGCAAAAATGTTTTCAGGGGCAGAACCTTCAAATACAACAGCAGCTTGTGATTGGACATTCGTTTGGCTCAAAACACTCATCGCAGACTAATCCATTTCAAGCAGTACTGCTATGACGTAGCATATGTAGTGGCTAAACATAGCAGCTAACGGTTAGCCATTAGCTGCTACGGCTATTGGCTGACAAGGGCAAACAACATTAAGTGGCTGTTAGCCGCAGCGGCTAACTGTCGTTAGCTGCTACAGCTAACAGCCAACTGTTGTTTGCCCTTGTTAGCCTAGTGGCTAATGGCCACTAGCCCCTAGCTTAACTACCTTGAGACTATTGTTTCACACTAATTGTACCACACAGATGTATCATTTAACACTTATATGGGACAAGAATCTTGCCAAAGACAATCCCTACTAAGTAAATTTATGAGGAAAGCATATTTCGCCAAGTATAACTGAGTAATCATGATGGCGAACTGACATTAGCCTCCATTATTTGTACAACAGGAAGTGACTTCACTTCCTGTTAAGTAACTTCCTGTTGTTGTCACGCCTGCAGCTCCTCCTCTTGCTGCTCCCGCCTCTCTTCCCTGATTCAGCCGTCAAGCATTTAGCAGAGTGAAACCGCTGGACAGTGGAGGCTAGCAAGATGGAGATGCATGAGTTCAGAATCAGGCAGGTCCGTCTGCTCTGCAAGGCTATATTTCTATCCATCATTTTTAATTTTCATTTTCTGATTTCAATGAAACATAATCTAAATGGCAGCATTCACATAGTTGCACAGCTTCATCAATAACCTCTCATGTGAAGAGCAGTCACACAGTAACGCACACAGACCGCGCGGGTAACTGTTGCCTCTCTCGCTGTCAGCGCATAAAGAGTATGATGCAGTCTGCTCTGAGTGATTATGGCTATGAAGGGTTTTGTTTTGTTTTGTTTTGTTTTGTTTTGACATAAATTTTATGACCTCCTCCATGATGTAGAGCGTAGAGCAGAGAGGGTTTCCTTTACGCGTGTGTCTTCATGGTAAACTGGATTATCCCTCTTTTTCCAGTCCTTCATAATGACTGACAGCCTCTAAGTCTTTCTGCTTTTCATCAAAAAATTCAGTCAGTGATGGCAAATATTCGGTTAATGTGACCCCTGTTTGCCACCATGATCGCACCCCTCCATTCGTGACACTGTGCCCTTTTTCACACCTACTTTTAAAAGGTACTAAATTCAGACACAAAAACACCACACTCAATCCCTTGCGGGTTTGATAAATCACATTGCAGGTGCTAAATGATAACATTTGCATCTCCTCCTCCAAATATTATGCATGTTCTGATGATCTGCATGTGTTCTGCATATTCATGAGGGCAAACACGCTAAATGGATTGCCCATGGTATTTTGCTCAGTCAGTAAATCAGACTTGCTTGCGCTATTAAGTTTGCACGCCTTATAATACATGCAGACCTTCAGTAGACCAGGCACTTATAGACGATTGGAGACAATGAGACTGAATTAATGCTATTGGTTATTTGACATGTCTCTGCACTTTAAGATTATATGGCACTTTCCTGACCTAACCAGCCAATAGTGAGGAGGGAACTTGACAAGGGCAATGGACATTGCTGGACCATAGGAGAGCAAGGCATGAGGAACTGAACACCCACACAAACCCTCATGGACAGGTTAGCTTTGCTCTTCAGGGGGGAAACTCACATGGTAGTGTGACATTATTTGTAGCACTCAAAGGAAGGCATTCAATTACAGGCTGATTAGCCTTAGAGCCAGGGATGCCCCAATTAGGCCAATACAGATCACCTGTTTGTGAGATTAGCCAATACCAATTCCAATTATGTGTAGTATTTTGTTTTAAGAACTGGTTAAGTGTTTGCTCAGTCAAGAAGTACACAAAGATCTTGTGAAATAATGCAATTGAGTGTCCTGAAATAAGGGCATCTTTATTATAAATTGAATTACTCATATATTACTTTGTTTTACTTATGAGGGATAGCAAAATTATTGACAGACTGACGAAAACTAATGATTAACACCGACTGGCGTGTAGTTTATTAAATAAAAAACAATAACTTAAAATATTTGAACACTGTTTAAAAAATAAAATCAGCCGGCAGATTTAGACATTGATCAGCTTTGCAACTGATCACATTTTTTTTTTGTTTTGTCTTGTTTTTTTTGTTGTTTTTTTTTGTTTTACAAAAAACAGCCAATATTGGTTGGCTGCAGATCTATGAGGACGTCTTTACTTAGAGCTATGTTATATTCTTTAGCTGGGGGTTAGAGAAGTAGCATAACAGTGAAAGAGAAGCAGTTACAATAAATATCGATAATTAATCAGATTTATTGTGTGCAAGTCAGTGAGACAGCACAGGTCACCCATGAGAAAGACAACAGCAACACACCTGGTGAAGGACATAAACCTCATGTGCCCCTGCAGTCCACTAGCATTCATTTTTTCTAATTATGGTGTGGTGCAGGGATAACATTATAATGTCGGCCAACACAAAAGTTAGCATCATGCAAATGCAATCAATGTATTATCTGTGGGATACACTTATGGGTTTTTGGATCATAGCTCATGTTACGCCCTTTTGTATTTATAATCAATAACACTTGCAGTTTGTTTATTCAGATATCTGCATAAATGAATGCTATTCTCAAAATGTTTGGATTTGATCCTACCTCAGAGGTAGTATCAGAGACATTTATTGATGAGAAAGGAGCAAGCAGAATCATTAGGGAGCACAGCACTGTGTGTGTATCTGCATTTGGGAAATATATGAAACGTGTAGTGTTTAGCTCTCTCACGCTACTCCAAAGCTGCACTGTAAAGTGACACCAATCAAAATTATGGTAAAGCTCCATTGAAGTGCTTCTCTATATATGCACTGTGAATCTATGTATAGGGCATTTGTCTGTTTCCACACTGAAAGTCATCAGTTTGTGACAGCATTATTTATATGACAGCCATGACGGAGCCAAAGGCCCCCTAAGGTCCAAAACAATGTCTTACAGACTTTGTCCAATATTGTCTATATTCTACAATTGAAATAGAGCATTTGTTTTACATGGACCAGACTTCATTATCTTTATACAAGTGCCAAGTAGTGTCATTCATGTTTGGGATCTGTAGCTTTTGCTGTAGAACTTGGGTCCCTTTCGTAGCTCACATTATATAAAAGATGACAAGCAGATACAGAAACCAGATGAGGATTTCGTTGTCCTCAAATGAACACATAAAAACACAACTTTTAATCCTAACTCGTACTCAGATTCCATGCTTTTCTGCTTTTTTAAAATGTATTTTGGGGCATTTTGTGCCTTTATTGATTGGAAAGAATGACAGTGGGTGGGAGAGTGAGGGAAGACATTTTTCAAATTGGCCACAGGTAGAATTCGAACCCTCACCAGCAGAAGTATATGGGACGTGCCTGGTTGCTAACCACTCTGCCAAACCAGCACCCTCATGTTTTTCAGCTTTGATCAAAAATATTGTTCACTGTCAGGTGGAATGCCATGACTTAGCCCTATACTTTTGCATGTCATGTCAGCGTGAGAAAACTGAGATGAGGTGTACCTCTTTTCTAACAGTTATACATGATCTTTTCCAAAAGTGAAAACAACCATCCACGTGAGACCACCAGAGTCTGATTGGGGTTTCTTAGGCTCACTTTAGTTCCACAAGGAGAGCCATAACAAAGCCAGAAAACTTCCATTACAGCCTCTCTGCAGGGAGTGATTCACAACTAGGATTAGTCATTCTTTGTTGCCGTCCATAAAAGTGTACTGGTGCATTTGTGGATGATCAGATGGGACTGTCCCAGAAGAGGTTATGATAAAGGATTTAAACTTGTTTTGTGGGTTGTTTTTCTGAGTAGCTTTGCAGTAAAGCCATGAATGTGTCTTTGGAGAAAGAATAATGTAAGACATAATACAGCTAAGGCTCTGTCTTCATGCTGTTATGAGGGCCGGTCTTAAGATGTTTTTGTTCAATAAAGGGATATAAAGATACTCTGTCCTCAGCGCTAATCTCTCCAACATAGATGTAAAGTGATATGAGTGCAGCAAATACTCGGGCTTTTATAAGGTGTTCAACTGTGCAGTAACACCACAACCCCTTGCCTCAGGTCTGCTGCAAAATATTCCATATGGACTTCTTGGAAATCACAAGTTTTATGCAGGTGGGAAGGTTGGATGCACACAAAGGAAATGGCTCGGAGCCCTCAGGGTAGAGGTAGCTTGAGTTTTTCTCGATGGTTAGTTATCAAGGTCAAAGCAAAGCAAATAGAGAATGCTCCAGAGTGGAGTTAATACTTATTCAAAACCACCTGGATAAGGGATAAACAGGGGATCATTTTTGGGATTTCTTGTCATTTTATGTAAGCTGAGCGAGTCATATGAGGCAATGATGAGGCAATGATGAGGCTCACTGGAGCTTCAAAGCACAAAACAGACTGTCACAGTTCCCATTTTCCACGCTGAGTCTAAACACTGTGATTCTGTAACGTGTTGTATATTTTGGCAGGGGTTTAACTTTAAGGTCATTGGCGTGTGGATGTGCAAGTGTGTGTGTATTAAGGTGGGGCTGAGGGTTTAGAGGTTGGCTTCATGGTGTCATCATGGTCTTGGGGTTTGCGGTTGGAGCCTGTCAGGTCAGGGTGGAGTGTGACTGGGTCTAGAGATGATCCCAGCTGGGGAATCCTGTGGTCCGCTGGTGGTTTTATTTCCCTGGGTGGATGGAAATGTAATCGCTGCACTACACACACAAACAAATGTCAGTGCACTCACGCAAGACTTAACTCTGTGGAAATCCAGGAAGGATAGCTACACAGTTCTTGCCTTCTTCACAAGGAACAACTAGAGGAAATTTTGGACAAAGCCTGAGTCCAGCAGCTGCTATACTTGCAACATTAGCTGCTGCTTCAACAAGCCCAGCTAAACCATATAGCCATCTAAAGGGTCAAGACTGCATCCTGATGCTTCTTCCCATGTGGTGCATTTAATGTGGGATTTTACATGAGCCTCCAAAATATTGCAAAGCTACCCTGTATGTGCAAGCTTAGATTTTTAACTTGCCACCATGCAATTTTATCCATGTCATGACCAGCTTGTTTGCCCTGAGTGGAAGTCATCATCAGTCATCTTTCTCCTTTTTGTTGGTTGTTCAAGTTCAGAAGGTTCAACCTAAAGTGTGAAGTGTTGTGATGTGTTGAAAAGCTCAATAATGTTATTTAATGACAGGTTGTGTCCAGTGTCTTGGGTCTCTTATCATTCTCCTCAAGAGTGGCATCTCTCCTCAAACACTGTGTGCTCAACCCCACTGCAGTGCCACAGGTGAATCTAGCAAAAGCTACTGAGACAATGAACCCAATATTTGGGCTTCTCTACAACAGGACTTTTCTCGGTTGTTTCTGGTTTCCATTAGAAATCGTACCTAGTACCTGCCACAGCTTTTCATATCAGCGAGGTTCGAAGCAAGCTGAGCCAAGCACATGTCGTATAAACACATCTGACCTCCGAATGGTCAAAGCACTGACAGGAATCAGGGGTGTATGGCACAGAAATGAAATGCCTCACATTGCTTGCTATTTACTGCTGTATGACTTTATGAACGTTCCTTCACATTGCCTCCAGGGATTCTCTGTGTTTGGCCTGTGTGCATTGGTTCTGCTGTTTCAGGCAGAAGAACACATCAGCATCTGATCGTAAAATAGTGCCAAGCATAGTGCCATCCTGAAGGAAAAATTAAGCACTCTAAAATTTTTACCCAATCATACCCAACAAAGTTTCATGGCTAGTTTTTGCATAAAACTCACACAACTCCGTCAAATAATTGTACCCGCTGACAGCAGAATACGTTATCAGTAGTCTGAACTGGCTCTCCTTGAAGGTACAGCACTGCTGTCAGCTGTCAAGTGCCTGATACAACCCAACTTTAAAAATCCTGAAACATCTAAGTGACTTGATTTGTTTCCAACATTTTTCCTACTATCATTGTCTGAACCATATTTTCTTTTTCTGAGCTTGTCCCTGACTTCTCCATCCAATTGTCTTCCCATCACAACTTCTAAGACAGGCATTTCTTGACTCACCTTACACCTAGCATAGCTGTGCCTGCCTGCCTCTGTAAAGACCTGGCCTTGTGCAGCTGTGTGCCCTGGTGATGCAGTGGGAGAGGAATGTCAAACTTCAAAGTATAACACAAGCGGAGACAAAGAATGGCAGTGTTCAAGGGAGGGGGGGTGAGAATATGTGATCTCATAAAACTGTGCACACAAACACATTGGTCCATTTTGTGCAAGGTGAGGTTGCAGAAGATGATGAGGAGACCTGCCTCACATGTCCCCTTAACTTCTTTGTGGGAATAAAGAGAGGAAGAGGCGGGCATACACGTGATGTTGTTCCCCTGTGTTGAAGCACAGTGTAGCTCTGCGCAGCTTGTTTGTCATCAGCTACATGACTGTGAAAACACACAAGCAGGAGAGGGATGGAGAGAGGCTGATGTTTGTGAGACTTTGGTTTTAAGTGGGCCATGGACTTCCTGAACTGGAGTTTTGAAATTCCATAACCCTTGTAAGTGTAAAGGACAGTGAGAGGTCCACTGAAAAAAAGAAAGAAAGAAATGAAAAAAGAAAGGAGGCAAAGAGAGAAATGTAGTGAGAGTCCAAGAGAGCGGAAAGAATCCTCAGACTGCTTGCTAACAGTTTGAGAGACTAATGGCTTTCAGATGTGCGCGACTTCCATTGTATTTTCAAAGGAGCATAAAACATTCACTCTCCAAGGAATCCAAACAACGGCTGGAATTTCCTGACTGAAAACATATATTGGTGAAGAGCTGTTATTTGTCTTGTTTGTTAGTACTGCATGTTTCAAATCTACAAACAAGATTTTTTACGCTATCTCTCATTTTGAGGTTCCACACTTTTCAAATGTTAGTGTTTTCTCTATGGGAGTGCTGAAGTGGGGGCATGGGCGGGGGTGGTGTTTTCCCTATTTCCTGTTCAAACCTTGGGGGAGCAGGGACTTGGACTAGGTGAGGTCATTTCTCGCTCCAACTGTAAAGTTGACTGTCTAGGGGAATGCAGTTCAGTGCTGCAGTATTCCTGTCCTCATTGCCATATGCTTGTTAAAGTGACTGTGATGAACAAGAGACTCCATTAAGGACTCCAGTGGCCTGCACTGTAAAAAAGAGATATGAACTCTTAAAAAAGGAGAAGTGTACTTCTTCTGTTTAAACTATATTGGGAAATTATTCAGATCAGTTTATTTACTTCTGACATATTATGAAGAGATGGTCTATACAATATAAGGACACAATATGTCACATTTCAGTATTGATTTGTCCAAGTTAATTAACAGTTACTTATCCTGTGTTACTGTATTTAGTTGTGAGTGGTCCTTGGCATCAAAAACATAATGTGGAAAAAAAACACAATAATGACCATTTACAGTATATTTTAGATGATGAATTACAGTTGCTACAAGCAATTTCATTTTAACCTCTTCATATTTCATTTATGCTCAGTATGTTGTTTAAAACAGAAATCAGAATACAAATAATCTTTCTGATAGAAAAGTGAATCAAAAAGAGCTTGATTGAACACTTCAAAATACTCATATCGCAATTTAAAATTTTAAATAATATTGCACAGACTTTCCTATATTGCAGCATCCTTTTCCAAAATATGGCATGGTCTGTTAACACAATCAAAGCATCACTTACGCATACTTCTTTCTCTTTATGACAACATGGTCTGAATCTGATAAGACTGATCTTATATCAACATACATGCCATGGTTTTATCTTTCTACATGAACATCTCTTCCCCTGTTTGGTGCAAACCCACAAGTTGTATGGCAAAACTTAGCACTTGTTATTTATATTGGCTTCAGGGTGCAAATTAGACTTTAAACACAAAAGCACTTAATATAAGCTTGGTGGCATGTTACATTAATTCTTATAATGGCATGTATAGTGTTATAGTGGCAGTCATGACACATTCAATGTTGTCATGAAATCACTGCAAACCAAAGTGTGCTACATTAGGAGACAGAACAACCTTTCTTTTTGCTTTTGTATCTCATTGAAGTTCTGTTGCTATCCATGAAGAGCCATGATAAGTTCAGCCATCACACACTTTGCCACTCCAAGTCTCTCCAAAAACATACTGCCAAATTTCATCTCCTAATCCCTTGACCAATGATCTATGGAGCTTTTAAATTCAAGGATGAATATCACATAATGAGGAAGAAAAATTGTTATAAATGGACTGTTGAGTTTGCCTTTGAATTACTCACAATGCATTCTGGGGTTACTTTCAGTGCAAATCAGGAAGACCACTTTGAACAGCTTTTCTCCCTCACTCTGTGGAATACATATGAGGAACCAGTGAAATGAATTCACTATTTAACCAGCCTAACCTAACTCATAAATGTTAAGCATAAAGTCATGTTGACCTTTTTTTTTTTATCACAACAGGATAAATGAAGGTTGATGAACCTTTTTAGACTTAAATACCATACAGCCAAAGACTGCACACACAGGTAGACTGTCAATGCCAGTTTTATTTATATGGCATGTTTAAAACAGCCAGTGTCCTACCAAAGTGCTTTGCAGTGGAATAGGAAAAAAACAATAAAAGCTATAAAAACAATTAAAGCAATAAAAATCAATAAACAGAAAAAAACAAAACAAAACAATGCAGTATAAATAAATTTAAAAAACAATAAAAACTCAACAAAAGCAACTATACTCCCCTTGCATGTAGTCAAACTGGGTTTTTTTCTGTTTGCCTTCTACCTATTATGTTATTCTCCATCCTTTTGTTGACAAACTGAATAAGTCAAACTACACATAGCATTGACATTAATGCAAAAATTCTATTTATACCATTAGGCCCCTTTGCTGTGAGGCACTTGCACTACCTGCTGCGCCACCGTGCCACCCACATTTAGACATGCCAGTTTTTATTTATCTTTATGTCAAATCCTATTTTAATGTAATTTAACTGTTCAACACAAACATGTGTGAAGTTATAATTAACCACTTAAATGATGTTGGTTGAACCTCAGCTGGGGCCTGTCAATCCCAAGACTTCATAGGGTTGTCATGTAGCTTAGAAACTGGTTTCGATAACAAATGACCTCACCTTGTCTCAGCTGCTTGGCACTTTCCTGTAAACACTGTGTTTTAGACAGTCTCAGAAGCTCCAGCTGAAAATTACAGAGGGGCACTGTTCACTGCTTTTTGAGGGATGCTGAGCATATTCCAGATGAAAGTGCATAATTCTCTTCAATTATCCTTGAAGTAAAATTTTGTGTAAGATATTGCCTGAACAGCTTGCAGGATGAAATAAGTCTATTTTCAGGAGCTTCTGGAATATATCCATTACTCCTCATAACCAAAACCACCTTTTGCAATATCAGTTGTTATTGGCATCTTATAGCTGCCTTCTGTGCTTGGCCTCAAGAGAAAATAGAGAGGCCATTAATACTTAGATGACTTTTATAGATCACATTCATGTTGAAGGTTTATTTCCTGATGACACGGAGAGACTTTTTCTGTCAAATTGCAATGTTCATATTATATGTCATGGTACATTTTTTCATGAAAAACTGCAGTACAACTGGCAATCAATAAAATCTGTTTTACGTACTCAAGAAATGCATTAGAGGTGGAGAGGCATATTATATATTTCAATATTCCATGTATGATATATTAGTATCAGAGGTGGCATATTACAGAGCATGCTCCATGTTGCTCATCCAAGCCCCATTGCACTGTAAATTGACAAAGCTTTTACAGCCTCACAGAATTGTTGTGAATGTCTCAAGGTGTAAAGCTGATGGAGCTCTGATGCAGAGACACTGTCCATAAGAAAATCTTGCAATATACAGGAAAAGAAAAGTTATGTACATATCACTTTATTACTCATTTGTCCAGCACTGTTTCTAACCCATTAGCTTACTATTGTACATTAGAATCCAGCAACTTACCAGCTGGCCATTTGTTTAATAAACTCAAAGACAGAAATCTTTGAATAATTATTGTTGTTTTGAAAACCTACTGCTCTTGGACATGGATGCCTTAACAAGAAACTATCTACTTTAAGCTAGCAGTGAAAAATTTAGCTCAAAGCTCATTTAATGTACCACTGTAAATCCCCAAAAGTCCTTAGTAGAGTAACACCAAACTGTAACGCCAAACCATCCATAGGAAAATGTATCATTTTATTGGCAAACTGTAAGTTGCCCAAGCATCCATTTGACCAATTTATTCCAAAATAATGTTAGCTAGCTAGAAATCAGACTTTTATAGTTTGGGTTAAGCAAACAATGGTGGCCTAACCTTAAAAAAACTTAAATCCAACTTTTATATTTTTTAAATATTTTCTGTGAATCCTGGCATATTGTTCAGTCCATGTATCTATTTAGATATGGTAAATGTATAAGGAAAGTGGCCCCTCACAGTTCACAGAATCCACATCTTATCACCTTGAACATGTATGTCAACAGAAAGTATCTGATGAATATGCTGTGAATGTTAGCCAATGAAAACAAGACATTCAACAAAATTCACTGCTGTGAGGCATGGTACATTTGGAGGGGAATATGCATCTAACTATGTGTAATGCTGTTCAATAACTTGTAGTCATGTATTATATTACCATTCCCAATAAAACCCTCCAAACATTTTCCTTTAGCCAAGTCTATGTGGTCCATACTGGGTGTGGTCCTCAGAAATGACTTATACCACTGAGTTAGAGAGAGAAAAATGAAGCCCAGTCCTTCATCTCCCCCTCTGGTCGACTGTTGAGAGGGGGATGGGCAGCAGCTTCAGAGGAAATGGTGTCTGGGTCTGGAGCAATCTATCAAGCAGAACATAAGTATAACAACTTTAATATCTCCTTCCTCTCCTGTGCTCCTAAAAGTTTTCACTTAACCATGCCGTTAACCTGTCATTTCCATTCCAGGGGAGTCTTAACTTTCCCAATGCTGATTTACAAAGAGTGGGAATTTACTGTCGTTGTGATTTTAAAGGCTTCAGTTTTTGGGGAAAAATGAATTGATGGAGAATTGTACCTCTAGCTCCTTTGGCTTTAGACTGAGAGTATTATGCCTGGTGTATTATGTCCTGAAAATCCTTTTGAATTCATCAGAATCCATCTGATTTTTGTGAAAACGATATCTTAAAAACACTGGGAGGGATTTTCTTCTAACTTTGTACAAATACTCACACTGACTTAAGGATAAAGTTATGTAATTCTGTATGTCACAGATTTAGGGTCAAGTCATGGAGCCTCATGTCCAACCTGTGCTCTTGAGGTGGAACTTGGCCAGCATGTCCACTTTGACCCAAGGATGGACAACAGATATTGAAGGCCAAAGGCTTAAGGACAGAGTCAGGTTGTCCCATGTCCATCTTCTGCCTACAAAGTCTTGTGATCAAAATTTGGAGGACTGTAAAGGGAAATCTCTTAGTTCTGCATAATGTCAAGTCTGACTAAAGAATGAATCTGCAAATTTAGAGGGCTAACCTTCAAGGGCGGTAGTCATGGAGCATCTGTTCAGCTTCAGGGATGGACTAGTTAGAATCTGAAGTTCATCGTTCAAAGTTACAAACCTCATGCTCATCTTTTATTTCTGAACATAATCTTGGGAGTGTAGCACTGAAGAGTCCATTGAGGGGATCTCTAATTTTTTGGTAATGTTGATTGCAACTTAGTCACATGTTCATCCTTTGCTGATTATGAATGGAATATTTCAGAAATGGATGTGGACTTCATTATCCCTATAAAGACAATTGTATCATATTTGATACATACTTTTATAATACCTCTATCTACTCAATATGATTACAACAAATTACAAAGCGTCTGAATACAATCAGATAAATGATAAAAATGTCCTCAAATGGATTATCAGTTGCCAAAGACACCTAATGTATCAAATGTGATACAAAAAATCTTTATGTTGAATTTTATGGACATTTTGGTATTTTTAGGATTTTAGCAGAAAGTGAAACAAACATTTCAGCTCCAAAAAATTAGAATTTTCTGACTATAATTTATGGAATTGGGCCTTAAAGGGTCATAATTACATATTTTCCGACTGAAGTGTGACCTAATCAGATTTTAGAGAAGAGAAGTTTGGTTTAAGAGTCATTAGCTTCCTGTTTATCATTTGCATTTGAATTAAAGATTTTAAAAATACATTAAGGAATATTTTGTTAAACTTTCACAAATGTCCACCCTGACTCAGGGGTAAACTGACTCGACTTGGGGGTCATTTCAAAGATTATGGTCAAAAAGCTTTTTGTTCATCCTTTGCTTGTGGCCACTGTACTTGGATGCAATGTTCCATGATACTTCAACAGATTTTATTTACATTTATATTTACCACTGTGACTCAAGAAACAAATGCTAAGAATTTCAAGGTTTCAAGATTAAGGTCAAGGTCATAGAGCCTCATGCTGATTCTTTACATTTTAAAGATATGTTTTTGAGACTTTTCTGCACCAAGGTCTCTTTAAACCAACAATCCACTTTTAAGATACTGAAAGTTAGAATTCTTAGGTCTTATGATCATCCATCGCTTGAATGCACAAATTAGTCAAATATCTCACAAATGCTTCTGGGGATTTTCTTCAAAATTTGCAAAAATGTCTTTTCAGTTATTGAGTTGATTATGGAAGTCAGATTTCAAGGTCAAGGTCAGTGGGCATGATGTTCACCCTTTGCTCTTTAATACTAATCTCAGATGCTTTGAGAGAGGTTATTTAAACTTTGACCAACTCTTGACATAAGGATGAACTGTTCAGATTTTACATATTAAACAAAGGTCTGTGAGGGATTATTCTAGACTGTAAAGATTTTGGGGGTGGGCGGAACCTTTAAAAGCATATCTGTCAGGTGATTGGACAATTGTTTTGTCAATCACTTTCATAACTTTGATGGCATTGGCTAATTTTCCAAACTGCTTTTGAAAGTGTTATGAATAGCACATGGTCAGTTGTGTGTAAAGTGTTTCTGAAGATGTTACATCTCTTCATTCACAGCAGTCTTTTGCTATGGTAATTCTCTGACAGTCCCTACCCCATCGAGCCATCAGCAGCAGTGTTATGAGACCTGTTGAAGTTGTCTGGCATGGAGGATGGCTCGTTTGGCGATGTCACCTGAAGAGTTCAAACTTTCAACTTTAGCCGACTAGCAACAAGCAGCCAGGTTGTCCAGATCACGTCTGTCGCATGGTTGATTAACCCCACTCCAACCCTCTTTGTTGACTTTACATGTAGAGTGATCACCCAGGTCACCCATGTCATATTTATTGTGGAGGCAGTTTATGAGTAGTCAGTTCCTGCTGTTGCCATACTTATAGCTCCTGCCTATTCCTTCTCTTGAGGACAATGACTGGGCCATGCTGATGCTTGTGGTTTAGCAAGATGGATCTGTCTAATTACAGACATTGAATCAGGCGTACCAGACACTGTGCATGGTTACTCACATTAGTCCCTTGCATTTAAGATTTTCCTAATTACTCAACTACAAAGACTATCACAGCCTCTCTTCTTTACCCATCTTTTTCCCTAGATTGTCTGGTACCTTGTGGTAACACAAAACAAGGCAGCTGTGTAAATTCAATATTAGTTGTAGATTTTAACTGTGATGTAAATCATTTACTCTATTATTAATTCCCCATATTTACAAGAATGTTGCTAATCGTCCCCAGAGAAATTGCCTAAGCTGTAAGAAAACACGACAATAAAATAAATCAGTTTTAAATGTTTATCTAACGGTACAACAACATTTGTAACATTTTCCAGGAAGAGTGAGTCATGCCCGAGAAGTGGATGTTATTTTGGCATGGCAGTGTGTTACTGTAAAGGACCGCAGTGCAAGCTTTGATGGATCAAGTGTTTCCCTGCATGTTAACATGAAGAACACAGACAGATGTATTTCATTTGTTCCTTAGCCTCTTACATAAACACAGTTGACCTGCATCATGTTGAACCCACTGACCTTTTATGTGATCATAAATATGGATCAGAACACAGATTTAAGACTATATCTACGCTTTTCACTCAACCTTTGGCATACGATATATGGTGTCCAGTTTTATGCTTCAATAAAAATCTTTGGACAGTCTCGGAGAACACAAAGGAGTCTGAAGTTTCTGAAGTGATTTATCGACACATTCAAAGACTGTTAAAATGACTTGTATGATTTCACAAGATTTAATACACCCATCTCTCAAGTGTTTTCTGAAAAAAGTAAGTTCTAAAGTAGTGAGGTGTTTTCCAGACAAGCATCCACTCAGCATAATTACTAATTTCGTCATGTTTTTTTTTTCTCTCTGTTGTTCTTCCACTGAAAGTCCAAAGTGAGTTTCATCAGCTTCATGTCGTCATAAACATTACTCATCTTTAAAACAAAAGGTTGGAACAACAAAATTAGGATAAACAGTGAAAGTTGTGTAAAAACACAAACCAAAGTGATATCATTTAAACAGAGAGTAAAGCCTCACTCTGATATGTTTTTGTTGATCAAATAAATGACACTGGATTAATTACACGATGTTCAGATGTCCAGAGGTGTTTGTGACCCAAAAACTGGTGGTACTTAATCAAACTAAATGCTCAGTCTAAACAATCACACTTTCAATGAGTTCAAGCAAGACCAGCCAATGTTTTAATCTGAACACTTGTCATCTACCATAAAAACACAGCTTGATCTTTGTCAGCCATGAATAAATGTTTATCTGACTGTTGGCTGGCCAAGTACTGAACAGGTGAAGTCAGCAGAGAATTAGATCATCAGAACCAAATGATGTCATTTCCACTACCAGTCATTAAACCATGTTTTTACAGGGATAATTTATATCTTTAAACAAGGGTTGTATGAGATACTTTTAAATAGTAGCACTGCAGGCCGGGGAACACATGCCAAAGTTGTGCAGTAGCAAAAAGCTTATTAACTGGTAATGGCTGGATCACACTGCACACATTAGGTAATGAATAATAACTTTGGCCTGCCAACAGATTAGCAACATTAATACCAACTAATTATTATATGCTGTTATTGAGTACTTATTTGATGTTGTCATGACCTGAAGCAAGATTTAGGGTTGTCAGGAAAACAGCTACAGCAGAGCTGCTGTCTTTGATTGTAGGAGTCTTAAAAACATACCTGACAAACAACAACAAAAAAATGATCTTGGATCGCTCTTCTCCAATAAAAACCCATTCATCCATCCATCCATCCATTCATCCATCCATCCATTCATCCATCCATCTATCTGTCTATCTATCTATGTATCGTCTTAGACAATTTTGCTCACATGTTGACAATTTAACCTTTACGTCATATATTGCTCTAGTACTTTAACATTTTCGTTATTTCTGTTGCTTTATTTTATATGAACATATGCGCCCTCTCATTCGACTCTTTTGGTCTCTGTTTGACTAGATTGTTGATTTTTTGTTCTCAAATTTCTGCATTTTTCCTGCCTTTGTTTCGTCAGTTAAATCACTTTGTAATACAGTAATACATCTGCTTTTAAAGGTGCTTTATAAATGAAGTTATTACTACTATCATTAAAGACAAACTATAACTTCAGGTATGAATCCATGTTAAAAAAAAAAGATCTCAAGAAGTGATAGTAATAGAACTAATAACTCAAACATGAAACTTGTCCACTCTGCTCCAATTCTTCATTTATTTAGTAATATCCTGGGTCCAGGAGAGTAGGTGGACTCGCATATCCAGGATGACCTATCTCACTTGTCAAGAGCAAGCCTAAGACTTCTTCCTAGTTAGCACTAGTGGATGTGTCTCGGGAATTGTTCTAACCTCCAGATGAGCCCTGCCTACTGAAAACACCACTCTGTTTGAAAACAAAAAATGGGTTATTACTGGATCGCTGGTTGGTCTCTCCTTACAATGACCACACTCACTGGTACCCCCAGGAGCTATATCTACTATAGACAAGTACCTCAAACTACCCAAACCTCAAACGCTGTGGCCGCTACAGATTCATTATATATATATATGCAACGACCAAATTATTCTGTGAATTGTGTGCATACAGAAATGGCTAGAAAGAGCTATTTTAATCAAGAAAGTCATTTAATCACAGGTAAGCTCATAGTGCATATAAGGGCAAATTGTGTTTCCTTGCGCAGCCGGTGCATGGGTGGAGAAGCCACAAAAAGTGATTTTATGAGTGTGAACGCTTGGAAAGCAGGTGTACTTGGGACAGGGAGAACGGGCCATCCAGAGTTAGCAGCCGACCTGCTGCCCTCTCTTGTCTCTGCTGCTGCTGCACTGTGATCATTAGAGGTTTGGACAACAGATGCTTATATACTTGAAACATCCTCTTAACCTACCTGCCTATCAGCATTCCTTCCACCTTTCATCCATCGTCCCGGTCCTTCCTGCTGTTGTCTCACACTTGCCTCTTCTTTGACTGCAGCTGTTTTCATTTGGGAGGGATCAGAAGGGTGAAGAGGAAAGCAGAGGAGGTGCAGATCTGTGATGTTAATGTGTGTATGTGGAGAAAGAGCCTGCAAAACATGGAGGTCAAGAGCCTGGTAAATAATGTCTTAAGATTTTTTGTGAGAAATCATCTATTTGTGCAGTATAAAAGCTAAACAGAAGACCAACAGAGCAAATTCTGATAAAACAAATCCAGAAAATTTTCTTCTCTTCCGCATGGGAAACTGAAGTCATGTCCTTCTATCAACACAAACAGAGCCTGTTGTTTCCTGCGACTGTCTGTGGCACATTTGTTTAGGGTCAAACCTCTATTGCTGTGAGACACGCATATGCTGTGAGGCCTATTAAAGCTGAGTATCAATGGACCACCCAGGAGTTTTACACAAACCAAAAAAAAGGAAGAGAGGGGGATGTCTAGGAACATGGAGCAGAACGTTCATGGTGACAAGAGGAAAGATCTAAAGAGAAGATGAGTCAATTTTCACACACTGAACCACAAACATACACAAATGGTCCCATCACACCAACCTACAAGGCCATACAAGGCTGTGTGGTCACTTCTTAGAGCTGTTTCTGATGAACTGTTTGGTGTCAGAGGCATCGGGTGACCAGCTGTGTCTGCACCAGAACGACACTGTGATTTGTTTGTTTGTGTTATTGCAGAACTCATTTTTCTGCTTTAGTCTGCAGAGGTCACAGTGGACACTTGTGTGACAGTAGATTAAATATACAGCTGTGTTAGTTTCGTGCCTCAGGATTTTCATGCTTTTTATACTTATACAGACTAAGGTACTGAAACTGCAGCATCTAAGTTTTGATACTTTGACAAATACTCCTCTAGTATCAAGCTCTTTCATAAAATGTATAGGTGTATATATGACTTCTGACTGTTTTAGCTCTCTCTGTCCTCTCTGTCTGATCAATCTGATCAATTAAATATAAAAAACTGCACTCAGCTGTACCAACAAGATACACAAAACACATCTCTGTAAACAACTAGAGTACAAATGACAGACCTAAATCATTTTTTTGCATTGTACTGTCCACAAAACAGTAAGACGAATGGTTTTTAACACATAAACAATTCTGATGTTAAGACAATATGATGCTTTGAGAAGATGCTACTATATAATCCAAGTCTTATCTGCACCCACTCTTATGAATCCAAGGACGTTGGGAGTAATTGTATGGAGCCAAAGCTGGAGGAAGTAATGTTAGGGACAAGCACAAGATGTGATAGAAGCTCTAAAGCAAGCAGAAAATGCAGATCCTCTCTCCTTTGACAAATGTTAGGTAATTTTGATACAGGTCAAGTCTGGCCATTCATCACTCCTAACATTTTGTCTGCACCACCAACAATGTTAACCCTGCTTCATATTATAGGTATTTATGTGCAATGATGTGGAAGAATGCAAGGGTGCACACCCTACGTCCTGAAGTTTGGGAGGCTAGGGACACCAAGCCCTTCAGCTGCATTAACAGCTGTTTTAAAAAGGGGCTACTATGTACCACTTTTACCTTTGTCTTGACTCACTATGTTTAGTGTTTTCAAAAACATTTCTGAAAGACATGTAGATTAATCATTTAGTTATATAACAGCCTCATTTGTTGCACTAGAATGAAACAAATTATGTTCATATGTACCCCCCAAAAGTTGAAACCCTGTTATTATAAGGTAATTTACAAATGAATGTTCAATACACAGTCATACGGAGGCTCTCTTGTATTAATTAAAAATATTTCAAGTAATCATAAAATTGATTTTGTTTAGCCTAAGAATAATTACAAAATTAGTGTGCCCCTGCCAAAAAGCGCCTTAATAAATGCGAAGGAAAGGGAAAAAATAATCCTTTTAAAAAGAAACAGTACACTCATGCCAGTGCCAACAGCATCCCAGCATGGGTGGGGCCATCTCTCTGTACTTGGCAGCGAGGCAAACAGCTTCAAAAAGAGAGAGGGCTCCATGTGAAACATTAAAACATGTTAAACCTCTGAGTAAGACATGCTCAAGCTGATGTAGCCTGTGCTTCAGTTCTAACACAGAGCCAAGAAAAAGAAAAGTAGAGAAAGTCTCTTTCCACTCTTTTCTTGATCCAGTTCTCATCAATATGATTGGTTGGGCCTTACATAAAGCTTCACATCACTGAAGATCTCTCTCAGAGAAACAAAGTAAAGCTTCAGCAGGACAGCAGGGTAGGCTAACAATCAAACTTCATTTACATTCACACAAGAATGAACCCAATCTTTCCAAAGTCAGTCTATTATTATGGTGGAGTCTCTTTTTCTGAAATCAGTTACAAACAAGGTTTAAGTTGATCTATCTGTTACTTTCAAGCTGATCATTTTGGCTCTTACTTGCTCAGTCTGGATCCCTGTCTCTTTTCTGTTGATGCATTTCACTTCTTTAGATCAAATACAGGTATGTGGGTGGATTGATATGGAAATTCACCTCACCTTCATTAGCATTAGGGTTTAAGGTTTGTGCCAAGTCACATGATGATGTGTCATTTGGCATGACACTTGACCCCAGGTTGCTCTCACCGCTGCATCAGTAGTGTTTAAATGTGTATAAAAGAGCAGGGATGTGAACTGATGCTGATGGCTAACTTACACAGAAACTTAATTGTTTTAGCTGCTGTTTAAAACTGTTTTGAGTGGTCAAATAGACTTTAAAAGCACTAGCTCAAGTCAGTTTACCATTTTAACATATCACTCTACTCCTCTTTGCCTTACAGCAGTCTAACTTTGCCAGCACATGTGTGTCCACTTCCCTAATCAGTCTCAGCTCATTTAAACCAGACCACTCCCTTTGTTTAGTTGTCACTTCAGGTTTGTTGTTATCCTGTGTGTCCTCCATCTGGTGTTATTAAACTTGAGCACTGGCTGCCTACCTTATGTGTCTTGTCACAGCATTGCCTCTTTTTATTGACTATTATTTACAATAAAAAAGGCTTTAGAATGCATAGCAAAGTCCAAAAGTCCCATGTAACCATGTATTCTTGGTTGTATTTCCTTTCAGCATTTCATTGATTTAAAAACAAAAGATTTTGCCTATGATGGACCCAGCAGATGAAGTTTGTTATGTATATAATATCAAGGACACTTTATTTTCCATTTCACCATACATCAAAACCATACATCAAAAGATTCTGTTAAGGAAGGACAGAAAGCTTAGAGAAAGTTTCTTTCTTGTTTTGGACCCCCCCCCCCAAAAAAAAACAGCTGACACAATTATAGTTTGTGTTAGATGCCACTATAATTTTCAGCAAGCCAACCTTGCCGATACAGTTATCCGCACAGATTTTACAGTATTGATACAGCCTCTAAAGTTATAAAGTACACCTTTGTAATATCACACAAGACAGTTCAAAAGTAGAACACTATTGAAATAGAGGCAAACTGTACATGACGAAGCACTCGCTTCAATTATATCTTAATTCTACAATCGTTAAAGAACTGAAATTTTAATTTAAGAAGTTGTTTGATTATGTAAACCATGCTGTTTCTATTTTTGTTTGCTACTAAACAGAACAAAAGTTGTTAAAATGGGTTGTAAGCCCACTGTTGTTTACCCTGGGTTCTATCTGCCCATTAACTGGCCAATTGTTGCTTCTCTGACACATCAGTCAACATCTCTCTTTCCCTCACTCTCTCTTAGCAACCATGCTGGGCAACTTCCAGTTTGACAAGCTTTCACCCAGGACAAGTCCTTACAGTGTATAATTTTATTTCTCCAAAATGGTAAAAACAAGCCTACGTTTATAAAAATAATTGGTCAGTTTAACACAGAAGTGGGCTGGATCATGTGGTGCTTTATTATTGTTCAAACAGAAAGAAGTCCTGGCTCATGAAATTTTGGCTAACCCTGTAAAAGTAACCAAGGAGGGTGGAGCTTGACAGAGAGTGAATCACTATTGGTCCCGTCCAGTTCCCAGCTGGCAGCCGGTGTCCTTTAACCTGCCTGACGAAAACATTCCCCTCTCAGCTGTCCTCACAGACTGAGCTGTGACTCTTTGACCCCCATCAGCATTTAGACATCCCTTGTTCTGCTGAGATGCAGCAATCCACCACTACCTCACAGTGAGATATCAGTCCTGCAAAAAAAAAGCACAATTGCCATGAACCATCTGTGCGTGGGTCCTCTCTCCCTGCCACCACTTGTGAGCTCCACCAAGGAGGTTTTGTTTTTGCCACTGTATGTTTGTTTGTCTGTTTGTTTGTTAGCAAGATTACGCAAAAACTTCTGGATGGATTTCGCAGAAAGTTGGAGATGTTGGAAATGGCCCAACTTAAAAAGGATTACATTCTTATGGTGATCTAGATAACTTCCATTAACAAACAATCGATTTTGCCCATTTGCTGTCTAACTTATAACAATATCAACGTGATTCTTAATGCTAGGTGTGGGTTTTCAGGATAAAAGAATCATATTATGAAGGTAACTTTATCATGGAACTACAGCTTAGATGTGACAAAGTATAAGCTACCTTGGCGAAGGTTTGCACTCTCCAAGTGCTTTCTAGTATTTGGTACTGTGGTACCAGCTTTGATTCAACATAACTACAGAAGCATTACTCAGAATAACCTACATTTTGTACTTTGAAATCTTTATTTTCAGACCTAAGCAGTGCATTCAACTGCACTTGAGCCTCAGAAATGAGAGGATAAATAAAGATGCCTATCCTACTTGAGGCACATGAAGCTGTACTCTGTGAATTCCTTTGGTAAATGAGCCTTAGACAATATCAATGACTACTATCCACAGTTTTTTATTTCAGCAGCAGACATTATTTAGCTTGTGTTCCATTTCATTCATTTGGACGGAGACTAATTTGCTAACAGCTGGATCTCAGTTCAAAAAACCTGATTTCAGCCAAGGGTGATGTCATGTAGTATTTCCCTTTGGTTATGATCAGTTGTACATAAACAACACAGAGGATGATAATAAACCAGCTGGCTAATGGTGTCTGAAGATGTTTTTTGAGGCTGGAAACACAACACATATGGACAGAAATACATTTCCCATTTTGACCTACTTTGCATGTATAATGCAGTTTTGATCTGTCACCTTGGCAACCCTCAGCGTAAAAAAGTCAATGTGGAACCGCAAAAAGTATTTCTTTTTTTGTTTGTTTTATGTCAAAAGGCCCATTTTTACATTAGTTTTCTTAAAAACTAACATATACAGCCTTCAAATAGCAGATTCTGTCACACTATGCTGTGCAGGAGTGGTCAGGTGCAAAGCTGGCTGATTCCTATCTTTAAGGTACAAAAACAGCTGCACCTTATGGTTCAAAAAACTTTTCAGAGTGCAACCCCCAGGATAACCATGTCAGAGACTGTGGACCCTTGCTTTCCAAGGTGGTAGTAGAAGCATAGTTGTCCTGTCAAGGAAATATATATTTTAGCAGTTACTGAGTTTTACTTTAACCTCATCTTAAAACAGTAGGATAGAGTTTTTATGGAACATTGTGACAAAGTTTCAGTGGGTCTTGAACCCACTTGGGAAATGACTACCTCTGACTGTCTAAGTCTGTTCTCTCTATAAGAGACAAGAAAGAAAGAAAGCATGCATCAGTATCTTTGAAGCCTGTTCCATGTACTTGGGTTGCACAATGGCACACACTTGGCACAATTTAATGTCACTGCATTTGCTGGTATATTAGAATAGTGCTAGGCTGCATGGCGGGGCAGCAGATAGTGCAGATACCTCTTTGCAAGATCACTGGCTGGACTTCCACAGACCATAAGTATGCTCATTAGATGGTCCAATGATAGCTGGGATAGGTTCCAGGCCCCTGCAAACACAGAACAGTTAAGGCATAGCTGTTAGATGGATCAAATTTAACAAGATAGAGGGTTAAGAGATGGTCTAAATGATTAGAAGCTTCTTCTTCTTTTTTTTTTTTACTAAACTATCCATGATGTACCTAAGCCCCTGAATGTATTCTGTCTAACAATTCACAGAAACTTCTCTTTCCTCTAACCTTACAGGAAATTGGATTAAAATTTGTGCTTCTGATATGACAGAGAGCTATTTGGTAAAAATGTATTCCTGTTCTATTTTTCTAGATGTCAAATTTCAGACATAACTAAGACATGTCTTTATACTAACCCTGTAATTTTTTGTAAATATTATTTTCCCCCTGTAATAATATCAATTACAATGAGATGTTCATTACGTTTGACAGCCTAATTTGTTACCTTTACAAAACAGTGCAACTTCCAAGGACTGTGTATTCATGAAATGGGAACCACAGCTAAACATGTGGGTGGCACCCAGAAAAATGTGCCAAAATGCCACCTTCTCCTGAAAGTAAGGCAATAGTTTACCAGTGATGCAAGGGTTAGGAACTGGTCTTCTGTTATCTTCCTGGGATGTCTTCTTTAAAGTATGTCTTAAACTTCACCACTCTCTTTGGACCAGGGAGAGAACTTGGTCCGAAGTTTGGAAACAGAACCAGGACTGACACAAAACAGTGCTGCCCGTCTGTATACTGTAACACCAGCTACCAGTTGCAGGAGCAATTTTTGGGGCTCTACACACATGATTAGCTGTGTTGCTCATGTAACGGTTGCAGGATCCTTACATGTTATATCTTGTTGTAAAAGTGACTAACCAGGCTTTACAGCAATACAAAATACAATACAAATTGCTGTTATTAAAGAAGAGAAATAATCGACTGAAATAGCATTTTTAAACACTTGTGTGTTGTATTCATCCAAACCATACTGCTTCATGAACTGACACAGATATTACCTCCTCACAGAATAGATTTGATTGTCTCTAGATGCAAATCTAGTGGAACCTTGTTGCAGTGCTTTTGCAGGAAGGCACTGTGAATTGGGCTTTAGACTTAGTCAGCTGTGCTGTGGCTGCTTGTCACTCCCTCGTGGAGCACTTTGAAGTGTCGCAGGCCCCCCACATGGAGTGAGCTGACTGTAGGTGTATAAGCAGACAGGCCTGGGGGTGGGAGGGAGTGTTTTTTTTTCAGGATGAAAGGCAGTGCTGTAGCAGTACAGCTGTTTGCTCTGCCATCCCCACACTAAAGCAGACACAAGAGCTGCAAGAGTCAATATTTGTTGCTTTGTGTGTGGAGCTTAGCTCGTGCATATACTCACTGACCTCTCACAAGAGCTGTGAGCTAAGCTGCCAGTTCAGCATTTTTGTGGCTCTTTGAATTCTTGTTTCTCAAAAGTTATAAAAAATACTTTGGAAGTTGTGTAATCTTGTGATTCTAAAAGACTTCATGTCATGTTTGGAAATGCAAAAGAGCTGAGAAGTGGGCATGTAGGTGTGTGGTCTTTCGGAGGAAGTGTGTAGTGCTTTCTATAACATGTCTGCAGCATCTGGTACTACTTGAAGTGTGGCGGTTGGCTCTGCAAAGTAAGAAAGTCTCCACTGCATCACTGCACTATTTAGCTTGATTACTTCACTTAATTTTGCAACACAGAATAAATTAAAGAGCTGAAATGTGGGCATTGTAGATATGGCAAAGCTGTAAAACAGAAAAGATTTGTCAACAAACAAATATATACAACTTAACCTACCAAGGTCTACAAACTCCATATTCAGTCAACCTCCATTTATGTGTGTTTCAAAGTGGAGATAAAAAAAGGGTTACTCTTTTGGCTCAGAAAAGTAACAGTACCCACCTGGAGGTATAATTTGGTTTAATATAAAAAAGGAAAAATGGGAATGAGGTTAAATTAAGTTGTTGGGTTTATCCTGACTAACAAACACATCTGAGTGCATTTGATCTCAGTAATCTGAGGACAAGCCTGAGGAATGCCAACGGCTGTGTCAGAATCCCTCTCCACCCCGTCCATCTTCATTATAGCCATTCCCACATACTGGTCATGTGATTTACAGCTACAGGCCACAACTCTTGAGATATAGGGCAAATTCCTGGCCAGGATCAGCCAGGTTTCGTACACACACCAGGAGTCAAGAGCCAGGAAGACAGAAGTGGAGCAATGGAAGGAGAGAGGAGATTAGAACTTGGAAAACAAAGAACAGGACAGAGAAACATGACAAACAACGCTGTTCTGATTTGCCAAAACACGATGGGGTGTTTCTTGCTTGGGTTGGATTAGTTTTCAAGGACTGATGGATGAAATAATGTTGTTGAGGTTAACAGAACAACGTAGTACAAAAAAGAGGAAGCACACAAAGTGAGAGTCATCTCCATGTGCCGAGTTTTCTCTGTGAGGTGTGAGGTTTTACAGTGTTTAAATGTCCAGAGTGTTGTTGACTTAAGACCTCAGGGCCGGCTCAGTACAAACAGACAGTTGAGCGCCTCTGCTGTATACTGTGACAGTGTGAACATAAAAGTAACATGTGCGTTCCATACTTGCACTTTCTTATCCTTAATGTCTTAAAGTGTCATTTAACAAGCTAAATCTATGCTTTTTAAACAGATTTGTTAGGAATTTACAAGTAAAACATGTAGGAAATTTAACATTTAACCACTTAATTCTGACCTTTAGCATATGCACTGGCAGACGTTCAACTCTTACCCGTGTGGCAGCCTCCAGCATTGATAAAGGAAACTTAAATGAAGTGCAAAAAACGCAGTGTAGTTTCTTGTTGGGTGACTCATTCATTTTGATAAAAATACGAAGAACATGGGTGGCGCAGGAATGAAGTAGGTAGAGTGTTTGCCTAAAGCAAGAAGGTTGCTGGTTGCCTTTACATGTGAACTCTATGCGGAGTGCCTGAATCCATAAACTTTTGAAACCAGGCACCAAAGTGGAGAATTTTCAATACGCTCTCCACGCATGTAAACCACAATCAGAGTGTTCCATGGTGAAACCTTGACGTCACCGCATACGCAGTACTCTTTCACATGAAGGCTGCGCGCACATACAAGGAACAACAACAGCTTCGGCCATCTACCGAGTGACGTGTGCTAGTTACCATGCTTGGTTTGTTATCCAGACAAAACTATCCAGACAGATTTGTTGTCTGAACTGATTTGTTGTCCAGAAAAGAAACTCCTGCGTCTTTGTGCGTCCACTCACCATTGTTGTTTGTGAAAAGTTTTTCTTCTTTGTTCATGTATAACAGCAGCACTGCCTCTCTGCAAACCTACACCGTCACCTACTGAAACAGCATGCATACTACAGCGAATTCATTCGTCTCCAGCGTCTCCATCTGAACACAGATCGACTTTGATTACGCAAAGGAAATATCTTTGCGTTTTAAGTCATGGAGTCTCGTGTAAACATAGCCTGAGTGGTTGTTTTTCATGTAACTCTGTGATTGACTGGTGATGAGGGTAGAGTAAAAAAAGGGAAAAGCAGTAAAAGTAATGGTTGGATGTGAAGAATATTTGGTGTGTCAGGTGTGGGATGTGTATGACTGATAGGTAGGTACAGTATGTCAGTGCACATGGACCCACTTCCTCTTTTTCTCTTTGTCTGTCAATAAGGCCCTGTCTACATGGAGACACTGTGACCTAAGACACAAAAGGTTTATTGTCTGGAGTTTCTTGTCAGATCTGTTCATACAACAAATCTGTCTGGAATGTTTTGTCTTGATAACAAACGGAGGTCAGTAAGCAGAACACATGTTACTCAGTAGATGGCCGAAGCTGTTGTTGCTCCTTGTATCTGCACGCAGCCTTCACGTGAAAGAGTACTACACATTCTGTGACGTCAGCGTTTTACCCTGAAACGCTCTGACTCTGGTTTACATGGGGCACTCTGGTTTACATGGGGCACTCCGGATAACGTTCCCATGTAATGCACTGAAAATGTATCGGATTTGGCCGTATTAGGCCTCATGTAAAAGGCCCCTAAGACAGCAATATGTCACCAGTACTATCGTAAGTGAGAGTTTCAGCTAGATTGACCACTGGAACTGTGCATCAGCTTGGCACATGCCCATACATACACACAGGCAAAGCGTCACAG
Organism: Scarus forsteni; assembly: GCA_036419115.1. Taxonomy (NCBI): domain Eukaryota; kingdom Metazoa; phylum Chordata; class Actinopteri; order Labriformes; family Labridae; genus Scarus; species Scarus forsteni. The sequence goes on along the minus strand of JAZDUH010000136.1, from coordinate 22,605,126 downwards.
AGAGGTAAATATGACAGCTTAAAATGGCAGCATAAATGGAGTTAGTGAAATCTCTTAAAAGCTATCAGTATGTGGCATCACCAAGATTATGTCCCTGCTTTTTCCAGGGGGAAGAATATTCCAGATATCTAATAACAACATATGCCCAGCCACTGCAAAAGTTTTCCTATAAAATGACCTATCATTGCCAAAGAATCACAGTGGAAACATTAAAAGCCACTACCAAATCATGAACTAAACTTGTAAAAATGAGATGATGTAAAAGCTGTGGCTTGTTATTAACATTAACCACTTCAAAAACCACAAAACAAGTCAATTGTGCAGTAGGTGGAAGAACTGAGACAACAGCAGCTGTCTTTAAGGTAATGTTATTGTTGTGAGGATGGAAAAAGTACAACATGACAATGAGAAGGGGATAAAATTTGTTTTTATCAGTTGATAATGATAAGGGGTGAGTACAGGTGACAGACTCTTTCCTTTACTCAGATTATTTGGCTTAAGTTACAACAGCAATTGTCAACATATTTTCCATTGGCATTTAAATTATGCACCTCAGTCCTATCAGCTAACCATCCTTCAACCCCCTTACCTAAACACCACCTAATATCAGCCTGTCTTCCTCTCCTGCTAGCCAAAATGACGTGTATTTTTTCCTCCAGACTGGTAAGAAAGTTTGCCAAAGTGATGCAGTCTAGGAGACCTTAATGGAAGTATGATAATGATAATCATTACTGAAATGATGATGAAAGATGTGCTGCTGTGAGTAATTCAATGATGTCACTAGAAGACAGTGAGAAACTGAGGTGGGGAGAGGCAGCTGGACGCGTCCCGACCTGCTGAAGTAAAGGGACAAGGATGAGGGCAGCTGGGAGGAAGGTGAATTTACGAGAACTACAGGGGAGTTTTAGTCAGGGGGTTCTCAAGACAATATCTAATCTGTCCAGACAGTTATTAAAATTACAGCCAGGAACTTAATGTTCAGAGTGAAGTGGCATGAAGAAGAAAATCATGAGGAGGACAAATAGTCATGGATGTTTGCTTACTGGTATTCAAAGAACAACAACAAATCAGGCCAAAATTAAACTCATCAGGGCTACTATGAACAATATGTGTAAAAGGGACACCGAAAAAAACAAATATGGTTCCAGTTTACCCCTGAAGTCTGAATTCTCTGGAATCCACTTTTGTTTTTCTTGTTTCTAAATGTTAGTCTGATTGCTCAACAAAACTAATTACACACAGACTTACAGTATATGAAAGGCCAAATATATTCTAGACTTATCTTGAAAATGAAAAACAAAACAAGACCAGACAAAAACAAGCAAAGCTGTCTGTGGAATAAAAAGAAGGTCCTGTTGCTAGAGCCCAGAGTAGCACCTACAACACTCTGTTCCAAAGATATTAAAAACTATTTGTGTTGGTCAGTACTGAATCTTTTTTGCCTGAATGAACAATTCCATTGAGTATTAGTTTAATTATTTGTACGTGCATCAATCTACTGCCAAAAATTCTCTAAAATAAAATTCTGTTTTAATCCACAGCTTAAAATAGCTTCTGATGTATAAATGGTCACATCTTCAAAACTTTTTCTTTTGTTTTTCAATCTAAAGGTCAAATATCTTATATTTGACAGAATTGGATTTAACTATTTAAGTTAAATATGAAATTTTCAAAGAGTATAAAGAGAATATAAACCTCTTTACTGTTCATTTACACAAAGGCAGTGGCAGACCCTCATAATGCTGCAGTCCCCTGCTGACACTGTGTGCTCCCTCCCTACCTTTTACCACCTGTGATACTACCTTTGGAGATTGAGTAAATTGAGGGTCAACTTGACCCCCACTTCACAAGATTCAGAGGGAAGGTATCACTCGGTGCATAAATATTAAATACAAGAACAACTCAAAATTGTACCATCCTGGTAATGGAACCATTTAGACTCTAATAAGCTCCAAAGCCTTTCCAAACAAATTCCGCTCTTCATCATCACTCTCTTATTGGCACAGGTGTATTTTTCAAACAAATTCAGTATTATGTGTCCTCTAGGTTAAATGAATGAGTTTTTAGAAGGCTTATGTCTAATTTACTCCTTACCATAACTATCTATTCAACAAGTCAGGCATAATTTAAGTGGGCAATGAGTAAGTCAACGAGCTTGTGTCATATTGTCCTTTTTCATCTTGCTAGCCTGACTAACCCTCATTGTGAGCATACCACAGGATGAGCAAGTTCAGATTAAGAGTTACAAATATGTCACACAGCTTGTTTGCAGTAGCTCTCACTCCATAAACATGTTAGCTGAGAAAAAGTGTTATTTCAATGGTGAGAACTGCTGTAAGCCTAATCGTTTGCTAACTCTGATGCTAAGGCTGTGATTTTAGGAGAATAAACATGTGGTCCAATTTGTGTAAGATCACATGCCACTGATTCACTTATCCACAATAATATCAATTTGGTTGATGATTCATAAATTTTGATGACACCCCTTTCATAGTCAGAAGGAACCCTAGGGTGCCACGTCACCCCTGTTGATAAAGGCTGCCTTAAACTCCATTCAGATTTGCATTCACCTACTATTTTTCTGTGTAAAGTCAAGTGAGCTGATGTGTGTAAATGCAGCCGTGAGAAGACTGGGTAATTCACTGAGGGCTGATTACGTTATCCTGTGTGACCTGCACAAAACCATGAATGGGAGGCTTGACAGGATGAACAAAAACAAACATAATTGCAGGAGAAGTTTGTCTGATCGCAACTGTAGCAGTTGTGCACTCTCTCTTGCATTGTGTGATGAATTAGGCAAAGATATTAAGCATTGGCATAAACATGCCGTTTATTGCCAAAGCAGAAGCATACAGGTCTCTCACAGCCACTCTTCTAGAAATAAAGTCCACCACTGCACAGAGAAGCACGGTGCAGTCTGGCAGAAAATACGTAGGTTGCCTCACACAAGTCTGCACAGGTGCCAGCAGATGGCATTCATGTTTCACAAAGTCTCTGTGAATATTCAGAATTAAGCATAAACAGTATTTAAACTGTCTATTAAGTAAAATAAGGACATTTTATGCCAAAGATGGCAAGTGGAATCTTTAACTCTTTCACATAAAGAGAGTGACACAAACTCAACGTGCCTTGACATTTTAAAGTGTTGTTTTTACTGCACATCATCAAAATTCTGTAAATCATCTGCTCTAAAACAATCACCAGTGGCTCTCTGGCTTATTCAAAGAGCGGTCTATGCTGCTGCTGGATGTGGAGATCAAACACTGCAATTTCTATCTCTGGTAATCATCGTGCACACACTTGTACATACTCACTTCTGCGTTCTACACTGCTTCTGACTCTTACATCGATGCTGTTGACGCACTTTTTAACATGTATCACTGTAAGGATGTACAATAATTGTGTTCATAGCGTAGAGGTCTGCTCTGCCCTACTGCTGTATTATGAACACTGACTCCTGCTGCATATTTGCTACTATTTGCCCCACCACCGACATCACTTCTCCCTCCATCCAGCAAGGAGTATTCCCTGTTGAAAGGAACAACCATGTCAGGGAGTCACGCAGACAGACTGCCCAGACATTATCCTGAAAATAATAGGGTTGTATGAGTAAAAAGGGCTATTGACAGTAGAGCATTTTTATTAATGGAGGTGGATCCGTTTTATGTGTTCTTTCATTGGTCATTGTACAGTGATAATGTCAGTGTCACCCATAATACCACAAACTATCTTGAGCATTTATCATGCTACAAACACCAGCGAAAAAGTTGACAATGAGTTATTAGAGTCAGACACATTCCTAGTCTGCCTTCACCCTTATACCCTGTTATTCCCTTCTACAGTCTTAGAAGTCTTGGGTCGTGTCTCCATGTATCATCCCTTGTGCCTAATAAATTTTTCTAAAGGTTACAGCAAAGTTGACCCTTAAATGTCATGCTCTCAATCTGTCAATCATGGCTGGATTCAGGACATAAATTGTGTCAAACATACACTGGCACACACACAGAAATGGGCGGTCAGAGATATCAGACAGCTGAAGAATGCTTAAAACCAGACTTAAATCACTGAATTCCTGCGACCCCAACTAGAGTAACTGAGCACCAGCTGTACTGTAATAGCAGGTTATTACTTACATGGGAAAGGAGGTGATGGATAGTAATGCTTAGCTCACCTGGTTTCTCTTTCCAGACACCTTTTAGCTTTTAAATGAAGACACAGGGACATGTTAAGCATAAAAGTGAGAGCTAAGGCATTTTGAGATCTCTTAAGAAGCATTTTTTTGGTATACATTATCACATATCCCTGCCAAGCAGTGTTAATTTTGTTGACAAATAATATAATTGGGCATAAGTTTTCCCTCAAACATTGCACAAATGTCCACCAGGAATCTGGGATGAGCTGATTAGATGGTCAGATGATCAGATCGTGGAGGTCATGGTTCACCATTCCTCTAATCATCATTTTTTCTTGCGAATGCTGTTATATTAACAGCATCATACGTGTGATTAAAGGGAATCTCTCAATGTTTTTCTAAATGGTGACAAAAGGATAGAGAGGTAAGATAGGTCAAAGATCATTTATTCAGGGTCATGAAGATATTTGCTTTGGATGTGATCTTGTAAATGGTAGTAGATGAACTGATCATATTTTGGTTGTCAGAAGCTAAGGTAATACAGGAATTCAGTAGTCTTGCAATTAAGCTTATCAAATAAGTTACAGGAAAGGGGAAGTATTTTGACCAAAAAGAACAACTACGTTTTTTTTCGAGACAGACTTAATATTCAGTTGCTGTCTAAATGAATTCTTCTGTCAAGTATTATTTGTTTGAGCATTCACTGGCACTGGGTGGGAAACATTTAAATCTTTTAAGAATTAGTAAAGAAGTATGAAGTTTCTTGTAATAAGCAAAATCAAATTTCTTCAAATCCAGAACATGACTCATGTTTGTTCACATCTGCTGCCATGGCTTTATGAAATTGGGATTTTTTACATTTCCATTGCATATGTTTTATGACTTTGCCAAGGGGGCCATGTTTAAGGTGCTGTTTATTTTTCTGTTTGTCAGGATAATGAAAAAAACAAAACGCCTGACTTTCATGAAACTTTAAAGAGCGTGGCAGGAGTCAGATGAGAATCTATACTATAATCAATTGTAGCCAGGTTATACTCAACAACAAGCAGCAGTATAATCCAGACTGCATTTTGATGTTACTTGATCACATCCAGACACGCTGTTTCTATTTGCTGTGCTTTACAATTTACATATTACGAAACACTCGGCTATTCGTCCTGGTAGAGGTTTCTAAAAAACCCAGTTGGTTTAAATTATACTGAAGATTTTCAGATCATCCTTTCACTAAAAATCATCTCTTGTTGGACATGACTCTGTTCTGCCTATTGTGCCACTCTTGTTCTCTTTTTCGTTCCCTACTTTGCTACTCATTTCTCTGTTTTATCCACTCTGGCATTCGTCAGACATGCACATTCGCAAACAATGAATGATTTGACCTTCACAAAACTTCAGATTTTAATTTGCAGCTTTTCTTTGTTTTATTGACCTCCTCTGTTCTTCCATTTACAAGAACAATAACCTCCCAAAAACGCATCAGCTTTATTGAAAGAGGATGATGCCAATGCTCAGCATTAGCTTGTTGTCTGGAAGGTTACGTCGTCTGACCTCGGGGTGTATTAAATACTTCCCGAGTAAAGCTGTGAGAGCCTTACACAAGTGATGACATAACCTCCACCTGACTTTGTGTTTGCCTGTTAATTAAAGCTGTAAACAGGTGGGTGAGAGCAGCTTTGTAGCTGACTTTTTACTTGACAATCAAACTTCCTCACTCAGAGTTTAATGATGTTTACCTCCTGTGGTGCCCTTGAAGGATGGAAATGTAGCTTAAACCAGGCACACACACATGTACAAATACCCATACAGCTGGTTGTAGGATTAAACCAAGTACCAATTGTTCCTTCTACTCTAAATCTTCCCAGCAGATTTTCATTAACAAAATTATTCCCATCATTCTCTTGGCACGTATGCTACAGTTGAACTACCTCTTGGGGTTACTGCGAGGTATACCAGTGCCAGACTGTGAGAGCACAGCAGCAGGTAAAGAAGAGAGACTGTGGTATTTTTGAGCTTGTTTGCTGCAAAGAAGTCCTATGAAAAATTAACATGAGATGATTACATTAAGCTCTGAAGTCCAACATCCTGAGTGTTCACCATTGATTCAGAGTGGACGTTTAAGCAAAGGCCTAAACTCTTGGTGTTCTTAGGAGATTGAATTAACAGGGAATGGAAGAAAACTAGGCCTTATAACTTTGATCATCTTTGAGGTAGAATAATGGTTCTCAAATACTTTTTCAGCCCCCCACCTCTGAAAGTATCAGTTGGGGGCTGGGGGAAGTAACTTGGCCATGAGTCTGCCAAGGATATGATATGATTTGTAGAGTGCTCAGTGCTTTGGCCATGTATGAATTTTTGAATGAAACATTTTGTAAGAAATTTGGAGGGAGATATTATATGTTTAAAATGAAAAAGCTTATCACTCGCAGACTTTTAAACATGACAAGCCCTCACAAGGCACTATGTTCTTATTCCTGTTTTTGGCTACAGTGACTCAATCTTTCAAAATGTGGCCTTTTTTTTTTGTTTGTTGAATGTTTCAAGAAAAAGTGTAAATCAAAAAGTGATTACATTATGAAATTGAAAAGCACAACACTTTGCCTATAGTAGTTCTTAATCAGCTTTAAGAGGAATAAATGAGTGCTAATGAAACCTCATATTATACGACTTGTTTTGATAGGGGCAGCCCAGGGGCAACATCCATGAACATGAAGAAACCAGGGTGGACTCTGTCAAATGTCACTGAACATGACAAACCAAAGCAACACCATGCACAAACTCTGATATGTAATAAAAATAGTTCATCATAACCTTATATTGCCGGTGTATGTTTGGGATTTCTTTGCAGACAATTGAAGAACTTACTTAGTTGTCTTTGGTTTTATCAACACTTTCATGAAACATAATAATATAATATATTGCATATTTGGGTCTACTATAAAAAATAAATAAATACCGGTATATTTGTGGTTCAAAAACTGGAAAACTGCCATTGTTTAGTTGTATGCAATTGCCTTTAATTCTGTTTCATGCTCATTACATTATGATTTGTGTTTAAGCTGAAACGTATAAATGATGGTAAAGTCATTTGTTACTAAATCTGTACATTTGTTGTATGTGTTTATTTTTACCCATTTAGATTTAAGACAATTTGTAATTACATGGCCCTCTTGGTCATCAAACTTGCCTATCTCTGGTCTAGATATGCCAAAAGTGCACTGCTCTGTAACATGGAGCTACCAGGTCATTTTCACATACTCAGCCTTCAGTGTGTCACTTTTTAACAGCTCATATGCTAATTCTGCAATGTCTGCTGCCCTCTGCTGGAGAACAGTGGTATCTATTTCAGTTAAGGGCACAAGAATCAGGTCAACTTTGTCCATGGGGGAAGACTTCCAATTACTCCAGCAACACCGTTCTTACTGTACGCCTCCAGCTGTTGTGTTAGCCTGCTCTCACATAGGCTGTGTGTAAAGAAGAGGAGGCCACACACTGTTGTCTTTAGGGCTTAAAGCGGGAGAGCTAACTGGCTTCGCTTTGGGGGTCCCAGGGAGGGCCGACGCCAAAAACAACAGACAAAAAGTATGAGAAACAACAGAAGAGAGCTCCAGGAATGCTCTGAGAAGAAATGAATAGAGGGAGGAACAGAGACGTGGAAAAAGAGGGGAAACAAAAAAAAAAAGAGTGAGCATGTGAGAGCTTTTCAGTGGGATTCCACAGGGAGTGGAGAACAGAGGCCCTGTTGTGGCTGTGGCGGACAAAACACCTGGTAGAGAGACGAAGAAGGGGATGACAGGGAGTGTCAAAGCTCAGAGCAACCGGGGGGATATTAGACATAACAAGAACCTGAAGAGCTCACACTGTAGAGGCGTGTGTGTCCACGTGTGAGTGTGATAAAAGAGCAAAAATAAGGAAAAATAAAACTCAAAAAACTATTGTGTGCTTTGTTTGACTCAATAACCATAGGGTAACTATAAGGTATATGTGCACGTGTGTTTTCTGCACATGTAATTCCAGGGCAGGGTCCCATGGGAAACTAGTGTGTAAATGTGTGTGTGTTTGTTTCCTGAGAGCCCCCTCCTCTCTGTTGCCCTAGCTGAAACGTGACTGTGCTCCAGTCAGCCCCTCAGCAGCTCAGCTCGGCTCAGCCAGGCTCAGGGCCGTCGCCACTGCTGCTACTGAGAGGCACAGGTTTCCTGCACAGATTCCCCCACCTCTCTGGCCGTGTTATTCTTGGCTCAGAGAGAGGGGTACACAGCTAAGGACTAGGGGTCTTGCTCTAGGGCTACATGGTCCCTGCTGCTGAAGGTTTGCAGGACTCTGAGACAAGTATGGTGTGGCCAGCAGTTTTGAGTCCTTCTCTCACATGCTCTCCTGAGGTTTTTAAGACCTACTTGACTCCGTGACTTGCTTGTTCACACTTGTCACTCACAGCAGGGAGTTTTCCTGCCCCTTTTGGCGACAGAGTGGTTGGTCAAGTTGAAATAAAGGGTGCTTGCTGAAAGAAATCAGGGCAAAGTCTGGATAAAAAGTTAATGTTGGTGTTCACATGGAGCACTGGAAAATCTCAGGGGTTTGGATCATGTATAAATAATTGTATTAGTTATTTCATTTTGTTAGTTTTCCTACTATTTTGCTCCTGACTGATATATCTAAAACCTCTTGGGTTCAAAATAAAAGGGAGTTTAAGCCAACATTTTTAGTTATGTGATGAACCTTATACTAATAACAAATATCAATTTTTAGGCACAAGAATTGTAAATAAACGGCATGCTGTGCTTGCTATCCTCTAGTTTGCGTTATGAAGTTCTGCCAAATTCTAGGCATCCCCAGAAGTCTATCTGACCCTGTTTTGATAGTTTGCAAATGCCAGCATGCTTTTTTGCTTGATTTTAAGACTACCTTCCTGCAAGGCACTGGCATTCCATTTGTGTGCCTTTTTCACGTTTACTGCAGTGCTTTACGTACATGTTTTCCATCACGCTGCTTTATTTCTTCAGGAGTCATGGGGGGGGGGGGGGGGGGTGTAATCACAGCTGATTTGGTGATAAAGGCAAGGTACACCCTTGGCTGGTTACCTGCCAATCACTAAGCTTATACATGGAGGCAGGAAACACATTCTCAAAATATTAAACTTATTAACCTGATGAGGGAGGAGACCAGAGTAACTATGGAAAACCTGGCATTAATAAGGGAGCATGTAATCTCCACACAGGCTCAATCCAATAGCTAGTTTAAGTCATTTTTCTGTTGGCCGCCAGCTCCACCTGCTGGACCACCAATCAGCCTTAAAGAGGAGCTTATTTCTTCAACACCTTAGATTTTCTCTAAGTACGCTGAAGAGGAAAAATGAGGTACTGATGTGTGGGTTTCAAATGAGTTAGCTTAAAAAGCTAACTCTGATGTGTATGACAAGAGCCAGACATTTTTTTTCTCTTATTTAATGACACACAACTTCACTGCACACTGTCACTGTGATGAAGTTCTCCACCCATTTACTCAGTTTTATGCAAAGTAGTCTCAAAGAATGAAGCTTTTCCCCTGAAGACAGTCACAAAGAGTAACCCCTTAATGAAAGAAAGAATGTCATCTTCACGTGTAGCTTTGCTAGCAAGAATGTGTTGGTCATGATCTTTTCTTAAAGTCTTCTTCCCATTATGTGCACTAGTACATGGAGTTACTATAAAATCATCTAAAACAGAAGGCAAAATCAGGTCAATATATTTTACTTGCATAATTATTGGTATTTTAATCCAAAAGGGAGTGCTTTGTTCTGGTCAGAAACTGTGTTTTTGTGGAACAACAGTGATTACTTGGTAATTTTTTTTATCCCATTTTAATGAAAAAAAAAGTTGCAGTAGTGTTGTATGATCTCCATATTGACTCGCAAAAAAGTGGTAACTTCCTGTCTGTCCATTGACCAGTCAAATACACTCAGTGTGCCTTCTTGTCTTGTTTCCTTAAACGAAAAAAGTGAATAATGTGACAAGGCCCTTTGAAACACTTTCACGCAAAGGCTTTCAAGAGTGGTTCAAATAAATGAATTGAGTAAAAAAACATCTAAAGGAACAAGTTTTAATTTGTAAAAGTTCGTCTTTGCATATTCCCATAGCCAAAGCTTTGCAGGAGCATATTAAGATATGAAAAGGCTTGTTCATTATTGTCCAAAGTATGATTTGTATAACAGTCTGTGAATTTAAATTTTGCTTGATTTTATTGGTCTGTCTTTATGGTTATACAGCTTTTAATACTCTGATTAAAGCAGAAATATTCTGATAGCCTGGGTTAGCCCAGGTCCTTAAAAAAAGATGGCTTTAACATGATTCTACTTAAAAGGGCTGATGATCCACACTTTATTACAATTAAACTTTTAAGGCAGACAGAGCATAGTAAAAACGTAAACTGGGCCTTTGATTTTTTCTCATCTTAGGTTATTGAAATATTGCTACTGTAAGTCTACTACCCCCAGCCCACGGGCCTTCGTGGGATATTTGGAATTACTAAGAGAATTGACTTGTTTTGTTCTCAGTATTGTATACCGTGTTTGTACAGAGAACCCAAACAATAACTAGTTTATTTCACTCTGTTTTGCATCAAGAAAGAGAACTATTTTAAGTGTAATATTGCTCCTGAAGGCCCACTGAAAAGTGAGCTAAGAACAGGGGAGTGATACTGTGCTTGAAATTTTGCCAAGTGATATGTAGGCTTATGGTTGCAGCTGTTAGGGTTACTTTGCCTAGCTTTTGCACACAAATGATGACACACTACTTTAGATTTTTCCTGTTCTCTTACTTTATCCACACCCAAAAGGTATGCTTGCCCAGTATTATAGCAGTATTGCTAATATGACACATTATTATGGCATAGTGTTTTCCTGTTTTGTACAAGTGTTACAGCTATGAACATTTTTGCTTGACTGTGATCATCAAACCAATAATCCTATTTTCTGTTATTTCAGAAATCTACATTTTGTTAAAGGAAACAGCTGCTGTGGTTATTCAACACAAATATGGCATGCTGTCACCCCCTAGTGCTCGTTTTGCAAGCCAAAACATCAGCAACTCAGCAGGTTAAGAGTACAGGAGCCCTCAACACAAAGAGAAAATGAGGAAGCTGGAGCTGGATAAAATGGTGATATTTACAGAGGTCAAGAAATAAAGCTACAAATGACTTTTTGACACCAGGAGAATAAGACAAGGCAATGTTTCAGTGTGATTCATCAAGACTAAGGAGCACATTTAACCATGGCTTGAAGTGGAAAAATTTCTGAGACCAATTATTTAAAAACCTTCATTGCCTTCCTGTTTGTGTGAACTTACCTCTTTATATCAGTTAAGGAGCTGTCACATTTTGTTTGTATCCTTCTACAATCATCAAAATCAGAAAGATGTTCAACGCACTCAAGACCTGTCACATATTCAACATATTCATCTTACCAAGACCACGGTTGCTTTGACAAAAAGTACATTCATAAAATATCATCAGAATCAACACTGTAGTCACTTTTTGGTCTTTTTTTAATAACTGTGCTCAGGTGTTTGTATTTTGCTTGGGACCGGAATGTTACATTTTTGCTGATATGCTGATACTTTCAAACTCACGATCACTAATATTGATTTCTATCCCAGTATTTTTTGTCAAGAGCTTTAAGCCTCCTTTTTGCTAAAATAAACCTGTTTCTTTCTTGTTAAGTCTTTCTTGTTAAGACATCAACTTACGATTAATCAAATCAATATGGTGCATTTGCGTCTTCTGTCAATCTTATTGGCAAAATATGATATGTTTATGGCCAATTTGTACAACAAAGGTATCAGTTGTTAATGCAGGTGAAAATGTTCATATCTGCTGACTTATATTCACCTTTTCAAGCAATTATCATTTGATACTAATAGATCATCTGTAATTTTCAGCTTTTTCTCTGAACTTTTAAGAGGACAGTAAATATTTTTCCAACACAACAAACATGCAGTTGTAACAGGACACACCCTTCTCTGAGGGCATGCCCCTGTCCTCTTTTATGAGATGGTATCATCACTGAAACACAAATTCCCCCATCCCCTGGACAAAAAATAGTTATATTTGCTGTGCTGCAACTCTGAAAAGTGACCTTGAGACCTTACACTGCAATTTTAACCTTGTCAGGGGCTCAAGTATCAGAATTTATTTGTGTTTATTGTCTACAAAATGATTGTATGTAGGGTAACCACCATGTTGCAGGACCTGTCACACTTATCTTGAGAATTCCACATCTGCGGTTTGAAAAATCTCTTCATCTCTCGAGCTACCTCATCAGTCACATGTCCTGGTTTGTGTGCTTGAACCTGAAGTCCTGCAACTTGAACCTTTAAAGGACAAAACATTGGAAAATGACTACTAGACATGATTATTACAAGCAAAAAGCATATCCTAATGTTACCCGAGACATAAAATTTCCCCATTATCCTCTTTTCCTCTGTTAAAATTCAAATTATTCTGATCAAATGATTATAAATGTGTGCCTTTCAACAGTTATTCATCTTATTCTAATCTCCAAACCCCATCACACAACCTTTTGTGAACAAATCAAATCTTACAGTTTATTTCACCATAAAACTAGAACACTAACATTATCTCTGCGATATGAAACAGAATTTTTACCCATTTTGAAATAACTTTTTCATAAAACATTTGAAATTTACCTAGTGTCATTAAGTCTGCCTTGAAGTTTACACCCTGATTTAGATTCAAGTTTTTTTCCTGTGAAAAGAGACTAGACAGTTTTTAACATAAATATTAAAAGCTGTGTAGTTGTAGAAGTGTCTAGATATTTCCTACATAAACAGCTGCTAGGCGTGTTTTCTCTTGAGGCCTTTCCTTCTAAATGCTTTTCAAAGTATGATTGGTATGAAAGGCAGTGTCATGTGAGCCGGGCTTGTAATCTTATCAGCTTTCTTAAGGTTGACATTTTGTTGAAAAATGATATATCAAAAGCATGAAAAAAATCCCCTGCACTGGATTGTTTTGTTAGCCAGCTTTACTGTGGTTTCCTGAACCCACCCAGTCCAGAAAAAAATATGTGGCTTCCTCTCCAATGATAACTATGGAGTATCAAATAACAATACCATTTTCATCTGGCATTTGCATGATTGGTAACTGCGATTGTTAAGCAGTGGTTAAGCATTAAGAAAGACATCCATGCACTAGCAAGCACACAGACATTTAGTAAGAAAGAATTAAAAAAAAAACAAAAAACTAATACATATATACAATTGCCAAAAGTATTCGCTCACCTATCCAAGTAATCAGAATCAGGTGTTCCAATCACTTCTGTGGCCACAGGTGTATAAAATCTATCACCTTGGCATGCAGACTGCTTTTACAAACATTTGTGAAAGAGTGGGTCACCCTCAGGAGCTCCGTGAATCCCAGCTTTGAACTGTGATAGGATGCCACCTGTGCAACAAATCCAGTCATGAAATTTCCTCTCTCCTAAATATTCCACAGTCAACTGTCAGCTTTAATATAAGGACGTGGCAGTGTTTGGGAATGACAGCAACTCAGCCATGAAGTGGTAGGGCACATAAACTGACAGAGCAGAGTCAGCAGATACTGAGGTGCAAAGTGCGAAGAGGTCGCCAACTTTCTGCAGTCATGTGGCCTTCAGATTAGCTCAAGAACAGCGCAGAGCTTCATAGATGAATTTCCATGGCCAAGTAGCTGCATCCAAGCCTCACATCACCAAGTACAATGCAAAGCATCAGATGCAGTGGTGTAAAGCACACCGCCACTGGACTCTAGAGCAATGGAGATGCGTTCTCTGGAGTGACGAATTCCCCTTCTCTATCTGGCAATCTGATGGACAGGTCTGGGTTTGGCGGTTGCCAGGAGAACGATACTTGTAGGACTGCATTGTGCCAAGTGTTAAGTTTGATGGAAGGGGGATTATGGTGTGGGGGTGTTTTTCAGGAGCTGGGCTTGGCCCCTTAGTTCCAGTCAAAAGAACTCTGAATTCTTCAGCAAACCAAGACATTTTGGAGATTTTCATGCCCCAGACTTTGTGGGAACAGTTTGGAGCTGGCCCCTTCCTCTTCCAACATGACTGTGCACCAGTGTACAAAGCAGGTCTTTAAAGAAATGGATGACAGAGTCTGGTGTGGATTAACTTGACTGGCCTGCACATAGTCCTGACCTCAACCCAGTAGAACACCTTTGGGATGAATTAGTGAGATTAAGAGCCAGGCCTTCTTGTCCAACATCAGAATGTTAAAATTAGGCATATTAAATAGGTTAAAGGGCAACTCCGTTTTTTTTACACCTGGACCTTATTTACAGGTGTGTGCTTGCTCATATACTCACTCAGACAAACATCGTGCAGCTCGGAGTCCTTCAGAAGTTATTTAGATCCAACCGATTTAGCCGCACTTAGCGGGGGCCACGGCAAAGGAGCTTCAGCGCGGGACATAATCTCTGCAAAATCGCTCATTTCGGCTATATTTTTTCATCCATCGCCAGTGTTATCATTAAGTCAGCTCGTCTACCATCTTCAGGTGGGTCAGCTGACCTGGTAAACAAACTTTCGATGACGTCATAGCCGCGCGACACAAAGGTACAGCTGATTTACTTTTTTCCGGCATTGCTGAGCAACATGGCAGAATATTTATCTGATGCCGAAGAGTCAGACTACGACGACCGGTTTGAGTCTGAGTACACGGACGAGGAGCTCCATGAAAGAACAATGCAGAGGGAGAGAGACGAACAGCTGGCTCGAGAACAACAAGGAGCACGTCCACGACTCAATGCGAACTGGTGGTGCGCTTAGGAGTGTGTTTGCTGCTCAGAGTGGGACTTGAAACCGGCTGACAAGCGTATGGATCTATCCACGAATATATGTCTGACTACTCTGGAGGATTTCTCTGCAATGACAAATCGGGCTGTGGTAGAGACGAGCGATTTTGCAGAGATTAGGTCCCGCGCTGAAGCTCCTTTGCCGTGGCCCCCGCTAAGTGCGGCTAAATCGGTTGGATCTAAATAACTTCTGAAGGACTCCGAGCTGCACGATGTTTGTCTGAGTGAGTGTATGAGCATGCACACACCTATAAAAAAGGTCCAGGTGTCAAAAAAACGGAGTTGCCCTTTAACTAAATGTAACATTAAATTAACTGAAGAAGTAATTAGTGTCAACTCAACAAAACAGACTTGACAAAATGAGGCAAAGGAGGCATATATATGGGGGTTTGGCCAAACCAAAGGGATAAATAAAATGGCTGCCACGTTAAACTAAACACAAATCAAATCTAACTTGATCCAAATCCCCCCATGATGTCAGCAGACTTGGTCCATCCCAATAAGCTTGCTCCAGAATAAAAGTCCTTTCAGACTTTGGCCACGCCTATTGCCACTGAACCAGGAAGTTTCCCTCCCTCAGCATCCAGGTAACTCAAAGAAAAGAGATCAGAAGTAATAACTTAAAATAGATCTAAATTTTACAATGAATAAATTGTGCACACTAAATTTAAACAGTGTAGGGCATAAAGCAACCAATACACTTAAAATGAATTAAAATAATATGTAGATAAGGAGCAAAGGGACTGCAAGACAGTGATAGTAAGCAACTTTGTCATGCACCAACTACAGTTTTTCTTATTTTTTTTGTTTCTATCATAGCCTGATCTTTTACTTTTTACCAACTGTATACAATAAGTTTCTTGGATGAGGAGTTTGTGTTTTTTATACTCTGTGCAAGACAAATTCCCTTAAGGGAAAGACACATTTTCATTTGCTCACAAGTATTGGTAAGTATTTAGGTTTAAAAAGGTGTTTTTTTTAATTAAGGATGGACCATTTCTGTGATTAACTAGAACCAACCCCTGTCTTCCCTACTGCTCTCAATAGCAAGAGGAGAGAAGAGAGATTTAAAACAGTGTTTAGTGCATATTAAGTTTGCATTTCAGAGTGTTTATACTTAAAAGATATCCTTCCTGCCAAATGGATTTGTCATTGTTGAATGTTCCAAAGACCTTCGGCCACCCTAAATGAATAACCGTCATCATTTCAGCAACTCCTAACAAATCTTAAACTATTAACTTGTCTGCTCTCTGTTTCACCCGGCCGCCACGACAAGCATCTCACGTAGCTTAGTGTTTTTGCTATGCCCTGAAATGACGTCTTGACGTTTATCTCGTGCAGGCTGGCGACAGATTAAACGGGACGATGGTGATGATGACAGCGCGCGCCTCTCTCCGCCCTCGCGGAGGAGCAAGTTGCGTCAAACGTGCTCCTCCTCTCCTCCTCCTCTCCCAAACGCTGCTGTACGCTCCCCATCCCCATCACTGGACCGCCGACAGGTAACCGCAATGTCGCATTCACGCTGTACTTCGGATTAAAAGTGTTTCCGAGGGTCTGCCTGCGTCTAAAACCGATACGTGAGGATTCAGAGGTAGGTGCTCTGTTATGGAGACGCTCGCTTTGAGGCTGCTGCTGGGATGGGTGTGATAGGTGGGCTTCCTTCCTGTCCTGAACTAACAGATTAAAGGGACGTCTCTTGGTATTTGATGTGTTATCGTATTTATTTTTTTCTTCATGCAAATCATGCAGTATAGATTGGTGGACCCTGGCTGTGACGCGCACGGCGCTTTGGTTCGCAGGCTGCACGCTGTTTTGACGCTGTCATAGGCTACAATAAATACGCCAATCGATACGACGCCGTGCGAAGCGTTTGCATTATTATTGGAAAGAAGTGAATATGTCGCATTGGTTTAGAACCCACCAGAGACGTGTGTTGTTTACTATTATTATTTGGCTACTACTACAGCTACTATTATTTAATCTGTGAATGTCTTTTGTGCAGTTTGCACTTTTCAGGCATGTAGGTTCTGTCATATTTTGTTGTTTTTAGACGCCATTTCTTGTTTGGTTCTCTTTGGTGACTCCTCTTGCTTCCAGATATTGAACATTTAGTGCAGGGGCAGGCAACTGGCAGCGAGGGGCCCATATGCCTCCACCTCCACCTCACTGATGAGGCCATGAATTATTTTAGTCTGTATTTACATCTAGGACATCATGTACACGGGTAAAACGCATAATAAGATAAAAAAAAATGATTAAAAACTGGTTATCTTTTACACGAAATTGGCAGATTTGATTTGCTGTTATGGTTTTTGTAAAGGTCTTTCAGTGAATGTTTTACCTCCACCAAGGATGTTATTCATTTGTTATTGTTTATTAATCAGTTTGTCGTTTGTTAACAGGATAACTCATAAACTTATGAACAAATTTCAATAAAAGTTTGAGCATAGGTCATACAGTAAAAAGTCTAAGGACCAATAAATTGTATTTTGATGATTATCCAAAACTAGATGTGGATCCAGGTATTTTTAAAGGTATGGGATACAATTTTCAGGGAATATTGTTCATGGCACAGAAGAGAAATGATTAGATTGGGTGGCGATCTGAGCGTGAATGTTGATGCAGGATTGTTTCCTGGTATTTGTTAACCATGTAGGATCGGGCCTTTATTGACATTCTTGACAATAACACACCCAAAACTACAAGAAATGATTTGGCTGAGGTTTCCACTCTCTGAGCACTTTGAGTTGCATCTGGGACAAAAATGAGTGAAAATGAGCTTTTAATAATCATCAGTACCAGTGTTTTTTATGACTTTTACCTTAGAAGGGTTACATTTGCAAAGAAAAAAAAATCCTGATAAATAAAACTTAAATAAACAAGAAGAACAGTTTGTTAGTTTATTTCTATGAAAAAGGGCTTATTCAGTACTTTGATAGAAATTGAGCAACAATTTCAACAACAAAATCAATTTTGTGCTCTTCTGTCAATGATTATTCGCACTAATTGCTCACATGCAGATGTCCGCTAGTAACCTTGTGCAATGACTGGATCAGCCTGATTCAGTGTCTGTAGACAGACAGATACATCTTGTCTAGCTCCAGTCTACACATTTGGTGCTCGGCTCAGAGCAACACTCAGAGCACTTTACAGCAGGAAGAGGTGGGAGAGGCGAGTAACAGCACTTACTGAGAAAAGCAGAGATGCTAACAGTTTCAGTGGCAGTTTTGTCAGATTTTGACCAAATTGCTTTATTGAAATGAAAAACAAATAACACTACAAACTCTTCAGTAAGAATATTTGTGCTCCACTTCCAGCATGTTTTGACCTGAGTTTGTTTTACAAAGTGGCTCACGTTCTGTGATGCTATAGCACCCACCTACTGCATTATCTGATTGGCCTATAAAAATGTTGACTGATGGAGTTATTGTCCAATCACATCACTCCCATCCTGCAGCAGCTCCACTGGCTCCCCATCACACACCGCATCCAGTACAAAATCCTGCTCCACACATACAAAGCCATCCACAACCTCGCCCCCCTGTACCTTTCCGACCTTATTCACATCTCTGTACCTGCCTGTACCCTTCGTTCCTCTTCTTCTATCCACCTCTCTGTCCCCTCTGCACGCCTCAGCACCATGGGGGGCCGAGCATTCAGCCGCTCAGCTCCCCAGTTATGGAACTCACTCCCCCCTGACCTCCGCAACACTGACTCCTTACCGCTCTTTAAAATCAGACTTAAAGCTCATCTGTTCAGACTTTCATACTCCCTCTGATTATTTGCGCTGTCTTTGTACTGTATGTTTCTTTTTATACCTGCTTTTTATGCCTGCTTTTAATGCGCTTTTTGTTTATACTGGATGTGCTCTTTGTTTGTGGCTCGTGTAAGGTGACCTTGAGTGTTGTGAAAGGCGCCCTGAAATAAAATGTATTATTATTATTATTATTATTATTATTAATCACCTGCTGGATATGCTTCTAAAAAGTTCTGCCCTAACAAAACACTTGCTATGTAGATAAGTGAAATATTTTGAATGGTTCATCTGGTTCGTTATCTTAGTCTATCAGTGCGTCTGTTTTAAACTGATAAGGATATTAAACAAATACATCAGAAAATCTCAGGTAAAATATGACAGTTTTGCAAATTTTTCACCCTTTTATAGATGAGAGTGACATTTTAACTGATATCTTGGGTCTTGGACTATAGGTGGTATTTTGTGGTATCTCCTCATAATTAATAGACTTTGGAAAATTAATTTGTGACAAAGTGATTGTCTTATAGATGAGAGTGAATGTATCATGCATAACAGCCAGTTGTGAAATTAGCCAAGTGTGAATTTTCATCATAACCCCCCTGCTCTCAATAGCTGTACTTGTCCTTAATGTCTTACCTTTAGGATCTTTGTCATAATATATGGAAGTATGAATTAACTTGATTAAAGTATTACATGTTTGAAACATTAAACACCTTCCTCTTCCCCTTAGGATGGAGGCCCTGTTAAATGAGTGGCTATGGCAGGAGAAGTACTGGCTCCCCCCTGATGTCAGCTGGCGGGACATTGAGATGACAGAGGAGGAGGGGCACATTCCTCTACCCAGGGATCTTTTATACACTCTGCCTTTGGCTTTTGCCTTAATCGCTCTCAGATATGTCTTTGAGAGGTGAGACACACCTGCAGCCATTACAACTATTATTATTTTTTTCTAAATTAAAAGTGTCTGTTTGACTCACTGAAGTAGTATTTTTTATAAGGTTTATGGTTGAACTACAGCTTAATTGACGTTTGTCTGACTGATTTTGTGACAAGCAAATGATAAAATAACACATAATGGTTATTTCTTTGTTTGGGCCTGACTTCTTCTTTCACCTGCGCTGGTCATGCTGGCTGACTGAGTGGTTTACCGCATTGGTGGCTCAGAATAATGGCTCATTTATCCTTCATCAGAGCTCCCTGTAGATGGAGGGCGTAGATCAGAGAGGCAGTGGGAGGAAGGCTTCATGAGTGGACAGTTTTAAGCTGCTAACTCTGTGAAAGCCCTCTTTCTATCCCAGAGGAATTTAATTCAGCCCTATAAATACGATGTAAATGTTGGAGGGAAAAGAAGGATGATTGCTCTAATGTAACTGCTTTAGGAAACTTATAAACACATGTACATTTAAGCAAAGTCCACTATTTGGTCTCAACCATGCTAAATGGCTAATATTTGTACATCTGCAATCTCTTGTGGTGTTAAACCCCCACATAGTTTGCAGCAGGGATAAAGGTGGATGGAAAATCATCTCTTTTAATGCCCTAAAGTGCTTATTATGAGTTACCTGTCAAAGCATCTAGAGACTTCCTTTATAAGGTTACGATACCTCTGTGTTGGAAAAAGTGGGGGAGGTTACTGTCATTAGATGATGGTAATTGTCATGGCTAAAAAGGAGCAAGAAGAGGATAATTAAGGTGCTATCCTGAGGCACTACAAATTATTCAGTTAAATCAAAGCCCAATTTTATTTTGCTGGTTGCTGAGCTGATATTTTATCTCAGGCTACTCATAGCTTTGGTTCGTTTTTTTATTCAAAAACACAGCAGGCCTTATTTTGACCACATTAGGTGTTTAATCTAAAAGTTCGTGACACAAAGCTGTTTGAGGCATTTTAATCTTCTTTCTGCTGTCAACATACAAACCCAGCATAAAGTGTGAGGATGATTGGTAATGTGCCTTTGTGCCATTTGATTGTGCTGTAGATTTAACATGAATCGAACTTATCAGAGAAACAGTCCTTGTTCTCTTTACATGCATTAAATGTTGTCAACACTTTCTGGCTGTTACTTTGCTATTTATTTAGCAGAGTTAGTGTTTGCCAAATTCTGCAGCCTCTCACCCTTTGTTTCGATGAAAACTGTATCTGAATGTTTGACAGATGCACTGGTATTAAACTATGTGTTTACAAGAAGAGTTAGTCCTATATTCAAAACAGCAAACTAAAGTTAGCAAATTCCCAAGTCACATGAAGTAAATGGGTCCCATAACCATTCGTTTTCATCTGTTTTTACATTTAGAAGAAATTAAGAATTGAACCATCTTCTAAATATTCAGAACAGTTGGATTTATATCAGTTTGTGCTAACTGATCCTGCTGTAGCGCGTGTGTATGAACAGTTGATGAGAGGAAAGCAGTGCGTTTCAGGCAGAAGGATCCATAGCTCATATTTCACATCACTTAATTGTTTCAAATTTATAAAGAATAAAGAAACTTTAGAGTCCAGTCAAGCCAGCCTTGTTATTTGTGTGGTTTTACATTGAAGTGGGGCATTCACAAGGCTTCTGGGAGCATCATTTCTAGCAATGTGTCACCTAGCGTCCATCTCTGTCTGTCTTTCCAAGGGGCCGAATGGGACAGATGTTTTTTTTTGTATATCTACTAGTGCCATTGACTTGGAGCAACCACACTCTAAAACTTAACAATCCCTTAAAGACCACTAGTTCTCAGATATTTTACATGTTAAAGACTTAACACAAATAAGAATCCAGACGACCTACATTCTGCCAGTCATCAGTAAACTAAGGGTTGTCTTGTGACACATGCGTAGAGGCTGCCTGGTTAAAACCATTTAAAAGAGACTCTCTTCAAAATGTAGGCACACTTGTCAGAGGACCATGTTACTCTTTCACTCAAGGCAAATGTAACAGTCAACTTTAAGGTGAACGTGCCTTTACACTGACTTGTTTAGCTGGTAGAGGTAGAGACGTAAAACTGACAGTAAAATGATTCAGTGAAGTGATTGATGAGCTGATATGAAGCTTGTTTTTTTCATGCTTCCCTTTATCAGCAGCTGTATCTGCCCGAAAGCTCAACAACTGCAAATGCCTGCCAGGTATTAGCAGTATGAGATAAGTGCCACTTGTGCCACAGTTTTTTTGTGCATGTCTTTCTGATAGCTTTGAGCAGAACTGTACAGTTGGCTTATTGGTGGCTGGGGAAGGATCAGAAAATGTACTAGATATCAGCATGCTCCAAAGTATGTACATGCTGACAGTGGAGCAAAAATGCTTATGTCTGTTAAGCTGTCAGTCATTTGGATGGAGATCTTGGTCTGCAGCTGAGTGGTACCAGAGGTGGTGTGTCTATGTGTGTTTTTGTGTGTGTTTGAAGTTTCTGTAACAGGAGAACATGTTTGTCTCTGTAAAACTGACCTGACCTTCTCATTGTCTCTGATCTCTCCCTCCCTGCCCACTTCAGGATGATTATCTCTGAGCTAGTGTTACACATGATATCAAGCTTGTGCATGCAAACGCACTTACACACACACGCACACACACATTTATCTTATCATCACACCAGTAACATATTACTATGTTCTTTTAGGTGACACTTTCTGACTGCCTCCATCTCTGTGTAAAATGCACACATGCAGATCAAGTGTCTCTTGATGCCATATCAGCTAATGACAAAGTCGTCTGGCCAAATGTCACAATATGCCCATGGGAGCGGCTCCGCAGGCTGTCAGGAGCAAGATAATGAGATATCTTGTTGCCATCACTCTACTGCACCTCGTTAGAAACACATTGGACAGCTGTTGATGTCATCTCACTTTAATGCCTCTGCACCAATAATTAAGTTAATTGGTGGTATCAAGAATGAAGTTTCCACATGGAAAGTAACCTCTACACCTTTTTCTGTCTTTTCACTTTTGTTCTGTAAGGCTCATCGCTGTCCCACTGAGCAGATACTTAGGTGTGAAGGACCGGATCAGGATCAGAGCTACTACTGTCCCAAAGCTGGAAACCTTCTACAAACAGAACAGGCGGCAGCCATCACAGGTTTGCATTTCTGATTTGCCTTTCTTCTCTTATCTTAGTGCAAACCTTCACTGAAATCTCTGAACAGTCCTCTCAACTTTATCTGAGCCCTATATGATTGCTATGTGTGCACATAAAAGTGAGCACAAGAACAGTTTTTTTTTTTTTTATCAGTTTATGTTTCTATTCATTTGTTTATTCACCAGTGGCAGAAAAAGGTCATCCTCAGTTGACTGGGATTAAACGTTGGTGAGCAGACCAATGGTATGAGGAATTGACAGTGTTAAGATCTTTGCACAGCAGACAAGATTTTTCAGCTCAGATACTTCACATGTAACTATATTTTTTCAAATCCATAGCCAGTCAGTAGCAGCTAACACACCAGCGTTGTAATGTCACCAAGCAAAACAGTCGTTTGTTTTTTCAGACAACCCATTCTGAAGTTTCATGTCCATTAATTCCTAGTCTGACCAATGAGAGTACTCGTTGGCATGAACATCACGTTCGATCAGAATATTCAACATGGCAGCCGACTTGATATTGTGTTTGCATCACAGCAGCCGATTTTGTTTGATCAAAGTGATAAAATTGACAAGGATAATGAATTTAAAGATAATTATTCAGAGGTAGATAGTGTTTGAGCTGCAGTACCATGACGCTGCGTGTGGTGCTGTTTCAGCTCTTTAACTGAGGAGTCAAATGCAAAATGGTCTCCTGTCCTTAAAAGGAATCAGATGTGCCCATTTAGTTTCTAACCCTATTCACAGTGCTAATTCACCTTAGAACACAACTTGGATGTGCATTACGTGATAAGTGCCCCCCACATACACACAGAGGCAGAAGCAATCTCTCATAGTGCTCCTGTATCCCACTGAGTCTGCATGCCTCCCTCTGTCTAATATCGCACCTCTGTTTTTTACTTTCAGGGATGAAACAAAGAAGTGGTCAACATTTCCCCCCATTTCTCCAGACACATACAAAAACATAATTGCAGATACCAGAAGCAATTCTTGCCTCTTATGTAGCAATCTTCTCTTAATGTAACACGAGGTCTGTCCACAACAACGACAAAAATATTGTTTTGTCATGGGGGCTCACTCATTGTAGTTGCCACAAGAAGACACAAGCTGTTAAAACCAGAAACAGACCTGAAAAAAGAGAACATTTGATTTGTACCTTAAATTATGCTCAATTGTTTTTTTAAATGGCAGATATACAGAGATAAAAATCAAAGAAATAATTGCGAAGACATGGTTATGTAAAGAAAAGTTATGTTATCAATGACATTATTAGTAGTGTCAAAACACATTTGTGCATGTTGCCAATATTACAGCCAGGTACATGCCAGTTGGTGTTAATGCTGTATTGGTATTTAGAGACCCCAAGTGTTTCAAGAAAATTTCCCCCGCAAATGACATCACGACCACCACCCTGAATAGTGAACAGAGCACAAAGGTCTTTTAAAAACTTGTATGCAGACTTAAAGAAGTGAGTGTGCAAAAAAACACAAATGCTTTGCCTGGCTACTGTCCAATCCCTCTGAAGCCGTTGAACTAGTTGAGCAAGCAAAGTCTGGAATAAGCAAAGATAAATTTTGTGTTGTCTACCACTTTGCCAGTACAAACAGCTGGTAAAACTGTGGACTACAACCACTAATGCCTTATTTAGTGCTGTTGTACAAATATCACCATGAATGTGGTTGTCACTGTGGGTGATATGTCCAAGGATCTTGACTAAAGAGTTTGATTGTTTATAGTTTTCTTTAGATGGGATGTCAGCTGTGTCAACACAAGGAAATAATAGAAGGAAGGTGCCATGGACTCCTTTTATTTGTGAATCACACATAGACTATTAGGTTATTGTGTTACAAATGTACAGTACTCATGATATAGATATGTAAGGGTTTGTCTCTTCACTGTAATGTAATAACTTCCCCTGAACAGCTTACACTGATGTGCTACCCTCAGCAGTATTATGGCTATGATGACCCCTTGTGAAACTACCTTTCACACCTGTCAATGCTGACAAAGTGTCATTCTTTTCCCTAAATCGGTGAACAAGTGCAGGCAAGCCCCAACAAAGTTCTCATGGAACTCCTCGAGGTTTCGTTTGGCATTGCAACAACACTGATGGGTCAAGACATGCTTCGACTCATGAGATTTGAAGCCTGTGCTACTTCAGAGCTACTTCTTTCTGTGAGCACACTGCCTGTTTGTCTCTGTCTCAATTAAATTCAAATAATCCTTTTGCATGAAGCCTGCATTTAAAGCAGCTGCAAAGGTTTCTGTTTGATTCCTTTGTTACTTTGCCATGTAAATACAAGGAAACAAGCTGATGAATGAACAAACAAAGCCTTGTAACTATGACTGATGGTTCACTCAAAACAGTCTGAGAAAATGTGGCAATATAAGAGTTTCAGGTTTCAAAACTGATACTCTATGATAGTACAGGTAGTGGTGCTGCAGGAAGGGTGCGCATTTTTTACCAGGATATAAACCACAGCCTCTGGATGGTTTTGATAATCAGCAATGCAAACCAAGACCTACGCAAACTCAACAGTTTGGAAGTGCATTTCTGAGCACAGCTGTAGTTTTTTTTTTTCAACACATACAACCACATGTGTATCAAACTCATCATTAGAGAGGTCAACTGGAAACATAGTAAGAGATTTGGTTGTTCTTTTGGATTTATGGAAGAGATGGGAGTCACCAGTAGCCCCACAAAAAGATATGATACTGCATTCCCGATTTCAATTTATTGGAATTTTAAGATTGAATTCTGAGATACTTAATTTTGTGATATATTACAATATGCAACCTTTTCTTGGCAGCATTAACATTCAAAAACAAAAAGTGGCAGAAATCTATAAAATTTATTAAGGAACATACGTCAGTTGTGGTATTCATCACGACACTTACATTTTATTAAAAACAGGGGTAAAGCTTACAGGCTGGTGTCTGTGGGCAGCCAGTTAATGCAACCCACGCTACTGCGCTCAGCTTCTCTTAAACTTTTAGCTTCCCTGCTCTGCAGAGCTTCAGTTCTGCTGTGCCTTTGAAATATTGCATTGACAGAGGCACATACCTGGGCTCCAACAAGCAAAAAAGGCCCTTGTTTTCCATAACACAACGAGGCACATAAAAAGTGTTATGGGTTGAGCTATTTCTCTGATCCATTGTATTAGCTTAGCGATAACATTGCTGTTGTCTGCTTTTGCTGTCCCTGGTTGGTGTTCATGTTCATGAGAGCATCAACCTCAACCAGGCAGAAGACCTCGGAGAGAACAGTTGTTAGAAATTTGAAGAGGATTATGCATGAAACACAACCATATTGGACTCTTAATTTCAGTGTACAGAAACATATTCTTTGAACAACTACCCATTAATCATTCCCGTAAAAAACATGAAGTAGTTTTTGTACCTGCAGAGGAGGTAAGTTTTCCCTGATCAGCTAATAAAAGAAAATCTTATAATTTTCTCCCTTCTGAAATGCAGTTTTAAGTCCAACCCTGCATAATTGAATATGTTGTTGTGTTTATTTTCTTTTATTCAGAGTGAGGTTATTACCTTGGGCAAGCAGTGTGGACTCTCTCAAAGAAAGATCCAGACCTGGTTCAGACACAGGAAAAACCAGGACCGGCCCAGTAACACCAAGAAATTCTGCGAGGCCTCGTGAGTTTTTGAGTTCTTACACACCATCCTGTGTGTTTACTTGCTAAAGCTGCAGAGGGTCATATTTAAAGGAAAGTGACACAGTGTTTGGAAAAAAACTGTGTCACTTTAGTTTGTAGGAGACAATATTCTACCTTTGTGTTAAGAATGCCCCATTTCTCAATAATATAAAGTTTACATAAGTAGGAGAACACAAGTTGCCATTTTTTTGTCTAAGGTTCAGAGTTCAGACTCCAGGCCCAGACTACAGAGTAACAACACAATGTGATAAAGAATGTTGCAGGAGGCAATTGCAGCTGTGTGAACTGACTGGTTGCCGATCAAAGAGATACAACTGGTGTTGTTTCATGGGTTCAAGTTTGTTAAGTCACCAATAGCTGGTTTTAGAAAACAAAGAGCATGGTGTGTTTCAACATCCAGTCAGACTCATATGACGATATGTTAACTGACAGTTATGGCTCATCTATTGCAAGTAAAAGAATCAAGAATTGGTTCTAATTAATAATCACTTCCAGCTAGCTTGAAGCATTGCTGTAATTGGCCTTAATGCTTAAGGAGTCCCCTATCAATTGCCTTTCATTTAGTCTTGTTTGCCTTAATAGGCTATGTGGCTCTGTTCAACAGAGGCAACACTAATTCTACTACAGGATGAAACTGCTTTGACAGCAAGGTTAAAAGAAAACTAAAAAGTTAGCAAACCTCTGGCCTCAAACTCATGGCATCAATTTGAGTATGCTTCTTAGGTTTTCCCTTAAAGCACCCTTGAATTACTCCTTTTGATTATTCCTTTCTTTATGCTTTTTGGCAGAAGCAGGAATACAATCATTGCAAGTAACTTACCGTCACTGTTCTTTTTCATATCATACACTTCAAGTTATATGCAACTACAAGACAGGCATGAGACACAACTTTGACACAACTAATATCCAGACACATTTGTTGTCCAGACAAGAAACTCCTGCGTCTTTGTGCATCCATTTGCCATCGTTGTTTGTGAAAAGTTTGTCTTCACCTTTCGCTTGTTCTAATGCCCCTGTTTCACTACAAACCAACATCTTATCTTCTGGCCTGATACACACAGTACAGCATTCTCGCATAGTGTGTATGCAGAGCACTTTTGAAAATGCAAAGGAAAAACCTTTTCATTTCTAGTGATAACATTGTTACCAGAAATGACAATAATGTCATTTTGCCATCTACTGGCCTGATAACGCACGCAACAGCGTTTTCAGTCATTCTAGTATGTCTTTGTGCGGAGCGCTTTTGAAAACACAAAAGAAAAACCTTTTCATTTCTGGTTACAACGTTGTTGTGTTAATGGGACCTGAAGCCCAGGGAGTGTGCTGTGTAAGTTGTTGCTGCCTCATTTGGTTGCTGCAGTGTAATCATTACAGTGCTACAAAAAGCTGCAGATTTCAACTTACACTTACACTTTACAATGTTTAAGGAGTCAAGTCATGAAAAACCTGCTTTCTAGTAACTTTATTCATGTATTCAGCTGTCTGGAGGAATTACAGACAAACAAAATCTTAAATAAGCCAACCTAGTTCTTCTGTTGTGGTCCAGCTTTGTTTTATGAACTTGAAATCTGACTCTCGTGTTCAGAATCTAAATCGTCATAACAACATTTGCTCCTAACCAGGTATGTAGGTATCTACACCCAGAAATCTCTGTCAGCCAAGGAAGCCCACAGCTGCACTTATGTTGGCTAACTTCTGAATAAGGAGGGGTGGAATCAGAAGGAGCGCAGCTGCCTGCAAAGAGACTCACCAAAGTGGAGCTTGTCAGTTTAAGACTGTTAACTGCTGGCTTATAGAGGGTCAAAAATCATTCCTGGTGAATTATGTGAATACTAAAACATGACACAGACTATTAGGAGTGTCTATAGATGGAAAGGGGTCTTATATGTCTTTGTTAATATAAGGACTGTTATTTACAACCATGTAGCTTTCATTGACCCTTTCCCTATTTTAAGAGAAATGGAAAATATTTACTTATTTTCTTATTTTCACCATTGCAGTTGGCGTTTTGTCTTCTACCTGGTTGCATTTACTGGGGGGCTTGTCTCTCTAATTAAAGTAAGTGTGTTGAACACTGTATTAAAGTGCAGAAAAATTGTAGAACAATCAATAAGATGTTGTCGTAAAGTAGAAAATAATGCATGAAACCGTAGAGTCCTAGTAGAGTCAGAAATCATAAAACTTTGTTGGGTTTTGTATGCCCTAAAAGTAATATGAAGCCTGAGGCTGAAATGATGTTGTTGTTTGCTTTCTTAGACTCCATGGTTCTGGGATCTCAGAGAGTGCTGGAGAGGTTATCCCAAGCAGGTGAGCACAAATTGCAGTAATTCAACTCAGTGCATTAAATTTGCTAGTAAAGCATTATCACACACTTGTTAAACACACCCATGTTTTACTATTTTTTATTGACAATCACCTTTTCTTTCTGCTTGATTCAATGTTTCTTGATCCCATGCAACATTTTCCTCATCTCCCCTCTGCGATTATCACCATACTATGAATACTTTCATTTATTTTTTTATCTCGTAACCTCGGGAACTTTAAACATAGGTCTTTTTTTATTTTCTCACATTTACTGGGTTTAAACATAAATTGCAGATTTATTGCAGGGACAGTACTCGCAGTGCAGCTCTTAGATTGGACTTTTTCTCCAACATAGCTGAAACATTAACTTGAACTTTTATAAGAATAGGAAGAAATAAAACACTGGCTAGGAGGGGCTCAGTGCCATAAAGATCTTTAGTGTTGTGGAGGGATTATGCCACCGTAGACTTTGAGCACAGTCAACCCATGCCCCACCCTGTCCCTAACTTTGACATCTATCCCTTTACTTCAAAGACTTTCTAAAAGCCATGTCTCTGCTGTGTATTTATGCCTTCAGGCAGACATTCCTTCATAGAAAACATCCCTTACTTACAGAGTCATGACCTTGAACAGTAAACAGAAGAGAAAGAAATGCAAAAGTCTGCAAATCTGCAGTTTGACTAATGCAGCTCCTCCAGGCAAGACTGCTCCTGATCATTTTTCTGTGTCTGAGATCTTGTGGCCTCTAACTGCAAGAAAGGATGTGTTTTAGGAGTAAAATACTTCAGGCAACTTCCTGCTATTGTAGAGCTCCAGACCATGAACTCTGGATGTTCTGCACGAGGTGTTTAGATCTGAGATAGTACAAGAACATTCTCTTTAAACAAAAACACTTCCTCATTCTGAAACTAAGTGCAGCTTTGAAAACTCCTTCTTAATGGTAAAGTGATATTTTTTTTCATTTGAACATTAATAGCTTTGAAAATACTTAACTCTTGATTGGACAGTTTCTAGGGTCAAATTTCCAGTTTTCACAATGTGCTGTTTTCTTGTAGTATAATGGGAAGGGTGGGGAACACTGTGTCAAGCTGTTAAGTTTTAATGCTGGAGGTTATATACAGTTTGCATTCAGGGTATATAGCAAAAGTTAATCATTTCTCCATTTCCTAAATGATAAGACACTGTAGCCTGGGATACACAGTCCAGTTTCAGGCTTATTGTTTGTCAGTTTTGGTGAAATATCGGCTTACACTGTATGACAGTCCTTAACAAAGCACAACCAATGATTAATGCATACACACTGTATTGGGTGACCTGAAGCCCCCACTGTACCAGTGTAAATGAAACAGAACACTGATGTCTGTAAAGTTTTATTTAAAAGCTCCCACAGACAGAGAGCTTCTTTTTTTCCAGCTTTTTATACATGGTTTATTTACACACTAAGACAAAAACATTCTTTCAATGACACATGCAGTATACATATAATTTAAATTAATCATTTATCATACAGTATCTTCGGCTGGAGCTCTATAATTATTATTCCTTTATTCCTTCCTTCCTCTATCACCTGATAGAAGTGGGAGGCACCTCTAATTTGAATGCTTGTTGTTACTGTGGTGATTTCAGACTGCGTGACAAGCACTAAAAGGAAATGAAGCTCTGAAGTTAGACAATCAGTTGCACAGTGTTTGCCCTACTGTATAGGGCATTTAGTTTTAGCAAACCTAAATAAGCACTGAACCTCAAATGAGTTGAAAACAGCACATAAAATATAAAAACAAACAAGCTACTACGAGCCTTCCGACAACGATGTCTTGGCACTTGAGGCCAATGAATGGGCCCTCTGTTACTGTATTATTTAGAGCAAATACAAGTGTGTTACAGTTGAGTTAGCATGAGCCTCCTGGCTAATATTTCTTTCCTTTCCCTGGCTCTGTTTATTTAGCTTGTTTGGGGACTATTGTTGTGGTATTGTGCTTTAAGCTTTTTTGGTGTGCCCTTGATTTTTGTGCAGATCATGGTGAGGTTCTACACACTGTACGATCAGCCAGGTTCAGTAACCAAACCACAAAATTGGTGGTGCAGAAACAGGCAATCTTAAACAAGCAACAAAATCTACAGTTTTTGCATTGATCACTTACAGTTATTATTATGATTTATATCATAATTATTATGATTTAGGATGAACTGTATTTAAAACTGTCTTACAGGTGCTGGTAGCCCCCCCCCCCCCCCCCCCCCCCATAGCAGGCAAAAGCTAATATTAGCATACAGCCAGCTCCTATCTTATATTAACAATTGCTAGGAAGTAGCTGAGGCTGAATGCTCATATCAACTTTTGAGCATGGTCTACGATACAGCAGAAGAATGCTAATATTGGCTGTTGTCAAGGGTGAATAATAGGTAAACATTTATGTCTCTAAAACATACAACTATATAATTATTTTGTCAATCAGAAAATGTGAATATTATGAATATTTGTCATACCTTCAGCATTAATTAAACAACTTGGAGCACAACAGCGTGTCATTACATACAGTTGAATGGCTGCGGTATGAATATAACCACTTCCTCAATTTCATGAATCTTTCTCAGCACACACACGTCAAGAAATGTTAGTCTGTTTATTCTAATCCATGTCTACAGTTGGTTTTCCTGTGGATGCAGACATAAGCACTTACCACTGAAATGCAAGTGTTTTACTGATTGTTTCTCTTCCTCTCATTCTTCAGCCGGTGGCCGAGGCTCATCACTGGTACTACATCTTTGAAATGGGCTTCTATTTGTCACTGCTGCTTTCTGTGTCTGTGGATGTCAAGCGGAAAGTGAGTGACATTTATATCTGGCTGATGCAATGATACATTTGATCTGAAAGCTCAGACAAGGTTCTGTTTGTACCCAGACAGTGTCCTCTTAAAACCTCATTTTAATCCAGAGATTTAAACTGTTGGTCAAATGGTCAAAACCCCCTGATTATGTCACCATTCTGCCTTTTTTTCCACAGTGTAATCCTGATGTTGTTTCTCTTTCGTGCAATTTAACTAAATACGGATTATGGGCTGGATTATCTGGTGTTACATCACAGTTTTGTGTACTGCTTGTCTGCTATCATTAGAAAACTGAGTGCTGTAGATATGACTCTTTTACAACAAGTTAGCATGTATATTCATTTATTTATGATGCCAAAATCTGCTGTGCTGATACTCAAGCTAGAGAAAATCTCTGCAATATTATTTAGATATCAAATTCACAAGCATTGAATGAAGGCCCAGTGAACCTGACCAGTGACCTGTGACATTAAAATACATTTTATGAGGAGCGGACTTTTTTAAAGTTCTGATAAAATCTCTAGAAGTGCTCTTAAGATATTGCATTCACAAGCAGGAGTTAAACTAGAGGTTTTATGGCCATAACTTTTGCCTATGGCATCCAATCAGTTCACTTTTTACACTAAGTGAACATTTCAGAGTGAAAACTGAATTGAAGGAAAATACTCTCAAAGTGTTCTTGACACTTAAATGTAAGACTTAACCATACAAATGGTTGACAACCCAAAAACACAATACCTGTGGCCTTGGCTGTTGCCAGTAGGTTAAAGGAGACATATCATGCTGATGCATGATTTAATACTTACATGTAATATAATAAATTTGAAAACAAGACCTTACACACCCTTAGTTTTCAAAAAATTAGATATTGTATTCTTTCTGATATCCTAGAATGAGATGTGATGCCTCTAAAAATAGGTCATTGCGAGATGTCCGCGAGATTTCAAACGTCGTGACGACACGAGGTACCTTTCTTTTTATTGGAGTAATCTGATAAAACACTTCCTCCTCTGTGATGTCCGTCAGCCCCAAACCCTCACCGAGGAACACATCCAGCAGCAGGGGTATAAAGCTCCCTCGCTCACACTCTCTCATTACCAGCTCTGGCCTGTAGGGGGACTCAATACGGGGTCACTGCTTTGAACCTGCCAGAAAATACAGTAGAAGAAGAAGGACAGGCTGGCTCTACCCCCGATAGAACAGACTAATCAGAGCACAAAGGGCTGTGACATTGCGAGGTAACTTTAGGTCATCCTTGCGACCAAGCGTTTCAACAGGAGCTTGATAATGGCCCAAAATGAGGATATTGAGAATGCTATTGTGGGGCAATGAAGGAACTAAATGACTTGTACTGAGGGCAGAAATGCTTTACAGGCATCCTAGTCTGACATAGTGAAAAGGAGAAACAAGCATGATATGTCCTCTTTAAGATTAGTGAAGATATATGCAAAATATGCTCAATAAAAGCTGCAGAAGCTTTCATTTTCAAAATCTTTTATGAATGTGCCTGCTGATTTATTATTTTTGAAATGCCAACTAAATAATAAATCAGTCCAGACAATCTGTAAATCACCCCTCTCATTTCTTGGATTTAATTGACCAAAAAGACTGCGGACAGAGAGCTTTTGAAATGCTTGCTGTGCTTGTGTACTTCTGCTTTACACCGTGTGGTCTTGGTGTGTTCATGTGTGTTACAGGATTTCAAGGAGCAGGTCATTCATCACATCGCCACCTTATTCCTCATCAGTTTCTCCTACTGCACCAACTATGTGAGGGTTGGCACTCTGGTAATGCTGCTGCATGACTCCTCTGACTTCCTTCTGGAGGTAAATCAACAGCTAATTTCTGATCCGTGTCAGGTCTTTGGTCATCATGTCTGTGTCAGGCTTTAATTCAGTGGCTTCAGTTAAGCTGTGCATTTTCCCTGCTGTACCTTCAGTATTTAACTTGTCCTGGATATATTTGAGGGAGAAAAAAAACAGAACAAACTTAAAAGGGAAGAAGGAAATAGAAAATGCCCGAAACTCGCCGAAAGTCACCTCTATGCTCATGAGCAGTGCTTTTAACTCGCACAATAAGACACAAAGGTCACAGGGAAGTTGACTTGAATAGAGTCTTTGACATCCAGAATGAGCTGAGTCATGCATAAAACACCACTGCCTGTAGTAAAATAAGAATATCCTTTGTGGCTGTAAAATTATACCCTGCATATTCCTTAGTGGCACCACAGCTTTTTTTTCTTTGGATTTTAAAAGGTGATTATCCTCATTCCATTTCACTGATTATACCTGAAAACAGAAATCGTCACTGTTAGGATAAGGACCTCAGGTGTGACTAGTTGCTGTCGGGCACATAGGGGTAGAAAAATGTCACACTAAATCATCACTCACTGGCTTGTATCAGTCTGTTCTAGTTATTCAATCATGACTTCATCCATCTCTGTATTGTGTTTGCTTTAATAGCTGGTATTACATTTCAAGGACAGAGATCTCACTATAAAGTTCCAGGGTATCCTCTTGATTTTTGTTCCGCCTTAAAATAAAGCAGAGAGACAGGTTTAACATCAGACTAATGGTTTCCAGCCTTTTATCCTCTCAGCTCCAGCAACCCTGGTCTGCACACTTGTTCTTACCAAAACAGCTGAAACTATATGAGCAGTGTTGAATGGTTGTTTTAGATATTATGCCTCAGAGCAGACATGCACTAAATAGTTGAATCATGTATTTTGGCATTTTTGTCCCATTCTGATATTAATCGTGTTTTGTGTACTGGTCAGTTTGTTGTTTTTGGGATTGGTTATAACCCGTAGTCTCTTTTTTGCTGATAGTCTGCCAAGATGTTCCACTATGCTGGCTGGACGAGAACTTGTGACTCGCTTTTCGTCATCTTCTCTGTGGTCTTCCTGGTGACCAGACTTGTGGTGTTGCCCTGCAGGTAAAATATAATGCTGGAACAATGGGTCTTTTTCATCCCTAATTTAACACCACTTCTACTTGACATTTTGTTACCTTTTTTAAACACAATTAAAGGGTTTTACACAGAGGTTGATGTTGTAGAAGTGGCCGAGTTTTCATGCAGTTATAACTTGGTTTATCAGCCTGTGTATTACCCTTTGAACATAGGGATCCAAGCTCCTAATGCAATACTGTGTGGGACACAAATCTAAAATAGAGAGCATAAATGACAAATATATTCACAAACAAAATGACAACAGAATCAGGATTCATGATCCCCTCATGAATAAAGCAGCATCATAGCTGCAAACATTACATGTATTTGCTGTCTGCTCCATTTTAAGTTACAATTTAGAAAGCATGCTACACTATTCATCGACAAGCACCA
The DNA here is from genome assembly GCA_036419115.1 of Scarus forsteni. Lineage (NCBI taxonomy): Eukaryota > Metazoa > Chordata > Actinopteri > Labriformes > Labridae > Scarus > Scarus forsteni. The sequence goes on along the minus strand of JAZDUH010000136.1, from coordinate 22,570,220 downwards.
TCGCTCCTACAAAACTTGGCAGCTTTGTGCAGTTCGCCCATGTTTCATAAGATGGAGACAAAGTACCTGTGTCTCTACCCTGCTGCACACAATGTGGTTTTCATCCTAACCAGGGGCAAGTCCAACAGAATTAAGGGAGACCGGAGTCCTACGAAATCTGATTGCCACCCTAAAATCCTTACAATCATTGGCTATTAACTTTTGATTTGTTTGACTGACATAAATAAATGAAAGTCTAGGTGTGTCAGAGTGGCCCAGTCATTCTTAAATTTCTCTGTGTTGCCTCATTAAAATGTTTGGCACCATTACATTAGCATCTTCGGTAATGCTTTTTACTTCCTTCTAGAACACAAAGCCTGTTTTGACTGATGTTTCCTTGTGCGTCTGTGTCCTTTGTCTGCCCTCTTATTGTCTTTACCGTCTCTAGTTTCTTGGCTAAAAGCAGCAAGTGTACAGAGCCAGTCATTAAAATTCTTCTACTGTTCGAGAGAAAGTATCTCACCTGCTAGATAGTTCTCCTTCTTAACAGGAGTGTGCAGTGGGTAATGATGACTCAAAAATGTTAGCGTAAGGCTGTTAAACTAGACTAAAACTTAAAACAAGACATTTAAAACAGGCTAATTCTCATGATTTGTCACATTATACTTGTTCACTTACAACTGGACAGTTGCCATCACAATTGTTTTTGTACAAATCTAACTGTGACCAAAATTCAGCAATTATTTACAAATGTTAGATGTTTATAAACAACATGAAAATCAACACCCTTGTCATTTAGTCTAATTGGAAAATTAAGCCAGTGAGTTTTTGTTTCAAGCCTGTGTTTAGCTGTATAAAATTTTGGGCAGATAGTATTATGATTATTTTGTTCACATTTAATATTTAACATTTAATAGCTAATTTAGAATTAGTCATAATGCCTTGAAGTTATTCCTTTCTATCATGTGTATGTTGACAAGGTGAAAAAGTCTTTACCAATGCAGCAATAAGTAAAATATGCAGTGAATGTATTTATTGAAGTGATTTGGTTTGGGATTTGTTTATACCTACCGGTAGTTGCTTCACTGCAACATGAGTGTGCTTCAACTATGCCTTCACAACCAGAAATGCTCTATTAATGCCAAAGGGGAGGTTCTGTTGTTTTCAGCTGCTCTTATTGACGGTTTATCCTTGAGAATGTCAAGATACATACATACAGTAGGCATTAAATTAAGGTAGAAGCATAAATTGACATAGAAATAAGCAAAAATACAAAGTGTAGAATCTTTTGAGAAATCATTTGTGTAACTATGGATTAATGATAAAATAGAGGTAAGTAGAAGAGAAATGTACAAAGCACAAAGTATTAACACTAACAAATAAATTCAATATGTATGTAAATGCAAATGCATTTAGGGTAGGGATATTACACTGGTGTTATATTTATAGATGAATGATGAGTACCAGAAGTAAATATAGAGTAAATAGTAAAATAGAAATCTCTGACCATATCAGCTTCTGCCTGTCAAAACAGAAGGATTGTGTCCCCTCTCTGCTCCAAACATAAATAGAACGTAAAACCTGACATACTACAATTATAGTGCAACTCAGGACCAGAGTGGAAACAAAACTTTGGCCATGATTTTTTTAAGCCAAATTTGCTATACAGGAGACTCTTTTCCTTTGCCATCTCTGCATGCCACCCACAAAGTTGCTGCAGCATCACTTAAGTATGGGCCAGGCTGAGGATAAAATTTAAAAATAAAAACAAAGTTCTTGAGTGCATCAGTTGCTCATAAAAAAAACTAGAGACGTTAAAAGCAGTTGCATTAATTTGTTAAAATTCATTAAATTTGACAGAACTAATTTATCTGTATTTTTTGGTAGATGTCCAAAGCCAGTTTGTTTGCAGGTTCCTGACCACAGGCTCTAGTTTGCTCAATTATGTTTTGGATGTTTGTGCAGTAGTATATCTGAACCTAACTGTTTCTTTTGTGCTTTTTCCCAGAGTGATCCACTCAACCATCGTGGTTTCTCTTGACTTCTTCAAGCCATTCTTTGGTTATTATTTCTTCAATGCTTTGCTGCTCGTGCTGCAGGCACTGCACATCTTCTGGGCTTACCTCATTCTCCGGATGGTCTATAAGTTTGTGTTCCTCGGCAAGGTGAGGCAGATGTTGAAGGTAGATTTTACACCAAAAATGTCGGGGAGAGTTGTTCTGAAACAAGTGGGCGTTCTTTGTTTGGCTACGTTTGTTTGAATACATATGAACTCAGCAATCAATTCCTGTTTCAGTACCAACAGTCGCTCCAAGCTTGCCTAAAACAAGTAGTCTGTAGTACTAGCAGTAGTGCAGCCAGGCTGCTAAATATAATACATCAAAAATGTTCTGGATCTCACAGTCACTTTCTTTGTGCAGCCACAACATGAAATACCAGTAACATATATTTATATATAACATTCCTCACCATCTCAGTCTGGTTTGTTCAAGCAGAACAATTTATTCTTTTTAAAGCTACTCCTTATTTTACAGCACCACTCCCTGAAGACACTTATACAAGTGTTCCCATGTAAGAAGTTACCATGCTATCTAGTGTCCTCTCTGGGCTATTGCTGACAATAGCAAACATCAAAAGCCCCTCCTTTTCCTGCAAAAATATTTTATTTTTATGTTGTAAGGCATGTTAAACATTGGTAAATATACTCAAACGTATAATCATGCATAAGACATTTGACCTCCACCATCCAACTGACTTGCTGTGTAGAAATCCTGCAAGTCTCCTTCCTGTAATGCAGAGCGCAACTTGCAATTATATCAACACTGTCAGTGATGTAATGACGTAATTTGAATGCCATTACTTTTCGTCAGGTGGAGCGGGATGAACGCAGTGATGAGGAGAGTGAGGATGACAATGAAGAGGAGGAGGAGGAGCCTGAAGAAGAGGGTGATGAGTGCAGCTGGGAGCAAAGAAAGGGTACAATCAACTCCAAACTAGCATCGCTGGCTAACAACTGTGTCCTTAACAATCTGACCAACCAGAGGAATATGAACAGCAGAATGCCCAAAGCCAGATAGTGGAGCAGCCTATATCAGCATCTACCAAGACTACTTACAAAAAGCTGGAAATAAACTCGTGACTGGTATATGATACAAACACATGGCTTTGTGAACATCCCCAACGGTCCACTGAAGATTTCAGATGAGGGTAAGCCTGCATCCTGTTTGTCTTGAAAAAATGGAGAACAAGAACAGATCATTGTAAATCTGCACTCTAATGGGGCTTTTCCATTTGTGGTATCTTCTCTATTTGGCTTAACTTTACACAGATTGAGTACTACCTTCTTTGTTTTCCATTACAGTATCTACTTTGATTTTGCCTCTTTAAGGTAGGCAAAGTCGTCATAGGGTGGCTGCAAAAATCTACTGTGGCATTTTCACAACATGAAAAGTAGGGGAAAGACACAATAGATGCTGGCCCCCTCGGTTTGGGGCTTTTGTCACAGAAAGAAGACACATTTTTTTCTTGAGCAAGCATCAAAACAGCATAAAACAGGCAGAGGAGACTTTAGGAAATCATCCCATTAGGGACCATTCAGAGGTCAGCAGTGTCTCCACACTCCCAGTTTAGTCTCACCTCGCTCACTAAAGCCAATAGTGTCCTCCATCCGATACAACACAGTGGAAAAGCCCTTAACTATTAGATTAGCCAGAGACATCATCATAACTGTCATCCAAACACTAGAATCTTGTAAAAAAAAATGGCAAAAAAGAAACAGTCAACTTATTGTATGTGTTTTATGCAGATTTTGTATTTATTTTCACTGTACAGTAAAACTGGTTTGTAAATACACAAGAACAACAGTACCTGGACTGTTCTTTGATGCATTTATATTTTCTTGGGTCAACAAGTAAGATGATTACTTTTTATATACACAAATAACTTCTAATTTAACACAAGGTAAAAAAACAGAAAAAAATAGAGGCAGAATTGAATGGTCACTCACTTCCTGTCGCTGTCTTTGTATCTACAGATATACATATTGAACTGATTTGACATAGGCTTTGACCATGGCAAATATTATTCATAAACCAATTTATATATCTATTTTTTATGAATTATGACTATGATGTCCTCATGCAGAGGTTCATTCGTATCCTAGACGTTTATTTTTCTGCAGCTTTGTTTCTGTCCTCGCTCCCTTAGTTAAGCTTTAGCGCCCCCTGGTGCACAGAGAAGAGCACATCATTGTTGACAATGTGATTTAAAATGCTTGTGCTGATGATGTTCACACACATGTGGACTTGCACCATGTGTTTGTGTGTTTTAGTTTTTCTACTTTGATATCACTATGACAGGCAGCATGATTCAGAGTTTTTTTCTGGTTTGCTCTTCTAGATTTTGGTTTTGTGCCTTGGCTGCTGTTTATATAGTGTTACTGAACATGCACTTGATTTTTGTAAAGCTCTGTGTGTAAATAGAAGTACTGTCAGTGGGCAAACACACGAGCCAGGCCTTACTGTGACTGGTTTCACTGTCCTATTGTTGGATTTGTAGGTTAGCTGCTGGTGTCTATATGAAAAAGTTGCCTACAGGGGCATTAAAGGAATGTGTGATATTTGATGACAGTAGAATTGTACACAAAGGTCAAAATGCTTTATAAAGTCTTATTGAAGTAATAGATTAAGGGGTTATAGGAGGGTGTCTTTGGCGTATTTTGATATCATAAGACGATGCTCTGCTTCTTTGACCGGATGAGGGATAATAATGTTTTACAAGATTGTATTTTATAACAATGAAAGATGACTACAGCATTGGTTCCAAATCAATCATCATGATACTCAACATGCAGAGATGACTGTGTGAGACAATCGATGTTGCTGTCACTGATAAACTTAAGTGGGATCACTTTTCTACTGGTTGTTAGTAGCTGCTCAAGAGTCCATTCACTTTATTCTAAGCTAAAACAAGTGCGCTGAATAGGAAATGACATGTCTGAATGTAAAAAGGGTCTTCAGAGCACTGAGGCTTGCAACACAAGGTGGAACTTAAGTTGTGGAGCACTAAAAGGGCTGATCCACTAAACATCACACCCACTGAAATATGTTTTTTATAGAATTAAACAATATCAAATGTACTTGTTGTCATGAAAGTAACTCTCAACAGTTCTCTTATGAGTGCATATGGATGCTTTATTGATTGTGTGTAAAGTTGAAAAATAATAAATGACTCCTGTTAAAATGAAAGACACTTCTCTCTTCTTTCATAGATACAAGGGATGCATGATATTGAATTGTTTGCTGATATCTGATATGTTGATAGTTCTAAACTTATCGTGGCCAATACAGTAATAAATGCTGATCTATGGATGTACAGAAATTAAAAGCATTTTTTTGGGATTACACCGACATACCTCCTATTACCAGCCTGCCAATAGAACTTGCCCTTTTTAGATCTTATTCTTAGAATTTAAAGTAATAAGTAAATGCTCAATGCTAACTTAATACAAATATATACTACCATAATTATCATCTGTACATAATTGCAGAAGTGTTTATACCAGCCAATCCAATATAACATTATAATCATCCATAATAGATACACTATGTAATTTTTTTGTTTCCTGATATGTGTAAATTACCTCAAGAAATGATTATCCTGTGATGTTTTTTATGTGTTCTGTTATTGTCTGTATGCCTAGAGAGACCATCTGCCATGTTAACACCAAATATCACATTAATTCTAATTTAAAATAAGACATGCTACTGGAAGTTGCATTTTGTTCCTGTCAGTGCATACTCCGTTGCCCACGTTCTTCCATTCGTCTTGACTGTGGGCCATTTTGTGTCAGTGTTTCTGAGGGTTGAAGTATTAAGGAATCATTTTTATGATTCTCCACTTCCCTGAACCTCATCTTCTCCTATTGTTTAGATTTAGAGCCTCCTGGTGGTAGATTTTCCATGCATCTGTAACTTTGGCCAAAGTTTGCAGCCTACTGTAACATTTTTGATAAGTTAAATTCCAAGCTTCACCAAACATATAAAACTCTGTTTGTTTTAATTATATACAAACCATAATAAAAAGTTATTTTCATTATATACCATGATTTAGCTTTTAAGTCACCATTCTGACCATGACACAGCCTCTGATGGGCACAGAGCAGGGTATGGCATCATCCACCTCGATGCACGTGTCGATGTAAGGGTCCATCAGGATCATATTAGGGAATGCCTTGTTGCCCTTTCTCTCGCTGACCATATATATCTGTCCACTGACTGTTGTGCATCCAGAGAAAAACTTCCTGTCCAGATATTCCTCCTCGACTAAGGTCCATTCATCTGTCTCCACATCAAATCTCAAAGCTTGGCCTCCAAACAGGTAGAGGGCACCATTGAGCTGTGTTGCAACCAAGTCATATCTGCAGATGACAGAAATAAATCATGTTTAAATATACTGATAATGTTTCATTCTGCTTTTATTGCCCTAATGTTTTTTCTGTTGTACTTCTTCTTAGAGACTGTTGCTGTAACAGCAGAGGGCTTCATCTGTTCATGTAGCCTAACAATGATTCCTACCTTTCAATAAATTCTTCAATTGTTCAGCTTCCTCTTCCAGTGGTTTATGAATGTTTTCAGAATGAAGCTGTACAAAAAGAGGTTTGGCTCTGTTGCTTCTACTCCACTGATCAACCTTGATTACATCTGTGGTTATATCTATGCTAACAAACAGTATTCATTTTGTTAAATGCTGTAAAGCTCTTTATATCCATTTCAGTTTCTGCTTTATACACTCTGAAAAGTGGAACCTTGAACTTTTTTTCTCTTAAAAGAAGATGTTATTTTATCAGTTTATATAAAGTTTAAGTCAGTTGTTGCCGATTTAAGAGCTTTCTTTCCCCCTAAAATAAGAATGCCATTTACAGTAAAACAATATGACAGCGAAAACACAGCAAGAAGTTAAACAAAACAATCATAAATCAGAAAACACAACAACATATTTGAAAATGAAAACAGTAAATCAAACATAACTAGTAAAAAAACCATTACCAAACATACATTAAAGAGGAGAAAATAAAGAACACAATCAAATCCAATAAAGACAGCAAACCAAGTTTATTTAGCAAATTCAATAAATTCATAAGAAGATTGTAAAAACAATATCAATAATAAATTAGAAAACAGAAATAAAGAAATTACAGCAATTTTATGTTTAGTTGTTTTAGGTTGTCTACGATTTTATATTTGTAGTATTTTAAAAACAAATGTTTTATAATGTATCTATTTTTTTTGTCTTAAAATTGTTATTGTTTTTCATTAGCTATTTTGTCTTGTGATTTTTTATAACATTTTTTCACTATATTTATTGCATAGATATGTTTTTTGTCTCTTTGGTTCTCAATTGTTGTGTTTTTCTTATTTGTGGTATTCGGAACATTATTTGTTTATTAAATTCATGTTTTTTCTATAACGTTATTGAATTTATTATTTTGTTCTTTGATTTCTTTTTGCATTTTTTAATTACCTTTTTGATTCTGCACTTTATCAATAAATTTATTAAGAAAATCTGCTGGGGGAAAAATGCTGTATAATAGAAAAAGTCAGCTGAACCATGTCAGAATGCAGAGCAGAGCAGTCAGAGCCTTTAAACTTACTCACCGTGGAAATGGGGAATAAGAGACCACATCCCACTGATCCTCCTTCACTGCGTACCTCTGGATCCCTCCATACACCTCCCCATTTTCATCCAGGCCGCACGCCACGTAGATACACGAGTCCAGTGCTGCAGTGGCTGCCCTCTCCACCGCTCTGACCATGGGACTGACACTCTCCCACGCACCATCTGACCCCAGGTCCAGTCTCTCTACATCAGCCACAAGTCCTTCGTCCATGCTGCCCCCCAGGACATACAGAGCAGAGACCACCCCTATGGAGCAGTGGCTGTGCCGGGACTTCTGCAGGGCTGGCCCATCCAGCCAGCGTTGGTTCCCACATTCAAATATCCTGACCCAGTCCACGCTGAACCACAGGACGTCCCGAAAATAGCCACCTGTCACAACGACATTGTCCCCTACAAAAAAGGGTGGTAGAGAATAAAGAAAATGTTGAGTGAGGGGTCCTCTTTTTTTACAGCATTTATTATAAACATGGATTCACAATATTGTCTGCATAATATTAGTTTCAGCAGGTAACAGCTTGAATGTTTCTATGTATGTTTAGGCCAACTCTTATGAACTTGATATTTCAAAAGCTTCAAGATTTACTTCAAATTTTGATAAATGTCCACTTTAACACAAATTCATTTTAAGGGGGAGTGTCAAATATCTGACCTCATGACAATCTCTTGCATTTGTGCCTCATACCTCTTCAAATTCTTAGATGGCTTTCTGTCAAACTTTGCACTAATTTCCGCTCTGACCTGAAGATAAACTGATACATTTCTTTTAGCAACAATGTAAATGTCAAGGTCATGTTGCAGGCTTATGCTCTCAGAGCACTTATAGTTTATGTCATAGAGTTGCCTAAAAAAATGATGAAAATTTTTGCCATATTGGGTAATGTCAAAAATCCAATATCCTGCATGATAGGGCAGTAAATTGGGAACGTGTTTAGCTTTCATCCTCACTTCCACTGTTATTCTCTACCTGTTATTCAAGCCTTACCTACAGCAGCTACAGAGTACTGTGTCAGGTTCTTCCTCTGCAGAGGTGCACAGCTCTGCCATCTTCCACTGTGAGGGAAGAACTGGTATAATGCCTGTTGCTCCTGATCATGTGGTCCACCCAGCACATAGAGGGTCTCCCTGGCTCTTGTTCTCCTCACTAACGTGTCCACTGACCAGGATGGTGGGAAATGTTCATTCAGCTTGCAGATGAGCTTAGCTCTGGGGTCTGAACTTTTCATTCTGGTCAGAAGACCTGTGAGAAATGGTAAAGAGAGGGACTCAGGCTTCACAAGTGCAACAAGCTCCAGGAAATATTCCTCTCGTTTGGGGTCAAATGACACCCAACGAAGGATAGCCTCCAGGGCAAGATCGTCCTTGAAGATGGTCAGTTCATCACTGGCAAGAAGGTCAGCGATGTTCTCCTTAGACAGGGACAGAAAGTCCTCCTCAGATACAACAGCAGAGAAGTGTGTAAGGACCACCTGTCTAGCAGCCCTGTATAGCTGAATGCAGCCCAGTCTCCAGGCATAGGCCATCATCCCCAGACAGTTACTGAGGTGCAGCTCCCGCTCCAGGAACTTGCAGCAGAGCAGGCGAGCTCCCTCCAGCTGCAAAAAGTCTGCAGTCTCAAAAATCTCCAGAACATTGTCTCTGTTCAAAGTGAGGTTACGTGTCCTGACGTACTCCATCAAAATGCTGAAATGCTGCAGGCTCATACTTTTGATCTCAATGTTCTTTTTTTGGCTCTCTACACCACATCCAAAAAACAGAGCCCTGAAGTATGGACTCAGGAGGGACAGCTGTTGACGGTTGACATAAAAACGCTCTCCTCCTACCTGCAGAGTGGCATCAGGGATTACTTCTGGCTCTGGATCGTTCAAATGCAGGACAATCTCATCCTCCTGAAGTCTGCTGATCTGCTCAGACAAAACAGTCAATTCAAAATGCTGAGGTTTAGGGTCACTGTCAGCTCTGCAGGCCATTTCACAACATACAGTCACAACCTCCTCTGGATAGCCCCTTGTCCTCGTCCTGGTTTACAACACACCAACTGGTGGTATAAATAGACTTTCCCCCTGACTGTTGGCTGGCTGCATGCTACAAGGAAAAACGAGGTCAGTCTAAAATGCAGATGATATTTACAGTACAGAGGTGCAGGGGTTTGTGCAAGAACTTCAGGAAATACTCAAAAAATATAGTAAAATTATTCATTGGTACACTGTGAAGGACAAAATAATGACATTTTATTTAACATATTTATTCAGTGTATTCTTTATTCATAATCTAAATGACTGACACTGTTATTGGCCAATTAGCACTTTATTTTTAGTTCTCGGAGTACACAGAAAAGAAACATTTAAAAACATCAGATTTTTGGTAAGTTACTCATCGAGTCCTCTATCCTCTGTTAGTTAATTATTTTCATAATCCATTGTATTTATGATTGCTTCTTTAAAAACACATTAAATTGATGCATGACAGTCATATTTTTATTGATATTTTTCAATGAAGCACAGAGATAAAAAAAAATAGTTTACATAATGAAATCGTATCAATATTAATGAAAACAAATATGTTTAACAACTGTGAATCAACAATACCTCAAAGTACAGGCTCTGAAATAAACACGGGCTGGTGTTTTAGACACCAGTGTGAATACAGTTAATAAACAGAGGGGCTATATCACAAATTACCATTATTATTTCATTTTTATTTTATCTCACTTTTTCTTTTGATTGGTATATGTGCAAATATGTATGTATTTCTGTACACATATGTATCTATTTCTGTAAACATTCTGTATGTATGAATATGATTTTATACTTCATTTTTTATAAGTAGATATACATGTGTATATCTACTTATGTAAATAATAAAGTTCATCAACTTTATTATCAGTATTATTATTATATTATCTTTGTATTACTCTACATGACTGATTTATTTTATTCATCATTTTTACTTGATGTTTTCATATGTACATGCCTACTTGAACATATATGTTTTAATTTCTTGTTTTCAAACCCTGGTCTTAGAGATACATAAGGTAAAAGTATATTTACTATTTTATTTATTTTGTTTATGATTTCCAAAGGATTACGTTTCATTGAGGTTGGAAGTTTGTTTGCTCGTGAAAAAAGCAAAAATAAAGTCTTTTTTTTTTTTTTTTTAGGATACAAATAAGCAAAACCAATGACGTCTGCAGGCGCTCAATGATTTCATTGGCTTAAACTTCTGAGGTCATAGTTTTACTTCCGTGTCACAGAGCTAACATGGCGGTGAGTCCGTATGGTTTTCGTTTTCATTCAAACGCCAGTGTGCATAGCTATCACTAAACATTCTTATGATAACCCAATGCGACAGATGTCCCCCCGCTATACCGTATCATGTGTTAATTGTATAAAATTTTAATGCATCTACGTTCTTGAGATGCTAGCCAGGCGAAGCTAACCTCCGGCTAACTTATTGTTTGTGTGTTGTTAGCATGCATGTGGCTTTGAGTTACAGTGATGTCCCATCTCCCCTCACAGGACAAAGAGAAGAAGAAGAAGGAAAGCATCTTCGACCTGTCGAAGTACATCGACAAGCCAATCCGGGTGAAGTTTCAGGGAGGCCGTGAGGGTGGGTGCTAACTCAAGTGTTCCTCAGTTCATCCAGAGACCGGACAGGCCCTTAAAAACTTTAAAGATGTTTTTCTACCCCTAACTCACTCACGCTGTTCATGTGGTGTGTTTTCACAGCCAGTGGTGTGCTGAAAGGTTTCGACCCTCTGCTAAACCTGGTGCTGGACGGCACAATCGAGTACATGCGGGGTAAGTGAACAGTGGTGATATGTATCATTTCGGTTTTATCAATATGCATAATGATACTGACACTACCATTCGATAATTACTGAGATATCTGTATCGATACTACTGTCACGGATTGGTGCCACCATAAATGTTTGACTTATAAATCTAGGAGATGAATCTGACAGGTCCTTTACTGCTACAAGAATAAATCCCAGCGCAAAAAAAAATCTTCAAAGAATTGATCCTTGTCTACCTTCCCCATTATAAGGCAAGGTGCAATCTATTAATCAGAAGATTTTCATTAAATGTGGGCTTTAGTTAAATGCATTTCAAAGAAACCGTAAAGAGGCTATCATATGTTATTGTCTATGAAATCTCTTGGTACTTTTATTATTTCTGACGGTATATTATGAGCCCATGTTGATACATTTTTCACAATTCACATTGTTTATATTGTCTGTCTTGTCTCATCTGTTTGTGTGTCATGTTGTAATTTTTTTAAAAACGTTTCTGTCACACTTCACTGTCAGTAAGGTCATCGTTTTACCCTAATGCCAAATGTGCCAGGGAGCTGAATAGAAACTTATTTAGAAATATCAAGTCTCTTTCCTCTCTCATGGGCTGACAGCTAGGAGACAAAGACAGGAGGAGAGGTGCATTCATGTTATTGATTTTAAACAGATGTGCAAATGGAGTTGCAACAGTATAATCCAAGTTATTTTATTAACCCTAGAAGTAGAAGAAAAAGGTCTGTAGACAAATATGCTTCCCATTATATATTAAAGAAATAGTTGAGGTTTTTTGAAGTGGGGTTGAGTGAGGTACGTGACAGGAGCCTGAACTTGTGCCACAGTGTCACAGCTCAGTTCTCCCTCTTTTCAGAAAAGCTTGGGACAGATGCCAATGTTATACATTGCTGTTCATAGTGCCAGATTCACAGGTTAATTAAAAGAATTGTTTGAGAAAACAAGACACCAAAATAGTGTGGGGTCATCACACTCTACAAACAGTCTATTTATATCTGCTTCCCCCCAGCAGTGTAAGGATAAAACTGCAGTCTCATGTGAATTTTGCTCAATACTCAAAATTTCATCCCAAATAAAGACTTGCCCTATGTGGGCCAGCTCCTGCAGTATTATCAATTCCTGTGCCCAATAAATTGTACTTAGCATTTAAGGTAAATACATTTCATATTTTTTTGAATATATGAACTACAAAATTAGGGAAAAAAAGAATAAGTCCAAACATGTATTAATCTTTTTATTGAAAATGAATGCATGTCAGTGTCATATAAAACTCTACATAATGGAGGCATAAATGAGTTCGAACAGGACACAGACAGTCTGATGCAGGTCGGCTGGTTCATCCATCACCATATTACCGTCCAAGATAATTGCCACACTGGATGGGTTGATCTGAGGATTTTCTTCATCAACACAGAGGATTCCCAGTTGTGTTTGGCTGTATCCATCCTTGTTGGTCACATCCTAACAGAGAAAAAAGACATTAGTAGATAATTATATGTTACCCATCAAAAAGCACCTTTCACTTTTTATAAAGAAAAGCATCCTATATTAGAAGCCACAGCAAAAGTAATAAAGAAAAGAACAATATTTGCCATATTTTGAACATTGAATGTATTTTTTTAAACTCTCAGGGCATAAACATTGCCTGCTTGCTTTCTTTTAAGTCTGACTTTTAAGTAGCGTTTTACAATGATAAATTTATGGTTTTTACTTATTTTTAAAGATCTTCACCAGACCAAAAAACACAGGTAAAACTTACTTAGAATACTTATTCCACTGCCAAGTTCCTTGTTTATTTTTTCTCTGCACCCATTCCATAAGTTGGAAAAATAAATAAAATAATTGAAAAAATTTATCAGCACAGTACAGGGAAGGGCCCCAATCACTAGGTTTGCCTTGGGCCCCCATATGACTAGATCCGCCCCTGTATTCACCTGTTCAGTCACTGTCATTACTTGGCCGAACTCCAAGTAGCACAACAGTGATAAAGTTAGGTGACTACATTCACTGGCCGTCTGAAAGTCAATACCGTGGCTAATGTTAGCTTAATGGCACTCACCAGATGTAGTAGGTTTTGGCAGGGACGTCCCGGCGTTAACCTCCTCTCTCTTCGGCGGAAGCGCGGTACACAGCGGGGTCCAACTCGAGAGAAGCGGTGTCCGACTCGGCGTCAACAATATCCCAGTAGACCGCGGTAACGACGGCGGTGCTCGCGGCCTCAGCATGGATGTATTATGCCTCAGCCTCCTCTTTCTCTGCTGTACAGCACGGTGCGCACAGCACAGAGTCCGCCGTTCACCAAGAGGCGGTGTCCGATTCCACAAGTCCAAATTATCAGTCTAGTTGATAAAACCACACGTCCCCACGTCTTGAAAATGTCTTAAAATTTCAGTATATCCACAGTACAACTTCATCAACTGTCTGTGGGTGATGAAATGGTTGACGGTTAAAAAGCGCTGTTTCTCTTTCCCATAATGCATTGTGAAAGGTTAACTCAATAAATTTAAGTAATCAGGGTTAAAACTTGATGAATTAAAGCTAGAATAACGTAAAATTGTGAACACATGCATTACTGTTAAACTTAAGTATAATAAATTGATATTTGATAGTAAGCAAGGATCACATACTCAGATTTTGAAGTAATAAAGTCAAACTTGATTTGTATAAGTAGATTGTAATTTAATTTGTAAGTACAAATGAAATCCGGGCTAACAGTGTATGTACACATTTTTAAGAATTCTCTTGCTGACTAAGCTCCGTAATTTTGGCAAAGAATATTCTTCTACGTCAGTTTACCCACAACTACATACAAAAAGTGCTGTCAGGAAGTACACTTATCATTAAGCCGATGCTTATATATTTACAAAATAAACAACCAGAATAAGCTGAAAACTTCCTTTGAAGATGAACTTTAATTCAACTCCTTGGAGTTTGTAAAACGTGAATCTGGTCTGAATGTTTATAAATGTCCGTTAAAGCAAAGACGGCTGCTCACTGCAGATGATAGCCTGTGATGACGCTACACTGTGTTTGTGGCTTGTTTTCTCCCACAATTCTTTTAATTACATGAAACACTGGTACCATGAACAGCAATGTATAGCATTAGCGTTCGTCCTGAATTTTCCTGAAGAGGGAGAGAACTGAGCTGTGACACTGTGGCACATGTTCAGACTCATGCCATTTACCACTGTTAAGACTAACTGAGGACTTTCTCCAGGCATATTGGAGAGTCTCACTGATAGCAACAGAGCCATTCATGTAAACAGGTGAAATTTTTACACCAACTCGGGTTAATACAACGCAGACACCCCCACCACAGTGTTTCCCAGTCGTCAGTGGGTCACAGTCCAAACTGATCGAAACTCCGAATCCATCAGTGTTCAAAACAGAGTCTAAATCATAGCCTGTTAACCATGTCTCAGTAAAAGCAAAAAAACACACACATCTTTAAATTCACTTACAGTTCAACAGTCTTATTTTTCAAACATTAGACATTTGCAAAGACAACGGACAGCAAGGGAAGATGTTTATTCTTTGTTCGTTTCCTCATATGCTTGTGTACACCACTTTTTTCAACCTCTTTTCCTGTATTTCTTTACTTGAAGTTTGAAAGTTCATGTTAAAGCTGGGGTTGGCGATTTTGGAAAACTAGCATGAATTTGAAAGGGGGGGGGTTTACACTACACCAAGTCATGTCTCAGTCAGCGGTAAGAAAACACCAAACAAACATGTAAAGTTAGTTAGTACTTACAGCCGATGTTGATCGGGGTATCTCCTGTTTTTGCCATGAAACTACCGTATTTTCCTTATTTTCTCCTCTTTTCCGCCGTCCTCCTGTATCAGTATTCTCCCATAAATCTCCTGTGTGACGATATAATAATAAAAACATTCCTCTGCCTCTCCAAACTGAGCTCTGTCTCTAGCCTGAATGGGGCGGTAATGCTCCAAAATGATGGATGCCAACCGCCGTAAAACCGAAGAAGAAGAAGAAAAAGCCTCACGAGAAAAAACTGATTGATTGGTTTAAAAATAGGTGTCCCGGCATGATTATTGGTTGGAGTTTTCCCTGTTTTACTCCTGCTGTAGATAGCGGATATTTTTCACTCTGTTTTAAGAACACATTATGAGTTGATTACCATTGGGTCATAAAGACCATTTTAACCAGTATTACAAAAAGTGTATCTAAATCAGATCGCCAACCCCAGCTTTAATGTCTCATTAGGAATAAAAACATCAAACTAATCAAACTCTGTGTGCTTGGAATATTTTTGGACAATTTACAACAACGCACCAACAGACCAACCTTACAGACTTTGGACCTCAAGGAAGAATATTGTATTATGTTGGAGAAGTATGGACACTCCTACATTGAGAATGTGGATAAGGGAACTTTCAGAGTATATTGGCTTGGATAGACTAATATACATTTCTAAAAGCACACAGAGAGATTTTGTCCAGTTCTGTGAACCATGCATCAACTTTATAGAAGCCAGGAATGTAGGCTTTACCTGAACAGAAATGTAAAAAACTATTTATTTTATTATTTTTATATCTAAAAATGTATGCAAGTTGAGTGTATGTGAGTTTGTTTTTTTGTTAATACATGTATGGGTTTCAGGCCTTTTCTGTCACTTTATCTTTTCTTGTGCCTTTAAAAAATTGGAGGAAAAAAACATCCAACTCGCCACTCTCTGAAAATGATCAGTTTTTTGATCCAGTGGTAGGATGTGTGATTGAAATCAGTTCTTAATCATTTTGCTCATACAGAGCTGGTAATATATGACCGTTGATTCATCTTTGAGGCATGGTATAATATGTTATCCTGAATCATGGCTGTTCGTTTGAGTACCTTTTTTGAGGGGTGCAAATGCAGAATGTACACAGACATGGTGGTTTGACTCTACACACTGTGCACTGCAGTAATAGTTCCACAGGTCTGGGTCTGTCATTAACTGTACGAGCTCTGTCTACATCAAGTTTTAGTGTTACAGAATATGCAGTGTTGTTGTACTCAGGGCAGCTTGATGGCGCAGAGGTACACGTGCCTCGCAGCAATAAAGTTCCTGGCTTCATCCTCGTGGTGATCAGGACCTTTCTGTGTGGAGTTTGCATGTTTTCCTTGTGCATGTGTGCATTTTGTCCCAGAGACTAAAAATCATTCTCATGAGATTAATTGGCAACTCTAAATTGAGCATTGAGTGTGAATGGCTGTTTGTCTGTCTCTGGGAAATGCTCCAGCCTCCACAACCCCAACAGGGAGGAGTGGTAAAGACAATAGATGAATTAGTACAATTATAGCACTTTCATGAATTTTTAGGTTAATTTTTTCTGCAGCTGACTTAATGCGTGTTTGATATCATGTCACAATTATCAGCTCTACCAGTCATTGTAACAGCCCTCAGTTTTGACAGGTGTCCATCTGAAATTAAAGGTAACTGTAAATCTAAAATACGTGCGTAGTATAAACTTAGTTCTTATGTGTCTGTTTTGTTTATTTTCTTTCGATCAGACCCAGATGACCAGCTGAAGCTGACAGAAGACACTCGGCAGCTGGGGTTGGTGGTTTGCAGAGGAACGTCAGTAGTACTAATCTGTCCTCAGGATGGCATGGAGGCCATTCCGAACCCCTTCATACAGCAGCAGGATGGCTAACACAATCTGTATTACATACACAAACACACACACAGATTCAACCATGCACAAACTTGAATACTTGTCTTCTGTTTTAATAATTTTACAGCTAACTGGTAATAATGTGCATTGCGTTGCCAATTTTGGTTGTTGAAAATTTGAAGTTGGTCAAATTAAGAACATTTAAACAGTTCACTTTAGTTTTTGGTGTGAAAGATTTGAGAAGATTTTAGTTGTAAAGAGCCCACAGAGTTGGCAGGCGTTAAGATAAACCTTTTCTTTTTGTCTTGAATAACAAATATTTTTACTCTTCTTTATTGTTTTTGATAAAAAAAATAAAATAATTATATAAGCTGGCTGTCCTTTTTTCTATTTGTGTATGTTTTGTAAATGTAAAACGTCTTTAATCCTTTAACTGTCAGCTCAACTGTTTGGCAGAGGTCATCTATATATTTAGGGATATTTAATGTTTTAAAAAAACAATTCAAGTCATTGTTTGATTCTGTTAACATTTCAGGGAATGGAGGGAACGACAAACAAATCAAAAAACCTTTTTCTCTGTGGGATTTCAAGGTTTTTAAAAGCTAACAGTGGATTACGTGATGGCATAAAAATGCACAAATATTCGGGACAAAATCACTTAAAAACGGTAGAAATGTTTGTGAATAAAATGGCAGAAATAACTTTAAGAAGATACTGAGATTGACTATCATCATATCAGTAAATGGTTCAGTTTTCAAAATAATAATTTTGGCTTTTAAACCTTGAGCTCCCACACAAAGACAATATAAGTTATTTTGATTTATTTGCAGTTTTTTCTGTATCAAAACATTGACAGAAACAATGACGTGTTGTGTTTTTAACACAAAATATTATATATTATAAATATATATATATATATATATATATATATATATTTATATATATATAAACAGTCATGGAAAAAATTATTAGACCACCCTTGTTTTCTTCAATTTCTTGTTCATTATATATATATATATATATATATATATATATATATATATATATATATATATATATATACACAGTCATGGACATAATACTTTATGTCCTGTTTGACATTCTTAAGCTTAATTGATTCCCAGGGTATATAAGAGGCCATTTCATGTCACAAGCAGCACTGCACATGCAAAGGCCTAGAGTGGTTTCCTGCTTACATTCAAGCCGTAGCACAACTCAGAAGTTGTCAGCTCTCACATAATGCCTAAAACAAAAGAATTATGTGAAGCCACAAAGGCAGCCATCTTGGCACTGCTGGAAATTGGCATGAGTGAGAGACAGGTAGCGAAAAAACTGAAGATCTCCAAGACAGCCGTTCATTACAACAAAAAAAACAAGCTGAACATGGCACTACCAAATTGCTACCTGGCCGTGGCAGGAAACGTCTTTCTACCCCACGAGATGACTGCACTCATCCGCTCCTGTGTCAGGAATCGTCGTCAGACCTCCAGGGACCTTAAAATGAGTGGGCACTGTCGAGAAATGTGACTTGTTCAGCAAGGACAGTTCGAAAAACAGACTTGTTGAAGCTGGTTTGAAGTCACACAGAGCACGCAAGAAGCCCTTCATCAATGAAAGGCAGAGGAAGGCCGGTTACTCTTTGCTCGAGACCACAAGGATTGGACTGTTGATGATTGGGCTAAGGTTCTCTTCAGTGATGAATCCAATTTTGAATTGATGCCCACTCCAGCCAACTTACTGGTTAGGAGGAAGCCTGGAGAAGCTTACAACCCAGACTGTCTTGCCCCTACAGTAAAACATGGGGGTGGATCAGTCATGATCTGGGGTTGTTTCAGTCTGAGTGGAACAGGGCAAATGCAATTGTGTGAAGGCCGAATGAACAAGGTCATGTACAGGACTACCCTTGAAAACAGTCTTCTTCCATCAGCTGGAAAACTCTTTCCTGCCTTGAATGACTGGATTTTCCAACAAGACAATGCCCCTTGCCACACGGCAAGGTCAGTTAAAGCCTGGATGGAGAACCACAACAATAGCACCATGCCTTGGCCTGCTCAATCACCAGATCTTAATCCAATTGAAAACCTGTGGAAAATCATCAAACTCAAAATGGAGAACCACAAGCCCAAAAACAAAGAAAATTTGTTTGAATTTGTCCAACAGGAATGGGCTGCTGTGACAGCAGAACAATGTCAGAAGCTGGTGGAGAGCATGCCAAGACGCATGGCTGCAGTCATCAAAAACAATGGTTATGCAATCAAGTATTAACTCTTGTGTGTATCATGTGTTTAAAGCAAACAGAAAAGAAAACATGGAATGCTTAAAAGTAGTGTTTTTGGCGGTACAATGCCATACCTATTGATGTAAGAATTTAAGTAATTTTGGTTATTATCAAGAAAACCATGGAAAATGAATAGTTCTTAGTTCTTAAATTAAACTCTCATGAGCTATTCTTGTTGTTATCATTATAATTGTCCAAACAAATGTACCTTTAGTTGAGCCAGGCATTAAAATTAACAAGAAATTGAAGAAAACAAGGGTGGTCTAATAATTTTTTCCATGACTGTATATATATAATTTTTTTTTTTTTTTTTTTTTTTAAATGAGATTTTTCTTCCATGACTCGGTCCGTCAGTTATGTGATGAGTTAGCAAGAGCATTTGTGTTGGTTTTTTTGAGTCAGGCTGGTGCAAGATATTATTTTCCTTTTAATTTTTACATGGGCATTTTTTGAGAAACAATAAAACAAGATTATAAATGCTCTAACCCTAATTGCAAAGCACCCGCATATGAGCATATATGTCTGGCAATTTGTTTGCATTTTTTTATTTATTCATCATAATTTACAAGCATGTTGCAGTTCACATTTACAATCAGAGACTGCAGAGAAAAAGAAAAGGTTTGCACATTGTGGAGCTCCCAGTGAAATAGGTTCAGGGTAATTTTTCGGTCTTGTAGACTGAAACTTTGCCTTGTCCCAAATAAACTTTCTCAGGCTTTTTCATTTTCTCTGTAGCTGATGATTTCTTGGTCCTGCAATTGTAAAGACATTGCTTGGATGTAGACAGATCTAGACTGCACATCTTAAGCAATAACATTTTCACTGGTAGGATCTTGGTGTAAAATAACAGTGCCTTTCCATCATGGCAGCTTCATGTCTCCAAAAATGCTCTCAAACAAAGAGTGAGAACTTAATAAATGTAAGAGTTTACAGTAACTGGTGCAAACCACTGAATGGGCCCAAACTCTGCCTGTTGTCTGAGTGAAGTATTTTAGTTGTGTTCTCTGGAGGTGTTTGAAGAGATAAAGGGATTGTGTGTTGTGTGTGAAGATGAGCCACTCAAGCCTGTCGAACACTAACAAAGAGACTTTTGAGCTAATTACTGTTTTCATTGGGAATCATCTTAGCTGGGTGGGGGCTCATGTAAGTAAACTGTCTTGCCTTTGTATGAGCTGTTTCTGTAGTGCAGGGGTTCTCAACTAGTGGGTCAGGTTCCTGAAGTGAGTCATGTTCTGCAAAAATTGAGACAAAGTCTACAAAAGCCCTCAGTGGAATTTTTTTTCGAGATCTAGACATTTATTTCATTTATCTGTCTTTAATGTAGCAATAAGAAAGTATTGTCCTCATGATAACTTAATAACTTAATTTCATCCAGCATGTAAACATGGTCACAGAAAAGGGTGTTAATTGAAATGCATGTTAACCCAAGGCTCCTGTCATGCTTTTATGAAACTGTTATTTTTATCCTTTGTAAATTAACGTTGAACAATTGGAAATGTGGTTTATTTAATTAGGATTTCTCATTAATGTGGTGGTGTTGGGAGTAATGGTAAGGCTGGACCAGTTTCAAACCACCGCTCCTTTGGGGAGTTTGCCTTTTCAAAAACCCTCAACAAGAACATGGCAAATGAGAAGTATTTTAAAACAAGAGGGTGTTACCACAAAAAGAATCCTCATTGAAAAACGAATTAAGGCAAGTTACACACCATCAATCGACATTAAGAAGATAAAACAAGGCAGAAGCAAAGCAGCTGATGGATTAAGATGATCTTATTTGGATGCTATTGTTCCTTGACAATGTTTGATTTTAAGATTTTTTTCATGTTTGTAGATGCTTGGGTTTATCTAGTGCTTTGAATTTTAATATCACTTATGAATCTGTCAAGATGTAAAAGACCCTGACAGAACACTGGTTATTGAAAAAAGACTTAAAAGAATATTTTTGAGTGGAAACCTTAGAGGGATTATTTCATTTTAAATGATTGTTCTCTTTCACCATCACTAATACTCCCATTATGACCAATGCTTCAAATAACACTAATGAAGTCTAATTCTTTTCATTGACGCTACTTTTATCAAGAAAAAGAAAGAGCACAATAAGAGAGGATACCTGAGAGATCAGATAGATGTAGGTCACTGAATTGACATTTCATTAATTATTTAAAGATGAGTGTTTGTTTAGGAAATTGTCTTTCTGTTTGCTACTATTTCAACTTTCTGTTTAGGCTGCTATTAGAAAAAAGTTTAAGGTGGTTAACAGCAACATACTGCATGGATTTCATAAGGCAGTACGTCTAGTTTTTATGTAGGCCCAGGATGAATTTAGATTCTGCTTTTTGAATTTCTGTCTTTCATGAGCTATCTTGTCATGTCTAAAGAATAAGTCCTGCACACAAGTTATTCGTATTGTAATCCTGAAGATGTTCTCCATTTTAGGAAAGAGGAGGACCAGCTGCATTTTAACGGAAACCACAGAATGGTTGACTGGAGCAGGAAATCACTAATCCAGGCTGTTAGCATTCATTCTTTAACATATTTAAATTAAATGAGCTCAAATCATTTTTTAAATTAAACATATGTTGAAACTGAAATAATATTGGGTTATTGTGTTAGCTTACAAATTAACAGGCGGGAGTTCACCTTTTTGGCAGAGGACAGATGCTAATTTTTGGTTTTGAACAACCAGTTTACATATGAACATTGTGGTTCATTAAAGGTGTGCACACATTAAGAGACATGAGTCCACTGAGTTTGGGCTCAAAACAGAAAGCATGCTGCAGTTTTCTCTAGTCATTTATTGAGTGTTAGAAGACGAATTCCAAATATTTAAATAATGTTGGTTTTGCAGCTCTTAACCTTTAAGATTACATTAAGAGTTTGAGCAATTTGCCAGCCTGAGGAACTAAAATGTCCCCATGATGAAAAGTAGCTGAAGATGATGTGTTCCTCAGCTCTTACTTTACCAGGAAAAGTTTAGGTCATTTTTCTTTGGTGTTCATGGCACCCATCCAGTTGATGGTACATCACTGTTTTTCACATAGGGACACATAAATGATAAGAAAGGATGCCGGTGCCACACCTCATTTCAGTATATCAAAAGTTAATAAAGTAGGGGTTCAGAAATGCTTAATAATTGATTTATGCTTCACAGAAACAAACAGTTGACATGACATCTTTCCAATTGTAGACTTCAAGAGTAAACAGACATTTATCGTTAAGAATTTGGGGGTACCCATACTACATTGAATGGCATACCTATGAGTGCAACTGGAGCACCCCCTATTCTGTGAGTGTGTATGCATGTGTACTTGTGTTTGAATGCCCCCCCCCCCCCCCCTTTTTATTCCTCCTAATAGTTTATTTCACTTCTCAAGTTCCTGATGGATTATTCTCTATATTATGAATTTGTAATGGTTTTTATTGTACTTATTTTTTTTTTTTTTTTATTTTTTTTTTATTTATGGGGGGGGGGGGGGGGGGTCCATTGCTATTGTTCGTGTTGCTGTTGTGGTGTTTTGTTAAGTTCCACCAGCACCCTAAATGTTCCATTCAAGTAAAATTTTGACGACTATGTCTCTGATCATTAGCACGTCTGTATGATTTTGAAATTTTAATAAATTAGAAAAAATAGAAAAAATAATTTTGGGGTAGCCAATCAGATGTCAGGGGCTCAATTTGGATTTGCCTCCCGCTGGATTGGCCGCTGGACAGACAGGATAAAAATGATGCAGAGTAAAGTTGCTGACAGCTTGTCTTCACGTTCAGACACAAAACAGGAATAGATTGCACAAAGTTGAAAAACTGTGTTGATATTTGAAAATTCTTTTATATGGGACCTGAGGATAAGGCAGAAAGTGGGACATATTAGCATGATTGTTGCTGTGCTCCAATAGTCCAAACCTTTACGCAACAGTTTTACATCATAGGGTGAGCCACATTGTCATTTAGGCTACTTTTAGGATTACATGTGAGCCTGTTAAAAATGGACCACATGCTGCAGTTTGTCCCCGGACTTTAGTTTGGACTCCCCTGTGTTTCATCAACTAGGCTCTTTTAATTTTTATACTTTATTTTACATTCTAACCAGCCTGTGTCCATCATATACCTGCTGGAAAACGTGAAGAAGATGCTCCATGAGAGGATTTGAAAGATGCTTGATTTTGACCTTGCAGGATCTGGGTAAACACTCCAAAAGACCCTGGTGGGTTGCCAGTTATTACCACAGCGAGCATGAGAGCTGCACTCCTCTGCTGCTCAGTCACTGTGTTATTGGAGCACAGACAGGCTGCAAACAAGGAGAGCTGGCAAACTCTTGAAAGCTCTGTTTTTACTGTCACATCCACCAACCTCCACGAAGAAAACAGAAAAACAGCTGTTTTTTTATTTACCTGCAGATTATGGGCGCTTTGTGGAAAATCCTGTGAATATCAGGGTGTAACCAGAGGGAGTAGAGCCAGAGGGAGGAGGGTCTGCAGGGGATTTCTTAAGCCGAGTGTAAAGGTGAGCTTCCTGCGGGACGGACGCAGCACGCCCCTGGTCACAGGTGGAACAAATAGCGGGTCCCTTCGTGCATCTCTATCCATCCGTCCACAATTCCCGTGGGATCTGTGGGACAGCTCGAAGTCAGTGTTCAGAGGGATGGAAGAAAGCCGAGGTGAGTGAGTTCATTTTTGAACATAAAGCTCGTTTTGTGCCTCGATTCACGCTGCGATGCGCGCGGAGGTGTGCGTAAAGTGCCTCTGCGGTGGAAGTTATCATCCTTTCCCAATTACCACTGAATTGTCATTGTTGCTCACTTTTTGTAGATTTCATCGAGTTTAAGTTTTTTTTCAACATTTGTGAGATGTGAGGCAACATGGCCTCCGTGGTCTGTTTTACGCAGCCATCACAACCTTTCTCCCTGAAACTGCTTCACTTCACTTTTTTAAGTATTCTTTTTCTATTGGTACTTTTTTTCCCCAATAACACAGGTTTTCGATGATAAATCTGTTGACGTAAGCCACTGTGTTGATCACTGCAGTAGTTTAACTTTTGGGAAAACTTCACATGAAGAAGTTAAATGCACCTTGTACAGTTTTCACTCTCGAGTTTTACCGATGGTATTTCTTCTGAAATGAAGATTGCAATGTTGGATAGATTGATAAAAAATATTCTAGGTCTATTGCAAAGTGAAACTAGCATTTACATAGAGGACCAAAAACTGGCCTCATGGCCATCAGTGTGATTTTTTGTATAACATTTGTTTGATATGTTTAACCTACAGATTAGTTTCTTAAATATGCACACATCAGATCATTTTGGTACCAGTTTGGCACTACTGAGTCCAAGACACACAATACAGGATCATTTATAGATGTTTAACTCTCTGGACTACCACTTGTTAGTGTACTATGAATTGTTTTCTACTAAAAAAATGGACAGTCTATGAAAGAGTACAGAAGATATTAGCATCCTCAGTATTTACAATGTGTGTCATATTTAGACAGTTTGCAGGTGTTTGTCTGTGATTTGTGATCATTAGGAACCAAAGAAAGCCCCTAAAAGAACAGATATGTATTGTATATCTATAAATGATCTGGTTTACAGGTGTGAGTATCACTGCACAATCACACACCGTCTCAGTGTCTCATGTTTTTAACATAATCTTCAAAGATTTGAAGTCATACTCTGTACAGTTTAATACTTAATCTTCTTGTTTTTCTACAGGGCTGCATCATTCTGTCTGTCTGGCATTATGATCCTGGACACAGTGACATGTAGTTTGTGAGGCTGGTGCTGTGAATCCATCATGGAGGCGAAGAAGGATGGAGGAGGAGGACCTTGTTCTCCCGCTGGAGCTTCTCCTACTCACTCAAACTCTTCCTGCCACAGGAGCTCCCTCATAGTCATCTTCATCTTCTTCCTTGTGATTGGAGTTTTTATAGGATTAGTTATTGGTGAGTCTGCAGATAAAGCAGTGTAAATTAAACATGGGGATGGAACCATTACAGATCACTTAATTTTATTCTCTCTGCCAGATGGCCATACCCATGCAAAATTGTTTATACAGTCAGCTTAAAAGAGTAACAAGCTTTTCACTAAAATGTTACCTTTCTGTTGGCTTCCAATTCCCTGTAAAGTGACAGATCACCTCCTTTCCAGATATGGAAGGAGGTAAAACTGTATTTTTTTTTACTCTCTCTCTCTCTCTCTCTCTCTCTCTCTCTCTCTCTCTCTCTCTCTCTCTCTCTCTCTCTCTCTCTCTCTCTCTCTCTCTCTCCCTCTCTCTCTCTCTCTCTCTCTCTCTCTCTCAAAAAGCTGTTAATGAAAATGAAATAATACATAATTTTAGAGTAGAAACACAAAGTCAATTTCCAAATGTATTATACATTTACTTTGTATCTTTTAACTCAAATGCAGATAGCAATGATTGATTAGTTTGATTAGCAAACACAGAATTTAAATTTAATGCACTAACCATAGCTTTACTAATTATTTATGTCCCTTTCACTTAAGTATCTTTGACAAACACATGAAATACATTTAAAAGTGCAGTGTATACATTCAAGGGTCTAACAGAAACAATCAGGCATCCATAATTTGTTAAAAGACCCAAGAATATAATACATTTTGTACAGAAGTATTACTACTGTTACTTTCCTTCTCACAAGTTTGGTAATATTTTCTTCACGTTTATATTGAATTAATATTTAATACTGACTTGTGATGTTGAGGGTGGGCCGCAATTGCCTGCCTCTGGTTTAAGACATGTTATCCAGGTATCTTATGAGCTGTAACATGGCTTTGTTGTTGGCAGCATACCTGGTGCAGGAGCAGCATTACTTTATGGAGACTCTGGAGCTCAAAGGTCTGAAGTACGATCCTGCTCTACAGGATGAAAGCTCTGGTTTTTCAATAGTGCTGTCATCAGTTTTAAAATCTAAGGTGAGTCCAGACCCTAACCAAATGTTTTGATAGCGTACGGGGTCAAAATGATAATTTATCCATGCACACTGATATATTCATTAAAAATATCAATGGAACATATTTATCATATCTTATGTCTGACTTCAGACATAAATCAAGACACTAATGTGTTAAGTCATCATAAGTTATTCAGCTAGTTCATTAATTCTTTATAATTACAATGATGTCTATTTTAACTCCACTAAACAATTTAAAAACTGCTAGACATCTCTGTAGGATTAGGTATTGTTTGGCTTTTTTCAGTCCTTGTACTGAATTGATATTTTTGAAGTGATGTAGGTTCTTGAATCAGGACTGAAAAAGGGTGTTGATCATGTTTGCTCATATTCAAGCCCATTTGATCTGCTTCTGTGACCTGTAACGCCTTCCCTGAATGCCATAGAGCTTCACTGGTGAGCTCACTGAGCAAGAAAAGACAGGAAATAAAGGTTCAGCGAGTTTGACTCTGACATGACGCATTCAGCACTGAAAGCTATGCTGTGATTGAATTCAATAAGTTTTTGACACCTCATAGCTGCTCCTTTAGGACCGAACACCAGAGAAAAAAAGTTTTGAATATGAAAATGTTCTTTTTTGGGGGGTTTGCAGTTGCTTCTCCTCAATCCAGCTCTCCCTGTAACTACCATCTCCTCTTTTTCAAAGGACACTGATTGCTTAGAAACGTATGATTACTGAAACAACTCAGTTGATGTATTAACAAAAGTATGAAGTCAGGCTTAATCCATGTGTAAATATGTATTTCATTATGAATATATACTCAAATTCTATTATGCATGCTTTTATGATCATTTGTAGACTTCATGCTAAAGCGTACAAGTATTTCCTTGACTTGACCTAAATTCTTCCATTTTCCTCTTACAGATTAAAAATGCCTTTACTGCCTCATCGATATCACATCACTTCATTGATTGCAGTATTGTTGCCTATGGGTGAGTGAGTCAAACTGAAGTGCTTTGTTTATTCCAAGCAGCAAACATTATAATCTGATTTTATGTCTTCCCAGTAACATAAACGGAGATGTGATGGCCACATTCAGACTGGTCTTCAGAGTGTCGAGGGTCCAGCAGTATTCAGATAACTTTGTTCAGGACTTGCTGCGTGCAGGACTCAGCTCAGCCATGCATGGGAAGCCACTGGAGGTGCCAGAGTTCGGAGTTATCAATGCAGTCGTCTTACTGGGTACTTACTAATTAACTGACCGTCTGAAAGGTCATGTCTTATAGATAAGTGTTTGTAAATGTAGCAGTCCCGACCACTGGGGGCAGAGATGACAGGGGTCACCGAGGGGTTGCAGAAACCTGGTGGGAAGAAGAGAGAAAATGAAACAACAATTTGACATAACAACAGCAAATATGTTCACCAAAAGACAAAGCTTATTTATTGCTGCAAGAAAAGACAATTAAAGGGATGCTTAACTAGAGTATAAGTTGTTGATAAAAATACAAAAATATATAAATATTCTACAACTATTTTTCATCTATTTTGCCATTGTGATGTATGAGGAGTATAAGAAATCTTGCAAGAAGGGGTCTTAGCCAGAGACAAAGCGGGGAACTGCTGTGATATACTGAAGATCTTTATAGACACTATGAAATGTATTAAATCATAATAAAATCTGTTATTTCTTCTAATTTTCAGGAGCCAGTGGCAAGTCATTTTATGCTATTGGGGATGAAATGATAGGTGAGTAAGTTTGTTGCAAAATGTTAGTGATGCTTGCTTCAATATGAGTACATCTTGTAGCAATACTAGAAGGTTTCACTAGTACAGAGCATACCTAAATTTGATGCATTCATGACCCAAACAACCCTTATAAGAGCGTCATGATTCAAAGTCACCACATCTGAGTATTTATCCAAACAAGATGTCCAGGCCATGTGTATATAGCATTAATGAAAAATGAAAATTATTTACACCTATTACTGGCACTGCCATTTTAGAAGTAAAAAGATTTTGGTTGTGATCTGGATTCCCTCTTCAGATCCAGAATTTTTTTTGAAATATTTGTTTACAGTTTGAGATAGGTCAGTTTCCACATTTTTTTACAATAACTCACCGCACCATTATGGAAATGCCTTGGCAGAGGTTTGTGCTCTTGGAGCACTTGTAGTTAACTTACTGATTTTTTTAAATTCCCCCTAATAGCCTTTCAATCTTATTGGAACGTAGCACTGCCCTTCTCCTTTCACTAGGGGTGTCCCGATACAACTATTTCACCTCCGATACGATACCGATATTGCAGCCTTGAGTATTGGCCGATACCGATATCAATCCGATACGATATCAGCAGGAATCGTACAGACTTTTATTACCTATTTTGTAGTATGGACTGTAAGAAAAGGCTTGATCAGGTCAGATTACTCAAACAGAGAACAGTAGTCAGCAATAGTAGGTATGAGAAAAACTGACCCATTTGTTATTAACCAATAGGTTACATAAATTTTAACCTTAAACATAAGAATATACTACAATTAAAACAACATGAATAAAAAATGTTAGAAGACCCTGAAAAGTGACCTCAATAAATCAAACAAAAACATATTTCACCAATTGCAAAATAACCACTGTGTTGAACTTAAACATAAGCATATTCTACAACTGAATAAAATAAAAAATAAATCTATTAGAATGGACTGCTTGTATCGGAGTGCTGATATTGGAGATTTAGGATGCAGGCCGATATAATCCGATATTTGTTTTTTTTTAACGATATCCGATATCAATATTGGATCGGGACATCCCTACCTTTCACCCATTTATTGTGTTATGCTCTACCTTCTAGTCTAAGTCTAAATGTTGCTCTTTTCCCTAACTATTGCTTTCCAGCCAGGTGTCCTGACAACACCTTCACCTGTGATAATGGGGAATGTGTCACCAAGGTGAATCCTGAATGTGACTTTGTGCCAGATTGTGCAGACAGATCTGATGAAGCCCGTTGTGGTAATTGACCTTGACATCAACGTTTTTGATTGCCATAATACTCTTAGTTTTAGCTCACTAATTGTAACTGAACATATCACTGCACATTTCTTAATGTGATCTTTTCCCCTCAGCCTGTGGTACTCGTCCTGCAATGGGCAGTCGGGTAGTGGGGGGCGAGGATGCTAGACAAGGTGAGCTGCCATGGCAGGTCAGTCTGAGGTTCCACGGACGCCACACTTGTGGAGCCTCCATCATCAGTGAGCGCTGGCTGGTCAGTGCAGCACATTGCTTTGAGAGGTAGGTCACAAGGATTACTTTAAATCTCAGTGAAGATCTTTTCATTACACTCCCTATACATGTCTGAACGTGTTCCACAGAAATTCAGTTAACGACTTACTGTACATGTATATATATATATTTTTCTGTTCAAAGGGACAGTGACCCCAGGGAGTGGACAGCATTGGTAGGAGCCAGTCTGGTGAGCGGTGAGGAGGTTGAGTCCAAAATCATAAACATTAAGTCCCTGGTTGTGTCTCCAGACTACAATCCCATGACCACAGACAACGATGTGAGTGTGATTGAGCTGGAGTCCCCTCTCACCTTCAACTCCTACATCCAGCCAGTCTGCCTGCCATCCCAGTCTCATGTGTTCAGTCCTGGACAAGGCTGTGTGGTGTCAGGGTGGGGGGCCCTGCACCAGTTTAACCGTGAGTTGGCCTTAACACAGAAACAGATAAGAGGTTTGCAGAGGTATCTGCTAACATGATGTCAGCAGCAGGTGGAAATATGCAAGCTCATTTTTGTCAACTGTAAATGACTGTAATACTGTTTTAGTGCCTGATTAACATCAAACCTGATTGTTGGACCAGAAGACTTTAACATGAACATCTCACCCTACTTGTTGCAAATAATGTAGAACTGCTACCTTAGCATATTTTAGATGAGTGCAAATCTACTTTGCTTATGAGGGCATGTGTGTTTGGAGGTAGAGGGAGTTTCTCCTCTCTAGATATGAATTCTGTAGAGCAAAATAGTATAGGGTCTTACATTGCTCTCTATACATGGTTTATAGTGTGCACTGTGTACCTCAGAAATTGAAAGTGGGAATGATATTGCACCCAAATTTTTATTGTTCCCATTATGAGCTGGTATACTTGGAGGTCACTTGATTTGCTTAATACAAATTTTGATGAAACGGGACATGCCTAGAGCCATATGTAACCTGCAACTTGGATTATGCCACTTCCAACAAGTGCAATTTAAAGACAAAGGAACTGACAGATTGACATAGAGCAGTATAATATCACACACATCATACCCATCTGCAAAAAATGTATCATGTTACTCCAGTTTGAATACCAAATAACTGCTTCATGAGGTCAACTGTCTCCATCTCCTGTTGAGCAGGTTTACAGGACTACTCGTTTAAATAAAACCCTAAGGTGTAATCAAGTTGTCCTGTACTCTTCTGATGTCCAGCTGCTGTGCCCCCCACGTTACAGAAGGCTTTGGTTAGAGTCATCGACTCCAAGGCCTGCAACAAATCATCTGTGTACAGAGGAGCTGTCACTCCCAACATGATGTGTGCTGGATTCCTGCAGGGCAGGGTGGACTCATGTCAGGTCAGTGCTGCAGTAACAATACAGGATCAACTATCAAATTACATTTTTCTTACAAAACTGCTTTGTTTAGGGGACATGTTTGTATATTACACTCACAATCGAATGTGCTTTTCTCCCCTTAAACTATGAATAAGGTCAAAAGTTTTTGCTAACAAAAGTATCACCCAAAAATAGAGCCCTGTTTTTTTATTGCATAATATGATGTGTGCTGGTATAGTTACAGTATGAAAATGGGAGATTTCAGGCCAGTAAATTCTCAGATTACTCTTACATAATAATTCAAATCTAGACTGTCATCATTTTATTTTATATTATTGTTTTTATTATTTATTTATCTCCATATTTTAAAGAAACAAAAACTTGAATATGAGGTATTCATGGGCATTGCAGTGCCACAGTCCCTTTTATTCCCAAATAAGTCTCAGAATACACTGTCAGACTTTTCCCTCTTTAACATTCTCAATATTCAATTTTCCCCTAATTCAGTATGTTTTTCAAGGTCTCAAAGCAAATATAAGTATTTCTATACTGTCTATTTTGTTGATAATTTCTTGTCACTGGGCTGTTGTTGGAGGATCAGTCTGCAACCATTTGTGGGTTATGACTTTCCTTCTGCTTGCAAAAAGTGTCTTCAAAAAGTTCTAGCTCTGTGTTGAACAGTCCCAAATACTGTTTCCTGTCTAAATATGATGTGGTGAACAAGTGATCTAATTCCACATCAATCATCTTATGAATATCAGCTTTCATGTCCCTCCAGTATGGTTTTGTTTTTGGCCATGGTCAGAAAATACGAGAGTTATTGGCTGGAGAGATTTTACATTTTCCTCAAAAGCCCTCTTTAGCACTGTTAGAGCCAAGCGGTTATAACTGTAGATAATTGTAGCCATCAAATTACAAAGCTTTTTATACAAGCCAAACTAAATGAATGGGAAAAGTTATGCTGAGGCCTGAAGCTATCATGGAGTGGTGCAAGCATAAATAACAATAATGTGAACTATTTTGTACTTTAATAGCAAAGGGGCTTGCATGTGGTGGGTCTTGATTGTTATCAAGCATCTCCACTGGACAACTGTTCTGACAGGTTCTGCAGCAGAGTTGTTCTGATATCCTTCATATTAATTTTTACTTATAAGTGGGGTTTTTTGCTGCCTCCTACCTGTGACAGTTTTTTTCTGTGGTTTCTCCAATCACAGCAAAATAAATTGCAAATTTGGACACTGAAAATAGATGAAGAGCTCCAACAGCTGTAGTCCAGACTAGAGGCTTGTTAAACAAGCCCAAACTTGTCTGTAGAAAAATTACAAGACTGGAAGCATAAATGTAACAAGAATATATATATATTTTAAAGTTATTTTTTGGGGCTTTTATGGCCTTCATTATACAGGACAGCTGAAGATTGACAGGAAAGCGGGTGAAGAGAGGGGGATGACATGCAGCAAAGGGCTGAAGCCGGGATTCGAACCAGCATCCGCTGCTGGGGGTTGGCAGCCCCCGTACATGGGGCGGACGCTCTACCAACCGAGCTAATGTCTGCCCCATAACAAGAATATTTTAACAAGAATATTTTTCATCCTTAAAGAGTTAGGTTTGGGAAATGTCCATTTAAAATGATGACTGTTAAGTTTCATGTTGCTGTACTTCTTTTGGCCTTTGTGTTTTTTATTTGTTTGTAGTCATACACAGAAGCCGCTGTTCTGTTCTTCTTAGTACAGAAAATGGTTGAGATAAACTGTAGAAATACATGACTTTGCTGATGAAGGTTGTGAGTGAAAACAGGGCTGCTTGATTATGGCAAAAAACAGGATTGCTATGATCTTAACTGATATGAAGTGACAATAGTTAAGTGCTGCATGATATATATTTGTTGGACTAAACAGCTCTGAACACACTGACATCATAGAAAATCAAAGTGAAAACAGAAAACACTAATGAAGTGCATAATATTTAGTTTCAGTTGATGACTCCAAATAAATGGAGACAGTATGTTATATTGTTTTGAAGGTTGGAAGACAACTTGAAGAATGTTATATTCCAAAGGGGGGCCTTGCAGAAAAGGTTTGATACCTGAGCCAATGTAGACATACCTGATACACTATATTGCATGTAAAACATGTATATTTTACTGAACAAGGATCCTGGAACAGTTTGTTCTTGGTTGCTTTTAATCAACCAGCATCTAAATAAACTAAAATAAAAGAGCAAAATAAAACTAAGGAAATAACACTGAGCTTGATACCTACTCCAAAATCAGACAATCACATGTCTTAGTGTTTGTCCCACAGGGTGACTCTGGAGGACCTCTGGTGTGTGAAGGGGCCCCAGGGAGGTTCTTCCTGGCAGGGGTGGTGAGCTGGGGCATAGGTTGTGCTCAGGTCAATAGGCCTGGGGTATATTCCCGTGTCACCAGGCTTCGCAACTGGATTCTTAGTCATACAGACCCCAGCCTGGTCCATGAGTATCCCCATGATATTGCCACCATACCAGCTCCTGTGACAGAAGGGACCATTAATAATCCTCTTGAGCTCGGAACCCCAGTCATGGATGTTTCATCTGCTCCAGTGCTACCTGGTAATGTTATGCTGAAAATAACATTTAAGGGATGTTTTAATATGTAATCAGACTTTAATGTTGCATGATGAATGTTGATATTTTATATTTTTGACTCCAGTATCCATGCTACATGTTTTCTCCAATTGTATTTTAGTTTCCAACTGCAGTGATAACTTTCAGTGCAGCTCCACCTCCTGCATCAGCAAAGTTAACCCAGAGTGTGATGGTGTCCCAGACTGCCCTAACCAGGCTGATGAAAGGAACTGTGGTGAGTTTACACTGATAAAGCACATCATTTAACTTCCGATTCAAAAGAATTATAGCACTTGGTTATGGTCAAGTTGTCCTCCTAGGCTGGGATTAGTGCAGCAGCAGAACTCTGTCTTACTGTGTATATCTGTTTCAGACTGTGGGTTGCGTCCTGCATTGGGCTCCCATAAGATTGTTGGTGGAGTTACTGCAAGAAGAGGAGAGTGGCCTTGGATTGGCAGTTTGCAGTACCAGAGACTCCACCGATGTGGCGCCACACTAATTCACAGCAAGTGGCTACTCACAGCAGCACACTGCTTGAAAAGGTTCAGCATGAAGCTTATATCAAATTAAATTTTAACTTATGCAAATTAATTTTTACTACTCTTTCATTACGTCCAATATGAAATGAGTCTTTATCACCCCTTTATTAGTGATTTGAGCCCCAATAACTGGGCTGTGAGCCTGGGATCCGTACTGCGTTCAGGTGTTGGAGCTCTGGTCATCCCAATCCAGAGAATCATCATCAACCCAGCCTTCAACGGCACCAACATGGACCATGATGTGGCTCTAGTGGAGCTGACTGTTCCGGCCCCCATGTCCTACACCATTCAATCTGTCTGTCTCCCCTCACCAGTGCATCGCTTCCTTAAGGATGCAGAGTGCTACATCATGGGCTGGGGGTCCATGAGGGAAGGAGGTAAGGGAATCAAATTTCAGTGTATCATGATTTAAACATATAACTGACAGATGGCTTATTTACTATTATGAGAAACTTGTTTATTAGAAATATAAGCTTTATTCTCAAGTAAAAAATTATATGAATACAACAGTTCAAGTTATCTCGGGAAAAACCAAGCAGCAACCCTCCAGACAGAAAAATCTGTTCTGTTGTGTCCATCTTTTTTAGACTGAAGATTTTGCTGTTTTTGGAAATATAGGGACATGATTATCGTGACTTCAACTCTGCACCCAGATTCGCCTTGTGACAAAATTATACCAATGATGTTTTTATGTAATGATGGCTGTTTATAAGTAGTGTTTTTTCATATTCATGGATTAATTATCGTGTCTTGTAAAGCTCTATTTATAAGCTTAAACATTTGTATTTTTGTATCTTGTATCCCCTGCAATGTATAAACTGTTTAGCTACCCATGAAAAACCGATGCAAATTAGTTGTTAGCTAACTCTGGTGCAATTACATCGAATTGTGTGCTGCCCCTGTAAAAATAAACATAAAATAAAATATAAGAATAAATGTCCCACCTCAGTACCTCATCTCTGTCTGTTAGCAGGATGATCTAAAGCTTAGTTGAGAGAGTGCTGGTATGGCAGCATCATACAAGCCCAACTTTTCTACAGTCAATGAGAAAAACAGCAAAATGAAAGAGAAATATCAGAGACTTTAAATGCAATTTTTAATTTCCTGGCACACATCACAACCCAATAGAAAGTCCTCTGCAACTAACTTCTTAGTCCCGACCCACTGGTTGAATACCCCTGCACTGATACAATCATTTTACCCTTTGTCTTAGGTTCACTGACCAACCTGTTGCAGAAAGCTGCAGTGAGCATCATTGAGCAGACAGACTGTCAGCAGTCATATGGGAATGGGCTGACCTCTAACATGATGTGCGCAGGTTACATGGAGGGAGGAAGAGACACGTGCTTGGTAAGATGTAGGACATTTTATTATTATGCAGTAAAGTTGCCTTGATACAGTCAGGGAAAGAGTCTGACATCTTGGTGGTGCAGACTTGGCAATATCTGATTACAGGGAGTGTGGACTGTTACTGGACCATAATATTACCTAAGGGAAAAAAAAGCTGTGGCTCTGATTTTATGGTGGGTGATGACAGATCAGGGAAATGTGTTTATGAACTACTAACAGTTTGAAATACGAGACTTCCAGAAGAGTTAGACCATATCAATAATTTGTTGTTTAGAAGGCAAAATGATGAAGAAAGGCAAGTGATTATAGTTAAAAACTAGAGTAGACTTCACCTTAAACGAGATCCCTGGGACACTTTTTCACCTGCCTCCTCTCTATAATCCTCTTATGTAAGCAAACCCTAATGCATTCCTTTCTCTGTCACCTGGAATCCGAGTGCCTCTCTCCCAGTGTACCCTCTAAGTTACTCTCATGACTCCAGTGTCTCATGTGCTTCAAACTATTTTATTTTTTTATTGTTTTTTTTTCTTTTAAACAGAATGTGGGGAAAAGATACTGAGGGTTGAAAAGTGCCAAACGGCTGCTGATTACCAATAGAAAGATGGTGGTAGCCATTTGAACCTTTCTCAGAATTACATTTATCTTATCTGAATAAAATCCTTAATGCTATTGACTCCAGGCTTTGACCCTACAAAATATAAGATGCATGAATTTCTACTTTTTCCACAGTGGCAGTAACATCTTAGCTGTAGGGCAACTATCAGTATATTTTCACGAGTGAGCTGACCTCTAGTTTCAAATCCGCTTTAGATTTTTAATTACAATTACAGGGTCCCAAGGTATTGAATAGGAAAATTAGATTTTATGTATATATATATTCTGTATATAAAATATAGATCTTTAATATTTTGTGTGATCTCTGCTATGAATGTCTGTATATCTATTATGTCTCCTTAGCATTTAACGTTTGTAAACTCTTTTGTATTCATTCTCTTGACAGTTAACAGCATTTCCCAAGGTATTTAAACTGTTTTTGAGGCTGTTTTATATGAAGCATTTTCCTAAACATATCAATGAAAAAAATGAAGACAGTGTTCTTGTTATCACAGGCATAACTGAATTCCCTTCATTGGAAAAAATATCGAAATACTTGAATGATTTTTATGCAGATTGTAATAAATGTGTACAAGGTCACATAGTTCAATCCTAAGAAGTTAACGCTGGTGCCAGATGTCCCTTTTTTTTTTCCAAGTTTCTTGACAAAAAAAAAAAAAAATCCAAGCAGATATTGGCTTAGGCTATGCATAAAGAAGCCCTGCTCAAAACAGACTGTTATAGAGTAAATCCTAATGACCTTTGTCTATCAAGCCCTTCTCAGAGAGGATGTGGCTTTGGTCTTATAGTTCTGTGCTTCAATGTTTCTGCGGCCACAGACAGACCTAAATAGTTCTTGAGCTGACTGTGGGCTAGACATCTCCTATCTGGGGGATGAGGGCATATTCCGCATTTCCTGAAGGGTGGAGAAGGCAAAACAGAGAGAGGAGTGATTTTTCTTTTGCTATAGTCGGAGGGTTGTTAAGTCGTAGACACATTGTTTTGTATAGTAATATTAAAGGTGCATTTAGCATATGTGACCTTTAAGGTTGTTTGATTTTCAGTCAGAAGTGGATCTTTCTCTTAACGCTGATTGATCTATTGGTTTTATTCTGCTTACCCGTCAGTCTAATTCATGTCAATATTGGGTGTAGGTCCAGTTTGAACTTCTACTGTACATGCTGTTTGCATTTCTTTATCTGCTTGTATGCACAAATACCTCCATACCATTAGCCTCAGGAGGGATTCATATTTGTTTTTTAAATTAAATTTTACTGAATTAAATTTGAATCTCTGGCCCTTCTATCTCCTTCTTCATCCAGGGAGACTCAGGGGGGCCACTAACCTGCCGTCAGGAGTCTGGACAGTGGTTCATAGCTGGAGTGACCAGCTGGGGACATGGATGTGGGCGCTCAGGTTTCCCAGGGGTTTACACTCGTGTGACATCTATCAGGAAATGGATATCTACCTACCTTCCATTCTGAAGAGAAGGGAAAAGATTCTGATTCTGATTCATACATGGAAAAACTGCTTGGACACATTGGACTCTCCTAAAGCATATTATCCAAAGCCTGTACTGTACAAGGGCTTCAGTCGTTTGAACTGGGACCTTGCTTCACAATGTGCTAACAAAAATAATACAAAACAAAAACCTATGAATACTCCGGAATGTGCAAGATCTCATATATTTATTAAGATTATTTATTTTTTCCAAGCATCAAACATGTAAGGATGTTTTTTTTTTCATTTTGTGGGCATCTGAATACATTTGGTTCATTATGGGTATACTTCCTTGTCTGTCTTGTATTTATTGACAATTAGGCAATAATATGATGCTTTGTCTGTTAAAGACAAGTGGGAAAATACAAATGTTAATCAGGTTTTAGGAACATTTACCCTTTAAAGTACCATTTGACAGCGACAACCCGTGTTAGTTTTACAGAAACAAACTTTATTCATCTGAAAAATACGGTGAACACGATTTACTTTTTTTAAAATGAAATCCACTCAAAATCACAGCAGAAAATATTCAGTGTTTTCTTGCTCTCACTTCTCATTACACACTGATTGGTAGGTCAGATATCTGACATGGTGTGCCCACAAAGCTAAGAAAGGTTCAGTCCCCCCTGCAGAGCAAGCAGACCCCGCTGAAACAGGCTCACCACTGTGGAGGGCCGCAGATAGAGTGACAAGCAGAAAACGGGTCAGACAAAACATTTCTGTTCTCCGGGTGTACTATGATATAGGACTGTTTGAATGTCAAGCTGTCAGAACACCAAGCTCTGGGGATTCGAAGTGGGTCTTTTATAGATTGGAAGTACATCAAGATAAGTCTGTTTGGTCCAAGGAGAGCTTGTGTTGCACAGCTTATCTTCCAGGCACAAATATATATATGGGCACTCTGACCATAAACACAGTGAAAAGAAGGGGCATGTCTGAAGGTTATGGACCAAATGGTGTGTTCATTTTTGCATCTTTATAGCCATGTATAAATACATGCTGAGTAAAAACATTTATCGCTTTATTATCTGCTGAGCTGATTAAATTATCTGTTCTCTGGAAAATGTAACTAAATTAAATGCACTGAAACGCACACAACGCCATTTACTATGTCAATAGTGTCAATGGCAATAATCATCCTTGGCCAGTACATTTTTCATTTTTTATCTGCTGGACACCTTTGCTAATGGGTGAAAAAGCTAATTTTGGATCCTACTATGTACTCATGGATCACATAAGCTGCACCTGTTTAACTGCTCACTAAAGCAAAAATCTTTTCAGCCAATCACATGGCTTTATCCATTGCATCAAGGCACATATACTTAACTAAGCACCAGAGAGATAAATAAGGAACTTCAAGTAACTCTGAATGATTGTTCTGAGTATTTGGAACAGCTATAGTTTTACAAAGAGAATAGTCCAAAAAAATATATATCCATAAATTTCTGGGGGGGAA
Organism: Scarus forsteni; assembly: GCA_036419115.1. Lineage (NCBI taxonomy): Eukaryota > Metazoa > Chordata > Actinopteri > Labriformes > Labridae > Scarus > Scarus forsteni. The sequence goes on along the minus strand of JAZDUH010000136.1, from coordinate 22,531,339 downwards.
ATGCTTTGTCAGTGGTAGAGGTCAATTGAAAACAGACACACTGGTTCATGCGGATAGAAAGACACCAATATGCAAAAGTGCATCTCTGAATGCACCCATCGAGCTGTAGAGAAGATGGGTTACAGTAGCACAAAACCACTGTGCGCAACTCCTGTCACCTAAGAACAGGACTAAGTTTCAGTTTCTGCTGAGACATTCAAATGAGAGTAAATAAAAGGCATAAACAACACGAAGGCCTACAAACTAGCAACAACCATGCCAGGACAAATCACTTGAATCACCGTTATTCTCCAGTCTTAAACTCGGTGTGATGCGGAACTGATACAGCCCATTTATGGTTATGTGCTTTCTCAGCTTGTTACTTCACCTGCCATGATGTCAAAGAGTAAGGCTGATCTTTAATACCTTAGGCAAACAGCATTGGCAGCTTTTCAAAAGCCAGAACTGGGGTTGTAAACATGGTAACATTTTTTCAGCACCATCAGAACAGTGCCATTTGTTGAAGTTCATGTAGTTCTACATGATCTTAAGCTGCTTATTCTTTTCCTTTCTCTTTATCTGCAACTCAGCAGTGAGGAGGCCAATATTAATGTTACCACCAACACAGATGGTTCAGCTTTATTAACTTCATTTGCAAACCAGCAACTGCACTTACAAAACAACATAACACTGCACGAGACAGGTGTAAGAGAACTAAAGCATAAAGTAGGGATGACTGAAGACTTTCACAGTGCAGCATGTGTCTGTGTATCACTGATGCTCTCGCAGCACAGCTGGCAGAGTGGGTGCTATTTTCATGATCATGCATCATATGACGACATCCACGCAAAGTCTGAGAGAATCACTTGATGTTCAATTTCTTGGTACTGTTATCATTCATACTCTTCCACTGAGTAGAAAAACACACTTGAGCAGATGTAAGACAGATAATTAAGCCATAGATACTAAAACTGATTAAACAAATTCATAGGCAAAATCATTAAGTTGCAGTTTAAGTACATTGTTGAGTTAAGGCCCAATAAAACAGGAGGACATAAACACGAGTGCCTAAATTCACATTTCAAATGCACCAATTTATTGCAAGAATTGTTGACTTTATGATATAAAATACTGTTATCATACCTTAAATTGTTTTGTCATATCATATCATGCCGAATGTATGCAGGCCTAAATGCTTTGGCTGCTGCCATTTTATTTGCTGATTATTTGCGTTGATGAGCAGTTACTCAGGTTTAACACACAAGTCATTTGTGATCATCTCATGTGTTTTCCACTACAGGAGAGGGACTATAACAGCATGCATTACAAAAAAACACAGTTTACACCCTGACCAGAATACAGGTCCATCATAGGTTTAGAACTTCACAACTGAGTCACACAGATGTCCACGCAAAAGTTCAATTAAACATCTGAATGCCTTTGAACATGAGGGTCCAAACTGCAAATTTCTTTTCGAAAGAGCCTGTTTACTTGTTTACCAGAATATCAGTTATCTTTCACCCAAAGAAAAAAGCTGATGTTCATGAGACTAAAACAAAAATGTCCAAGGGGGACTTTGTTATGGCTGAGGTCCATGGGTTCTGCATGCCTGTCTGTCTCTGAGGTATTGTGAAAGAGGCTGATGGTCCGCTGCACCACTGCACACCCGAACACAGCTGTCAGCCCCCCCCCGTGGTACACCGTTCTCCTCCTCATTGTGAGCAGCAGGCCTGAGGAAGAACATCAGGATGTTCACATGCGAGCCCTTTCCCTCTGTAATCTGGAGTTGTATGTTCGGGAAACTATGTTCCAGGAATCCATATACCGGTCCATACACATGGCAATACATTTCTGTAAAGACAAAAAGAACCACGGTCAGAAGAGGGGGGCATTGTAAATGTAGTATAAAATCAACAACTTCGGTTTCTGAGCCATTTTGTTTCCCCATAACAATCTGAATTTGGCTGCAATGATAAGAAGACATCACAAACTAAAACATCTATGGGGAAGTATTGGAAAGTGTGAGGCAGTTCAAGGAATATCCTAATAAAGGAATGATGATGATACACTATATAACAATATATTGCAGGACACTATATTATGATTTTTTTTGCTACATTTTTGTTGTTAAAACTCATTTCTACCATTTGAAAAAATACTGTCGTGTGGTGCTTGAATAAATAAAGAAGCTTTGTCTGTTTTTAGTGACAGAAATATGATTATATACAAAAAAAGGTCCAAAATTTATAGAAAATACTAATAATATAAACAAATGCCTTTGATGTATCAATACTGGTGAGCTAGCGAGTAAAGTCATTCCTGAAGGGAAATTGGGGTGTGGCAGGAATCACAGGCACTTGATAAAAGTACAATGTCAACAATGGCACAGTGTTAATAATAAATGAATAAAGACACACCAGCGTCTCCAGATATCAAACAATGCACTCACACAGAAGGGCATAGAAAGGAAAAAGTTTAAGACATGCAGGTGGGTCTAGACCAGCTAGACCTATTAAACATGACAGTGTCTCATGGTTCATTTAAAAACTGTATGCTTGTGCAACAAAAGGAAATTGTGCCACTTTTCTTGCCGCCATTTTAATGGGATTTTAAGATGTGTAAATGGAGTCTGGAAAATGTAAGGTTTAACACTGGATTTTTCAAAAGATACTGTAACTTTTAATTGATATTAAGAAAATCTTATGAACATGGCGTTAAAAGTATTTTTACAGCAAATATATATACAAGCTTTATAAACCCCTTTGTAAAGTTTTCTGTTATGAGCTACAAATATGTTGAACTTTAAATATCAGATATTTCCAAATAAATAACCACCAGTGATCTAGTCTTACAAGCACACCTCACTACCCATCATGAGTTGATAAAATGACTTGTACTGCTGAACACGGATCTTAAATTGAAGCATCTTGGAACAAATGAAGTTAAGTAAAACTGAAGATTACCTGCTCCGAGTTGTCCAGCGTGCTTCCAGGTTTACCTATGCACTTCTTGAAGCATTTATCAGTCATTCTCTGAAACAGAAGAAACAAAGTAACAAGATTTTATTATACGAAAACATGACAAAAATCAACATTACAATAGAAAACTTTAAGATGCATTGTCGTCACAACAGCTGCCAGCAGCCTCAAACGCTGTAAATTTTTGAGTGAACCAGCAAAGGACCTTGATTATCCGCCACAATCAACCATGGTGAGGAGAAATGACCCAACAACAGTTTAAGATACACTTTATTTTACACCTGGGTGCCTTTTCTATTCGCACATGTTAAATAACTAACGATGTACAAATGACAAATGCTGATTGTTGATTTCACAGAAATATTTGAAATCATTAGTGCCAGTATCTCCTAGTGTGATTATAAAACGTAAAGTTCTGCTTATAAAGTGATCCTGTGCAGCTGGTTGGTCTTGTTAGCTTGTCGGTCAGCCTGTGTCCATTGATTTACCTGTAGTAGCTCTTGCGCGTTAGCCACCGCTATCTGGACTTTAACCTGCTCCATGATGGTGCCAGTGTCCATCTTACCACCGGATCCGCCTGCAGAGAAGTCCGACCCGAATCCTTCCATTATTTTGTTCGACCGATGTCCTTTATAAATCCTCTATAACAGCACGTGCAAACCGCTGCTGCTAGTTCGTAAGTTGTCGGTGCCCTTGACAGCAGGGGGAAGATTGGTTACGTCATTTCCGCTGAAGGGATTTTGACATGGGAAATGTAGTTTAATTCAAACACCGGATCACTTTTTATTTTTTTATTTATATTTATTCTTTTTACTTTTTATTCAACCTCTGTTCTTTCGACTCTGTCAAAGTTTGACTTTTTCTTTCAGATTACACATCATAACCTGTTACTCTAAGGACCAAAAAATATGTTAACATGCAGGTCAGATATTTGGATAGGCTATACAGAAAAGCACTCCCTCTACATTCTGTTCTTAAGAGCATCTTTTTGTTTTTATTTTAATTTATGAGAGTTTAACAATGCAAATGATGCCTTAATATTACCAGTGATGAGTACAAAATATTAAAAAATGAATCAGATAATGTTGCTGATACTTTCAGATTTTAAAGACTCTTAGGAGCCATGGTCCCCTTGAATCTTCCTCACAGTTTTCCTCCTTGGAGAGCCCCTGCACTTTGTTTAAGAGATAGACATTCAACGTCACCACTTTTTTTTATATGTGAATGAAAATACTAAAAAAAAAAATCTTAAAAACGCGTGACCCAATTACGTTCACGTCGTTTGTGTATATTTCGAAATATGTATTTTATTAAAACTCATCTAAAGTGTAATAACTTACTCCAGGCAGCAGGGGCGCTGCGTCAACGGATGCGTAAAACCGGAAATCCTATGATCGGGCGGGAAGTTGAAAATTGTATTTGTATTTTTAGACTAGTGCCAGATTCTTAACATAATTTAACTTCACCTCTTGTCCATTAGTGGTCGGTACACCTCTTACGGCAGCGGGTTTGCCTTTTGTGGTGGATATCAGACAGAGTGAGCTCCTGCTGCGCAGTCTGCTGATGCTGCTAGCTTGTTAGCTCGGAGCTTGTTGCTTGTTTACTTCTCTGAAAGGATGGCGGACAGAAATCTTGTGCAGGAGTTGAAACGATGGGCAACCGAGGAGTTCAATCTACCACCAGAAAGCCTACCTAATGATAGCTACTTTAAAACGTATGTAGTAGCTTTTTAAGTCATTGTGTGCTGTGACAGTGCTAAGAGTGCTCTACAGTCTCTTGCACTAATAAAATGTGTTGTTTTTAGGCTCTGTGTTGGGTCTGGGAAGTCCATCTGGAAATATGTCATCCAACATGTTTTTCAGCAGAGGTTAGTCTTTTTATTGCTTTTTCCTCTACGAGCTCCTGATCATTTTTATGTGGTTTGATTCGCAAGACTTCTTAACAACCCAGAACTCAAACAGTCCCCGACTGACTAATGACTGACTTGTTTCTCAAACTGCATTTCCCCTGGATTGTTCATTCAGACATTTATTTTGATCTCTTTTGTTTTCCAGGAACGTGAGGATCATGCGAGGAAATTTGAAATGGTATCCACACTGACATTTACGTGGGATTTCAGCCCACTCATTAGACCTGATGCAGTGAATGTGTGATTTCTCCTTAAGATCAGGAGTGAGCTGTACAATGATTTCATTCAAGCTTTATAATAGACTACTGGTCCAGATTCAACAAAACAATATATTAAAAAAAAAACGAAATAATTAGGTAAACCACATTAGCATATATAATAAAGTTTAAGAAAAACAAATAAATAAATCCTTTAGAATTTCAGGATTTCTCTGAAAAGCCTGAAGAGTACTTACCCCTGCAGTTATCAAAGCATAATTATATGTCCTTTGCAGCCTCTGCTTGCTGACCATCTTATAGTCGTCCATAGGTATAAAATATACAATGATGTACAAAATGCTTTTAAACAAGGACTTTTTTTTACTAGAACTCAGCATAGACTGAACCTGTGAACAAGAGGAGGATGCTGATGATTTGGATCTTACTGATGTACTATTTAAATATGTTTTGATTCATTCTTGGGTACAGGCAATAATTTGCAGTTGAAGTGAAACATCTGAATTTTCAAGTGCCACTAAATTTTAGAGGGTGTCTTTTGGCTGTCATATGTCTAAATGGAAATCAGATTTTTTTTTTTAGCAGCACACATGTATTTCTCATTGGACTAAGAAACTGAGAATGTATTGTACAACCAAGCAAGTTGCAAAGGGTGGAAAAGGTATTTTGTAGATGTCTGACTGTCCTTTCCTTGGACCATTATGTGCAATCGATTCAGATAATTCTGGCTTGTTCTTCTTCATCTCATTATCTTTCTTAATTTGTGTTTTAGTTAAAGAGTCGTGGATTTTGCAGCTTTGAGTAAATATTAATTTAGTCATTTTCCTTGACATAATCTTCCAGGTACAAAGTTCTTCAAAACAAAGAGGTGCGTAATACACTTGTTTCTTGTTTTTAATCTGTGATGTGAATTTGCTGGATGCATTACCTGATAAAGCTTAAAGATACACGAAGTGGAAGTTTTATTTTCTATCCAATCACTCAGAAAAAAAACTACCAACCCCTATTTCAAAAAAGTTGGTATGTTGAGTAGAACGTGAATGAAACTATATACATATACGTATTTGTATATTTAAAGAACTTATAAAAGATATTCAGTGTTTCAATAAACATGAGTAATTATTTTTAATATACTCATATCATGATTTGAATGCCTGCTACAAATTATTTGCCAAAGTAGGGAGATGACTTTTTTGACCATGATTGGTTAAGTTACAACGCCTTTAGTTTGAACTGTAAAGTTCTGGGGACTTAAGACACAGTTCACACAATGCAATGGAGTACTAAAAGTGTAACTACTCCCAGTCCATGCAACATGTGCATTGCTCAGTACTACAAAGCTCTCAAATGTCCTACTTCGTAATTCATATGTGATTCATTTCAGTAGGATACAGGTTTGTACGACATGCAGCTGCAGTGATCACGCGGTTGTAACTCTGAGAGTGTGGTTTGACTGTCCTGCTGAAATAAGCAGGGACAGCCTTGATCAACATGTGTTCTCTGAATGGATGCATTTGTTGCCCAAAATCCTGCATGTACCTCTCCGTAGTAATAATGCCTTCATAGCTTTCCAGGGTACCCTTGCCATGGGCACTAATGTACCCCAACACTATCAAAGATTTTGCTTACTGTGCATTGTGGAAAACAGCCATCACAGAAATATGACAGTTTTTAATGCACTGCTGATTGAGGGACTGAAGATCATAGACAGTGTTTACTTTGATGAAAGCATGTCTGGGGCAATAGGCAACTTAACCTTAGTAGTCTGAGCTTCTTGAAAGTTTAGCTTTTATACGAAATTGTGTCCCTAACACCTATCATAAATCAACCTATTCACTAAGAGAATGTTTTTCTGCATTCCATGTATTTCCCACTCTTTGAATAACCAACTTTTTTTAAACATGTTTAGGGCAGTTATTTAAAAGCATGTACATTTTAAAAGAAACATTATAGTTAATCAGCTTAAACATTAATATCTTGCCTGTGTATTATATTTGATTAAATATAAATTGAGAAGAATTTTCAAATCATTGTATGCTTTCTTTATTCTTGTATTACTCTTATTCTCAATTTTTGAGGTTTGCAAAATACATTTTGTCTTATGTCTCTTATGTTCAGTTCGAGCAAGCTGAGGGTCAAAGTGAGGCTGCTAAGCAGAGAGAGCTGCAGAAGAAGATAGAGCAGCTAAAATCAGAGATCAGTCACCTGGACTCTCAGATCAGTGGGGCAGAGGAACAACTGGCCACACAAGGTTAGTGAACTGGATGCAGGGGGTATTTGATATCTAATCAGAACAATGTGCTCTTAAAAATCAATTCAGTGCAGAAAACAAGCTTGTTGCTGCTATGTGTAATTTCCTGTTCGTCAACAGTGTTTATATTTTTGATCTAAGTTGCAATGTTTTGTGTTTACAGAGCAGTCCATCAGCCGTACATGGTCCAAGCTGGAGGACAGCAGGCACAGAGAGCTGCTCTTACAGGCGTTCAAGCAGCGCTGCATCTCGGGCCGCAAAGTGCTTTCTAATGATGCACAAAAGATAAGGGGACACTGCCAGGCACTGGAACAAACCAGCAGGTATTAAAATAACCTAAACATTGCGGATGAAGATAATGGGTTTTTGGCCATTATCCAACATGCCAATATTTCTAAATGAACTGTAGCAAATACTGACACCAGCAAGTCTCCTCTTTCTTACAATTGACCCTTTCCTCTCATTGTGACAGTCGTTTTGTTTCATAAACAGATGATACTGAATTGATTATTAAATGTAGACAAACAGTGATACTAGAGGTAGCTTTATACTATATTTGTAGGTATGCTAAAATTAAAACTGGTGTATGCAGTATGTATATATAAATAGCCATTATATAGACTGAAAGACTGTGCAGAATTTTCGGATCTGCTGATATTTAGGTTTTAGGGTTGTTTGTGTTTTTTGTCACAGATATTGAAAATCACAAATTTAAACTATAATCTCCCAATAACGATATTGTGTCGATAGTATTTTGCATTCCTACTAAAGATTGGAGACTTTTATATAAAATATAAAACAGACCAGATCTTGTACTTTTAGATGCAGATCATGTATGACCTAAATATGTGTTGTGTTTTTTAGAAAAGCTGAGGTTGAGGTTCTTTTTGATAACAAGCCTTCAAGCAGCAATGACGGAGATGACTTCAACCCCAAAGCCACTGAGGCACAGGTCCTGGTAAGAGCTGTCTTTTCTGCATCTCAAGCTGGTACCATGTGGTGAAAATATGTCAGAGTGCAGGGTGCAGTGAATCTGACGTTAACCAAGTGGTGCATTTATGGCATTACACTACAGTAGGGAAAAGTGACTTTTACTTGATACATTTTTTGGTACACCTCGGGCAAAGCTTTTAAGGTGCTGAGACGATAATAAACTGAAACATGGAGACAGTATTGATCACAGAATGGTCAAACTATTGTCACAATGGGATGGTGGAAAGGGCTGAACAACATGGTAAAGATGTGAAATTTCTATTATTTTGACTTTTTATTGAAATTTTTAGCAGCATACAGAAGGATAAAACAATTTTAGCGAATTGTTCTAAGTTTAAGATATGTTCAAAGAGTTTTGAGAGTCTCTTAACAAATTTGTGCATTATTACATATTTTTTTTTGTAGTTTTCTGCTCCGTAAAAATATCATTTATTCTTCATCTGTGTATGATAGATTGGCAAGGACACATCTGCTTCTAAATATTTACACTAAAATTGTATTTTGACAAATATTTGACCTAAAAAATAGAGTCCAACCTGTGATTTCAATTAATGTTGTGGTTTACATCGGGGTTTTATGTAAACTGTGGTTAACTGTTCAGCTCTAGATAGGAATATCCAGCAGTGAGGTTAAAGGCCTCCCATTTTTTTCTCCTGAACTCTCCTCTGCTTCTTAAAGTATGTTGTTTTGCTGCATGAAAGCTTCTTCTTTTTTAAGCTTATTTGGGGCATTTTGTGCCTTTATTAAAAGGAGAAGGAGTGACAGTGGATAGGCTTGTGAAAGAGGGTGAGACAAAAGGGAGGACCCTTTTGCAAACTGGTCACATGCTTGATTCAAACCCAGGCGACAGAAGCATATACAGTATATGGGATTGTACCTGGTTGCTTACCACTCTGCCAAACCAGCACGGGCGTGAAAGCTTGTCTTGATTGTCTCCTTACTGTGACAAAAAGCACAAACAAGCCTAAAGCCTGCTACACTGTTGCTTGAATTTCCTCCTTTCCTTTTTCGTTTGCCTGTCAGGTCAGTTTCACACAGCCACACAGAGACCTACCTGCTTTCACTGACTATATTCTATATTTTTCTTTGATTGTACTATAATCAAAAATGTTATAGAAAATTAAGTGCCTAGTACTAAAACTAAATAGAATTTAGTCAGAATGCACAGATACCACAAATTAAGAAGCACTTTAAGTTCAATATTAGATCATAGCTGTTCCTTTCACTTCTCTGGGTCACACAGAATGATGTTAAAGAACATTCATACAGGAAGGATTCAGGTTAAAATTATGAAAGAGAGTGAAGAAGCACATCTTATAGGGAATACCAGGCAGGAAGACTCTAAAATATTCAGTTAATCCACCTATTTAATTCTGTTCAGATGATGAATGTTATATTTTACAAATAAATAAGAAATGTTGACCGGTGTTCATCTCGTGTCTTTTGTCTGTTGCTGCTAGCGTGACGTGAGACAGCTGTGTGATGACAGAATCCATTTCTACTGCGCTCTGCAAGAAAGTGAACTAAAAACAACCCAAACTGGAGCCAAACAGTAAGAGAAGTCTTCACAAACAAGCCCTGAGAACATTGTCAACTACAGTACCACTTTACTGAAGGATTGGTCTCCTCTTTTTCTCTGTTAGCATGACTCGTGAACAGAGGACAGCTGTGTTTCAGTACTGGCTCAGTGAAGTGGAGGTCAGTGCATTGTTAACATACTTTCTTTGATATATCGATACTTGTTTTTATCCTGTTATTATTCACTGTATATTAACATGTCTTACTGGTCATATTGTCAGAATGTGTTGAGCAGTTACCCTCCAAACCACCTCCTCCCAGCGCTGGAGTATTTAGCTTCCAGAGAGCAGAAGGATCTCGAGGAGAAAATCGCCGCCCTTGATGTGACACAAGATGTGACTGCTCTGCGGTATAAACTGTTAAATTCGCCTACATTGAGACTATAAAAATATGAGAATCAAGGTAATAATCTGGCTTTTCATTTGCAGTTTCCGCTATGAAAGTAACCATCTACTGGACATGTCCACAGAAGAAGAGAATGAGTTGCCACCAGTCAAGACCCTCTTAGAGGTGCATAACAAAAAACACCCTCATTCCTCACAAAGACACAAATCACATTCTGCTTAGTTTATTAAAGAAAAAAAAAAAAAAATTCCACAAAATCAAACTTTTATGGTTCCAGGCTGCTTGGGAAGAGGTGGAGCAGAGTTTGGTGGAACTGGCTCAGACTCGCGCCAGAGTGCAGCAGCTTCACGACCAGCTGAACACCCGAAGGAAGGAGGCTGAGCTGGAGGTGTCTGGTAGTGCGGATGATCTCCACAATGACACCCTGGCACTGTAAGACAAAATCAATTCAAAATTTCATCCCAGGAATATAGGTTTAAGTAGTGTTTTAGGTATTTATGAAGTGTTAGTATAGAATATACTCGGTGGAACAAAAGAAGACTGCTGTAATCATCAGCACCATTCACACAATATGCCTCTCTGAATGAAAGCCTTGCAAGATAACAGGCAAAGAAAAAACAGTTGAATGAATAGTACAAGTAAAAATAAGATGGTTTGTATTAATCCAAATAAACACAGTCCAACCAGCCTACTCCAGAGGGCGGAAACCACATCTCAACTAAAGAGATTTGGGCCCCTGAACGCAGGCTGTAGATAGTGCATGGTTCAAAATGTGTAGCTATGCTAAGTGCTTTGCTAGAGAGGACTGTGTGGGAGCTTCTGGGTGTTGCATTAGCTCCTTTGTTATTGTGTAGCAGAGTAATAGCCCATTTTTTCACCAAGTGTATGTGAAAGAGATGAAGAATAAGTGTACCTGGTACAACAGGCAAAGTAATTTAAAAAATCAAGAGTGTTATGGTATTCTAAATAAAAAAACCTTCAGTCGAAGAGATCATCTAAACAAGGCTGTCTTACATTTGTTGTCTTTGTGTGATTCGTTGCTCTTAGGTCAGCTCTAAAAGTGGAGCTCCAGTGTGTAATGCAGGCGGCAGTGAGGGACTGTATCAGAGAACAGTGCATCCAACTGGACCAGCATGCCAGAGGCCGACAGGAGGCCCTGAAGAACCTGCGCAGTCAGTGGCAGAGCATCCTTGACTTCAGACAGCTGGTGGTAAGAGTCAGCTGAAAATATGAGGGCCCTCTTTGGCAGGCTCACGCACAACAAACGTTTGAGACACTTTTTGGATCCAGATTGCCCCTTTGAACCATTTGGAGGGCATGACCTGGTCCAAGCCTAAATGCAAATGGTGCCTCAAATCAGTTCAGAGTCTCCCTGATCTAAAAATAGTGTTTGATACCCATGACATCAGAGAGCAATATGAGCTAGAGCCAATGAGAGTTACTGCTCTCCATAATTGTTTTCCTCTGAAGTCATGTTTGATCATGCAGATTTTAATGTCTGTGGAATCTCCACTGTGCTGTTGCTACAAACTGCACGGATGTGTTCTTGCAGTCCAGCTAAATGGTGTGTACATTGAGGATTGTTGTTTTATTAATCTGTTGAAACTACAGTTATGTGTGTGATTTCTCAGGTTTTAAAAACAAGATTTGGAAACTGACGAGTGTGATACCAACGTTAACCTTTGCAGATGACATTCTTGGATGGCTTCACTTTTCCACAAAATATTTAATCTGCCACCTCCTTTAATTTACAGCTAACTGACTTTTTGTTCTGACTCCCCAGATCCTTAGGCAGGAGCAGATCAGAGGTCTGATTAAGGGAAACTCGACAGCAAAGATGGAGCTGCTCCGTTTACAAACAGAGGTGCTTCTATCTGAATAATCTGTTCTCTCTTCTTTGGGGTCTTATGCAGCTCTTGATGATTTATGTCCGTGTCTGGTTACAGTTGAAGGAATTCATCCAAGGCCAACTGGTGCCACAGTTTGAAGATGTCAATACTTCAGCCAGCAGTCTGAGGAACTCTATTTCAAAGGAGGCTCGGCAGCTGGGAACCATTTCACTTCTTGCTTTAGATCGTAGGACTGTTGATGGGTAAGATTCAGTTGCTTGAAATAAATTCATCAGATCAGTAACACTGGAATAACGGACAATGAACTAAACTAAGATCTCTGTCAAACTGCTATGCTGCCCTTCATTTGCTCTAAAAATTAAACATTCTGTGGAGAAATAGCTATTTTGCAATAAGCCACGGTTCTTGTGGTTATTTCACCTTTCCAAAATGTAAAATAAACAGGCTGTGATTTTAAAGCAACAGTACCCACTAAAGATCCTCTATGTTGTTCAAGAAGAAAGCATATTAACCTGGTTAAATAGCAAATTAATCTTTACTGTTCATCTGATAGTCTTCTTTCCATGTACATGTTAGCTGTAAGAAAAAGTCATCAGTCTTCTAATTTTATAAAAGGGTAAGAATAATAAAAACCTTTACATCTAATCAGAAAATAACATATTTATATTAAAGATTACCACTTAGTTTGTTTGTACAATCTCAAGATTATGAAATAAAGGTAATCCTTTATTGATTTCTGGAGGGGTAAATTTGGTGTTGCAGCGGTACAGGGGTAAAGTAACATGCATTAAGGCCAATAGAATGATGTAATATAATAGATGGAGATCAATAAACTGTACAAAGAGCAAACAGACAAAATTGAATTAAGTTAAGTAAAGGTATTTACAATTATCAAAACCAAAATTAGAGTAAAGTGTCATTCAGGACAACTGAAGCCTTCCGTGCAGTACATGGGAGGTGAAGTGGCAGTCATGTTAAAGTGACACAGCGTGACAGGTAACAGCAGTTATGTTGACAGTACATTGTAATAATTGTAAATGTTGACTAATGAATTCAAGATAGAAGTGCTATTTGTACTTGACACCCATTCATCCATCATCTTAAATATTTATCCCTTTTGTGGTCGCAGGGCTGGAGCCTGTCTCAGCTGGCATTAGCCATGAGGCAGGCTACACCCTGGACTAGTCTCAAGCCAATCACAAGGCCAAAGAGACTAACAACTATTCATGCTCACACCGGTGACTCAATTTAGAGTCACCAGTTAACCTAACAGGCTTGTTTTTGGTCAGTGGTAAGACACCAGAGTGCCCAGAGACAACCCTTGATGCACAGGGAGAAAATACAAACTCCACTCAGAACGACCGTAGTCAACATGGGGAATTAAACGAACATTATCTTTGCTCTGATACATGCTCACTAGCCTGCTGTGCCACCCTGCACATGTGTGAAGCTTAACACAAAAAGACTTGTGAAAGGTTAACTTTTTTTTTAAATGATACACCAGTTTATGACTGAAACAAACATTAAACAATCATCTCAACAATCTTGCTTTCTACTAAAAAAAACTTGAGGGATGAAGCACAATAATGTATTCTTAAAACTAATGCTGTTTTAGTGTCAAAGATCTACCAGCTATTAAAATGAAAACTAGAAATATGATATCAGTTTTTTAAAAGAAAAACAGAGTAGAATTCCATCAGTGAGTATTTCTGGACAGACATCTGAGTTTTTGCTTGAAAAATATTGTTCTGAAAGTGACATATTTCAGTATAGGAGCTTATAATGTGTTTTGTGAAGTCTCACTATTATGTATTGTTACTGTCTGACAGAAACCTTGAATCTAAAAAAATATTACTTTCAAAATTACATTGCTGTATATTCCTCACACCTAGCTGGTCCAAAATCTCAATTGGTACAGAATTGACAAATCCTGCTCACAAACGTGAAGGGTGACCAGTACCATTGATTGGTCAAAAATAAGGCAAGTCATGAAAAATATGAGGTGTCTGCCCAACAGGGCTGATATACTGATGTTTGTTTGTTGGTAAGCTGGTAAAATGGGAACAGATTATACATAATCATGCTCGAGTGAGTGTTATTGTGATGTGTACGTTTTGTTATAAGAACTCTCGGGGATCTCAGAATAGATTGCATTATGCAAAAGTTTATGGAAATCTTATCAGAAATGATTAGAAAATCACAAGTTCAAATACTGCTTCAAAAATTTTAAAATTGATTAAATAATGACAGTTTTTGCCTTTTTGTGTTGTTTCAGAACTCAAAGACTTCCGGCATCATGGTTGTCCATCAATCGCTTGAAGTCCCCAGCCTTCAGCAGCTTGAGTCAGAGCCTGGCTTTTCCACTGTACAGAGTAAGCATGGCTTTACTGCCTTAGGTTGTAACAGAGGTGCATCCGTTTGTGTGCATTTAGGTCTTAGTGATTTTAAATTGTTTAGCAATCCAGAGGGTGGAGGTATAGTACCAGGAATATACAGTAAGTTACTAAAGTAAGCAACTTTGCAAAGTTTACTTAAAAAGCACTTTTCACAGACAAAAGTCATACTGTGCTTTACATAGTCCTAACACTTCATGCATTAACATTTAAGTATACCAACACATACTCATCTGTGTCACCCACATAAAAAGCACAAAGCTCTTCAATATTGATTAAAGTGGTGAGTTACTTTACTGAAGACATTATACATATGTATCAAAGTGGGTGAATTGTAGACACTATATTTTATCTTAACATCCACCTTCACATATTTTCATAAGTATTTTGGCTTGTTCATATTCACAGTGTAAACTTGTCACACTCTTAAAAGTTGTATGTATGTATCTTAAAGGGACTGTGAGGAGTTTCTAAGTAATTGCAAAAAAAGTCTCACTTTTAGATAAATGCCTGATCGAAATAGACACTTTAAGATGAGTTTTATAGCATCAAAATAGGTTATCTATAAATGCTAGTCCTTAGCCTTCCAGTCGGGTCGGACAGGGCTGGACTGGCCTGGGCACTCAACTTCGGGAACAAGACAATTAAAACTAGAGCAAATTTATATTATTCAGACACGTCTTAGAGCACCGGGCTGTAAGTAGTGATATATAGCCAGCTACAAAACTATGATAATAAGTTTTCCAAAAATTGCTTGTTGTCCCACATCAAAAACTACCGCTACGTTAGGGCTGGACGATTATAGTAAAAATAAGAATCCCGATTATTTTAAGTGATATTGAAATCACAATTAATATACACAATTATTCATTTATTCAAAAACTTCAGTATTGATTTAAACACAACTTTAAAGAACCAGCGAGTGGCACATACAGTATTATTGATCCACAGAAGTCACACACACTCGCTGTGGCTGCACGTGGAACACAGAAGCGCTGTGAAGCGCAGGAACTTACATACACGGCACTCCGCACTGTGTGGCATATTAATTGTTTTTCTTCGATTATAATGTTTTTATGATTGTCAGATGGCAAAATTTAAATCACGATCAAAATCTGATGAATTGTCCAGCCCTACACTACGTAACTAGAAAGAGATGCATTACCTTGTCACTTTGCATCCTGTAAGTTGTTGAAAAAAGAAGTTGTAAAGCAATGCAGAGTTCTGAGGAAGGTCTGAGCTGCTTTTATCACAACAAGCACATGCTTTGGCTTGGGTCTTTTAGTGCGCTCCAGTTGTAGTCAGAAGTAGGAATTTCTGGGTTCCGAGTAGGAAACAGCAACTGGAACGTTCCCCGGAGTCGGAATTTTCTATTGAGAACTCAGTGAAACCTCGCCACCCCCAAGTTGACAATCGAAGATGGATGCCCCCAGTGTGAACAGTTATTTAGCTCCTGTAATAATCAATTTATTTGCACTTCTGACTGGGGTGTGTCGCTCTAGATCAGCTGTATACATCGTATTGTTAGACTTATATTTACAAAAATGCTGCCATAGTGATAATCACATTCTTCATGTGATATTTTTGAACAACAACGCAGGGCGTGCTAACAACAGCTAACAATAGCCTGGTAGATCGGCATGTTTTTTCCGATTTTAACTGGAACGCTGATAAGTTGAAGATGATGTCACTCCCAGTTCCGAGTTTACTGGAATGTAGCATTAACACAGTCGCCGCGCGTGCTCATGGGTAGCAGAGTCTTTATGTCCCCGGTAATAGATTCTCCTCATAGCACCTTTAATTAATGGCTCTAGCTCTTTCTTTATGTGCTGATAGAATAGAATAATTATAATCTGTTTTACAGCTCAGAAGTATAGCTCCCAAAGCCTTGTATGTTCTAGCTTGTGCATTGCCATATTGAAATATTTAAAAAAAATCTCCCAGTTGCTCAGTGTGCACATTTAGCTGTGATATTTTCTTTGTCTTTTTCTCTGACTTTAACACTGTTTATTCCTCCTTTAAAAAAATGTAAAGGCTCCAGAGGATTTGTGTTCCCATGCACGGTCTCAGCAGCTGGAGTTGTGTTTTCTCAGGCAGTTATTGCAGCTTCACTCAACTTTTCTGCAGAGAATACAGAAAGAAGCTGAGCTGTTGCATGCATCTGATCAAAAAGGTAATTGGGGACACTCATCCAGGACGAAGCTTTTATCATGCTTAAAATACACAGTTATAGGTTTTGAATTGGCTTTTTTTACTTATAAAAAAATTGCTTTTGATAAACAAACTGTATTTCTGCACTGTCTTAGCTCTGCTGTCCAGAGTCATGGAGGAGGATCAGAAGCTTCTGAAGGCCCTGATGCCACGAGTTAGAAGCTTCACCCAATGCTGCACACAAGGCCTTTCTTTTGGGAACCAAGTTAAAACTGCTATTTCCTACTGGTGAGGCAAGCCACACTGTGTATCATAAAATATGCTGAAGCAAAAGAAAAAAAAACATTTAAAAGTCCCCATTAATCATGTTTGTTATTTTGTGATGGGACTCTTGACAAGTTTTGCCATATATCTATCAGTTAGCATTTCAATAGAGCTTTGGGTAACGTCCAACATAGCTGGTTCACAACAAGTCTGCTGTCTGGCCATGTTTATTCAAACATGTCTACAAGTGCAGAAAACAATTAATTCAATGAGTTTGACTAATGAGAGCCAATCCTATTTGACAGGAAGATGGATGAAGCATTTACCATTTTGTTTACTAAAAATATTTTATTTAACCAATCTATTCAGACAGATTGTCTTACTCTTGGGGCTGTATAGTTTTATGGAACAAAAAAAAAATACCTGACTGTTGAGCCAATGGCCAAATGGCTGTGTCTGTGCACCCTGTATGTGCATTGGATGTTATCCTGAAAGTGGGTGGTTTGAATACTAATGTCCCACTCTCTGTCCCCACTTTCTAATTCTATCCACCCAATCCTTTCCAATTAAGACAGAAAAGCCCCCAAATCTGTAAAAAGCTATTGTACATGATAGGATTGTGAAGACCTCTGTTTTTAATTTGAACAGATTTCATGCAGCACCTAAGAGTTCAGGTCACCTACATTACTAAGATGCCCCCTTCACTGTAAATAGCACTGGAAGGGATTTTTTAACATGCATTAACAGTTAAAAGTAATTGTTTTTGATTGTTTTTATCATAAAATCTAATAATGCCCCCACGTTGTATTCAAACAAGCCCTGTTCACAGGCCTGTTCAAGCTGCAATATTTAAACCCCTGAGATGTTTTGCCTTCACTGTGAACATTACGAATGCAAAACAGAGAGACAACTTGATCCCTCCATCTTTTCTATCTGTGGAGGTAGAATCAGAGCTGTAATGCTGTAGAGACAAGAGCATGCTAAGCTAGCAGTGCTGTGTGTAAATGAAAGTCGCACTGTGTCAAGAGCTCTCACTCCCCCAAAGCTGTAATGCACTTGAGTTGCAACAAATGTCACTTCCTAGCTGAATCAGTAGGCATATTGAGGCAGTTTTTGTAAATGCACTGTATAAGGGGTCGTACATACATGTGCCTATAATTTACAAATAATATCATCAAGACCCTGTTGTCTCAGTCAGTGTCTCTAAGTGTGTTTTAAAGTAGCTTTCTCTGCTAAGAGTAAATGGACCGTGTCCACCCACCACCACATCCACCTGAAAGAGGTCATAATTTGCCTAGAGTCAAATTCTTATCTTCATTCACTTTTGATGACTGCAAGGTTATGTGCACAATTGATAAAAAGAGTCTAGTTTTCATTGTCCGTGAAGTCATGTATCCCTGATGGAGTTGTATTGTCACTCTGTCTGAAATGCTGTTAAAGCTCCTGCCTCTTGACGGCTCCTTACCTTATCCTAGTCTGCAGGTCAACTCTAGTAACTGATCAGTCCAGCATTGCTCTGTGCCGTATTGTCAACAACTCTGCATTCTTTTCAGTGTGCAATGGGCATTGCTCACAGAGTTGCTTTATGCAGAGGGGGCATGCTAAACATACTAAAAAGCTTATAAAACAAAAATAAATCCTGATACCACATCTTCAATTGGAGTTCACAAGAGTGGTTGTCCTGTTGGACATACTTGAGTCCTTACTTGATTCCATGTTGTGCTTTTGTTTTACTAAATCTTGAAATTAATGTACTACTATGAACAAATTTAGGGTCAAAACCATGAAGAAATGCCCTTGTGACCTTGTTTTTCTTTTTTGCTTTTGATCATAACCTCAACCTGAATTATTTATTTTGACAGATCATAACTGTTCTTTCTATGTTTAAATGTTGTTCTTGTTGCATCCCTTTAATCCAGAGATAATCTGGTTAACCCTCTCTGTTTTGTGTGCTCATACATGTAGGTGGGAGAGGCCAGCCCAGCACGTTCTTCCTGAGATCAGTAAAGGAGGACTGACTTTCCAGCAGTGGCTACAGAGGTGGAAACTTGCTGCCAAAGCCTCTTAAGGAAAGGCTAATAGTTAGAAAGAAATCTCCTGCAGCACCTTGAAGTGATAGCGTGGCCTTGCTGTAGTATGGAACACGACTTCTAAATAAAAGACAATACAATTAAATTGCTGTTTCTTTTCTGCTAATGAGGTTTAGACCATTAAAGTCAATCACTACTATATCATTGTACCTCTGCTAAAAATGTTTTTCTCAGCATGTTAGTTGGTTTTGTGAACAGGATGAGTGAAAAACTAATAAATGGATTTTCATCAAACTTCTAAGAGATGTAGGTCATTCCCCAAGAAATAAATGTTTAGATTTTGGTGGGGATCCAGACCCAGTAGTTTTTTTTAGGATTTGACAACATTAAAAGAAAGCATTCTTCCACATTTTTTGCTAATGAGTCATTAAGTCCTCAGGGGATTTTGGTGACATTTTCTAGAATGTTAGTCATGGAACAAGAATTAGGTTTTGGTTGTAAACTGGATCCAGGAATCTTATAAGAGTTTGTAACTTTGCAAAAAGACAATATTTCCACATTTTCATGAATAACTCAGTGAGATCTCAATACATTTTTATGAAATGTTCAATGTGTGTTGTCCATGGCATAAGAAAGAAGTGATTAGATTTGGTGGTGATCCAGATAAAATATTTTTTAAAGGATTTTTAACATTGCAAGATAGAGCAGTTTTCTCACATTTTCATTATTGATTCATCAAGAACTCTACAGATCTTGATGACATTTTCAGAGGATGTTGACTCAAGAAGTATTGATTAGATTTTGGGTGTGTTTTGCATGTTAACAGCGCAAGATAGGTCAGTTTTCTACATTCTTGGCCTTGCTTGACAATGTCTGACGTGCCTTGACAAAGTTTTGTGCTGTCAGAGCACCTCTAGTACTCCATGTATTCCTTAAATACATCGCTAAGACAATAAAGTTGTTGAAAACTACCCCCTTGTCCTGTACTGAATCAGCAGTATTAATCACTGCAGGGTTTTGACTATAATCCCCCTGAATAAACTATTTATCGATCAGTCTCTCAGTTTGTACTCCGCCTGTCTGTCATGTTATTGTGGGTACAGTGTAAAGTATGAAGCTGTCGTTTGGCATGGACTAACATTGTTCCTTTGTAGCATTGAAGGGGGAGTGGAGCAATCTGATTCTTGTGAACTGAGCTCCTCCCATCGCTGCGCATGCGCACCTCCATTTTCACTCCTCTTTTTTTCAGTTTTTCACTCCTACTCTGGCTTCCGGACGCCAAGACAGACCGCTGCCGCCGAATTTAAAGAGACAGGCAATAGTTATTTTAAAAACGATAAACGGCAACCATTGTCCCTTTGCTTATTTCATGATGCTCCCTGTCGGGGACTGCTGAGATGTAATGGCGATGTTTTACCGAAGTCTCCGCGAGTAGCAGCTTGTCTGTCACCTCCATCCACTCAGCTGGATTTTTCGTCCTTTTTTCGCGCTGTGCCGAGACTGTCCAGCCAGGCAAAGTAGGGTTGCTCGCTGGCAGGCTGGCTTCCCGACCGAGAAGAAGGTTTGTCGGCTAGCCAACAACAACTGGAGGTAACACCGAAGCTTCCCTCTCAAGTTGTGGTGGTGGCTCTCCAGCCTCCCGTCGCCGGGATATAATGGCGAAGATTCAGGCACACAGCACCGCGAAGCAAATAAACCAAATCCAAGACAAGCCTTACGTTATTACACAAAAGCAAGTGCAGCAGCAGCACTTCCAGAAACTGAAGGTAAGAAAGACAACGGACACGACAGGGGGAAAGTCCTCAGAGTCAGAACCATTTTGTTGCTCGGATCATTGCAGTGGATTTGAGCCCTTTTCCCTTTCTGCCCTCACGTCGAGAGTAGTGAAAGGATCGGCATGCTAGCGTTAGTTAGCTCGCTGGCCTATTAAAAGTAATTCATTGCTTAAACAGGCGAACATTGACATCTAAGGTTAGATGTGGAAGCCGTATTTAATGCATTAAAGCCTTGTGTGACAGTGGGGTCACTCAGTTGGAGGTAGTTTCTTATTTACGATGTCAATAACAGCCTGTGTGTGAGCAAATGTTAACTCAGACCTCGGTTGTGGGAAGTTCCTCCTTGTTCGTTTTTTTCAGCCTGAACAAAGTGGAGGACGTCAGCCAGCCAGGCCAGCCAAGAACGGCTATTTTCAGTAGATTAGCAGCTTCAGTACACATCTCTTTGTTTTCGCAGTGTTTGGACATTATCAAGCTGTTTATGCCACCGCGACACTGTGGATCAGGGAGCTGCTCTGACTAAACCTATTGTATAAACGTATACGTGGGTCTGTGTTGTAAGTGTACATGGAGTTATTATCGTCCGTTGACTGCCTCTTGTTGGCTAACGTTAGCCTGAACAGCCCTCTTCGCACAAGCCGTGCAAGAGGGGGTTCAGTGGGTTCAAAAGAGCCCCAGAATCAAGGTCTTTTTATTGATATAAACTGAAGAGAGCTAAGAAAAGTAAGCAGACCTACACGGGCTTTGTGATTGATGAACTGCGTAAACCAATAATGTTAAAAGTAGGGGAGTGTACCAGCAGGAATATGACGATACAATATCATGTCTTATGAATGACGACAGTATCATATCAGCCACATGTTGTCCTTGACATCTGCAAAGTACACAAATGTACCATCATGCTTTACCTTATGAGCACTGCATAGGTGCATTTTACACTAATCTTTTTCAGGAGTTAAATATTGTTCCTTGTAGTCAGCTGTTCCTTAGGTAAGTAGTGTCGTATTGAAACGTACTAAGTCACTTTTCATTAAATGAAGACATTTTCCAAGAGGGAAATGATCCAATATCAGCAAAATGTCCCCCCTGAGCTTCCCTAATCACAATACCAGAGGCAGAGCTATGTATCACCGTGATATATCCTCACTAATTTGTCTGATTGAAAATATTTTATTTGTTTTAAAATCCAAAATGTTTTGTACATTAAAGTGAAGTCTCACTATTTTGCTTTGTATGAAGCATGGTTCTTGCAATGTTCACTTTCTTGCCTGTTCCGGTAACATAAAAAACTACATGCCACAACCTAGGAACTTTCAGTATTGTTGGGCATCGTCAGAAATCTGGAAAGCTGTCCCATCTCACACTGTTAATAAAAATCAGTGGGACTGCAAGAGGATTTGGGAACACCACCAAACTCTAACCACTCCCACCTCATGCTATGGCAAACATTCACTGTAAATATCATCAAAGTTTATTGAGAAAAAAATCTAGTTATGGGGGAAACTGCCCAATCCCACAATGTTTAGAAATCCAGTTTTCAACTGCATCGAAGTCCGTGGATAACTTTTCAAGACAGACAGTCAATCGGAGAAACAAAGGCAAAGCCAAAACTTCCTTTGCAGAGGTAATAACAATAAATGTAATGGAGGGACAGAGGATCAAATGGCTGAATGCCTGCTACCAATGATCAGACTAAGAGTGAACTATGAATAGAAAACAAAAGCTTTGAAAAAAATTCACATGAAATATTAATATGATGATAGAAATGTAGACACCGTCACCATTTGCAAGCACGTTTAAGTCCTTTTGTACCCATTTACATGTCATAGACACAGCAATGGGGACTAGTTTTGGTTAAGTGTCCTGCCCAAGGACATTTCATCATGTGACAGTCAAGATTGAGGGTGAAACCTCCAACCTACTGATTACAGGTGGAATTAACTTCCAGACTGAGCCACTGACGTCCCCGATGTGATGGTCAATCTGAAAAAAAAAAGACCAGTTCATAAATAATTGGGTGATGCATTCTTTTATTTAATGCAAACATTTTAGAGAAGGGTAAAAAATTGAGGTATTTGTTCAGATTAAACGTCTACGAATGCCACTATAGGTTCTGCTTATCAATCCAATTGTAAGACAGTTGTCCCTATTGATTCCTGTGGTTTTACTTTTTAAGATGGGAAAAATGTGGGGTCAACTCACCTCACCATTCTGCCTTGGCACTGTTCACAGTAAAGGCAAAACAACATCGATGTTGGTTTCGTTCTAGTTGTCGAAAGTCCCGCTGTCCTAGTGGCAAACTAAAGACATCTCTGGAAACTCCCATATGATTGGAATGTCCTACTGGGAAGTTGGGCATTCTTCAGGTACTCCGACTTCACCAGGTAGTAACTGGAACACGCTTAACTGGGATGTGTGTAATTCTGATGTAAATAGATATGACAGCATCAGACAGGCCTGTGAATGTGGGCTCATGTCAACAGTGTCAAACACATGGCACTCATGATACTCACTATCATGCTGCCTTGGAAAATAAGTAACATGTTTCTGACTTTACCACCCTGAATTAAAATTGAAGTAAAATTAAGTCAGGTTTTGTCTCCTGACCTCTATGATCACGTCTGTGACTCCCTTTTTGTAGTTTTTACTCACTACTTGATGTCGTAGTTTAGAAATGCATACAGAACTAAGTGGAAGCACTGTTATGGTAATCGTTACACATCGTAGGAATTATATCAGTTTTTTAAGTAGGTAATTATCAGAGCTCAGCTGAGACTGGTCCGCAGTTCTCATCCCCAGACAGCACTGTAGTAACCTGGTGATAAGCAGTTATCTGTGTATAGCACTAAGAAATACAGCAATTTTCTACGGAGCTTTTATTTTCAAATATAAATTAATTCTTCCAAACATACTATAGGTTTGCAGTTTAGTCGTTTGCAACAAAAGGCTGAAATAAAGTTTTTGTTAATTGCAAGAAGTTAACAGTAGTTTAGACTAGACATTTAAGTCCCACAATCCACTTCATATTTCGAGGTGTATGGATGGAAAAAAAGGAAAAGTCAAAACCAATTAATTGTTTATGCAGCACAAGAATAAGCGTATCTCACTTTGTAAATAAGCATGGCCACATGTCTTAACAAATCCTACAAGTAAAACTCATAACCTGAACTGCACCTCTAATTATGTTAAAAGCAAAAGGATTCATCAAATACCTGTGTATAGCCTTTGGAAGTACTTGTTTTATAAGCTTATTTTCAAGACTGTATTGTTGATTTCTTGTCTTTTGTATTTTACATACTAGATCTATGTTGGACTGTAAAAAGGGTAATAATGTGAAATACTGCTTTGCAGTTGTGCTTGTATGCTCTTGGATTGTACTTGATTTTATTATATTTTTTCTGTTGAGGCAGAACTGTGTAAGCAACCCAAACAAAACAAAGTGTTCAGGATAGTATCATATTATGGGATAAAACCACCATTTTTGCAAATCATCCTCTGTGAAACATTTTGTCAAATGCTTGAGGGACACATCCTACACCACTGCTGTGCATAATTTGTACCTCAATATGAACTGTTGGAAAAAATGGGCCTTAATCTTTAAAAAAGATCCACTTTTTGGAATAAAAGGGCCCTTAACTTTTCACTGTAGGCCAGATATGGGCTTGCATGATCTGAACTGTTTGCGCCAATGCTTTGTTTGAACACATATTTGAATCGTAACCTGACCTATCTTCCTGACTGTTCTGGATAAAGGAAGCTGAAGTAGAGTGAACAAAGGCTCTTTGCTGTTTCTCATATTCTTCCATTTCTTTATGATACTCAGAGGTTACTTGTTCTGATTGTACATTGTAATGTATTTGTTATTTATATATGTATATGTTATTGTTCATTAAGCAGTGTAGTTGGTGCTGAATAAAAAAACACAACCTTTACTTGTATTTAAGCCCAAAAATGTCCACATTGTCAGCAACACCACCTGATATTTGATAGTACCAGCTACCACCAAGGTGTACAACTAATGCGACTATGAGACAAACGGTTGGGATCGTGTTTAGACATGCCTTTGTCCTTTTAAACTTTATGAAGCCTTTGTGAGAGTTGGTTTGTGTTCCTTCTTCAAAAACAGCCCAACAGGATGTTTGCTTTAAAGCCGTCCCACAGATTCAGGTAAGTCTGTGGTGCATTCACTTTTCCTTCTCCTCCATCCTCAGGTCGAAGATGCCTTGTCATACCTGGACCAAGTCAAGATCCGTTTTGCAAATGACCCCGGCATATACAACAAGTTTCTCGACATCATGAAGGAGTTCAAGTCACAGAGGTATTTATGCTAAAGGTTACCTTATTGTGATAGTATGTTTTAAAGAGATGCCTCTTGATAGCTCAGTGCCTAATGTTGACTTAAAAGCTGCTTCCAAGTACCATGCCAAACCCAAAGATCTGTGGATCTATGGTAAATTTTAAATTATAACAGCAGCAAGAGAAAGTAACCTCATCTATTTACCAGCAGGTTGAGTTTTTTCATCTGAGTTGATTTCTAAATATAGGATATGAGAGAGGAAGCTAGTCTTTGTGTACCTCTCTCACCTCACCACTAATATGTCTGTGTCTGCCTGTTGTCTTGAACAGCATCGACACACCAGGGGTGATAAACCGTGTGTCTCAACTCTTTCATGGACACCCAGACCTAGTCCTAGGCTTCAATGCCTTCCTGCCACCAGGGTATCGGATAGAGGTCCCCAAAAATGGGGTTGCTTTCCTCCAGTCTCCATTCTCTACGCAGGTAAGAGACAAAAGTGCTACACATTTCTGTTATCCAGTTAAAGAACCAAAGAAACATTTTGTAGAGTTATGATGAGCTGAAAGCAGCTGTAGCACAAAGTTTAAACCGTTTTCCAATTGGATACAGACCAGGACATAAAGACCTGGAAAAAAAATCAGTTCTTTTATTTTCACAGCACTGCAGTTTGCAATGAAGAACTCAAAAAATAACCTTTCCTTCATGAATTTTGTTTTTGTGTTTTTAATCTAAATGTCCTAAAATTCTCTAATTAAATGAAGATTGTGTTGTTTAATTGCAGCTCATAATATTGAAATGCACAATGGATTAAAGTATTCTGGGCTTGCAGCAGTTCCTATTGAAATATTAAAGCGCGCAGTATTTTTGCACGGCAGGCTGTATTTCTGTTTTCTATCATCTTTCATGAATAACATTTCTCTTCATATCGGCTTTACTTTCTTTGTGCCTGTGAGTCAAAGAATTCCTGCCTGCAAGTTAATATTCCATTTCAAGGAGCTATAGTTGAGACGCATCAATACTAGGGATGGGTACCTTTCACATTTGAACCGATACCGTACTGATCCCCGGTACCTGGGTATCAGTATCGGTACTCAACGGTACCAATTTTCGGTACTTTTGCATGTGTTTATGGGGTAATAAATATTAATTTGTTTAATATTAAGATCTCAATTTTTTTCAATGTAAATTTATTTCTCAATATATAAAATTGAACAGATATATATCAAAACAACATTCAACTGTTTGTATTGTAACACTGTAGTTGTCCCACAAACTTCTTCAACATGAAACCAGTAACTAAAATGAACCACAGCTTAATAAATTAACTGTAGCCCTCACTTTAGTTTAGCAATGGGTACGATAAAGCTTTAAATAAAAGCATTTACAATAACGTTACAAAGTATGAGGAACCGACCTGATAATGATAACTGACGCATGTTAAAATGCCAAGCTAATACCATCTTAAACACGAGCCTTATTTACCTGGACCAGACGAAAAGGATGATGCTTCACTTGCATCCTCCTTGTTGCATTTGCTGCCATCACCAAATGTTGAAGCCATTTCTTTTCCTGTGTTTCTGGCTGCAGACGACTAGTCTCCATTGGACACAGGCGTGCTAACAGTGCCGAATGAATCCTTTGTGGTCGTAGATCTGAGGCTATCAAAAATTGTGCACTCTTCAGCTTTAAGGAAAGTTTTGTGTGTCACAGGTGCTTCCTCAGATTTGAAGTATTTCCGCCGCTGGCCAAACACTTTGAATCACAAATAATGCAGCGAGCATAATCTGCATCACATTTAATAAAGTAGAGTTATACTTTCGAGCAATTTCTCTCAGGCATGCTTGCTTTGTTGACTGAACCCGCGGCTGCTGACGTCATTAAGCTATTGGTGTGCTGTGTTCAAGTCTGGTATGGAAATTCACCTACTCTAACCAATAGTATGCCTGCTTCATCCACTCCCTCACAGTCACAATGATGCGTTTAGGTACCTAAACATGGCACCATTTGATTTTATGTTAATGGGTACTCGGTAGTACCTACAGAATTCGTTCGGTACCTCTTAAAGTACCGAATTCGGTACCCATCCCTTATCAATACTGCTAATGAGCCTGTGACATGGCACTGTTTTATCACTCCACCAGTCTCAAACATTCAAATAAACAGTGAGCTTAAACCATAGACTGTAGAAAGAGTTGGACAAAGCCATGTTACATCAACTGCTTGCATATTGAAGGAGCCTCTGAATGCTTTGGCAGTCAATCCATTGACTCATCCACAATGTAAACCCAATCTAACATTGGATCAACCTACTGACAGACAGAGCAGCTGAGATGAGGCGAGACTTCATGCTGTCTGATATTTAGTGACACTGCATCGGCCAGTTGCCACATCAATAATGTTACTAAAACTCCACAAACTGTCCAGTCATCCTTTCATCCAAAATTGTAGATAAATAACAGGCAAATACATATTAGAGAAATCCCCCCTGACAATGAGAGACATTAGACATATTGCGTTATCAGGCTTATGGCTTTTGTTGAACCAGACTGTTTGAATTGTTCTTGTGTTTTAATGTGACTACACTTGAGGATCTGTAATTTTTAGCACTTCATCAGTGGGTTTATTTTTCAGCAGTGGAGTCGCCTCTTGGCTTGAATACATCACCACTGTGAATGTTAGTACAGGCTGAAAGTTAGTAAGCAAGGCAAAAACCGGCCAAACATTCGGGAACAACATCTGTCCACAATGCCTTTCTTAAAAAAACAGCATGAATAGTTTGTATTTTGGGATGTATTTACGGCATTATCAGCCTTTGCTTTCATGATGCACAATTTCCATAAATTACCTTTAGATAAACATTGATATAAACACACCATTGCTGAATAGATGTCAACAAACTTAAAGTAAGGGCTTAAATCTATGGTTGAGATGGTTTGCAAGTCACAACTGCTGTGCAAAGTGTTAAAAAAAGCATATCACTGTTTGAATTGTTAACTTTTACTCTTTAGGAGTAAATGTCTGAATTGATAAGAGTGTGCATTCAGAAATCCCAATAAATCCGAACTGCATTCAAATCTCTGACAAACTACTGCAGAAATGCCTTGAAAGAAGCAAGTGAGGAAACAAACAAGAGTACAGATTTGTTCATTAAGGAAAAAAGATGCGCTGAAACAGAAATTGCAAAACACCAAATGGTGTCCATCGAAGGGGTTCACGACTCTCTGAAGATACGAGAAGAAATTGGAAGTTATGATGATAGAGAAAGGCCTGGAAGAAAGAAGGGGACTACAAAAGCAGAGAATAAACATATTGTCACGAAGAAGAGATATCCGCAAAAACAGCACCACAAATAAGCAACAATAAACACGAAAAAGAGATTAATAGAAGTCACAAAAATTGTACCCATAATGACTGGAAACCTGATCTCTGGACTGACAAGAGCAAGTTTGAAGTATTTGGTTCAAAAGGCAGGGTCTACATCTGCATACAAACTGTTGACGGTCTTAAAGCACCATGTGTAACACCCACAATAAAGGAAGGAGATGGTAGTGCCATGGTATTAGGGTGTTCTGCAGGTGGTAGAGGAGGAGATTTGTCTGAGGTACAGGGATCATGAAGAAGGAACAGTATCACTCCATCCTCAAGCATCATGCAGTGCCATCTGGGCGAAGACTTCTGGGTTTGTTTTGCAGCAAGATAATGACCCTAAACATTTGGCCAAGTTCTGTCAGGGTTATGTAGAGAAGAAAGAAGAGGAAGGTGTTCTTCAAAAGGTGGTTTGCCCTCCCCAGTTTCCACACTTCTCTCCAATTGAGCTTGTGTGGGACAGGTTGAATCGATCAGTCAGTAAAGCATGTCCCACAAATCAGCAGTCTCCTATTGATGACCTTAAAGCTTAGAGCGCAATTCCTGTCCCACACCTTAAAAACGTAAGGGCCAAATGTCTGGTTTATACAGTGCTGTTGTTAAGGTTAGAGGAGGTTACTTTGAAGAAAGCAAAGTCTAAGCAAGAGAAACTCAAATACTTGATAATTATAGTTAAAATGTCTTTCCATAAGTTACTATTTATATCATAATCCTGTTTATTTTTTTGCAACGTGTACCAGTGAAACTATGATCTTTTTGTACAAATCTGATCTTGCTTGTAATGCAAGTCAAACCAAAATCCTGTACCTGGGGACTGTCAGCTTGGAATAAAGGTAGGAAGGCTGCTCTGCAACTTCAGAAAGCATTGCCTTCTAGAAAATATCCTCATTTATTCAAATAAATGTACAAAGCCAAAGCAAAATGTTGATAAGCCTACTGGTAAAGATAATGTTAGAATTGAAAATCTTCATATAACCAGAAAAAGAAGCTCATCGAGATTAAAATAGATTTTCAGGAGTTTTCTGGCCAAGATAGGCATCAATATGGTTAGCTAAGTTAGTTAGAATCTCAACAGCATCACATACAAACAGACATGACATATATGACACTTAAAGTACAATGAAAAAAATAATAAAGTTAACTGACAAGCTGGACTATTGAAGGTAACAAGATCATCTGTCCAAACATCTGCAGCCTCAGTATTCACATCATTTAATGTCCTTAATTTACCAAAATAATGTCTAAAAACATGTTTTCAGCGTCAGCGAGACAAAATGAATCTTGAATTGAAAATTAAGTGTCATTATTGTGTGTTCAGATGTTACCTCTAGAAATAAGTTTAAAAAAATGCATTGGCTCAAAATTTAAATAATTAGAGTTTTTTGGAAGTCAAAGTTCCTTTTCAAGCAATATAAAAATACAAAGAGCTGTGAGGTGCCAGGGATAAGAAGAAAGGTTGTCTACACTGTTTCCGCTGTTGTTAACATTATTTTTCCTATCTCGGAGTATTAAGAAGACCTTTAAAAGAATCCTAGTTCTGCATCTGGATTCTGATCACAACCGAAATTTAATTACTTCTTCCTTGTGCCATGGCTAATATTCCTCAAAAATGTCAGCGAAATCTATTCATAGCTTCTCGAGTTATCCTGTTTACAAACCAACAAGCTGTGGCAAAACCATAACCTCCTTGGTGTGGGTAACAATAATCGTAGTGATCGTTGGATTAGCTATATGGTGACATTTCCTTAAATGACAGGTCACAACAATCAGGTGTGATTTTTTTTGTCATCAAAATAGGACTAAAGGCAAGTGAATCATTTCAGGTTTTTTCCTCTTTTATTATAAAATGTGTAATTTTCTTCATTTATTTAAGGAAACTCTTTGAACTGTTTATTTTTTATATCAGGTTTTCCAAAAGAGCTGAATTGTAATACTCTGTTTTTAATGCATACTTAATACATTTTTAATAAATCTCTAGATTTATTCATGGCATATTTATAAATATCCTTCACAATCCTAAACCAACACTTTCACACTAACGCATCAATTAATTATGAGTCAAAGTGCATATGAAGCAGTTGCACTGAGGTTCAGTAGGCTTTCATGTCATTGTTTGAATTTGACTGTCAGTACTATAAAGAAGAAGAACATCACAGAGGCTGCAGGAACTCAGCTGCCGTTTGAAAAGCAGGAAGTCCCAATATTATCTTACTTTTAATCAACCTCCTCGACTAATAAAATCAATGTTTGCCTAATATTATGAACTTCAGGAACAGTGGTGCTGTACTGGTTGAGTTGAAGTTTCAGCCCAAAAGCAAAGCGTGAAGAGTTTTTCTTTAAAGCAAAAAAAAAAAAAAAAAAAAAACCCACAGGCTTAACTCAAGAATTTGATTGTGCAACCTGAGGACCAGGGAGGGCGTGTTTCATTTATGTTTGCACTGCTGTCACAGTTTATGGGTTTTTGTATGACCTCTTTTAAGTCAACCAAAGCAAAATGTTATTTTAGCTTTTAGCTGACATTGGACATCATATGTCAGTGTGATATTGCTTTTGTGTGGTTAACTGATTACATAGTTAAGCAGATAACTCAGTACGTACATGGATTAAAGAAAAAGGTAAAAAAGACTGTTGTATTGTTGTGTCTATCTTTTCAATGCAAGTCATTTTTAGGCACTGTTAAGTGCTAATTTTGTAATTTTGATGATTAAATTCAGTGTTATTATTTGCACTTTAAAATGCATTCAGAAAGTTTAAATAAACATATCAGCTGTCTTGTCTTACTTGCTTGTACAGCTCATGCTGCAATCTTAAAACTCAATAACAATCCATATCTTAGATTGTTAGATTAGATTTTACTGTTGCAATGTTTGACACCACGGTTTATCAGCCAAATATGTAGTTTTGATGGTCAGTATTAAATAAGCCATGAAGAAAAAAGGATACTGTTGAGCAGACAGGTTTAGGAGCTTCTGACACAGTCCATGGGATCAACATAGTTCAAGTGTTAAGCATTAACATTGCTTCCCACCAAGTTTTAACCACCACTGCTCCTTGCTTTCACTGGAAAACCTTCTTCCCTAAATGTTAAAGTTAAAACATATTTTCTTTAAGTTGTTCACTTCTCACAACCTTGCTTGTTGTTCTTTATTTGTCCAGGTTTCCCCAGGCCAGCAGGGAAAGAGCGTCAGCACCCCTGCAGTGACCACAACCTCAGGTAGTGCCTCTGTAGCGCAGGCTGAAAGCATACCCACCCAGACAGCTGAAGTGAAGACACCATCATCGGACTCCGTATCTTCCTCGACCCCAGCGGGACCCCCAGAGCCCCCCAGCAGGCTTTCTCTCCCCTTGATGAGCAGAGAAAGTCAGAATCAGGCAACCACATCGTCTGTGTCACCACCGGCATCAGAGACAAGCCCTGTAGAGTTTGACAGTGCCATCAGCTACGTAAACAAGATCAAAAACCGTTTCCTGGACCATCCAGAGATCTACAGAGCTTTTTTGGAGATTCTGCACACATACCAGGTACAATACAAATGTTTGTTCTCAGATTCTTTCAAAGTAAATGTTGTAATGGAGGTATTTGTTTTATATTCATGTTTACATCCAGGTCTAATCACTGGAAAGGAGTAAAAGCATTAAAGTTGTCTGCCTTATGATTTTTCACAATTTGCCATCATGTCACACACTTCAGTTTGCCTTTTTAGTATGTTTAAAAACAAAACAAGTACCTCTAAAATCCATCAGACCATGTTAATCTGTTGTGAATTTCAATGTGAATCTTGTATTTCTGTACTTGGTTTTTGTAGCAGGCATCTGTCTTCTAATCCAGGATGTATCCTTGATCATTTGACACACCAGGTGGACCGTTCCTATATTTCTGTAGTCCACCTGGGAAAGAGCCCATAGAAAGTTTTTGGGAATGGGCAGAACTTTTCAAAGCATGTATGGCAGGGGATTGGATGATCATTCCTTCAATTGCATTTGTTACAGGCCAGTCAGATAGTGTAGCAGGCAGGTGCTACTGCGTGGGTGTAAAGGACAGAATGTGACCCACTATGTAAAAACAAACTCTGCAAAACATGTCAGAATTGGAGCAAAAATACTCCTTCTGATGAGAAGTTTGTACTTTTTTTTTTTTTTTTTTCATGAAGACATGCGGTCAAGATCTGATGAAACTGCCACTGAAGCTCTTAGCATCAGTGCTAATCTCTGTATGAACAGTCACTTCCAACAGTGCTCTAAAGCACTTATTGGACCGTGCCACTGTAGCTGCACACAGCCGCTGTCGATGGAGCTTGGCAAGATGGATCCATCTGATTACAGACATTAAATCAGGCTGATCCATTGGCACGGCTAGGTTATATCCTTGATAATATCTCCTCAGAGTAGACAAAGTCATAACAGAAAGGCTGTGTTAAACTGCTGTGATTCTGACACAACAATGAAAGACATTGACAGCAGCGTTTCTGGCTCTCAGTCTGTGGCCTCTTGTCAAAGCAGGTGATTAAAGCACTGTCAATAGTACAGGAGAACTTTAGGGTTTACAAAGCAGTTAAAAAGCTAACAATAAGAGGTGTTGGCAGGTACAACATGGTGGAAGTCCATTAGGTAATGTGGTTGGAGGTAGAGTTACTCTTCTGTATTCCATCCTGTGTATTCTCCACAGCCTCAGCACTGGTCTTTGGAGGCTTTACAGCATTAACACTGAGTATAACATAAACTGTGTTGTCATCTGCCTCAAAGATGACAGTTAAAAGATGACAGTACCACCCACTGAAGTGAAAGTAGACTAACATTTTCCAGTCTTATTATCACTGATATCAATACCAACATTTTTTTCCCCTGATTTAAAACTGACCTGTTCTTCATGTTGCCCCTCTGTTTTTTTTTTAATTTGAAACAGATGTGAAGCAAGAAATACATTTTACCTTTTCACAAAAAGACTCTTTTGATTTATTAATGTGAGCATTCATTAATTAAAACAATCTATACATTTCTACATTCTGACAGCAATCCAGCCAGCATATGGGATGTTTATGGCCAATTTGTACGGCTAAAATATTGGCTATAAATTTCTGCAAACTTTTTCATCCCTGCAGATATTGGCACCTCTTTGGACAATTATCTGCCAACACCGCTATTGGAAACATAGTGGTGTTGGCAGAGATGTCGGTTGACTTAAGAGTGAATAGAAATATTCTGTCTGTTTCATTAATCAGCCTCTGGTCCTGATCTCTGATCATAATTTGTCTTTCTTGCCGCCCCTCAGAAGGAGCAGCTGGAGGTGAAAGAGAGTCGAGGCAGTCGAGGCAGCAGTGGGATGACAGAAGATGAGGTGTTCTCCAAAGTTGCTAGTCTCTTTAAGGGACAAGAGGACCTGCTGGCTGAATTTGGACAATTCTTACCTGATGCCAAGAGATCACTGGTAAGAAAATTATATGATATAATATTGCATTTTAATTACATAGTTATGGTTGGTAAACAGTTCTGTTGGAAATATCCCCAAATAAACAATGTATTTTATAGTTATTTTTCCATGTATTTGTTCAATATAGAATGTACAATTGTTTGTTCTGATTGGCTTTATTCATCTTTGTCTTGCATTTTCTTTTGTTATTTATTTTCTTTCCATGTAAGGCACTTTGCTCTACATTTTGTGTAAATATGTATATTGTTTTCTTTCTTTTTTTTACTCACTGCTGTTGAAAAATGCCCCACCTTTCCCGAGAATTTTTTCTTTCTACACTTGGAATAAGTAAAGCAGAATCAATACATAAGAAAACCATGTTTTGTTTGAGTTTTAGATTGATCTGCACTGAACAGAAAACTAAACTATCTCCCTTTGCATGAAAAACTGTTATAAAGGAGGAACATTGAGGAAGGGTACATGACAGCATTTTCTTACATTTTGGTAAAAGGTCAATTGAACTTAATATTGTATAAGAAGAATATGAAATGTGCTCTTTCAGTGGGTTAAATTGTGCCTCTAGTAATCCTTCTGTTCCCAGTTTTCTCACACTTTCTACCGTTTTCCTGTGTGCTTTCTTCCAGTTCACGGGGAGCTCACTAACAGGAGGGAAAGAGCAGCTAAAGAGGCCGGAGGAGGAGGACACAATATCCAAGCAGAACAAAAAGAGGCCTCGGCCCATCCTCCTTCAGCACATGTCCCCTCTGCTAAAGGTACACTCGATTTAGATTAACAGCCTCAGGCAGTGCGCCAATGTATGTACACATGTCCTTGATCTGGATACAGGTAGAACACCTCCTGTATCATTTCTATACTAACAAAAATTAGAATTTTTAGTGAAGATTTTTTTTTCCAACTCTTTTTTTTAAATAACCTTGGAGGATAATGTCATGAAGTTTTTTTTTTTACTTTGTTCCTCAGAAAAAAATGAAGTATTCCTGTACCAAAGATCAGTCCTTTGCCTCAGTTGGGAAACATGGAGTCTTAAGAGAGTTTTCCTTCTTTGATAAGGTGAGGCACCATTTCCCACAAATGTAGGATTTCCCTTTTCAGTTTGTGTGTTTCCTCTGATTCTCCTTTCTGTCTTTTCTCGGCTGTCCTTACCGTGTCTGTTTGATGGAGCGATTACTCAGATATCGCTGACATATTCTCTTCGCGTCATTCAGGTTCGACGCCTGTTTAAAAGCCAGGAAGTGTACGAGAACTTCCTGCGCTGCATCGCCTTGTTTAACCAGGAAGTAGTTTCAGGAGCAGAGCTGCTACAACTCGTCACTCCTTTCCTGGGGTGAGTGGATGGGAGAGATGCTTTAGTTAAGTAACTGTGTGACATGGTGGAGTGGTGACAGAAAAAAAAGATGGATAGAGGCAAATGCAGGGAGCCGAGGGGAGGTGCGCTCAGCTATGTTTGCAGTAATAAAAGGACAATCTGGTATCACAGCATGAGGGACCACAGGAGTTTGCGAAGTGATGACATTTAAAAAGAAGTTTGTTTTTTGGAGAGCTATCTTTATTCTCTTTGTGCTCAGATTTTAGGATTATTTCGATGACTAACGTTTGGCCTTTTCTGGTCAGCTGTTCTTCTCCCAATTTTTCCGTCACTCATCATTTCATCCATTTCCTTCCAGGAAGTTTCCTGAACTCTACACTCAGTTCAAGTCCTTTCTGGGGGACAAAGAGCTCTCTCATGCTGTGTCAGGGCTGTCGGATCGCTACATGGAAGGGGGAGGGGGTCGTGAAGTGGATTACGCCTCCTGCAAGCGCCTTGGGTCCAGCTACAGAGCTCTGCCCAAGACCTATCAGCAGCCTAAATGCAGCGGACGCACCGCCTTATGCAAAGAGGTACAGCCTCATTTATTTGACAAAGTCTTTACAGATCAGTGGACTGGTCGTCTGGTTCATTTTCTTTGTTTTCTGAGTTTTTAATTACATCAAGTGCTCGGCAACAAGCTACAGCTCTGTGTTGCTTTTAAGTCAGTTAGACAAATTTACTCATGCACAGTTTTCAAAAGTGATTTATCCTGGTTAGAAACTTCTGTCTGTAAAATATATCCATCCACAGATGAAATTCTGTGTTGTCTGACTAATCTTTATTTTTGATACAGCACTCTGTTGGTTAACTAATGAGTCACTGAGCTCTCATCAGTCCAAAATCTCTTTGGTTGGAAAATTTTACAATCTACTTTCATATTAAAGAAAGCCTTTATCTTTTATTTTCAACGATGGGAAGAAGACCTGATATGAAGAACATTTTTTATAATAAATTTAACTTATTGCTCTCTGTTTTATTAAATGCATTGTATAATGGGCGAAGAGTCAAAACGGCATCACAACTCTTTGCTAAAGAGTGCACCCTCACTTGTTTTTCTGAAGAGCCTTTTCGTCAAAACTGAACTCCTTAAAGTGTATTTTGTGAAAAAGGCAGACAGCCCGTGGAGATTGTCTGTCAGAGAGAGTGTGTGAGAACATTGGACATTTAAGGCAGGTACACGCAGCAGAACAAAGGGGTGTGAAGAAAAAAGAGAAGCTAGATCTTGCTATATAGCTGTACATGACAGAGAGGCACATGATTTACAGTCACAAGTGGTTAAATAGCTCATAGCAAAGACAACAGTGAGGGATGAGTTTGCCCAGATGTAAAGAGGCTGACTGGCTGCTTGGAGCAGAGCAATGTTGTTGCATTTGAGTGGGCAGGATTTTACAATTTTGTTAGACCACCACCAAATGTAAGGTTTACACATCTGCCATAAATGAACAGCACTGGTATTTACCAAAATAACTGTTATGTTTCTGTAATGGTTAATACACCAGCTTACAGAAGCTTTTGAACTAAAGTCATATTTTTGATATTTAACATAAATATTGCTGTGATAAATGGGCTTTTCAGATTGGCTGTTTTACTATAAAACAAATAGCAAACCACATTATTATTTCTTGATTAAGATGTCAAATTATAGTTAGTTATTTACTTGAGTTCCTGAACAGAAATAAATAGTTTTAGTGGTTGAATGTTTTGCCTGGTTAATTTCTGATTTCTCAGAGAAGCCCATTGAGCCGGCTACAATTTGAGTATAAATAGATTAAAGCTAGGGTCTACGATCTGAAAACCAGTTTGGCTGTTAAGACAGATTTAAAAAACGCAGACTGCCCCCCCTTTACTCACCCCTCCCCTCCGTGTTCCAAGATCCCGCCCCCCCAGCTCGTGTCGCCTCCTAACAACACGCCCCCTCTGACAGAGCAACAAGCCGGCTGGCATAAATTATCAACAACAACCAAACACAACTCAGCTCAACTGAAAGTAACAAACACGACAGTCATCCCCCTTGTAACACACAGCGGTAGCCATTTCAATTGGACCGGCGGCGAAGCAGGTCTGGCGTTGCCAGAGCAGGGCCGATTGTGGGCGAGGATTTATCGTTCTTGGCGTGTCCTCACCAGCTCAGTTTACAATGCTAACGATGAGTAGCTAACTTATGCTAAAATCTATTGACAGGGCCTACCCGCTCCGACCGACAACATTCAGTCATTAGCCAGTATAGGCACAGACTAACCAGAGTTATTCAGCAGACATCTCCCACTGTAGTAAACAAAGTTATTACTTGTTCAACCAGGGGTGGAACGACCAGTGCTGAAGGTCGTTCTCCAGCCGGCGCCCAGTGCTGCGGCCGGCCGTTCGGTAGCCAGTGGCCGGCGCAGTGTTCAACAATCCCAAATCATTCTGCAGCTTTTTCCGCCGTACGATTATCCAATGTTAAGTCTCCGCTGGGACCCGTATTGCTCATATCTCCTCCTTACTTCAGCCTTTTCTTCGAAACTTTTGCGTTTCCTTCTCTTCGATGTGGAGGGTAACAGAAGCAGCCTTCCGGCTCCATGATGCTTCAGTAGCTTTGCTGCTAGCTGATCCCCGGTATATGAGAGAGGTAGTGGGGAGGAGGCGGGACCATGGGCGAGACGGTGCGGAGCAAGGGAGACAGGGGATTGGATGGACTCATGAACCAATCTGATATAGCAGATATACTGAATGGAAATTTTTCCATTCTTTTTGGTCTGTATATTGCGTAGATCGGACCATAGGACCATAACGGCCTTATAAATGGTGTTGTTAAGATTTACCAAGCTTCCAAATTGTAGACCATAGCTTTAATTCAGTTTGAAATTCTTCACTTCTATACAAAAGGTTTGTTTAATAAACATTTTCAGTTTTCAACACATTTTAAAAGATTTCTAAAGTATTCGTGTTTTTATCACCAAGTATACCCAGTATACAAACACTTTGCTTGTGTTATTTAAAAAAAGAGCAAAATTAAGTCCTTGGATTATTAAATAGCACTAATTGCAAATAGACATGAACTTTATTAATTCAAATATTTTATGTGAGTTATCAGAGGCTTTGATTATTCACTTGGCAACACATATCTAGCTAAAACAACTGGATAACACACATAATCATTATTATCAAAGAAAGCAAATACAAAGTTCTTAAAGTATCACAAAAATTTAAGATGACTGTTGCGTTGTGATCAGCAGCTCATGAAATCCTTTTTAAATCCATTTAGATACTGACATGCCTGTCACTTTAGTTTAAAATGAAGAAGTTGATAATAACGTGTTATACTGCATAGGGCTTGTCATGTATATCTTAAATTAATTGAAATTACCCATTGATAATGTTTATCTACAGCTAGCAAGCATTTTGTTTTCAATAACCAATCTGCGTTTTCTATTTTGTGTGTTTTGTTTCCTGTAGACTGCAGCTCTAGACTTGAGACGAGCTTCTTGACAGTCATACCCTCTACTCAGTGCTGATTTTGATTGTGTATTTTTGTTTTTTTGTGTTTGTAGGTGTTGAACGACACCTGGGTGTCATTCCCCTCTTGGTCAGAGGACTCCACCTTCGTCAGCTCAAAGAAGACTCCATATGAAGAGCAGCTGCATCGCTGTGAGGATGAGAGATTTGAGGTGTGTACCAAAACATTATGTACACTTTTTGAAAGCAGGTATGCTTATTTAAACTTTACAGCTTACTCAGTACATGTGTGAATCCCTTCAATGAAAAGATGGAATGGTAAGCTTAAACATGCAATGCATCCTGGGTAATACCGACTCCACACTTAACAGCTTTACTTCTGCAACTTTCATTTATAGTTGGATGTGGTTTTGGAGACAAACCTGGCCACCATCAGAGTGCTAGAGAGCGTCCAGAAAAAGCTCTCCCGCCTGTCTCCCGAGGACCAGGACAGATTCAGATTAGACGACTGCCTGGGTGGCACCTCTGAGGTCATCCAGCGCCGCGCTGTGTATCGAATCTATGGTGACAAAGCCCCTGAGATTATCGAGGGACTGAAGAGGAGTCCTGCCACTGCTGTGCCTGTTGTGTTGAAGAGGTCCGAACTGTCTTTTTATTTCAGACTTTGTCATCTATAAAAGACTGATTTTTACATTTGACTCATCTAGTTTCATTAGATATGATTTACCCCTTGACTAATTTGCTTTTGAATCAGCACTTTGGAGAAGGTATGTTCCAGCAGTCAAGCTTCTAATTTAATGCAGGAGGTGATGACAGTAGAAATGTTTTCCAATTGCATCAGAAGCAGCCTTTTCATGAGCAGACTTTAATCACAGTATGTCTTCTCTAAAACAATAACCCATTCCAACAAAAACTACTTTAGTCTGCATTTGAAACTGAGCATTTTGAAAGTGGTAGCCTTCCACATAGATTTTTTTTTAACTGATTGAAAAAAGGAGGAACCCCATTTCTCAGATATGTATACAAACATCACAGACAGATGTTGTATTTGTTACTTTGTCTTCTTTTGTAAATTACATTGTTAGTGTGTTGATCTTTCCAGATTGAAAGCCAAGGAGGAGGAGTGGAGAGAGGCCCAGCAGGGTTTCAATAAGATCTGGAGAGAGCAGTACGAGAAGGCGTACCTGAAGTCCCTCGACCACCAAGGAGTCAATTTCAAACAGAATGACATGAAGGCCCTCCGATCCAAGAGTCTTCTCAATGAGATCGAGAGTGTCTATGATGAGGTAAACACTTCAGCTTTTTATTTCTTTATTCTTTTTGTGGTTTGGACAAAGAGTTAGTCTCGAGGGTGGACAGAATACATCACACTCAATTCATTCACAGGGACTGAAGGCCTTTTTTGCTATTATTAATAATAATTATAATGAATTAAAATAATCTCTATTTTAGGGATGTAACAATATGAAATTTTTGTATCAGGGTTATTGTGACCAAAATTATCACGGTTATCATTATTATTGCGATATTGTTCCAGTGTGCTCAAAATGTTCAAAAAGTACTTTGACACACGATTGAAATCATTTGACCCCTTTAATATTACAATCATAACACTTCTTTTTTGTCAATACATGTGTTTGAGTACATTTTTTTACCCTTATTTCATGAGAAATAAAAGTAAACAATTCCAGCAATTATTTGTCATTATCATGTAATAAATGCTCAAACAGTGTGTGATTACAAGAAAAAAAAAAACAGATTTGAACTTTAAACACGATTCTCTTCATAAACAATGAAAATGAAGAACAAATAACCTATTTTACAAACTCTCACACACTTTTAGTTTGCCAGCAGCATTAGTGTCCATGTCACAGCTCATTATTTAGACCATGTCCAGAAGATTTTTTTTGTTTGTTTGTTTTACTGACGATAATCCCTGAGGCAGATAGCCCCCTTCATGACTCTCCTCTGGTCTCCCCTCTCCCTGGCTGATATCCTTGATATTTCCAAATTACGATCGATTAAATCCATAAAACACAAACTATGACGGAAAAAGACGATCAATTTCAAAATTACGGCGAATACATGGCAAAAGAACGGCAAGAACACACTCCAGAATGATACTATTGCTATCATTTTAAAGATTTATACATTATTTAGACAGAGAATACTGATAAACCACCTGTAATTCTCTCAGGTATGGCTCACTGAATCTTATCTCTCTCTCTCTCTCTCTCTCTCTCTCTCTCTCTACCGCTACGGCTTGGTCAGTTCATTTACCGGAGGAGTTCCAGCCGTTTTAATCGCGCACGTCTTTTTCTTTTGCTGCAGCTTCTTGTTTAGACAGGGTGACTGTCTTCTATCAGTTCCCCCTCGACATCCTTGTAAAATCCAACATTCAACCAGACTCCAGAGTCCATTTTGAGAGGGAAATCTCCGCTGTGTCTCTAACTTTAGCTCTCAGAGGCTCAAACAGTGCAAACTGTGCATGCGCACCTCCCATGACGTTGCTTCATTGAGGAACAGACACATAGTTCAGGCCTGTCTAGTCAAAGAGCAGCATCACTAAGCGTTATTGACGCTGTGTGGTGATCAAACACGGTAAAACAGTAATTTTAATAGGACACAGTAATGATTGCCATGGGAAATTTTACCGTGGTTTACCATTTTACCGGTAACCGTTACATCCCTACTCTATTTATATTGCACCTTTAAAAACAGATGTTTACAAAGTGCTTTGACAGACAAAAAAAAATTCAGAAAAGGCAGAACTCTGAGCACAATAAAATCAACAATCAGATCAGACAGAGATTGAAGGACTCAAAGGAAAAGGCACAGAAGGTCATGTTAATTACAACAACAAAAGGAAAGAAAATGGTAAACTGGTGAGAGGGAGACAGCTGATGTATTTGTGTTATATATATAATGATGAGGAAATAGTAAGACAATTAGATAATGGGTTTATAGATACATACGTTGATGACAGTTGATAGATCTTAGATGATAGATAGATGATGGCATCACATTAAGAAGATGGAAAAAGAGGGGGTAGATAGAGGATAAGTGAAAGATGAATAAAAACATAAAACAAAATCGAGGAGAGATGATAATAATTGAAAAGGGAGTATATTAAAACATGAAAATATGGTTAAAACAGGACTAAAGCAATGAGAACCCAGTGAGGAGAGTAAGAACAGAAGATTTTAAAAACAGGTGACTAGTAAATAGTAAAATAATTACCAGTATGTAGATAAAATAAATAGCTAACATGGATGATAAATGGGTATGTGAGCAAGAAAAGGATCATGTCAAAACAAGTCTAAAAAAAGTGTGATTTAAGATGTGATTTGAAAGATGTCACTGATTCAGCTCGTTAGTAGTTTTCAGTCATGTCAAAACCATGTAGGATTTGAGAAGAAATGCTGCGAGACATAAGATGGTGTCATAATTTTATATTTTTTTTCAGCGTTTTCATGAATCAAGTGCGTTGACTAAATGGCTGGGTCTGCATTGTAAAATATGCTTGATTGTAGTATTTATTTTAAAAGCAGCCACAGTAAGATTAGATTAGATGGCCTGGAACTAAAGTCTGCATAAGGCCTGCACAATAAACCACATTTCCATCATCAATGTGAAATGAAACTGCAGTAAGCCTGTGAGGTGATAAATAAACACTGAAACTTCAAATGATGTTTGCCCCCACTGTGTTCCACCCTGAGTCCCTGCAGGTAGGGTTGTGGAGCAGAGTTCGCTGTAGTGTGGGCTGCAGCCTGTCCCTAAATGTTAACCTCCATGCTTTGCTGTTTTAAACATACTTGTCACATATTTAACTATGTTTCTCTGCAGTCACATAGTTTTTCATTTAACAGCTGCATGAATAGAGAGGAGAGCACTTTCTAAAACTCTGGCACGCTGTCGGTCAATCATCTCAAATGAACCTTGATAGCAGACAGTGATGTTTTCAAGGAAGTTACATTCCAGGCGATGTTGTTTATCCTTTCAGACACTGTCATTTTAACAACGAGGCAGTGTTTGTTAAAGTGCACGAGACTCGACATGATCTTTAAACAGCTCTCTTTTTTTCTCTCCCCCAACCTGCACGGTCACACCTAGAGGAAGAATACAGCAACACCTAATCACTTAATATTTT
The DNA here is from genome assembly GCA_036419115.1 of Scarus forsteni. Taxonomy (NCBI): domain Eukaryota; kingdom Metazoa; phylum Chordata; class Actinopteri; order Labriformes; family Labridae; genus Scarus; species Scarus forsteni. The sequence goes on along the minus strand of JAZDUH010000136.1, from coordinate 22,488,604 downwards.
ATTATATATTAGATTGTACTTCAAGCTTACTGCTGCACTTACAAAAAGCAGCATAAGCAAAACCAAAAAACTGAGCAGCATCAAGACAAAAACCTTGCAGTCATCTCAACAAACAGCAGTTGTTAGGGTTTTAGAAGTATGACTTCTTATTTGAATGAAGAGTAGAGTAGAGTTTTGGCCTAATTTGAAAGAAAGTAATAATAATCTTAGGGCTAGTATTTATGCCTCACACACATGCTATATTGAAGAGTGTTATTGCACATTGTATATTTTTCTTGTTTGGCGCAGGCCTGGTCTAATGAAGGCCTAGTGAAAGATTTACCTGTAGTTTCAACTATCAAATCCACCTTTTTGAAGCTATTGCAGGAAAATGCCCCTTTCGTGACTTGATGTAGTATTTAACAATTTATAGATAAGAAATGTTAACATCCCTTTTTTTAGTTTTACAAATTACCTTGTTCAATTTGGAAGAAATTTTAAAAATGCCATAACTTTCCTAAAATGAATAGTACTTTGTGTTGTTATGATAAGCTGTGTCGATGCCAAGTACCACACAAAGTAATTAACTGTGCACCAGCACATGGTATATTTATGTTTGAGAAGGTATGCCATGGCACTGCGCACTGATCTTGAGACGAGGGTTTGACAAATCAAGTCTTACCTCAAAAGCATATATGTCGTCATGTTTGTCAAAACTATCCATGTATGATGGGTAACCTTGACTGAAGATGCTGACTAATTTTTCTCTTGAGAAGTGTAAATCTGATTCTTTGACTGTAGGAGTAATTTATTTAACTTAGTCACTTAAAGGTAAAATACCTTGATATATCAATGAACACAGAAGAACACTTTTCTTACAGCTGGGCCAATTGTATGGTTAACTGAAAGCTGAAAATCTCTGCATTTCTTCATATTGCTTTTTAAATCCTTCGGGCTTTATTTTTGCCACATTCTAATCTGCAGTTTCTCAGGAAACCTCAGAGGGATTATCTGCAAATTTGGACTGAAGTCTAAAGCTAATATGATTACGCTATGATGCGGTATGTGATGGTCAAGGGTCAGCCTCTTTCTGATCTAAACTTGTTCCTTTTGTGACTTATAGTTTATGTTTGATTTTTTTTGTCCAAGAAATATAAGACCATATGTGAGAGATTGGAGGCAAATTTACCCTCCCTTTGACCTTTAAGAGACACTCATACTGCCTCTTGTTAGTGATTGTGCTGCAACCTTTCTTTGTTGAATGCAGAGTCATTTGAGTTTTTTTTATTAATGTATTATTTTTGGTTATTAGCGACGAACCAATTTTGAAAAACAGCACCAGTGTGATATTTGAAATAACTTTTTTGGAGTTGGGAGTTAGCTTTTCTTGATGCTAACATTCTGTGCAGCCGACATTTTGCCTACAGTGACGATGGGAAGTGTTTGTAAAACACTTTGTTCTGTCCCCTGTGTGCCTCTGATTACTTTAGGGAATACAAGTCTGTATCCATTAAATTGACTTTTGTTTAAAGTCTTAAAAGCTGCCCTGTTGAAAATAGAGCATCATGGAAGTCAGCCTTTTAACCTTGAATAATAATCTGGTTGTTAAAAAAGGACTGGCCTTTGAGTGCCTCTGCAGACCATGACCACAGGCTGTAACATTGGACCTTGTTGATAACTGACGACCTGTCTGACATTGAAGACAAAAAGTCAAACCTAGTGGTGTGTGGTATGACGATATTAAATCATTAAGGATTATAACGTGGGGATGATCTCATGAAGCGGAAAGATCGTCAAATCGTCTGTGTGGGCGCAGAGACTTTGACGCGCACCCGACTAACCAATCCTAGCACATTACACGCAGTGCATGGTGGGATCTCCTGTGTGGTTATGAAGCGTGAAGCCATGGTGGAAAGAGAAAAGGAGATAAAAGCTTGAAGATGTCTGAACAAAAATCTGTTCTAAGCAGCTGTATTATTCACTCAGATCAAAGACATTGCAGTTAGATAACATTTGTTCTAAATTGTTGCACTTTAAGAGATAAACAGTAACTTCAGTTTGCATTTATATTTGACCGTTTTCAATAAGCTATTTGGTGTGTTTAGTTTTTGTGTTTCAAAAGTGCACTTTATTGTTGTCCATTACCTTTTATGTTTACATTTATTGCACATTTTTATAAAAACTGCACTATTTAAATTAAAACCTGTTCAGAAAGTTTCTTTAGCTTAAATTATGATTTTTTTTCTTTTAGGGTTTTACATGTGTTATATGTTAAACATAGGGAAACATGCAAATTAGTCTAGAAAAATCAACGTAAAAAAGAATTGTGATAAAATCGTGATCGTGATTTTATTTTTTTAAAAATCGCAATATATTTTTGCCATATCGCCCACTCCTAGTCAAACCAATAAACAAATCGGGGTGCTGGTTTGGTGGAGTGGTTAGCAACCAGGCACCCCATGTATTTGCTTCTGCCGGTCCAGGTTCGAATCCTGCCTGTGACCAGTTTGCAGAGTGTCTTCCCCTACTCTCTCACCCCCTTTCACAAGCCTATCCACTGTCTCTCTCCTATCAATAAAGGCACAAAATGCCCAAAAAATACCTTTAAAACCAATAAACAAATCAATTCAAATGTAAACTCTTAAATGATTTTAACTGCTAGGGTTGTTGGTGACTTGTCCTGTGGGCCATAATTTTAAAAAACTGAGTAGCTGTTTAGGAAAAACTTTGTTACCTCAACAAATAAACCGGGTGAAGAATTTTCTTTATTTTACTGGGCTCAATGAAGTAACTCAAGCTACCAAAGTTACCCAGTTCCTTTGCACCTCATTTTATCTGAGTGTTCTGTGTTTCAGCGACAGGAGCAGAGCACAGAGGAAGGAGGTGTCGGACAGCAGGGCCGTAACGGCTCTGGCTCGGCCTCACCAAGCGAGCCTCACATGGTGTTTACGTATGAAGACAAACAGATCTTGGAGGATGCTGCCTCGCTCATCATCTACCATGTCAAACGCCAACCCACCATCCACAAAGATGACAAGGACCACATCAAGCGCATCATCCAGCACTTTGTTCCTGACCTGTTCTTCTCCCGCCGTGGTGAGCTCAGCGACACTGAAGATTGGACTGATGAGGAGGCTGAGCCTGAGGACGGGGGCGAGAGAGGAGGAGGAGGAGGAAGTGGAAATGGATCAGCAGCAGCAGTGGCCGGAGGAGGCAATGGTAATTCCAGTAATTCAGCAGCAGCAGCCACTGGTGGGCAGTCCCAGCTTCAGCCTAATCCATCACAGTCGCAGATCCAGTCCCAGCCCCCGACCCAGCAACTCAACGGGGAGTCCAGACGAAGGCGCTGCAGCCCTTCCCAAACCGCAGACACAGAGGCCTCCACCACTTCCAGTAGCATGAGCCAGCCTGCTCCCACCGCAGCATCCACACCTGGGTCTATGCCCATGGAGACGAGTTCAGGTGTAACAGGAGAGAAGGTGGACCTGCGAGACCCTGAAGCTGAGCACCAGAAGGAGCTGGATGGCGTCTACAACCTTTTCTTCGTCAACAACAACTGGTATTTTTTCCTGCGGCTGCACCAGACCTTGTGCTCACGGCTGTTGCGGGTATACCGGCAAGCAGAGCGGCAGTTGCTGGAGCACAGGGCGGAGCAGAGCCGGGAGAGGCTGCTCCTGGCAGAGGGGAGGAGAGAAAAGGCATGTGACCTCGCCATGGAGCTGCGACTCAAACAGCCCAGTAAGTTCATCCACTTTTTTATCTCTGTAAAGGCTTGAATAGCCTGGCTAAAGTGTTTTTTATTTTGGCTGGTATGACAAGCTCTCACATTTTAATCTTATTGAACAAATGACGTTGAACCCAGAGTGGGAGGTCGTGTTTCTTTTCAGATCCTTCAGTTATGAACAAGAGTCATCCTTTAAGTTTTAAATGTTTGAGTAGATGAGTTAATTAATTTAGAAGGCTTTTTTTAAGCCAAGTTGTTTGGGTTGTGTTCAGTTCACCCACAATAGTCCAGGATTACCTCTGCTGAGTCATACTACCCCAAACATGCCTATAATAATGATAAAAATTCTTCTCATGCTCACGGGCTGATGCCTCTGTTCCCTGTCTGCCAGCATTTGAACAGCTGAAGTTTTAACAATTAACAAACACATATTAAGGCTCAGTGAGGTTATGGTTTGAAGCTCTAACTGTGACTACTGTCTAAGATGAGCTGGAGTAGCATTTTGTTGAGTGATGTTTAGAAGAAAGAAAGTGCTGTTCACATTGATTTAGAAATTACTCTCTCAAGACCATGATCTATTTTCAGTCACTGGCTTAAGTATTGCAACATACTGACCTTTAGCAGATTAAGAAAAAGGCACCGGGGAAAGTTCATTACACACAAAATGTATTATGTGAAGCCATTTTTAAGATCACATTTATAGTAGTGGAAGTATAGGTTGTTTCTTCTCTTGTGCATAATGGCTCTTAGCTTTTTCTTTCTTTTTTTTTAGTCATCTCAAACTTATTAAAAAAACACCAAGTCAAAATAATACATATGTATGTACACAAAACAACTGTACATGTCCATCAAATAAAAGTACACCTGTGAGAACATAAACATATATGTTAACAAAAAAAAAAAAAACAGTTCGAGAATGGACAGAATGAAGAAAAGAACATATCGAGTTCTGCCCCTCCCTTACAACTCAACTCTAATTCTGAAGTCACATCATAAGTTATTATTAGCTGTCAGTATTCATGTATTAATATAAATTCAAGGTTAAAAGTTTCTTTTTACAAACTAAATCTTCATAAAAAATGAATCTCTTCAGGCACAACCCCATTCTAATCTAAACCTGCAAGAGAACAAGATGCACTCACAATAAATTAGCGATTAAAAAAATGTCATTATATATATTATATCCACTGATATACAGTATCTCTACATAATATGCGTTCATATATAATACATAAATATACTGGATTAAATGTACATATGTACATCTACCAACAGCCATCTCTTAACTCAGTATACCCATACATTAAGCATGTCAGCCATATTTCTGTGCTAACCTACATTTTATATTACTGAACACAGTTATTTTGTTGTGTTAATAACTTAATGTGTTGTAGGATAAAAAAAAAATGAACATCACTTGTATGCAAGCAAATTGCTTTGGTATAAAACCGCATTTTCGTTAAATCACTAGTATGAATCTTTTAATACTTGTCTATAATGTAATTTAAACATCTGAATGGGACTATGTGACTGTACATTTTTATTTTTTTAACTGGCTTGACTTTTTTCACTGTAAATGCCTGAAGAATAATGTTGTGCATACAATAATGCTTAAACTGTAAAAGTTATTTTGAATCCTTAACACCTCCAAATATCAAATAATTGTAAGATTGAAAAAGAAAGTAACCAACTACATCCTGCTCATGATTAAAGAGCTTCAGGTACAGGTGCTTCCACTGGGCGGGAATGTGAGACATTTGTGGGAGTTAAACTACTACATCAGCCGACTGTGTGGAAATTCAAAGTTAAGATAACAGCACACTACTAAAGCCTTGTTAGAAGGGTTGCATTTTAAGAAAAACTAATTTGTAACCCCTTTCATCCAATCCTCAGTCTAAAGGAATCTGCACATGTGAAGACCTGTAGACTTATATTGATTGACTATTATATCGTACATGTAATTTATTGAAAAAAATTAACTTATTACACACACTTTTTAAAATTTAAAGTTACAAACTGCCCTCTAGGGGGCCATCTTTGTTTACATATCATTAGACCCCGGGAGGTGATGCCACAGGCCTCTTTCACTCTTCTGTCCGTACTCTTTCTCTATGGAGTCATATTCTGACAAACTTTTATTATATAATTCAAATCACAGTGCTTTTCAGGAGAATGGCAATGAAGAAGTTGTAGTGTTTTTCTCAGAGTCAAAGGACAGCGACAGTCCCTTACACTCACTGAACGTTGTTTCTTTAAGAAATCAGCGAGTGGATGTGCCTCACTTCGACTGAGTGACCTAGAAATCAGAGTCACACTGCAGCGTGTGCAGTGTTCGTTATGTGACCATGTTGTATTCAAACTTCCGTTATATTTTTAGATCAGTTCATTTGTTGTAATTATGAAAAACTCCACATCTGTACAATGAGACATTTGTCAGGACACTCGAGGTCTCTGAAAGTGGTTTTGCCTGGGACTGCTCATGGACGTTTCTCTTTGAATATTGTCAAAATTATTAAGAATGTTGAAAAAACACTATCAATTAACAGTTACTTGTAAAGTTTATGAAGAAAAATGGCATAAAGAGACTGTATTTATCTTGAAATTGACCTTAAAAAATTGTAGTGTATATTGCAGGAAGATAAAATGTTGCAGTATCAGTTTTCCCAGTATTCTTTGTAGCTTTCCCTCATTAAAGTGGTTACAAAATCAGCCTTGTACCACCTTTAAAACATTGCAGCACCAATTCCTGTCTAAATTGAGAGAATTTTTTCTTAATTAGATTTTTAGCATGTGAGATTATTTCATCAGTGTTCATACTGGTCAGACTAAGAAATCCACAGCTCATCCAGATCGCTGCTGCTTGATTTCTTACCTACACCAAGAAAGTAGATTACATTACACATGTCCTAACATCCCCACACTTGCTTCCTGTGAGTAGAAAATGGTCAGTTTTATAATCCTCCTCCTGGTTTAGAAAGCTCTTAACAGACTTGGGCCTTTAGGTGCCTTTAAGATCTTTTAGTCCCTGTTAGGCATGCAGACCCCTCAGGTCTTCTGGGACAGGCTTACTCACTGGCTCTTTGACAGTGAAGCTCTGTCATCAGGCCACCTCGAGACATACATCACTTTGTGAGGACATAATATCCCTGTCAGTTTGTGGTTGCGTGTGACAAACCCCGTGCTCCCCATACACACACAGTCAGATACACTTGGTTGCAGCACTCTATGTGCCCTCTCTCTCCAACATTACACCTTACAGCTTGTCCACAGTCAGGACTGAACAGGGTGAGCCAGTTTTTGGCTTACACGCCTCTTACCTGTGGAAAAACTACCAGTGATCCTGACAATTTTTTAATCTGGGAGCTCTTTTAAAATAGTTTTTAAAACATTTTTATTCACCACTGTCTTCTCATAAGTCAACTTCCTCTAATTTTTATGTCTTCTTTTTTTTAATCTCCTCTCTTCTTTAGATCAAGCATGTTTATTTCTCATCTAATATTTTAAAAACTTTAATCTCAAATTCACCAATGTTTCATATTTTATCTTACTTTTGTCTATGTTAATGTTTTAAATGCTCTTGGTGTCATTGTTTCTATTTTTTGCTCTTTGGACTGATGTATGAATGGTGCTCTATAAACAAAGTTGCTTTGCCACGTGTTGATGGAAGTGAAGGTGACTTAAAGAGCCCACAGTAGAGCTCATTTAATAGTGTCTTTATGATGGTTGTACGTCAGTGCCTGGGTTAAAAGGCCTGACTGCTGTGTTGATACCTGGCTGTCGTCATGTGATCACCTGAACACAGTTTTTCACTTCTTAATACCAGATGGAGACTAGAGGCTATGCTGATCCATCTGTCTGTGTGAACAGTAAACAGTTGAAGTCCATAACAGATTTTAGGATCCTCATTTTCTGTAACAGGAGCTTTACGAGCTCCTTAAAGCCACATAACTCTGTATAAGCCTCACTTTAATTGTACACTTCCTGTTTATATTGCCTCAAGCCCTGTTTACATGTCGTTTTCACCAGAAACAGAAGGGGTTTTCATTTTCACTTTCAAAAATGATCCACGTCCGCATGGAGACACGAGAATGACTGAAAATGCTGTAGTATGCATGCCAGGCCAGTAGATGGCGATGTAGGTTTGTTGAGAAACAGTGGTGTTACAACAAAGACAAACTTTTCACAAACAGCAATAGTGAGTAGACACACTAAGACGCAGGAGTTTCTTGTCTGAACAACAAATCTGTCTGGATAACATACCGAGCACAGTAAGCAGCCCACATGTTGCTCTGTAGGTGGCCAAATCTGTTCCTGGTATGCGCACGCAAGCTTCATGTGAAAGAGTACTGCGCATGCAGTGACGTCAGCGTTTCACCCTGAAACTCTGAATCCCGTCTACACGGAGCCAGACACCAATTCGTTTTGAAAACTCTCCACCCTGGACCCTGGTTTTAAAATTTTGTGGATGTTGGCTCTCCAGGCTCAGTTCTCATGTAAACAGGAGGCAGGAACACAGCGAAATCTGTTTTTTTGCGAAATGTACAGCCTTCATAGTACTAAAACAAAGAGCATAAGTAACATTTTTGTCTTTCCAAAGGTGAGGTGGAGTTAGAAGAATACTACCCTGCCTTCTTGGATATGGTTCGCAGTCTGCTGGATGGAAACCTTGACTCCACACAATATGAAGACACCCTCAGAGAGATGTTCACCATCCACGCCTACATTGGCTTTACCATCGATAAGGTTATCCACAACATCATTCGACAGGTACATAATGTTTCCAGACATGTTCAGCCATTCATATTACACATAAATTATGCTCAAGCAGTATTTAACAAGGCTTCTTCTGTGATTCCAGCTGCAGCACCTGGTGAGCGATGAGGTTTGTCTGCAGGTGGTCGACCTGTACCTGGCTGAGAGGAAGAGGGGGGCAGCAGGGGGAAACCTGTCCTCACAGTGTGTCAGAGCTGCGTGGGAGACGAGCTACCAGTGGAAGGCAGAGAGAGTCATGGCTGAGGAGAACTGCTTCAAGGTCAGCTCATGAAGCGTAGAATCACATCTCTGTCTGTGGGTTACAAGTTTGCTTCCTTTTTAGGTTGTGAAATATTGTCAGTCATTATTCCACTGCTGCGCATAAAACATCTTTTAACACAAAATATGTTCAGAAAGCAGATGGAGTGGATCATTTATAAATGGAGTTAATTCAGAAATTTAGCCCTTAGCAGGATTCATGCAGATCCTCTAAATTCTTGTAAATGCTTTGACACTATTGTTGATATTTCAAGGTTAGAAAAGTGCAGGGGTTTTGGAGAAGGTGCTTGAAATTGTGATTGTATCAGCTTCTTATGTGTGGAATTGTCTTTATGTATCACCAACCAGGTAAGAAACGATGCAAAATTTTTACTTTACCACCTTTTTACTTTCTTAGTACTTTTTATTCTTATATAGACTGCAGCTTCTTAAGACTTTTTTGCATATGTTTGTCTTTATGCATCCACAACTTCCAATAGTTGATGGTGCTGGAAAAGTCTGAAAATACACCCTAAAGGTGCTCAAACAGTGCTTAAATTGAACTGTGAGTTAGTGTAGAAACTGTATTTGATAGACTTCTGTGGTGACGTAGAGTTGTCTTTCTTTCACGAGTCCCATTTTTTTTTATTTTTCAGTGTTGCAGAAGTACTGCCTTATATTTTTATTTGTATTCTGGGTTGAAAATACTGCCCCCTCTATGCGAAGAAAGTATTTGTCCATGTTCTTTTTAAAGGACCTTTAAGATTATTGCCATTGAAATGATCTTTGTACTGAACACATCAAGGTGTCATGATACCTCTGCGTTTTCTGCCTTTGACTATTCGACTCAGCTGTCAGTCTACAATCTGGTTGTCAGCCTATAACCATGAACTCTGTAGCTAAATAGCATATTTGACAGTTGTGATGTTACTCACTCTTCTCTTTTTTAAAAATCTTTCAGTAAATATGAGAATACAGTTGATTCAATGATGTTCTTTGGTTAAAATGAAAAGTAATTTGAGTTCTTTAACAGATTCCTTTGTGACAAGTAGTTAAAACACATCAAATATATTGAAAATTTCCCTGAATATTCCCGAAATAACTTTCCACATTTTCCCGTGTTACTTGTCCTACTGTGTTGGTTGTGGCCTCTTCAAAGAACTTAAAGATTTGAACAGTTTTATTATCCTAAACAGTTGTTTTTTTAACCTGCATTTACTAATAACTGTAACAAATTATTGAATGTCTGTGTCTTATTTTTAAAAAACATGTTTGTATTTTTTTTGTGTCATCAGGTGATGTTCCTCCAAAACAAGGGTCACGTGACAATGACAATTGAGCTGCTGGACACTGAGGAGGCTCAGGCTGATGACCCATTAGATGTTCAGGTAATTAGCTTTAAAATGAGTGAATATTTATTTTTTTAACTGAACTGTGATACACTGAACACTTTGAAAACCACATTATGATCCAGCTCAGCATGTATAATAACTGTTGTTTTTCCTTCAGTGCCTGTCGAGCTACATGGAGCAGTTTGTTGGAACAGAGTCGAGTCTGTGTTCCCAAGTAGAAGGCTACTTTTTTAAACCGGTATTTCTGCCCAGGTATGACAGTTTAACAGTGCTCTGAACAACTTAATGTAAAATGTTTGCATACTGCCACAATAAGCATCACTATAGGCATTTGTACAGATCTTGTCATCATAATTTTTGTATCTATCAATCAATTGAGCAGTCAGTCCATCTATATTTATGTCTGTCTATATTCCACCAAAAAAATTATGTTGAGACATTTTTGAATGAACAAGTCTGGGCTGTACATTTTATAGCCTGATAGTTTTAATGCAAGGTGTGGATGCATGTCAGTGACAATGATAATGTGATAGTTGATAGCTCCTGTGTAGGGAGGTGATCAGAGGGGCCTTCACTTTTACTGCTTCATAGACATCTTCATGCTCCCTGGCACTCATTAAGACCACTTTAAGAGGTGAAGCTAGCACTGTAGCTAAGCTCGCTAGCATTGTAGTCGACCAGCAGGGTCTTTGTCCTGAAGCTACTAGTCGTATCAATGCGTTGAATCGAACCACAAGATAAGAGGCTAGCTGCACCGAGCCTGGGTTTTAAAACTCACGGTAGTGCCCCATGAGGATCATGTATAGCTTTACAGGCTTTGGTGCTGTTGACTTAAAAGTATGATTATGTTAAATCAAGGGAAAGAAAGAGGCACCACTAGCCTCTAAGCTAGTGGTTAATCCACGCCCATAAACCAGTACTGCAAGCAATGTTGCTTGATATTACAAACACTGATATGAGCTACAAGCTAAGAGAGGCTGTGAACACCTTCTAAACTATTTTGTAGATAAACCCTGTGGGATAATGGTTTTAAGATGTTAAATCTGACTCAGGGTGTCGCTAGAGAAGTGTGCTCAATGCAAAAAGTGAACACGTGCTGAAGTGCTGCTTACATCCTTCAAGCAGCATGAATTTTGATGAGGGGAAATTCAAAATATGCTATATGCTAAAGTATGCTGTATAAGGACTCAAGTTTGCATTTCTGATCCGTAGAAGCAAAGCAGAGAAACATAAAACTCCACAAACTACCCACCAGTGCCTCATTCAAATGTTTGGAAAAAACCTTGATTTGAGTTTTAAAGTCAAATACTTTACCAAGCATATGTCTAGGCTGTGAGTTTTCTTTTTTTATTTATTTAGAGTCCAGCTTTTTTTAACCAGATAAGTCCGATTGAGATCAGGATCTCATTCACAAGGGCGACCTGGGCAAGATAGCAGCAGCACACGTCATAAACAATTCAAACACTCAACGTTGAAAACATCAACAGTTTGTCAGTGAAAGTGTAACAGTTTTTAGGACAGTAACAATTAAAAACACAGTCACTGGTCATAGGATTCTCGCTGCCTTATGAGTAAAATGAAAGGAAAAACTTTGAAATCAGTTCTGACATTTTCACTTCTGTCTGTACAGCGTTCAAGCGGTGGGGGCAGCTTAACAAGATCATCCAATGTTCATTTAGTCGATCGTTCATTGTTTTGACGTTACTCAAACGATCCTTTATCATGGCAGCAGTATCTGTTCTCATAATGGTCCCTTTTCTTTTAGGAACCTGCGTCGTTTCCGGCGTTGGCAGGTGCGGCAGGTGGAGGCGATGCGCTGCAGGAGAGAGTGGCACCGCAAGCTGGGCGTAGAGAATGCTGGAAGCCTGGACTGTAGATTTAAGCTCAACACTCACAAAATGGTGTTTGTAATGAACTCTGAGGACTACATGTACCGCAGAGGAGCACTGGTCAAGGCCAGGAAGGTAGGTCATTGTTGTGTTATGTTGTTAAGGGAACAGTACGTCGAATTTTTCTCTGAACTACCCAGATTAATAAATAAATGCTTTCAGGGAATTTTACCACATTTTTCAGTAATAACTCAAAAAATTTTCAACAGACTGATGACATTTTCTGGAAATGTTTGCCATGGCACAGCAGGTGCTACCTTGATTAGAATTTGATGGTGATCCTTATCCAGATGTGGACCCTGGAGTTTTTCAAGGATTTATTAAAAGTGTGAGATGAGGCAGTCTCCCACATTTTTGACAATAACTGACTCCACAGTGTTGCAAGTGCCTCAGCAGAGATTCTGCTCTCGGCACTTGTAGTCTTTTTTTAAGTCGATATTTTTGATGTAGTACTCACATGACTACAAAAAGCCTTTTCATGTTAGTAAACAGTCTGGAAACACCAGCAACTTGCAGATGGAATTGTCAGTGCACAGCATTTGATATCAGGAGCACCATGTGTTTGAATTTGTTAGTACTGAAAACCTGAGAAGGCCATTTTTTCTCCTCTCAGAAAATCCACAGGGATTGATTGGGGATTGGAAAAATAATCTTTTATAAGAGAGAATGTTCTGCACAAAGCTTGCAGCATGAACTAAGGAGGAGCTTTTTAAAATGTTTGACCCTCATAATAACAAAAATGTAATTATGATAGAAAAAGATTGTTTTTTTTAGAGCAGGGGTGTCCAAACTTTTTACATTGAGGGCCACATAATGAGGTATACATGGAAAACTGGGCCACGCCCTTTTAGTGTATACAACTTATAGTTTTAGGGTTTATGGGGATTATCAGCTGTCAATCCGGCTATCACTGGATTCTCACAGGGTCAGGGTGAGGATGACCTTTTGAGCAGCAGAGGTGGGAGACACTGATGGCTAATCTTCACTGTCAGACACAAAATAGGAGTGAACTGCAAAAATGTTGATGCTTGAAGATGAATATTGCAACTAGGGGTGTGTATTGGCAAGAGCCTCACGATTCGATACGTATCACGATACTTTGGTCACGATACGATAATATCATGGTATATCCCGATATCACAATATTTTTGATATATTGCAATATTCTACAGTAAACTAGGAAAAACCTAGAGACAGTGAATATGTAACTTTTCATTTTATTGTTATTGACATGTCAAATGCAGTGTTACATACATACACTTAATACAGATTGCATCAAGTCAATTAAACTAATGTATTGAAATCATCCTAACCTGTAGTGCAGCTCAAACTGTAATTAAACACATGAAGAACAAAGTGCTTTGAGTTACTGACAGCACAACAGTAAGTTTAAAAATAAGTCACATATTTCTCTTGTCACTGTCTGAACTGAATAGTGCATGAAAAAAACCCTGTTCATACATATTTATAAGTTGTATTTTATTTTCAACTCTGATAAAATAAGAGTTTTTATTGTTACAAAAATATCGATACTATAATTTGAAATATCGATATTATATCGGGAGTCAAAATATCGCGATATATTGCGATATTTTTCTACACCTCTAATTGCAACATACTTTGTTAGTGAGACCTATGGACAAAGTAAAGATAGCAGAAAATGTGCATGATTAATGGTATTTACTTCTGAAATCGAAATGTCTTTGTTCATACAACTGTTGCAGGAGCCAATTTAGAAAGGCCATAGTTTGGACACCCCTGTTTTAGAGTCATTATGTTAGGGAGGAAGCAGGGCCACCCTACACACTTCCCTTTTGTGTTTGCTTTTCATGAGAGTTGATTTTGCATACTGTGCCTTGTAAGAGCGTGTCTTCTTTATGGAGTCTTGACATCCGTGTTCCTGCCTCCTCCGCAGTCGCAGCACAGAGTGGCAGCGGGCCAGCACGAACGCTTCGACAAGTGGCACCAGGGTTGGCTGGCCAATCACGTTACGGCGTCGGCTAAACGCTCAGTCCAGAACTGGCTCATGGGAGAGGAGGAGGAGGACATGATCCCCTGTAAGACTAGCTGCCTGTCGACGGAGGTGAAAGGGCAAACGGTGAACAGATACCAGGTTCATTACAGCGGTAGCAAAGCCCCCGCCTCACCGTAGAGGCCTGCAAAGAGATGGACACACATCACACACACAAACACACCTATAAATGCATGGACATACTGGACTTTCATGTACTTAACACACACAAGGACAGCTGCAGGTCATTTCTCCACACGTTCACCCGTTCACCTCGGCTGATGGCAGCAGGAACTGGAGCGAGCGGGCGAACGGGTGCACAGCGAGTGATGATGTGGAGAAAAAGGAGTGACACAGATGCAGAAGTAATCAATGAAAGTGAGCTCGGCCCCGACTGATGGGATGAGTTGGACACAAACATCAGCATCATCATCATTATTCTAGCTTCTCTGGTGGCACTAAACGTTGATCAGACTGACAGACACACGCAGATGATCAGGTGAGAAGTTCTGCGATCATGGAATTCGTTTTTTCAGAAATGTGAATGTCTGTTTCTTTTTTCTTAACTTTTTTTTAAGTCGTGTAGTTTTTAGCTTCTAAAGCCAGAGAGCCTTCTGTTTGTTGGTTGGTTGGTTTCTGTGTGTTTATATGGAGAGAATAATGGTAAACGTGTGTATGTATGTGTATCCTGCTCTTCATTTTGTCTTTGTATGCTCAGCGCAGGCTCCACAACACGAGTAATTTTGTTATTACTGTACATGCATATATACAACAGGGATCCTGCGTTTTTATATATGCATCTACATGATTTGAATGAGGCATCTTAAGACCATGTGGTTCTTTACAGTGTTTGCTGTCAGACAACTCTTGATGTTTGCATTTTGTTCTTTTTGTATTTTTCTTTTTTTTTGTGTTGTAGCTAAACAAGATATCACCAGGGCAACAAGGAGTCCTTAAAATTAATCGGTTTAATATGGATGAAGCAGTCAAATAATGTATCGTTCATGATACTAAATGTTTACTTTGTATTGTCTTTTTTTGCATACTGACATTGAAAATAAAGCAAAATATCAGTGTTAAAATAGAATGTATAACATTTATCCTGTATCAGTTATCACAAAATAAACAACCTAGTTGTGACCTTCTTAGACGCTGACTGCAGGTTGTTTGTTTGTGTGAGAAACTTTAAAGTCACAGGATACAACTTTCTGGATTTACTGAGCTGAACAAACAGTCCAGAGGCCAAACATCGGTCTGTTTCTGTTACGGGTTGATTTCTCAAGCAGATGGTGGAGAATTTGTGGGTTCAAATGTCTCTGATATGTTGTTTTATTTCTTTCCCCCTAGAGGTTATGTTTGCCAGTGTTTGTCTGGTGGGTGCAAGATACCAAAAAGTTGTCAACACATTCTGATGAAGTTTCGGGTAATGTTGTCATGGCACAAGGAAGAAGTGGCAAAACTTTGGTCTGAGTCCTGGTCCAGGATTTTTTTTTTTTTTATTGGACTTGTTTATATTCAAAGATAGGGCAACGTAAGACTTTTTTGCTCTTAACTCAGCTAGTAAATGCTTTGGTGAATGTTTATTCTCTCTGTGCACTTCTATTTTATTAATGTCTTTGAATTTGTTAGTACTGAAAACCTGAGTAGGCCATGTTTGTCTCCTCAGAAAATCCACAGGGATTTATTGGTGAATGGAAAAATAATCTTTATAGCATTGGTATCAATGAAATCTAATCAGTTACCATCCCTTCTGAGCAATCCCAGAATGCTCTGCACATAGCTAGCAGCATGAAGTTAAGACTTTTTTTGCTCTTAACTCAGCTCGTAAATGCCTTAGTGAATGTTTATTCTCTCTGTGCTTTTCTGTTTTATTAATTATAAGGCAGTGTAGCTCCCAAGTTATTCCACCAGGCAGGCCGCCTCTCCCTATATGCAGAAAAGGAGCAGACATGGAGCCTCAACTAAATAGATCGAGGGGTAAATAGAAAAAGGGATGGAGGTGTTAAAATGCACAATTTTTTGATTTTGTTTTAATATTTAAAATGTGGTTTAAAAACAGAACCATTATTCATGACCACTCATAAAAGTAATATTTTTTTCTGATTAAATATATCATATAGGTGGTATAGTATAGTTTTACATTTTTCTTTAGTAATTGGGTATCTCAAGTATTTACCTGGAATAAAAGTAACAGAGGTGCATTTTCTTAGTAAAGGTTTTTTGTTAATACATTCATACTAGTTTAAATGCTTTTGCCTGGGGGACAAATGTGGTTGTACCAAAAATTCTGTTTGCTGATTGGATTGGTGGCTGTAAGGGTTCCCAGCCCAAACAAAAGGTTAAAAGTGACACTGATATTGTGTAACTATTTTTTTCTTCTAGCTTGATGAACGGCACAGTGAAACACCCAACAGTTGTTCATGGTCTGTTGAGAATGACTCATATCACCAAGCTTTACAGTTGAAAAAAAAAAAGAAGAAATAGTCTGATTACAAAAGCCTTAAACTGTCCAGAAGCTTTTGAGACTGTCACATAATTTCACCCCCAAAGAGGCATTTTATGGTTTCTTATCCACTCTTTACTAATGCTTCTGGACACAAGTCAAGATAATATTGCAGTTTAATTAAACAACAAAGTCAGCCTGCTAAGGGAGATGGAGTAATATCAAAAACTCTTCAGGATAATTCAGTGTGTCATATATTGAGTGGAAACATTTGGTTCCTTGTTTAAAGCTCCTTTAAGTCGTTCATTTGTGTACTTGACCTATCTCAGAGTTTACTCTGTTCACCTTTGATTTACTGGGTTCCTCCATCTTCGCCAGGAAGTGAGATTGTGCAGTCTCTTCACACTGATTCATTCATCCTCACTGGCACACTGAACATAACAGCTTCAGACTCGGTCTACCCACAGAGAGTGATGAAAAAATGACTCAAATCTCAGAACACTGCCAGTGTTATTGGATGACTTCCTAATGCTGACAGGAGCCAACCCTCAAACCTAAATCTAGTCAGGACCTGCTCTGCCATTTTTTCGTTACCAGGGATTTATACAGTGTATTACAAACACAGACAAGAGGGGGTGACCAACGTCTGAGTGTAACAGGTGATCCGGCACTCCAAACAAAAAAATAAATAAATGTGGAAAAGATGTTTTAGTCCTGAATTCTAATCTTTAATCTTTTAAAAGCATGAGTTGAGAACCTTTGGCAGGCATTGCGGGTACTGGAAGTGGACTATGAGGGGCCAGTCATAAATAAAAACCTGTAAATATTATATGAAATGTTAAAAGAAAACAGAGGTGAAGCCCTCTGCATTCACATCATGTTTTCTGTTTAGGTTAGTTGTGGGTCTTTGAAGGGACACGGCTCATTTTCAGGCTTAAAACAGGTTGTATACTGAAGTCTGGGTAAGGCTCTTCTGGACTCATCACTTGTAAAAGTATTTATAAGCCTTTTTAGTTTAAATCTTAATAATAAAAGCACAGATCACAGCAAAGATCTAACGCTGAATAATGTTCTATCATTACATAAGATTCAGAAATAATGACCCTCTGAATGCAGCCTTATTTGCTCAATACTAAATTTGGGCTCCTTTGGATGGATTATGTGGCATTAAGTCTGTCGGCCTGTGGCATTGCTGATGTTTTATGAAGCTCAGGTCACCCAGTGGTCTTTACCTTATTTATACTGTTGGTCTGGTGTCTCATCTTCCTCTTGACAATACTGTTAAGGTCAGGCCAGTTGGCAACCTATTCAGCATGGTAATATCACGGCATGCCAACCAGTAATTGTTAGTTTTGATACTGTGGGCAGCTGCTAAGTCCTGTTGGAAAAAGAAATAAGCATCTTCATAAAGCCGGGCTGAAGACTGAAGCATACAGGCTACTTATTTTTATGATTTGTAAGCAGAGATAGAGTGCAGCTACTCAAATAAAACATTATTCAGTATGAATCAACTTAAGTTAAAGTTGAAAACTGTTCTTGAAGTACTGAGTGTTTCAGTACACATTTCTGTGTTGTGTGCCAAAACGGCAACAGCCAGAGGGGGATTGTTCTTCTATATTTGTTCCTGCTGTACAGTATCACAGTTTATATCAATATTTGACCCAAATAATAAGAGAAACATGGAGTGGTCATTTAAAATTCTGACACCTTCATTCACCCTAAAGTGCATTTCAGTTTTTTAAGTAAACAAATGTTTGTGAAGTGTATACATTTTAAAAGACAGCAGTAATCATTAGTTAATTATCAGGGGTGCTGACTGGCGCCCTCCTGTGGCCACTGATAGACATTAACTTTCATACATATTTGGTATTTTCTCAATAGTTTTAAAATGGCAAATAAATGAAGAGATTTGCAGTTTTACTAGATAAACATGATATCATTAATTGTAAAAGTGTAATTCTAAACTATTTCTGATTCACTTCTGTTGAATTTGATTAGGTTAGGTTGTCAGGATTCATGACTCAAAGCTTTTAGATTTAAAGTGAAGATTTTGGTACCACTAAAAGATAAGTTGTTGAAAGGGATTGGTATGTTTAGCTTTTCACTGTATATGTTTATTTAGAGCTCAAATACAATGTGAAATGTAGAAAAGCACAATACCTTCAACAATAAGTCAATGCTTAGTTTAAAATATAATATAAAAATAGCACTACAGTTATGGCTACTTTTATTCTGATTTTATTTTGTAATTTTTTTCTCTTGAAGGGCTGGACAAAGAAATATGTTTTACTGTCAATATTTTATAAAACTGGAACCAAATGAGAGGTCACAAGACAAGTGCCACCTTCTTGCTCTGTATTAAGCCTTCAGAAGAGGGACACCCACTTTTCAACCAATCAGGGCTCAGCTCAGGGACAGTGCCCTGAGTGGATCTTCAGCTAAGGTTTATGTTATTGTTTTATTTAAATGAGCTTTAGTTGCTGTTTAGATTAAAAATCATGTTGCTAGACCAGACTGAAACTAAAAAACAAACAAAGTGCATGCATTTAAAAATTGTTTTCATTTATTAAACTAAGATAAAATGGGCTGACTGGCATTAGTGTGCAACATCCTTTAAAAAAGTATACTCTCAGTGTGTTATTGTTGTTTTGGATCAACCACATCTAGCAAACCTTAAAGCTGATAAAGACTCACAACCTCCTGAGACCACTCTGGGGGGCAGACCCCAGGTTGGTAATCAAGGTTAAGGTATTATGAAGATATTACAGAGAGACTTGTCAATATGAAACAGCATTAAGGCCCCTTTGTCAATCACAGAGAGCATGTCACAGTAGTGTAGGTGTCCGTCCTCCTGCAGTCATTCAGGTGGTAAATTGTTGCTGGCCTCAGTGTGATTCTTTTGAATAATATCAAACTTATAAAATGATCTTTGGAACATGTTAAATTCATGCTTCTCTTGACCTTTACAATGGTCAAAAATCCATAATGTATTTCACGTTTTAGTTTATTCTAAAGACATCAGTACCATGATGCAACTATAATGTGACACTGAACCTGTTTTATTTTTTCAGGGTGTCATCAATACCCCTCCATAAATACTCAGCTCTGGGCTCACATCATCACGACTGTGCCCCTCATGTACAGAGGCTATTTTGCTGTAGGCCTCCCAAGTTCAAATCAGTTCACCTCTTATCTGCTTGCCATTCTCCCCTTATATCTCCTCACTTTCCAAAGTCTATCCATTTCCCTATTCTTCTGATAAAAGTACGAAGTCCATCAATAAACCTTCAGAGAAGAAATGTTCAATAACAACACTAGAAAAGCACTCGGAGAGCGCAGACCTCCGCCAGCACCACAGTCCTCTCCCATATTGTGATTTTTACCATAAATATTAGTCCTACCTTTATTTCATGTAAATATTTAGATTCATTGACCATGAAAACATACCATTAGCAATTGGTTTCATAATATCAATTTTAGTTCAGTAGTTATTCACGAAAGTCACAATTTTTGTCATGGCTGATCCAGATCAACACCAAAATTGAATCAGTTCTTTCTTTTCCCATGCTGAACATTTCCTGAAAATTTCACCAATATCCATCCATAACTTTTTATGTTACAGAATAGATATCAACGAAACATGAAGCAACAGCAAAACAAACAGCTGATTAAAATAAGCTGCTGCAGAAGAAAGAGAAACTCAACGCCACAGCAAATACTGAAGCTGTGACCTGAATAAATGTTTCCTGCATGTGTTGACATGAATGGAGTTTTGTTCACTGCGCTGTACCAAGGACACTCACCGACAGTAAAGTCACTCACATAACAAAATTAAGCATGAAAGTGTCGTAAGGATTCAATTTTTTATAAAGAAAATGAAAGAAGAGTCGAGAGGCAGAGCCAGATTTAAAAATAACCGTGGTTTATAAAACCCAGATATGACAGGATCACCAAAGTGGATACAGAAATACAAATACCATCAGGAAAACCATCATAGATCAGTGATATACACTCAACATGTACAAACTACTCTGTCAAAGGGACTCATGGGGGAGAATGGATCAGAATGTAAGACAATTTCCTTTTCTTATGTCTTTTGAATCACATTAATCCACAATGAATTTCCTCTATGATCATTTTTTGTATCAAAGTAGAACATCCATCTACCAAACTACATGTACTATCACATATTTTCAGCTAGCTTAGAGAAAGGGAACGGACAACATCCAGAGAGGGGCAGATATCAAGCTTTAGAACATCATGGGGGTTTCAGCAAGCAGTGAAAACAAAATCATCTTCACCCATGACTAAAAAATGGGATGTTGGGGCTTTTCACCATCATGATCCGTTAGGAGACAACCACTGTACAAAAGAACCCTGTTTCTGTTTTCACACTGAACATCTGTGATCAGACACTATTCACTGATACATTTGTTCCTCTTACTTCAAAGCATCTTAACAACACTTTCAGCCAGATAATAAAATATCCAGGATGTGTTTGTCAGGCGGATCAGTTTTACAGCATCTCATTTGAGTGGGGGGGTCCTCAGGGGTCTGTTTCTGTGCCTTTACATTTTGACAAAGTGCTTCTCTCATCAGGGCGGCTCACAACCACACATGTAACGTCCACAATATTTTCATGCACGTTCACAAATGTACAAACAGCGTTACAGCATGAGGACACAGTAATCTGATCCTTCTGCACCCCGACTCCTCGCTTTTCGAGGACGCAGACCCCTGAGGAGATGACAGAACTTTGACACACGGAGGGAGAAAGACAACAAGACACGACCAATCACATTTTACAGTTTCATGTTTTTTCCCGATTTTATACAAACACATCTTAAAAAGATTTACACATGAAAATAGAGTGCAGGATTGTTAACAATAAAAAAAAAAAAGCTAAAAAATACTGCTTGTTGGGAGCAAGAATGGCAACATCTGCACTCAATCATTGTCACAGTGACACAATGATCGCTAATATACACATCCAATAAATTAAGATCTATGTACAGTGTCAAACAAAAGCAGCATGCAGGCAAGACAACAGAGCCTTTATACAAAATCTATGCCAGTGTTTGGAGAGAGGCAATATATTTGTGTGTATGAGTGTGTATATGTGTTTGTGTGTTACGACATGTTTCCCGTGTATTTAAATGGACAAGGAACCAACCCATCTTCTACACTTTAACAGGTGCAACACATTTTCTTATGTTCCACTTCACATGAAGCTCATTGCACATCAATTTCAGTCTTAGCCGCTGTGGGAGAAACAGAAGCAGAAAAACGAACTTCCTCTGTAAACTTGTGTCGTTTTGTCACGTGACAGGCTGGTAGTGACACATACGATGAAGCCAAAAGCAGGGACAGCAGAGCAGAGTGTGGGACAAAAACGAAATTATCATCACTTTAACATCAGCAGCAACACATTAGAAAGGTTAACAGAGGGCTGTCCGAGTTTTGATACTTTTTCAAAAGCACATTTTGAAACAAGACAATCTGTGCTTTATAAATGATCAATAGCATAGGCATTTGTTATATAGGGCACGTGCTTATTAGAAGAATGAACCAATCAAAGACTGCAGGCAAAATCTTATCAAAGTTCCAGTATGGACCATATTTCCAGTGCAACCATGTTTCTGTGGTGTCATGGAGGTATGAAAACTCAAATACTGTGGTTAAGAACAAATAATAAATTTTTGTTTCTTGCTGGAAAATTCTCCTGGATTTGAATTGTGGCCTGTCTATGAACACCTCTGTTTGAGCCTTGCTTTAAACAGGCTGTTTTGGTGTAATTCTTCATGAGCTGGTTCTAACCACACCCCTCACAAGCATTGAATGTAGCTTCAGTTTCCCAGTGCTGTGCTCTAATGTTTACTGTTGCAACACAGATGTGTTTGAGGCATGTTTCTTGTTTGTTACATGGTTGTTTTCTGAAAGTTGAATTGAGCAATGTGGGAGAGAGCAGGACTGTCTTATTACAGGAAACAGATTTTTTTGTTTAAAAACATCAAAAAGTGTATTTCACGCACTATGGAACCTTTAAAGGAGGTCAAACTCAGCGTGTGCTTATCAGTGAGGGCCTAAATGTTAGCATTAGCATTGATCTGGTGGAAGCTAAAGGTAATGAAACATATCTTTATCATTAAATGTGGTCCAATCTTTCTCAGAACTTTCATTGTTTATTTGGGCTTTTAGGCACTTTAGATTAGAAAAGAATAAAATAAAAACAGCAGTTTTTATCAAAAACTTGACATTTATGTGATAAACAGCGAGGAGTACAACAGCACAACATTATAACAATATTTGAGTTTCCCATCCAGTGACCCAGAGCATAAGGTCACAGGGTCATGGCCGTTGTGGAAATATGGTTTGCTGGATAGTTTGATGTCTGTGAATGTGACACATCATATTCTTGTACCTTTATCATTACATTTGATTAAACAAATCACAGTTAAAATCATTTTAAAGTGCTAAAACAACAAGAGAAAAATAAACAGCAGACTATGTGTTGTATACGCAGTGGCAGAAATTTTGACTGATTCAAGGACTCTGAAATGCTAAAGGTGAAAACAGAAACATGTACTAATGAAAAGTGCTGCATTAGAATTTGTACTATACAATATGAGACGGTAAGAGGCTAATTCATTGGGTCTGACTTTGGAGAAAACCTCCTAAACCTTGGTACAAAAAGGCTCACTTAAACATTCTCAGCAGCACAATCAAATTAATGTGAAAAATAATCTCCTTAAGCAACGTCAGATTTTCTTTTTTTGTTTACAGGGGTAAAGATGTAAAGCAGAGTTCACATGTGACCAAAGTGTTGAATGTGTCAGTAGTGGTGAACCAGTGCAGAGCACATTTTCATGTTCTAGTCTGCTGACTAGTTCTCACAGAAACAGTGAATATTAGTGGTAAACCAAAAGAGATTATTTACGTTTTTTGCATAAATTTTAACCTGAACTGGTTATCGAAGTTTTGATAAATGTTTTTTTTTGGCACCTTGTTTCTTAAGTAGTCTGATCGGGTGGGGAAAAGAAAATATGAGGAGGAAGATTTTCTATTTAAGTTAAAAATAAAAGTAGAAAATTTAGGTTAAGAAGAAGCTGAAGTGCCAAGGGTAATGCTGTGGTGCAACTGCACTGATTTAATACCTAAATTTACTTTCCAAGTAATTGTACGTTGAAATTATCATAACTTTATAATTGTTGCTATAAATTTGTTTATAACAGTTTAATTATTTCCTGGTGTTGTCTTTTTTAATCATCACATATGATTTTGTTACCTAAATTTTAAAAACATTTTATTCTTTAAATCATAACTAAAGTTTTGACTTTAGTCTCGGTGTTCTACATTTTTCAACACATGAACTTTGTTTATGACTAAGTTCTTATATATGCCAGTATATGACAGTGTTTGTTACTTTTGTCTTGATATTTTCACTTTTTTTCAATATTTCAACATTTATGACTTTGTTCTGGAGTTTTGCTTTTACTCTCATTATGACTTTAAGCTTATTTTGTTATAAATCGACAATATTTATGAATTAACTTTGACATTCAAACTTTTAATTCAAGGCTATATATTTAGCTCTTCTGCAGACTCTATTTTAATTCATGATTTTAAAACAAAAATGTTTTTTTTCTGAAATATTGTCTGTTTTTTTACTTCCTGTTTTGTTCATGACTTCATTCACTATATTTTGATTTATTAACAGAACATTTTTAATTCTCAATATTTTGTTTAAATGGTGATATTTTTCTTGATATTTAATTTTTTAAAGATTTCTGCTCTCACAACTACACTGCAGATAACTTGCTTTTCTTTCTCAGCATTCAACTTCATATTTTAAATTGTATGTCTGACTGGTATTTCAGCTATCCAACATTTCTTAATAAGTTTCATATTGTTTTTTAAAACATTATTTTCACCGTCTGACTTTATTCTTGTCCTGTTGACGTTTTTTGGTACTTAAAAAAACCAGAAAATTCCTCCTTTTTTCCCTCACAGCTGACCTCAGTACTCTTCTGTAACTGTAAGAAAAATAACAGAAAAATTGTATACTTGTTTATTTAGCCTCTTTTTTTAACATTCTTGACTCAGATTGGTCCAATTTAAAAGCACTTCATACCTCCTCTCTGACCCCGTTCCTTTTTGAAACACTTTTGGCTTTAGCTCAGCTTCACTGATGATTTGAAACTTTCTAAGCAGTATGACTTACTGGATTTATTAACAGCCTGGTTTATTGCTATTGTTTGTAGATGATAACTAAGCAGATTGGAAAGGCAGAGCTACTGTCACATTCATATAAGAGAGCTTTGGTAGTTAATGCAAAAAACAGCAATGCACATAAATACACTAAAGCTAACAGGGCACTTTAACATCTCACAATAATCATAACCAGCTTTTTACTAATTTAAACCTGGGGATATATTTCATGGTTTAACTACGATACTTATCAAAAAGGTGGCACAACTGAGAAAAAACATTCCAAACATTATAAAACACGTTAATAACAATCATTGCATGGATGTCAAACTAGTCTCACTAGTAGAAACAACACATGTAAAAGTACTAAACTACAACAGAACAACAGAGTAACACTGCACATCAAAATATATTAAATTTATCCAATATTTTACAAAGCAACTTCACATACCAGAAATGTTTGAATCAGAAAACATCCCTTTTTGTCACTTGTTTTTTATGTTTTGTATATTAAATTCACTTTCCCTGCATGTGCCTCCAGGGCTGTGATTGACAGTAGTAAAAGAAAGGCAAAAGATGAAGTATAAAAGGAATCAACAAGCTGAAACCAGTTGATTTGTTTTGATATGCTGTGATTTGTGCCGAGTCCTTCCTCAGGTTTGTATTGATTCATGTTTCGTTTTTTTGATTGGCTGTTCTTCTCCCTGTTGATCCTAGAGTTGTTAAAAAGACGTGTAAACAGTCATCTGTAGCCTTTTTGAGACAGCTTAGAAAACAAAACATTAAGAAATAACTAAAGAAAGCTAATGTTTCAAAGTAACCTGCACATAATTCAATAAAAAGTCATCTTTAAAAAAAAGAAGAGAAAAATCCCAGGGCAGTGTGGTCTGTGTTTCCAGTTAAATGCAGAAGATTTCCCTTCATGTCCGTCTGTCTGTCTGTGTGGTATTATCTCTCTCCTTGACTGTAAAGGTATGACACCATGTTTGTGCTTCAGCGGGTTCTTCTTCTTGTGTGTTTTGTGTGTTTCTATCTATACTTATAAAGACCAAATGTACACAACAGGACGTGAAGCTGAGGTAAACTGTCCAGCGTGAGGGCAGTGAGTGTCCTCACAGGGTTAAAGGTTTAAACTGACTGAGGGTTTCAAGGTATCTAAACTTTTACTACGAGGGATGAGGTTGGGCGTTAGTGAATGAGGTCCTTATAAGTATACTATATCTGAGTGTGCTAGTGTGTGTGTGTGTATGTGTGTGCTGATGCTGAGGACTCAGCTGAAGGCCTCGTCATCCGTGTCTTCAATCAGCACCTTGGTGTCCTTTTTGGATCTGCAAGTGAAGTGAAAAGAAGATATGATAATGAGTCAACTGAAAGGTGGAAGACTCGTCCCTTGATTTTACTCTTTACATCTCAGCTCATTGATAACAATATCATAAATTCATGATACTTAAAGTTGCTATGAGGAGAATCTATTACCGGCGACATTAGGACTCTGCTACCCATGAGCACGTGCGGCGACTGTTGTAATGCTGCGTTCCAGTAACCTCGAAACTGGGAGTGACATCATCTCCGACTTATCGGCGTTCCAGTTGAAGTCGTAAAAAAACATGCCGATCTACCAGGCTATTGCTAGCTGTTGTTAGCTCGGAAGTGGCGAGTTCCCAGTAGGAAATTTCAACTTCAGGGGACGTTCCAGTTGCAGTTTCCTACTCGGAACTCGAAAATTCCTACTTCTGACGACAACTGGAACGCACCAAAAGACCCAAGCCATAGCGTACGTTTGTTGTGCTGCTAATGAATGCAGCTCGGACCTTCCTCAGAACTCTGCATTGCTTTACAACTTCTTTTTTCAACAACTTACAGGATGCAAAGCGACGAGATAATGTATCTCTTTCTAGTTACGTAGCGGTACTTTTTGATGTGTGACAACAAGCAATTTTTGGAAAACTTAGTATTGTAGTTTTGTAGCTGGCTATATATCGCTACTTACAGCCCGGTGTTCTAAGACGTGTCCGAATGATATAGATTTGCTCTAGTTTTAATTGTCTTGTTCCCGAAGTTGAGTATCCAGACCAGTCCAGCCCTGTCCGACCTGACCGGAAGGCTAAGGAATAGCATTTATACATAACCTAATGTGATGCTATGAAACTCGTCTTAAAGTGTGTATTTCGATCAGGCATATATCTAAAAGTGAGACTTTTTGTAATTATTTAGAAACTCCTCACAGTCTCTTTAAATACTTCAATCTTATGCCACAGATTTTCATCAGTTTCAATAAGTGAGCACAGTTTCCTGATGTTCCCAGAAAATCTCATCCCTGGCAGGCAAAAAACTTTGTGTCTGAATTTTTATCTCTACCAAAGAGGCTATGTTGTTGGAAGTGTTTGTTAGTTCATATTGATAATATGATAACTGGAAAACTAGTGACTGTGTTTTGATTATACTTTCAGAGAATGCTGTTAATGGCACAAAAAAACATTGTGTTCAATCCAGATGCAGTAATATTTTTAAGGACAGGACAGTTTTCCCACATCTTTACCAATAACTAAATAAGTTCTCATTGGATTTTGATGACAATTCAGGGAATGTTGGTCACGGCATAAGGAAGAGCTGATTACATTTTGATGGTGATTCAAATATGGAAGTCAAACTGGTAATGTTTTAAATAAATCTTTAACATTGCAAAAAAGAGACCGTTTTCCACATGATTGACAGACAAAATGGGAATGCCTTGGTGGAGGTTTGCAGTCTTAGAACACTTTTAGTTCATGTTATTCTTAAACCAGTGCTATCTGTCATCCTCCTCTTCTGTTAGTATGTTTTAAAATAAAAAAAAGGAAAATAACTTTCAAAAACAATTAAAATTTGAATTGCTCCAAGAAAAAAAAAAAACATTTCTGATATTCTTAGACATTAACAAAATGTGGAAAACTGACAAATGGACAGACAACACAAATGGACAAATGACAGAAAAATCATGCACTCCTTGGTGGGGGTAACTATGACAAAAATAACCCTATTCATTTATTTGATTAAATTAGGTGTTGCCTGTGGTTTCTAAAGAGTAGTGATATCGGAGATACTGTTTTCTGTCCAGACAGTTTCAGCCCTGCTCAGATCAGTTTGTTTTAGTGTACATCACCATGAGCTGTCTTACCATGACTCTATTCAGAAATTGACGTGGCTTTGTCTTTCCAGCGTTGTGCTCTAATGTTTACTGTGTCAGCACATACATGCCTTACATGTTTATGTTCCATGGCTGTAACTGCCTGTGGGCTAAACAAATACCTTGCTTTTTGTCTTGTCTGGGTGGGGGGATATCTTTTTAAACTACAATCACTAGAGAGTTCATTTTTTACATAATGAGTTGCCCCAGTGGGTGCTTATTTTCCATTCAGATGTTGCTGGAATATGCTAATGTTTTGACATGCTGAGACCCCTGATCCGCCTCTATTCTGAGTCTGTTTGAGCTGCTACGTTGGAGCTCCTGTTATTTTTTAAGCCCCCTTCCCCACATGGGCTGACTGATCCAGTGCTCTTTGTGGCTTGGTCAGTTCAGTGCAGCTCAGTGACACGTTGAATTTAAACTACTGACTAAACAGTGGTAGGTTCCAGTGATGGACAGCATGGAGGTGGTTTCTTACTGTGAAGTGGACAGCAGAGGGCGTCGTAGTGACAGGCTGTAGGATCTCTTCCAGGACTTTTTGCCTGAGCGGTTGCGGACGCCGTCCTCCTGGTCCATCATCTGCTCCAGCAGCGTCTGGTCATCAGCGTTGAGAGGAGCCACAGAGATGTCCCGAACAGCTCGAAACTCACCACAGTTGTTCAGGTGCTCATTTTCAAGACGGAAGAAGTTCCACACAAAACGCCTGCAGAGAGTGGGTGAAATAAAAATCTTATATGGCTTAAAGTTTGAACATTAAATGATACTTTATGTAATTTAGACCCACCTGAAGACCTCGAGGGGTGCCAGGACAGTGGCTACAATATCACCCACAGAGTGGATTTTGGTCATTGTAGTCAAAGAGATCTGGATGGTCCAGGCAAAACGCAGAATCACATCCTCTATGATGGCACAGTAGTAATAGGCCTGTATCAGAAACAGAATAAATGTCATATTTTGCATTTATTTCATGCAAACGCCAATTCCAATGAACTTGGGATTTTGTTTAAAATATAGAAAAACAGAACACAATGATTTGTAAATCCTTTTCAACCTTTATTTATATCTTCCTTTATGTTGTTCAAACCTCAATTCCAACTAAGTTGGGATGTTGTTTAAAGTGGAAGTAAAAACAGAATACAATAAGTGACTTGCAAATACTTCTTAATCTAGGTATATTTAATTGAATACACCACAAAGACAGAGTTTTAAATGTTCAAACTTAAAAAAAAAAAAAAATTGCTTATCTTCAATTTGATGTTCCAAAAAATTGGAGAAAGTGTAACAAAAGACTATGAAAGTTGAAAAATGCTTTAAAAACTGTGGTGCATTATAAAGCACAAAATATGATCATGAAAACCCTGGACTGTTAAGCGGCTGAAGTCATTAACCGAGCAAGAATTCAAAAGAATTTCCCCCGCAAAGCTTCAACAATCAGTGTCATAGGCTTCAAATGCTTATTGACTTTGACTGGTAAGAGAATTGTCAAACATGCCCATGTAGCAGCTTGTTTGGAACATGTTGTAGGCATTTAACTCAACATCAGTAAATATTTGTAGAAAAAAAAACATAAAAATAAATAATAATAAATGAATAATCTGTAAGAACATTAAAGATTTTGCCTTCGAAGTACATTCAATTAAATATTAGTAAAACTAATATTTGCAAAAAATTGTATTCCTTCTTTTATATTTCACACAATGTCAAAACTTCATTAAGTTTAGGGTTTTGAAGATTATTTTTGATCTCTTAATGTGTAGTATATTTCTGTAATTCTCTTAATATCTGTCATTTTGAAGGTGCTGTACAAAGAAAGTGACAGTTTTCAGACTCCACCTTGTGAGGGTAAACTATTTCTTCTCTGAGGAACGTGTTCTCTCCGGCCCCTCGGTCGAACAGGCCCCAGTCCATACGCAGATCCCATATGAGTGTGTAGAGGGAGCTGATGGTGGAGAATATGATCAGAAGGTAGAAGAACATGTCGGCATCTGTATGTCCTTGCTCTGTAATAAACACACAAACATGACAGATTAAAACAAAACCATTTAAGGCTATTCTCTCAGAGTGTGTGACTCTTTTTCAGCATCTGGATATGAAAAGCTGCAGGTCATTGATAAACCCTCAGAGGATCCATCACCCTGCTGCCTATTCAATGAGAGCAACTTTCACAACATCTCTTTGACCACCAGAGGGAGCTCTCCCCTCTTGAATCTTCTTGCTCTGATTATTGGCTGCCATGAGGTCAACTTTCACATTCACATGGCATGCAAATAAATAAAAAAAATGTCCACACAGGAAATATTTGAGGATCAAAAAACAAAATTTAAAGAAGCTTGTTCACTTTTTCAGCTGAATGTAACGAGCAATAAATCTGCACTCAGCAAAAATACATCATACTTTCTCTATTAAGATCTGCACTAATATTATGGATTATATTAAATGACCACAGTAATCTACAGGGACAGCAATATTAATTCCTACGTAGTTATTCTGCAATTCCTCTCTGCTAAAGACCCTTTATAGTTGGGGATATTTGTAATGTTTGTTTCTAAATTCTGTGAGTCATATGCACACACAAAAAATCTGTGTAGGGTGCTTTATACTATATATATATATATATATATATATATATATATATATATATATATACTTTGACATCAATCCTAAAATTGGTCTACCAGGGGTATAGAAATGAAAGTTTGTAAAACATCTAAACAACGTGTACATATATATATATATATATATATACAGCCATGGAAAAAATTATTAGACCACCCTTGTTTTCTTCAATTTCTTGTTAATTTTAATGCCTGGCTCAACTAAAGGTACATTTGTTTGGACAATTATAATGATAACAACAAAAACAGCTCATGAGAGTTTAATTTAAGAACTAAGAACTATTCATTTTCCATGGTTTTCTTGATAATAACCAAAATTACTTAAATTCTTACATCAATAGCTATGGCATTGTACCGCCAAAAACACTACTTTTAAGCATTCCATGTTTTCTTTTCTGTTTGCTTTAAACACATGATACACACAAGAGTTAATACTTGATTGCATAACCATTGTTTTTGATGTATCTATCTATCTATCTATCTATCTATCTCCACCAGCTTCTGACATTGTTCTGCTGTCACAGCAGCCCATTCCTGTTGGACAAATTCAAACAAATTTTCTTTGTTTTTGGGCTTGTGGTTCTCCATTTTGAGTTTGATGATTTTCCACAGGTTTTCAATTGGATTAAGATCTGGTGATTGAGCAGGCCAAGGCATGGTGCGAATGTTGTGGTTCTCCATCCAGGCTTTACCTGACCTTGTCGTGTGGCAAGGGGCATTGTCTTGTTGGAAAATCCAGTCATTCGAGGCAGGAAAGAGTTTTCCAGCTGATGGAAGAAGACTGTTTTCAAGGGTAGTCCTGTACATGACCTGGTTCATTCGGCCTTCACACAATTGCATTTGCCCTGTTCCACTCAGACTGAAACAACCCCAGATCATGACTGATCCACCCCCATGTTTTACTGTAGGGGCAAGACAGTCTGGGTTGTAAGCTTCTCCAGGCTTCCTCCTAACCAGTAAGTTGGCTGGAGTGGGCATCAATTCAAAATTGGATTCATCACTGAAGAGAACCTTAGCCCAATCATCAACAGTCCAATCCTTGTGGTCTCGAGCAAAGAGTAACCGGGCCTTCCTCTGCCTTTCATTGATGAAGGGCTTCTTGCGTTTCTGTGTGACTTCAAACCAGCTTCAACAAGTCGGTTTGAACTGTCCTTGCTGAACAAGTCACATTTCTCCACAGTGCCCACTCATATTTAAGGACCTTGGAGGTCTGACGACGATGCCTGACACAGGAACGGATCAGTGCACGGTCATCTCGTGGGGTAGAAAGACGACGCCTGCCACGGCCAGGTAGCAATTTGGTAGTGCCATGTTCAGCTTGTTTTTTTGTTGTAATGAACGGCTGTCTTGGAGATCTTCAGTTTTTTTCGCTACCTGTCTCTCACTCATGCCAATTTCCAGCAGTGCCAAGATGGCTGCCTTTGTGGCTTCACATAATTCTTTTGTTTTAGGCATTATGTGAGAGCTGACAACTTCTGAGTTGTGCTACGGCTTGAATGTAAGCAGGAAACCACTCTAGGCCTTTGCATGTGCAGTGCTGCTTGTGACATGAAATGGCCTCTTATATACCCTGGGAATCAATTAAGCTTAAGAATGTCAAATAGGACATAAAGTATTATGTGACCAGCTGCATTTTTTGTTGTGTTCATTGTATTATACGTTTAGTGGTACCAGATATTAGAATGAACAAGAAATTGAAGCAAACAAGGGTGGTCTAATAATTTTTTCCATGACTGTATATACATATCATCTTAATCCTGGCTATATCTATACTATCCTGTATATCGCTCAACGGCTATCATGAGTATTTTAGTTCAGTCTTAGTTAGGAGATAAGTTATGCACCTTATGTGTTTCTATTTTTTGTTTTAATAAATAGTTATCGAATAATTGATTAAAGTGCAAAGTCTATATTCCGTCTAAAAACAGATGGAATCTAGACGGTTGAATTAGGTCTAAAATATAAAGACATCTAATATCCATCTATTGCTTAGTGGGTACTGTGGTCATTCCAAGCTTTCATTATCATCAAATAAGTCACATCAAAAGTTGGATCCAGTGTCTTATTCAGTGCCACTCTAAAAAAAATACTTTTTTACAATACAGAATTAAATGTGTACTGACCTTCCCAAGAAAGATCCATAAGCCTATCTATCTATCTATCTATCTATCTATCTATCTATCTATCTATCTATCTATCTATCTATGTATCTATCTATGTATCTATCTATGTATCTATCTATCTATCTATCTATCTATCTATCTATCTATCTATCTATCTATCTATCTATCTATCTATCTATCTATCTATCTATCTAGTTACGCAGTCATGCGCGTACGATGCATGTGCACCAGAAGAGCAGCAATTTTGGAAGCATATCCTAATGCTTCTGTTAGCTATTAATATTTTTATCGACACAATCCAATCCATTTACTATATAATTTGTATTTCTAAGTTTTATTCATAAATGTGACCCAACTGATTTGGGTGCATTATTTATTTGACCCACTTAACGTAAGTAATGGATTTGTGGATGTGTACAATACAAACTCAAGTATCACATCCGCAGATGAATACTAGTAGTCAGGGGAGCACGAGAAGTAAAGTGGACAAACATTTTGAATGCTGAGTTTTAAATCTAAAGTTTGGCAACACTGCAGATGTTACAAGAGAGACGGACGACTTGACAAAACAGGTGCATTTTGCGAAGTGTACCGCGCTGCTGTGAAATAGGTGGCAGTATGGCTAATCTGATAGGTCACTTGAACCAGTGCCAATAAAATAATTTGTAATTTTATTCATTCTATCCATTATAAACCAAACATGTGCAACAGCTATAAGCAAAGAAAGATATTACCCCTGAGTAGTGAGCCATAAGAATTGTATATGATAGCGCAACAACTCTGTTGGCACTCTTCGTTTATGTTTCCAAATGCTAAGAAAACCAAAAACATTAACACATTATATACATGTATGTTAATTCTGTTTCAGAATCAGTTCAAAACTTCTTTAAAGAGTCCATTTTATGCCTTTACTGAATATCCCTGAGATGCTCAGTCAGATCTTGTGCTACTTTAGGTGCACTTTCCCTGATAGGTTGACCTTTGGTGATAGTTCAGTTCAGTGCTGACCACATTGGTCGCATGGAGGAGGCATGAAAACACACCAAAGAGCATATAATACTAGAAAATGCATAATATGGGTTCTTTAAAAAGCTTTCAAAGCTAAGTTATAGATTCTGTGTCCTGGGGTGTGTCACGTTCATAATGTCTTGGATGTCTATAAAACAAGGATCTGAATTACAAAATGAAAACTTTAGTCTATGGAGGATCAGATGCAGCTCTTTTGTCCTCCCCTTTGGAAATGCTCAGATCTGGGAGGAGGCTGTTAGAGGCTAAGATAACAAGCGCTGCGTTGATTGGCTGCCCAAAATGATGGCTGATGGGAGGGAGGAGGGGGAAGGGTTACACGCCACAGCGTGGACCTTCAAAACTGTCAAAGCATGTGCCTTTGACAAACAGAAAACTCACATGTAGGTGGAGGCTGTATAGCTATAACATAATAAACCCAAGGAAGTAAAAGAGAAGAATTTTAGGGGCATTTTCTTTTAAGAATAACAGAAAGTTTAGTTTAAGGTGTCACGATTTTATGCTCCTCAGGCCCTTCTAACAACATTGGAAGCAAGGAGGATTGAATCTGCAGGATATGTGATCTTCAGTGTTTTATTTGTTAAATATTATTCTTATCATCTGTGAAAGTATCTTCAGACATTCATGAACGGCAATTTGAAAATTGGCAGCAATAATAGTAATGATTTTAAATTTGCGAACCTGTTCCCAGCTGATTAACCTTTAAAGGTTCCCTGCCAGTTTGCAGTTTTATTTATTTATTTTGTAATGAACAGCAGAATGCAATAGGATAACATGTGTCTCTGCAGGATCCCTGCTGCTGTTTTTTGCTTGCTCTTTTCTGGAACGCTAATGTATAAATCACACAGACAAACACAGACCAGGGACTCACTCCCATTTATCTCAGTCAC
The DNA here is from genome assembly GCA_036419115.1 of Scarus forsteni. Taxonomy (NCBI): domain Eukaryota; kingdom Metazoa; phylum Chordata; class Actinopteri; order Labriformes; family Labridae; genus Scarus; species Scarus forsteni. Next base: position 22,454,168 of record JAZDUH010000136.1, on the reverse strand, counting down.
TATGTCTTCCTGCAAGCAGCCAGCGAGACGCCGTGGAGCAGAGCAGGACGTTTCTAACAGAGAGTTACTGCTGTGCTGTGCTGCCCCGTTAACTGTCGCCTCTTTTGTGCTGTTTGCTGCTTCGGCTGAGCGATGAGATGGAAAGGGTCCCTGCGGCCTTGCTGAGATTTCCCAGCCATAGATTAAACTTAGCTGTGGACAATAGACCCCTTTTACAGGAGAATATCTACTGATGTGATTCTATCAGCCTGTAATGTGTGCCAGTATTTAACCCTTCACTTCTCGTTCAGGCTGATGCTTTTGTTTCCTTCCAGCAGACTGGTTAGCCACCGGGCCATAAAAAGGTTAAACAGGGTGGGAATGACATTGATTGGATGCTCAGTAGGGACAATCTCCTGCCACACACACTAAACTGCTCGGTTCCTGTCTCACACACACACATAATGTTGCTATTGTTATCCAAAGGCACCCATGAGGTTAAAGAATATTAAAAACAGAGCACTTCAGCAGGCTCATTTCATGCAACAGACTCATTTCCCACTGATGGATACTACTTCATGACAAGAACAATCAGTCCTGACTATAAAGAGATTTTTTTAATCTCTTACCAAGAGAACCAAATCAATAAACACGTAATTGAGAAATCTGCACCCGAAGAGCACTAGAGCTCAGATGTAAGCTTATAGAAGAAACCAGAACTTCCACCTGGTGTTTATGGGCCATGGATTCATCACATAAACCATTGCTAGACGGTAAAAATACAATAGTGGGTAAGACGAGGGCTTAGGTGTTTTTGTGGTGATGTGATTTCTAGCAATCATATTTTTCACAGGAACAGGTTGGTGTCATACCTGTAGCTGTGTAGTAACAGTTATCTCCAAACCCATCAGCAGTCTACATTCATTTAACAGCTGCCACGTGCCTCCGAGAACAGATGTTAATTTCTCTGTAGTTCAGAGCCAGCAGAGCGTTAAACAACTTCCAGGAAAGATCCTCTTATCTGTGTAGTGTAAACAAAGTCTTTGTCCAAACATCCTGTAAAACTGCTGTTAATGTTTTTGTGTCTTAGCCAGGGATGCACAATACTATTTTATGATTTAGCATTTGAGGATAATTCCTTTAAAAGCTAACTATAGGCATTGGTAGATTTGAGAAGTTCTGCCAATATTTGCTGTCAATGTTAAAGTCTTGAATGTTAGCATTAAGTTTGTAGAGTTTTGCACATTAAATATAAACTGAAATAATAAGATCCTAAATTAAGGCTGGTTTTCTTTCAGCAGATTTGTAAATCAGTGTTTGTAGTTACCTCCACCAAGGAGGTTATATTTTCAGGAGAGTCTGTCTGTCTGTCTGTCTGTCTGTGAACAAAATAACTCAAAAAGTTATGGATGGATTTTGATGAAATTTTCAGGAAATGTTCAGCATGGGCAAAGGAAGAACTGATTCGATTTTGGTATTGATCCAGATCAGCGTCTGGCCGCCATGGCAAAAAATGTGATTTTCGTGAATAACTACTGAACTAAAATAGATATCATTATGAATTCAATAGCCAATGATATGTTTTCATGGTCAAGGAATCTAAATATTGAGATGAAATAAAGGTAGGACTAATATTTATGGTAAAAATCACAATATGGGTGAGGACTGTGGCACTGGTTGAGGTCTGCGCTCTCCGAGTGCTTTTCTAGTTAAATTATCTAATGCAAAATGTTCCACAGAGAAACACTTTAGATTTTGTTCTTTGCTTTTCTTTTAATAAAATAATACTATCTAGTTGTGATGAAGCTGCAGCTAAAGTAGTATTTAAGCGTTATTTCAAAAGTTGCCTTTGATTGTACGCTTGCAATCGACCCTTGCTGTCATGCACATAGCATCCACCTCCTTCACCTCAAAGGACACTGATTGGTCATTTTATTCTCAGACTGACTTAAACAACGGACTGTCCGATGACAGAGATGGAACCTGGTGGATTAAGCTGCTCTGTGAAGTTATCATACCTAATTAATTCAACCCTGAGTGGTCATTTGTGCAAGTTTTAAGAAAATCCTTCAAGAGCAATATTGCATAAAATAAAAAGTCCAATCACAAAGAGAAATCAAACACAGTCTGTCCGACCTTGGCTTTCACCCGTGCATAAACATAAAAAACATACAAATATATTTAGTACACATGTTGAAAACACTCAGAGGATGCATTTGTATCTGATGGGTAGCCCAGCCCTTTTCTGGCTCTGGAGGTGAAATGGAGTTCACACAGGCAGAGAGAGAAGTGTGTCTCTAATGTTAATTGGTTAAGGTGTGAATTCATGTGTGCACTCCAATTCATCATCTTATTATTTATGAGGGGTCAGCACATGAAATGAAGTTATAAAAGCTGTCAGCGCTGCACTCATCTCTATTCCAGCAGAGTCCAACAGACATATGTTCAGCCCCAGACTCCTGCTTACACCTCCTCTTCTCTCCTTTCCTTTCCTCTGCTCTCTTCTCCATTACTCTCTTGCCACTGAACACGTTTTTACATCCATTAAATCATTTCTCATCCTTTCAGTGCTACATTCTTACCTCTTCTGGCTTTCTCTTTTTGTCTCTGTTTGTCTTCTTCTTCCTCTATTCAGCCCCTCCATTTTTTTGCCTCCCCCTCTGTGCTCTATCAGCTCTAAACTCTCTGATCCTTCTCCACCGCTTGACTCGATTTATCTGTGCCCAGAACCCCCTTGGTCAGCTTCTCATGGGGATCAGCAGGACTAATGTTCCCCCTTTGTCACATGTATTTTGCGTTTTTTTTTTTTTTTTATGTCCCAGACGGAGAGAATTCGTTTTGTTGATGAGTCCTCTTTCTTTTCTCAAATTAGTGACTTTTAATCCAGTAATTAAGCCTTTCCATTTAGCTAATTCTATCTCTGAACATCTACCGTCTGTTGATCAGAGGTCTGCACTTTTACTGCCCACTCTGCAACATCCCATGCTGCTGCCTCCGTCTGTGCACAAGATAAATCTTGATTGCCTGAATTAAGGCTTGTAAAGTGAATCTGCTGTGTCCAAAACAGCAATAAGTCTCAAGCTCCTCTGTATAAAGCAGAGGCAGTATTGATCCCAAAGTAAAGTTATCTAACCTGGCACGCCAGATGGACAGTTCCATATATTCGCCATGGAAATATTTCACCTGTCCTCTGGAGAAGAGCACATGGAAAATGTGTTCAGAGGGCGGAACCTTCAAAAACAACAGCAGCTGGTGGTTGGACGATTGGTCTGCTGGTCACACTCATAACAGACAGTTAAGTGACAGTATGACATAGCAGCTTGACCATGTTTAGGCTGTTAGCTTAAACTACATTTCAGTCCTTTGGCGATTGTCGTATCATTTACCACTTATATGTGACATGAACCTCGTCCACCACCAAGTTCTCCCAGTAAACTTCTGAGGAAAGCATGTTTCACCAGGTATCATTGAGTAACCATGACTCTGGCCTACAATAGACCAACTGGCATTGTCCATGGAGGATTTCTACATCTCTCCTAGTTTCCCAGCAGTGACCTCCATTTTTCGTCCAAAACTTTAAAAAAAAACATGATTTCCAAGAAAAGCTTTAAGCAACGTTGCCCCTTTTTTTAAAGAAGAAATTGATTCAAATTCTGATAAAACCTCCCAATCTGCCATTGTTTTCAAACATGCAGTCATTTCTTGCTAGCGTCACGTCTTCAGCTTCTGCCTCTCTTCCCTGATTGGGCTGTTTGGCTTTTGGCTGTGAAGTCATTGGAGATTGGAGCTTGGAAGGATGGAGCTGTGTGACTTCAGAAATGAATCAGGCAGGTCCATCTGCACTGCAAGGTTAAAAGTTACCTGCTTGTCAGGAAACACACTGTTTTGAGTCAGGAATTCAGGGAATTCTAAACCAGGAATTGTTTCATCATCTATAGGACAAGATAACTACTGTAAAGGAAATCTGATTAAAAACAACAAAAACCAGATGATGAGAGACAGTTTTATAAATCATTGTTTGCTGCATTCAAAGCAAGGATTACCAAAATGGTTGTTAAATGGAACTGTATCCACACTTAAGATTTACAGTGTCCATGGCAAAGTAATAAGGGACACATTGCCCCAGCTTTGGTGCATTGTTTTGTACATGTAGTTTACTCAGAGGCAGATTTCCCATCCTTGCTTGTTGACTCACAGGCACAAACAAGGCAAAGCATGTATCAAATCATGGGTGCCTTGCCAAACTGTTCAGTATTTTGGGAAATGTTGCATCCCTAATGGTGATGAGCAGCAGACAAGAGAGAACCAAACACTGATCATAAGTCAGACTCCCATAGAAGAGCTCATAACTTATTCCTCTCATTTACGGTTTCAGCATTTCACTTCCCGACCGCTTTCTTGTTCCAGGAAGGAGTGAGTCGCTGAGGTGGTGAGGTCACACAGACACCATCAGGCCGTGCTCTGGTTTATAATGATGGTGACACATCCAGGTACAGACACTGGGAGCTCTGCCAGATACTGACGGACACTGCAGCGGTGTGAACATGACACCAGCCTGCTGCCTCCTCTGGCAGATGCTGGGTAAAGTAGGAAGGAGCATCTGTCTTGTAGAAAGACTGTGAACACCTTTGTCTCCTACCTCCATTGCTCCAGATGTTGTTTCATATCATATTTGTTTATTAAATAGTTTGAATCTATGGGATTCATGTCATCTTATGATCAAATATTTCCACAGTTTCCATGTATGTGTGCATAAATGAGTGCCTGTCTTCTCTGCTCCTTGGTCTAACCAACACTTGGTCTCTGCCTCTATTATTGCTGCAGGATAAAAGACAGCTTCATACAGAATAAGACATGAAGAGAGCCCATTAGTCTACAGGCTTCAGACCAGAGGAGGAAGGAGGATATGGTTTAATGGACGCCTTGCTGGGGGAGGAAAAAAAAAGTCTGTCTGTCTCTCTTCCTGATTTGTAAATTATCGGATCACCGGCGGTCAGATTGGGAAGCAAGCAAATTGATTTGACTTAAATATCGGAAAGGAGCTCAGTCAAGCTGGGAAGTAACATTTGGTAGTTTTAAAAGGTTGGAGATGAAGTTTCACAGCTGGCATTTTGCTGGATAATAAATAGATAAAGGGCTATCTTAGAGGAGAGTTTAAATGTAGGAGCAGCAGAGTAAACAGCTTTGAAATGAGCCTCATGGACACATTTCTGTGATGAAAAGCGAATTACAGAAGATGAATGCCACAGAGGTGCTTTAATGCGTGGGTGCTGTCTTTGAGCATGGACAAATTTGTGATAGGGCTTCTGAATGGGAATCGTTGCAGACTAATTGTAAAGCTGTCAGACGAAGAGTGACTTGATTTTTAATGGTAACCACTCTTTCATTTTCTCTTTTTTTTCACTGATTTTCTGGTGGCAGTGTTTCTCTTTCTGATTATTTTTCCATCTCTGTCTTTTCTCTTTGTCTCCTGCTGTCAGACTAAATGCTTTGTTGTGAAAGGAGAACCTTGTTTATCTGTTTGCTGTTATACAAACCTTTCCTATTTCCATCATAAAGCTCACAGAAATGAGGAGGAAGCCAAGGCCGCCTGCTTACATTAGATCTCAAGGTCACCTCTGCTGTCTGAACACACACATGACTCTATACAAAAGCTCAGAAGCCTGTGTGTTGTTGAAATGCTCCTAGAACAGCCACACAAACACAGCACTTATTTGTTTTGCAGAATTTGACAACCTAACTTGTACCTTTTGGGGGGGCTGGCGGCTCAACATCCTTGTGACTGATAGAGGGTAGAGCTGCGAAACATAACCTAAATATCATACAAAGAGATTTTTTCTGCTTTTTTTGGTGCATCATAGTGATATAGAATTAAATGAATCATGGAAGTTGTTGCATTTTTAACACTGCAACCCTGTTTTGCTCCTGAGACAAACCTCTGATGTAATAATCAACTCATGTCAGGGCATTGAACCACATAAACATATTGAATGTCTGTCTGAGTTTGGATCTCAGAGCTGTAGCTGCAACTGAATGTGCTGATTGTTTCTCTCCTGAATGTGTTAAGCTGTGACCAACTAGTATGGCTGTTCTCATTTTTTTAAAGGCTTCTTCAGTTTTGAACAGAGGAAGCCTTTTGGAGAAGCATTTTGGAGAAATCTTAACCAGTCCAGTTTCCACTTTGATCAGTATTTGAAAAAGGTGAACTGGATGAGTGTGTGTGTGTGTGTTATGGCCCTTTTCCAATAGCACGCCTTGGTCCTACTCTACTCGGCCCTACTCGATTTGCAGCGTGTTTCCACTTGCCCGGTACCTCCTAAAACAGGCTAGTTTTAGCACCTACTCCGCTCTGGTTCCAAGCTAACTGAGTCCATACTAAAAGATGACGTCACCGACTGCCGGCTACTGATTGGTCAGACAGTGTCGTCATCGATGAGTCATAAGCGCCACGACCTTGCATGCTAGCGGTAGCTACCATTAGCTTACGTCTTTTCTTTACAGCTCGATTGCTCTCGTCCTCGGCTTCATTCTGTTGTATAGCTGCCAAAACTCCCCTGTGCTTCTCAAGGGTTTTTCTTCTTGCCACCTGCAGCCTTGTTCTGCTTTCCTTTTTCATTCGGTTTGTGACAAAAAGCCACAGATTGTTGTGTCGCGCTCAAAATGATGTCAGCTGCTTACAGTGACACTGCACCCGGTTGGGCAGGCGACTGGGGCTAATGGAAAAGCAGCACAAGGCCAGTAGAGTAGAGCCGGGTAGAGTCGAGTAGAGTAGGGCTAATGGAAAAGGGCCATTAGTGTCTGCCTCACTCCACTCTATGGTATCTGATTGAAATATGATGAAGACAGATCTCAGACTGAGCTGTATATGCCACAAATCACTCTGTGACACTTTTATTTTACCTGTGTCTTGAACTAGCAACTAGATTTAGACCTGATGTTTTTGTTGCTGTATCAGTAAAGCCTTCCTTCAGCGTAACAACACTTGCGTTAAACTTGTGAAGGCAATGCCACAAAATTTGGACAGACAGACAGATGCCAGCAAAAACTCAACCTCCTTGGCAGAGGTAATAATCTGTGAATTTTGGGGGGCATAATGTGTTTGAGTGAAATCCTTTACTGGATTAAAGTCATAGGATGTTTTTCAAATGCAGAGGGAACCTCTTTTTAGACAATTTGGTATCAGGAGATCAGGAGTGCAGTCAGCTCAGATGAAACATCAAATGACAACAAATCTTAAAATTTTTGTAAGTGCTGTAACAGATGCATAGGTTGTGGTGGCGGTGTTGGCTAGATCTTGAAATGATCAGAATAAAAAGAATCATAGCTTTCTAGAAATGTATGACATAATAATTATGATGCATAAATAACTGTAAGGACACTGATTAACTGCCATTATAGTAAACATATCTGCTTAGGGTAAATAAACTACTATTTAGAGTCAGAGAACTTTATCCATCTGAGGACCGATTCCATTTTTGCATTCTACCAGACCACATATATTTTTAAAAACAAACAAGAAATGCGTGTACATAAGAAACAATTAAAACATAGAACATTGACAGAGATTCTCATTTGCACTATGGTGTCCTTGTGTGGACACCTTTGGCAAAAAAAAAAACACACACACACAAGGGGGTTTTGGAACAGCAATAAAAATCTAAAAAAGGAGAAGGTCATGACATAAACCAATCTAAAGTGCATTGCAATAAAATCCCACCTCTAAATAAAAAAAAAATATAAAACAAATCCAATTGTGCATACATTTTGTGTTTCCTACCTCTATGTGTGGCGTAGAGCGCAGCGAAGGTGACAACAAAGAAGGTGGTTGAATATTTCCCAGCATTCACCAGATGAGGGAAGGCCCTCTTGGTGTCCCGGTAACGCCTCAAACATTGAATGAAGCGGAACCAGGCGGGCAGACACTGGATGATGGCACGTAGACCGTAAGAGTAGCTGTGGCACACAAAGTCTCCAGGATCTGGAATTTAAAGAAGAAACTCTAAATGCATGCTCTTCAATATCATTTCTTCTTTCCAGTCTTTCAAAATCCGCTTCTTCTCACATTCCCCTCAACAGCTCATCATTACGAGAATCAAACAGCGACCTCTAAGTGGCCAAACATTTACTTTCCATTAGCTTCATGTTAATCGGCAGCTTGGAGGCCGAAGTGTCACTGCTGTTAGAGCGAATAAGCTGCAATCAAAAGCTCGTTCACATCACATTTTCTGACCGAAAGGCTCAACTATTTGGCACACTGTCAAGACTGTGTTGCATTTTCAGGCGAAGATTTTCATATTAAACTGCATATCATGATGAACTTAAACTGGAAAGGAATACATTTTTAATTAACACAAAGACATTAAAATCCTTAAGAATCAGCTAAACCTTTTTTCTGACAAATGAATCACACATTTCTGAAGAATAATCAACCAGTCAACTCTTTTTAATAGAAAATATTACAGTTCAGGCCTCAGGTTAAACTTGTTTTTTCTGTACATACACACACACACACACCGCTTTCACACTAAAATTAGCAGCTCAACATGGGGCTTTATTTTACAGCCGTTTAACCAGCTAACAAGACCTGGGTCTAACTGGCAGCAGATGAGCTGAGTGGCTGTTTGTTTTCCTTTGGCGCACAAAGCTGATGTCATCATGTTGATGACATCATCAACGTGACGAAACCCCTCCATGGAAACAATGGAGAGGAGCATGGAGGCTGTGGACACAGCTTTCTTTACTTTGTACTTTAGTCCCTCTTTAAAAATGTACAAACTCGGCACTGATGATACAAAAGCTGATGGAATTCGTTGCTGAGACGCCGAAGAGTCACGTAAGTTACAGATGGAGGGGGCAGGCGTGATATTATGCTGTGGGAACGTTACGCAGATGTCATCTGTAAATTAGCGGGTCGATCCGAGCGTGATGTTCTCACTGAAGCTGATCGAAGGGCGAGCTGATTAAAATCCTTGTCACTTGCAGGGTCAATCGACCCAGGTCGAAATGCAGATTAAACCTTTTCAAATTGCAGACAAGAGCCAATTGTTACTGGGTTTAAACAGTTTTTTTGGCCAGTACGAAAGGGGTAACACACACACACACACTCATATGCACTTTATCTAAAGTATCTAAAAGCCTGAAATAAATCTGTTGAAATATTTACCATATTACATGCACTGTATTGTTATTGTTGTTTTTTTTGTTTTGACTGTATATTCATTATTATGTTAAAACCACAAAAGCATCAAAAAATATAAAAATATTTTCAAAAGTGGGAGCTGTACTTGAGTCATCAGCCTTTATTTAAACTGACAGTGTCCCCTGTGCTGTGCCGGCGTTTAAGCACAATCAGGTATTCATTTAGTGTGACAGGGTATTACTCTGTCTTCTTGCTGTTTCCTCTATCTGCCCACAGACAGCATCAGATTGGAAATGAACTCTTTTAGCCATGCACTAATGTCCTACCTCGGTCAGGCAGCAGGCCTTTGTGGTTGCTCCACTGCAGCTCAAAGATGTAGAAACAGATGAGATACTCCATATCCATCAGAACAAACACCAAAGAGTTGAGCTGATCAGCAAGCCAGAAGTCTGCAAACTCCACCCGGTGAAACGGTGCAGTGAAGACCCGGAACTAAACACAGAGAAGAGTTAAAGGAGAGGAGAAAGAGATGAGTGATGTGTGGGAATAAAGGTGTTTGCAGGAACTTAACCTGGAACTTTTGGTAACAATAATGCGGATTGTGATTGCAGCATTAAAATTTATTTCCTGGGGAAGTGATCAACTACTTGAAAGTCAATAATAGTCTTTTCTAATTGACCAAGTTCTCGCTGTTTTGTATTGTCATACTCTGCAGTGACAATCGGGGTATGATACTCTCTTTTAACTGACTTTAACCCCACAAGATGTTTTATGGAAGTGTTTCACTGTTTGCTGAAGGGTGGCTGGATGGACGATTTCCTGATGATACATGTCTTTGACAAAATAGGGCTGGAAAAGAGTTTAAGGAGTAGGGATGGGAATTGATAAGATTCTATCAATACCAGTGCAATTAAAAATCCTGCTAATCGATCCAATTCTTTAACGATTCCGTTATTGATTCCTGCAGATGTTTCGTGTGGGCAAATGTTGGCCTGTAGAATTTCAGTGTCAACAATATCAAACACATGTCACAGCATAAATAACTGCTACTGCACATTGCTGGTGTTTTCACTCACTTAAGGTTGTGCAGTAGGCGCCTTTTGTAAAAAAATTTAAGCCACAATTCTGACGCTTCTGAACCCTGTCAGTGGAAGGAATTGATAAGGGAACTGATTAGCGAAAAGACTCATGATATTGATTCTTGATGAAGCTGTTAAAGGATAAGTTCGGTTGCTGCAGCTTTTACATTGTTTATAGAATGAAGTAGAACAATATACTCACCCAGAAGGCTTTCCTGATCCAAACAGTGCTTCAGGAGATATTTAGATCCAAAATCGAGCAGCAGACACCGTTATAATGGTAGCCCGTAGGGCATAGATTGCCACTCCTAAAACTGCATTAATCGTCCAAAAACACAGGTTTTTCACCAATATTCCATCATGATCCGTTCCAGATGGTCCGCCATTGCAGTCTGTGTCACTCCACACAGCGCTGTGTGGCTGCACTGACCTCTGAACTGACTAGTTTGTTTACGTGCCCTTCACGCATGCGCAGTACTCTCTGGAGCGCTTCCTCCTTTCTATGAGCTCCTCATCGGTAAACTCTGGCTCGAAACTGTAAGGACACCCATCATATTCAAAGTTGTCCTCCACAACATCTTCATCCAATAGATATTCGTCCATTTTGCTCAAAATATTGAAGAAGAAAGTCGATTTGTAGGCCGCCGGTCTTCCCCTGGAACAATGAGCCGCACAGATCATGATGGAATATTGGTGAAAAACATGAGTTTTTGGACGATTAATGCAGTTTTAGGAACGGCGATCTATACCCTATGGGCTACCATTATATCGATGTCTGCTGCTCTATTTGGATCTAAATATCTCCTGAAGCACTGTTTGGATCAGGAAAGTCTTCTGGGTGAGTATATTGTTCTACTTCATTCTATAAACAATGTGAAAGCTGCAGGAACCGAACTTTTCCTTTAACGATTCTCAAGTGGAATTGGATTTCAATTCTCATTCCTATTAAGGAGTCAATGCTAGCCTCTTGAATGCATCCATGTGTCCAAGTATTCAATATGTGTGCTTTGCAGTTTAAAAATTACTTTTCTCACATTAAGTACCACTTTCGCACCTCTGTTCTAGTCTGTCTGAGACACTCTGTTGGTGTTGCTGCTACTTTTATGCCCCCTTCCGTATGCGGGCTCTCTCTGTTTAGATTGGTTTACCAGCCAACTTTGTGGTGGTTTGTCAGTTCAGTGACATGTTTCCAATGACTCTGCATTCCTTCTACAGGCTATGCTCAGCTCTTTGGTTACTATCGTTAGCCAGTGTGCTTCAAACCTAACAAAATGAGGTAAGACCTCACAGTGATAGGTTTCATTGGGGCTCCAGGGGAATCAGCTGTTTCAGACATGTGCCAGAGCTTCTCAGAGTTGAGGGAGAAGCCCTGATGCCCAAGACTTTTTGTCTTGTGCAAAGAGCCACTCTACATGGAGGACACAAATATGTTATGTATATGCTTTCCAAAACTTGATGATAAACTATAATGGGGTGTAATTCTCGCTTCACCCAAGTAGAGAAGTGAAACAGGGGAGCGTCCTCTATTAAGGATCTGTGACACACAAAGGAATAGAGCCTGCATTATCAGCACGCTGCAGGATGGGCTAATGAGTCACGCTAAGAGTCTTTGGACATGGGGCTGATTATTTGTGCATCACCTCTTGCTAACTTGCACCACAAACACAACCTGGGAGTGTTCTGTGCCTCTTTTTGCCTCCATGGGAGTGCTTAAATCAGGACTACTGGCAGGAGTTCAGTTATTGACCACGCTTTGTAAAGCGATACAACCCGGCTCCACTCTTTCCATTTTCCCCCGAGCAACATGTGACATTTAAAAGCAACCTACTGTTTTTTCCATGAACACTTTCAGACACAAACTACACACAACGTTGCACTCTCCCACCACTCTAAATGTCAAAGAATATTGATCCTTTCTTTTCCTTTTATATACATGCGCTTATTGCATATTTCTCTACAGGTGCCAATCATTGTCTGCATTAATCGAGGGACCATCCCATTCATTTCCGCTCCCTCTGATGTCTTAAGGCTAAACCTGCTTTACGGACATGGTTTGGTTTTCATTTCTTGAGTAAACACATAGATTGAGGTGCTTGTGCTGCACTTTGTCCTGTAATTAATTTTATATCCTTTATCCAGTGTATATTGTCAGAGGAAATAAGCACTCAAGGCACTAAAGCATTTTGCATCACTGTTAGCAAAAAACATCTTGATCAAATAAAAACCTTCATTTTTTCACTGCTTCTTTTCTGTTGCTTCATGTTTTATAAAAACACCTCATTTGAGTGCTAATTCTCTGACACTTGATTTCTGAGGACCAATCACGACTAATAATAAAGCCACATCAGCAGGGAGCTGCGAAGGAGAGGACAAGAATATGAGGAGGGGGTCTGCTGCTAATAGGGGAGAAGCAAGGAGGGAGGAAGCAGGGCCAGGAGGAAGGGAAGGACGAGGAAGATGAGGAGGAGGGACAGAGGAGCTGAGGGCATCAGCATACTGATAGATCTCTGCCTGTAATGATTGCACAGTCACAACCTCCACCTCCCCTGGGACGAAGCTGCATTCTATTATCCCTCATCCCTCTGCCCTCTGTCTCTGCTGTGCCCCCCCTCTACACGCACACACCCTCCACCCTTTTCCTGCAGGCCTGTAGCTCCGCTTAGACAAAGAACAGAGTAACAGAGGAGGGTTTTATAAACATGAGACTTGAGATAAGGAATCTGAATTGAGCATGCATCCATTATGAGGTACATGTCCCCATGCATGCATACCAGGAATTAGGACTATATCAACAGGACAGCTGTGCTGAAATGAAAAGCTGTTAACAGCACAAACAAAGAACAGAATATATTTCAATTCACTGACCTATTGGCCTACATTTTAAAATTCAGCAGTAAAAACAAGTCTTCACTCTCTTTGGGCCATCACTATTTTGTTAATTGTAAGTTGTATGTAAGATGCTCTGCAAAAAGCGTAACTTTAATTTTGTGTCGATTGCTTTAAAAAAACAAACACAATTTTTAGTATGGTTCAACTGGAAAAAATCAAGCAAGGCTAGTTTTTTTTTACTTCAAAATAGTAATTTAATCATATTAGGGGTATTCTACTTACCAAGCACCATTCTTCTCAAAAAGAGAAAACAGCAGAAGACAGGATCTTCCAATCTTAAATTTAAAATTTATGCCAAACAGTTATGCCATGCATTATGTTAAAACATTTAAAGCAAGTTCCCACACCATCAATTTTGAAACCTGAAAATTAAATGGGGCCCCCAAACATATTCCTAGATCTCAGTGTGAATACATAATTTTGCTGATTTATTTGCTGGATTATTTTTTTAAATGTCATGGGTAACTTCAAAATCAGTTAAAGGGTTACACTAACATTTCTATCTGACAGCATAAATCATAAAGATATAACATTTAAGTTAAAAAAGTAATTCTGCATTCTCTGATCATTTAAAATGTGATGTCAATAAGTCTTATTCATTGTTAATGATCCCTCACTGCCCATCTGCAGTACCTCTCGAGCCCACAGTTTGAGAATCACAAACCTAGAGGATTTCTAGGGATTGGTAGATGCAGGAATATGGATAATTGCTTTTAACCTAAGACCAGACATACTGCAAAGGTCTGTGAGCCACCATACAGTTTATTTTATAGAAAGCAAATGAAAAGAAAAAGCTCAGATATACTGAGATAGATGTTGAACAAATATGTGGAAAGCTAGTGAGAAGTGGTACATAGAGAGTTTATGGCAGGTCAGAAGTTTCATTTTGTATAGTGGTTAGTGTTAAGGGCTCTGGCTTTCAAAGATACTGAGGAATAAGGTTGTGAAACCAACAATTTCAGAAGAAGCAGTCAAAACCATTCAGCGGATTTGGATAAGAAATCACAGATGAAATCCACAAATAGGCTTTGTCCTTTCTGTCAGTTTTCTCTCCCCTCCCATCAGTGTGGGAGTTGGAGTAGAGTAGAAGAGAGTGCTTTACCCATGCTGTACTGTCCTCACCTTCCTCCTTAGCTGTCTCTCCCAACTTTTATGTTTAATGTTGGGCACCAGAAACAGTTGTTTCATTAGTGGGAGGATTTGGGGACTTGCTGATTTGGCTGTGAAAGTCCTCTGGCAGGGTAGAAAAGATTAAAAATGATGTACTTTGTATTGATGTGGTGGACAGTGAGAGTAAGCAGAGCGGGAATGGCTCTGGGATGTTGAAGTTCTCTGTTGGACCTTTTGAATGTGTAATTGAGCTAATCAGACAAAACACCATGCTCTGGCTTTCCATCAGCCTTGTTGGATTATTTTTGTGTTTTTTAAACCTAATGTTTAAGGGTTGGTCAAAAAGCGTATTGATTCGTTTTGTCACTATCTGGGGCTTGCATGTACGGAGCCTGGGTCTAATGAGGGTGCAAATGCTGTGGCATTTTAAGGCCTGTGTGGTGTTTAGTGTGATTTATCAGAGGAGCATGTAGGGATTTGTTTGAGATTATGGGTCTTGTCACTTAGAGTTTATCTTTTTACATGAAGGAAAAAGTATCTGATCTTTGTTTAAAGATACACACACACAATTAAACGCGAACCTCACAATTTCTCCTTCTGTTAGCGTCAAGGTTTTTTTTAAAGTAGAAAACACTTTGCGCCATCAAGATGTAAAGGGTATTAAAATCTACACAAAGCCAAATTTTTTCAAAGTGGCACTAATTGCATTACATTGGTACTCACTTAGGGTTAGCTGCGTTTACACGGTGCCAAAAACGGTCAAATCTGATAAAGTTTTCGTTGCGTTTTGGCCTTGCGTTTACACTGAAACGCGTTGAAAATGGTAACTTTTGAAAACGGCCTCCAGGGTGGAAAGTTTCCAAAACGCTCTCCATGCAGCTCCGTGTAAACCCGCATTGGAGCATTTCAGGGTGAAACGCTGACATCACCGCATGTGCAGTACTCTTTCAGGTGAAGGCTGCACGCGCATGCCAGGAACAGCAACAGCTTCGGCCGTCTGCTGAGTAACGTGTGAGTCTCTTACCGTGCTCAGTTTGTTATCCAGACAAAACTATTCAGACAGATTTGTTGTCCGAACTGATTTGTTGTCCAGAAAAGAAGCTCCTGCGTCTCTGTGCACCTATTCACCATTGTTGTTTGTGAAAAGTTTTTCTTCTTCGTACATGTCTTGTAGCCGCACTGCCTCTCTGCAAACCTACACCGCCATATATTGAACAGGCATGCACACCACAGCGGGTCCATATGTCTCCAGCGTCGTCGTCTGAACGCAGAAGAATTTGAAAACGCAAAGGAAAAATCTTTGTCAGGAGTGTCCGTGTAAACGTAGCCTAAAGCACCTCCATTTGTAATTATATTTTGCATACCTTGACTGTTGAAATCTCCAAGAGTATTTTTTTATGATTTCGTGAAATACATCTCTATCAAAAATATTTTGATCTGTAATATAAATTGTCTCACCCAGCAACAAGTGTAAAAGAGTGACATACTGAAAGAGTAAACTGACCAGCAACTTGAGGAGCCAGAAGCGTGACTTGTAGTAGCAGGTCTTGAAGGGGTTAATGAGGAAGAGCACCATGAAGCCGTAGAGGATGAGAGGGTTGATCTGCATGGGGAGGTAGATGTACTCAGAGTACAGACAGGAGAGGATGCTGAGACACCACAACACCCCCAGGAAACCTGCAATCTACAGAAATCAGAGGAAGAAACAGAGGAGAGTGGCATTATAAGAACAAGCTTTTGACACAAAATCAAAAATAACAATGTATTTTGAATAATGCTGTGCTAATTATGAAGCTTTTTGTTTCTCCGATGGATAAACAAACCCTGCGGACATTGTGTATGCATTCTTCTGTTTGATTTTATGCTAATTCAGAGGAGAGATCTTGATTACCCTGATGACTAAGTAACCTCAATCATTCCAACTGCATGTTTGTTAAATGCATAATTATCTGTGGCAACAAAGTACAGAGAAAAGGTCCATTTTCTGAAAATTCAGGGCTCTTTGAAACAGATCTGCTTCCACTTGTTTTCTTTGCTGACCTCAAACAGATGCTGGTGTGAGAGGTTGTTTCTTGGGTTAATCTCAAAGATGAGCACATGGTTGACCCCGGCTTGCCTCCATCCATACGTGTTGATGCCCAAAAGGAAGAGAAACTGGATCAACAGGAAGCCGCCTCGATAGATCCTCACCAGTGGCCACACATTCTCAAAGCGGAAAAACACAGCACCTGATGCAAAAAAACACAAAGAGATGATTTCATGCTTTCTTAAAACAACATGCTAAAAAAATCCAGTCACACTCCCAGTCTTTCATGATTGCTGGTTCTTCCACAATGTCAAGACAAACTGTGAAGAGCCCTTTGGATTAGACAATGGTATGAATGTAAGTGTTTGAGGGATTTACCGGAGAGAACGAAGGCGATGGCGAGGATGACAAAGAAGCCACAGTAGAGACCCACACGAAAGGTCGTCCAGGCTAAAGCAGGCTAAAGCAGGCAGAGAAACATGAGTTAAACATTTAGTTTATCGTAAACATTATAAATAAATGAGACAGCTTACAAATGTGTAAATTAAAAAAAAATAACAACTGAAAACACATTGGTTGTTTTATTATTAGACATAGGGAGGTAAGTGCCTGGGGCCTCATGCTCCTAGGAGGGCTCAAAATAAAACAATTTAAGGTGTGTAAGTGTTGCATATGAGTTATCCATCTAGAGTACTCTCACTGATTATGACATGTATTTCAAATGGACTACACACTGACTGAATTACAACAACATCGTATTAATATTTCGACAAACATTTAAAATTGGCAAGAGGCTCTTTGCCTGTTTCATCCACTTGTCTAAACCTTGCCCGCTACTTATGCACTTCAAACGGTGTAAGAATGATTTTTTGCAGTTTTAAAACATATAATTGTGTAAATTTCTTTTTTCCTTTATTTTATTGTTTTTTTTCCTTGATCTTTTGGCTTCCTGTCAGTCTCAGCTTCAGGTTCCAGGTTGGTGTTGCTGACTTGTTTTGAAAGATTTTATATGGATTGGCTCCTCTTTATTTGTCTGAGCTACTGCATTAGCATGCTTCACTCACAGCACAACGGTCAACACACCTTTTGGGTGTTCAAGGTGCAGGCTAAAAAACTGACGCAGACAGAGAATTTACTCCCAGACTGTATAATAGTCTGACAACTTCTGAACTGCCTCATCAATAATCTTGAATTCTTGTCTTAGACACAACTTTTTGTGACCCCTTCAATTCAAGCTGAGATTAAACATGTTGATACCTGATTCTCTTATCATTTGTGATTTTTGGTGATATTAGTTTTATTTTACTGTCACATTTGGAGCCTGAACAGTACTTAAGCTGCTTTAGAAATAAACTTTTAGCTAAGCTGTCAAAATGTTGCAAGCATATTTGATAACTTTTAGTACTGATCAAAGCTAATCATAAAGAAAAATGTAGTTTATTAGAGACAACAAAAAACACACAGTCTAAATTCTACAGATATCTTGAAAGTGTCTGGACAGGTGTCTGAAACTGAAGAGTAAAGAAACATTGACAACATATGTTTACAGCCAAGACAGTCCTGTCACCCTTTTGGTAATCACATGACAGAAGACTAAATTTCTGCACTTTAAAAATGCTAAGTATGTGTTTGTCTTGAATGCTTTTAGCTAAATTAAAGTTTCTTCTTGATCTTAAATCCCTTAAACCATCTCTGAGTATTTGTCAGCAGGTTCCACATTTAAAACATTTAACTAAAGCAAAACATCAGCTTATTAGGAGTGTCCACTCTGACTCCTTTTATCTGCCTGAATATATTTATTATACTGCAGCCTGTAGGGGAAATGGAGAGATCAATACTCACAGAGCACAATTCAAGTCAGACATGACAGTAATTAATGCGGTAATAACAGCAGATATAACATAGGAGGGTAATGTGCCACACAGCCGAGCTTGGTTCTGAATGATATCCTGTCTGTTCAACAATGGAGAGGCACTTATAAAATCAATACTCAGGCTCTTATATTTTCTCTCTTTACATCTGTCCATCTTTCTCCATCCCTGTATTCCTCTCACAATAAACCTTTTAACCCCTGGTTTTAATATTTTTCGACCACAAACAGAACTTGTTTGAACCTGAGGACATTTTGGAAATCTCTCAAATGCCAAAAATACCATACAATGTCATACTACTTTGTGAAATATTATCAGTATGCACCTGATGTACTGTTACCTAGCTTGGGTTTCATCTGCTAGCATAGTGCAGTGTAACAGTCATTTGGCAGTCATACAGCATAATCATTCTTAATGCAGTATACTCTGTTTGTTAAATGTATGTAGTGGATGGTTTTGAGAAATGATTCACATTATCAAGTGGTCAGTGATGTAAGCAGTTGTTCCAGACCTGAGCTGCCCCGAGAGGAGGAACTCTCAGCCTCTTCATGGCCTTCTGACGATCTCCTCCCTCCAGTTCCGTGGTCACCAGGGTCTACACAAACAAAAAAAAAAGATTTAAGATATGTCTTATAGTCCTCATATCCTTGTTTATGTATTTGTTGTTGAAAGCTGGTACCTCTGTCTCAGAGATGAGCTGTGTGATCTTTTTGCAAGTGTAGAAAGGTGCCACCTCCACATGGGCCACCCGCCAGTCTGCCCCGCGAGGCGTATCCAGGATTTTGTCATGTTTCTTCAGGATCTTACGGAAACCAGTGAAGTTCAGGTTCTTTGGCCAAAGACAAGAAGACAGTTACTTACATAAACACATGATGTCATGCTGCTAGATCATGGCAAAAAACATAAGTACAGAAGTGAATTATAGATAATTATAGCATTACGTATGTTTTTGAAAAAGAGATATTAGAAGCATTTAAAAGATGTCACTAATTCTGCCTTTTATTCTCAGGCAGGTCATCCCAAAGCCGAGGGGCTTCAAAAGACTCAGTCCCCTTTAGACTTAAGCCTCCCCTTTGGAACAGCCAGGAGGCCCCCTGCCTGGGGTCTGGTGCCGCAGACTGGCTTATAAAGACTCAATACTTTGATAAGTGAAACACAAAAGTATATAAATATTGAAATTAAATAAAAACAAACAAATGGATAAATGTGTTTTAGTGGTGTTGTTGATATTCTCTTCCGGCCAAAATTCTTCAAACACATACTACAATATAACTACACTTGACAGAACCAGTCAACAAACAAGTTCAACATGGCATCCAACACAGAAATTTGATGTCATAAATCTTGTTTTCATGGTACATACAGTATTGTATTCCTTCGCGTTTTGGTTTCTATGCTCTAATGCAGTTGTGTGAGACTAAACCTGGTAGTTCTGGAGCAGGATGAGGCTGAGGTAGAACTCGCTGAATGCTAGCTTCAAGTCCTTGATGTTGTGGTGTTTGCAGCGCTCCTCCTGTGACAGGTGGAACATGGTTTTGCGTCTGCGCAGGCCGGGTGGAGCGTTGCTCTCTCGCTGAGCGTCCAGTGAGGACTGCAGCTCATTTTGCAGCGTGGCAGATCGTCTCTGGGCTTCAGCAAGCTTTTCTATAGGCAGGAAGACAAGAGAATTCATTAAAGAGTAATCTTTGTTGTTTCCATCTGTTATCCGGATGGCTACACCGCATTCTTCCATTTTTTTATTAGGAACATACAATCTGTACATGTTTTTGCTAATATAATTGCTACAGTTTATAGTCTCTCCAGGTTGACACCAGGGATCTCAACAGAGGACAGATTTCAGTTGTTAGAGAGGATAAGCAGATTACTGAGGATGGTATTTTAAAAGCGTTATATATTTCCTGTCTCTTCTGTGCCCCTCTGCTGTCTGTCTGAGTAGGAAAAAGCACAAAGACTATTAGACTGTCCCAGCATGTAAATGCTGCAGAGGGAGGAACCATTATCTGGGTCAGAGATGGGTTAATAAACCAATAGAGAGAGGAAGAATTTCACAGAGCAGGAACATGAATTTCATTAACTCCTAATGCAACTCTACAGGTACAAATTTATTCAAGGACAGATTCGAACAATCAGAAGTAACTTTGGACTCAGTCACTGAAGAATGGAGGCTGCATTTAAACACCTGTACTGTACTTTAATCTGTGTATATGATAAGAGATAAGCTAAGAATTATTGAAGTCCAAATAGGTCAAAAATGCAACATGACCACTCTGAAAAAGAGGATGTTATTTTGCTGGTGTGTTGGCTGTCAGGCAGCCTCTAAGCACAGTCCATTTAAAACAACACAGATTTGTGTGACAACAATATCATCTATTTTTGATGGACCTGCATTTTTAGGCTACACTCATAGTGGTTCACTTGCTTCATACTCAAAGTTGTGTTTCTATTTTCTTCTTTATAAAAATGCCAAGTCATCCTGCAGTTCAAGTTCAGTTTGAAACTTCCTAACATTGCTGAAAGTAGGTTTGGTTGTGTTTTTCTCTGCTCTGTTCTTTCCTCTTGAAAATTGGGAAGAAGGAGAAGGTGCATTGGAAGAAAAGATGGATATGACCTGGTAAGTTCTGGCCCGGTTTGGTTCATCCCTGTGATGTTTGAGAAAAATTCAGAAAAGCAGTCTTGTGATATCACATTCTCAAGATTGTGGTATATAAGACAAGCAAAGAAGGATGATGAGATTATGACCCTTAACCTTTAACTCAAAACCTCCAAAATCTTATCAGTTTATTCTTATGACAAAGTCGACACTGGTTTCATTTGATTAAACTAGAAAAGCACCATGAGAGCACAGACCTCGGCCAAACAGCTCAGCTCCACCCATAAATTATGATTTCTACCCAAAATTATAGTACTATATGGATTTTACATGCACATTGTGGAATGAAAAATATCAATCTGAAAGAAGTGGGATTATTTTTTATATAAATATCATCCCATAGAGTAACCTAATTGGTAGTGGGCCTTGTAACTTGTTGACTGAACAAATTTGCATCTGCTTGTACAGATGTTGGTGTTGTGTGCCCCGCGGTGCTTCCAGTGGGCGATGTTGCCAGTCTGCCTGCTGGGGCACATCGCTTCGGTGTGCATTCACTCTACATGGAGTTTGGGGGTTAGGTTTTTGCACTCACACACACAGACTTCTGCTATGACGGACTATATCAGCAACCTTTTTTTGAGTGATTTGGGGGGACTGCACATGAGCAGAGCTTCCATGCACGTTTCTGGCGTTAATGGGCTCACAGCAATGTTACTAGTGGTTGTGAGTTGTAGAGGGCTGGGATGTTTATTACAATTTCAGAAGAGTCTGCTGAGAAGCCAAGGCTCCAGGAACAGTGCCAGGCTTTTTCTATCAGCAAAACGTTTCCTCCGCTCCTCTGTGTCTGTGAGCAGAACTCTGCATGCTCCAGCTTTCACTGCTGATTGGCTGATCATTGTCCCCTGACTCTGTGTGTAACCAATTCAATGGTGCCGAGGATGGGACAAATAACTTTCCATTTTTAAGTGATGGGACTTCATTATTAGCTTCAGTTTTTTGTCAGTCTGGATCAGATCAGCACCAAAATAAATTTGCGTCTTCCTATGACCAAATTACATCTCTGGTAAAATTTTCATGTAAATCCATCCAGCAGTTTTAGCCTAGTCTTGCGAACAGACAAACTCCAAAATCTATTAATTTCACCATTGCATTATAGTACACATACAGTATGTGCAAAGTTTGATGAAAATCTCCACATCAGGTTTGTGAGCAAAACATGTCAACATGGCTGCTTTACAATGACCTTTGAGCAATGACCTCCAAAGTGTGGTCACTGCATCGACAGGGCAGACTTTTCAGTAAATTTAAGGAAAATCACTACTTTTGGAATATTTCACTTAAATTGCCATGTAAATGAGGACCAGGAGACTCCAAAAAACTGATCTTTAGTTCAATGACTGCTAAATTCTGATCAGATAACCCTCCTGTTTTCATGGACATTTTGAAGAAAATATCTTAAAGCATTCTTTTCATATGACAATCTCAAGATTTTGTTCACAAGCAGAGGATGACTACAACTTTATAAATTTTACCTTTGACATATGATGTCAGTTATGTAATCACAATATCCTTCATTTATGCAAACTTTGAAGAAAAAGTTGCATTATTCTTGAATTATTTAGTTCCCAAGATTTGGTTCAAAAGAAAAAGAATAAACATGACTTGAAACTTTTGAAAATTCCCTCAAGATTTAAAAATACAATTTCAGTTAAAGAACTTCTACATACTGCTGTATTTACCATCACAGCAACTTAAAAAACGATCTTGATAAATTACCAGTGCTGATAATTTAGGGCAGCTGTGGCATAAACTTGACATTAGGAGGGAGGTCAATATACGGCAGCTTGCATATACAGAGCCTGACATGTTGAAGGTGTCAGTGCTGACTGTGGTAGAGTGTGGTAGAGTTACTACGATAAAGGATGTTTTCAAATTGTTTTAGGAGAATGTGAGCGAGAATCGAGCAAGGGAGTTCTTTGAGGTCACTGTCCAGCGTTAGTTGGGTGATGTGAGACTTAGCATTAGTGGAGGGAGGCTCCTAATCTACTACAGCCCTAGGGTCATCACTTATTTTGGTTTGAGGCCTACTGCTGCTGATCCTTTGTCTTACTCACATGGGGAAGAAACAGTGAAGATGTGGGTCTGACCGTTGACTTTCACGCTCTGTTGCTTGACCACAGACAAGTACCTTCTGCACAAGGAATGACACAGCTGTTTGTTAATACACCTAAAGTTAGAGTCATCTGTTTGCTTGGTTCAGTGTAAGAGTTATGATTATACCTCAATAATCACATCACAATAGACATAAGGAGGGTTCAGTTTAACTAGAAGTCAGGGATCAGTGTGTCACTTTCAAGCAGAAAACATGTCCTGATATCGTCATTTCAGGGTGACCAAACAAGCAGCTGTTAGTAACTTTGCTGTTTTAGTGAAAAAATCCAGCTTTCTTTAGCATTCAGAGACCAACACGGCTGCTGGGGTCTCTCCAGTGTGTTTTTAACCCCTTGAGATGAGAGTTTTGTCCGACAGGCTGGATTTCAGCCAGTGCAGCGGGATGGCTCAGGGAGGTCAGTGACCCCTTTCAGAAGGAGAGAGCTGTGAGGAGGAAAATGTCTTATGTAAAGTCAGCACA
Source organism: Scarus forsteni (assembly GCA_036419115.1). NCBI lineage: Eukaryota > Metazoa > Chordata > Actinopteri > Labriformes > Labridae > Scarus > Scarus forsteni. The sequence continues at coordinate 22,430,853 of JAZDUH010000136.1, read as the reverse complement.
CGATTTATCTCCATCAATTTTCTGCTCCCCCTCTCTCACAACCGAGCCAGCTCTCTCCTCCCTCTACACACACACAGTGAGGGGCAGCGGGATGAAGATGCCTGTCAGACAGAACTTTGCAATTTCTTACCTCCCCTCTGGCGTGCAGAGGATAAACAAGACGCCTGAGTGCAGAGAGGATGTGCTGATGTTTTCATACACACTTACCTGCCCTCACACAGATCAGGTCTTCAGAGGACATTGAGACTCACTGACTGAAATACTGATGTCGTGTTACACTGCTGTCAGTGGACCTACACAGGTCTCACTGAGAAGATCTTCAGTTTTAGTTCTCCTCTTGGTTTTGTTGTTGGTCCTATGGACACGCAGTTCATGTATATACAGTATTGTTCAGTGTCATCTACTGACTGTGTATTCCATTTTATTTACTTAAGATTATCAGCTCTGTATAATTCATCCTCCCCTCCTACATCTCAATGTCCTGCTCCACTCTCACACTCACACAATTACAGACTTTTAGCTGTGTTCCCTTTTGGTGTGCTAATGCCTGGTGCTAATTCCCTGTGAATTAATGAAGTGCGAGAGGGCTCTGATACAGAGATTGCTGTGGAATTGGGCCAGAGTTCTTGGTGACCTTGGGCCTTTATTAGGAAGTGTGTTTCGGGAAAATGAGATAAATCACTTTAAAAGGTTTGATCACAATCATAAGTCAAGGCTGATGAAAGCCACGAGGCACAACTCAGACTTTAGGTCCTGTTTCATTGTGGTAAAACATGCTGTATAAAGCATGCAGTGCAAAATGGTTTGAGACGTGTCAGTCTACATTGGGATGGATGTGTTTTGGATGAAACATGAAGTAAACCAATGGGTGTCTTCAAGCTCATTATGCCAATACACCTGTGAGACAGTGCATTGTTATCTATGTGACAGTTGCTAATTTTTAAATAGACCAGTGACCTTGAACTTCTATCACAGACTATATCCATAAAAGGCCATGTCGCCTAAACGTCAAGCTTAGGGTGGGAGCTCTAACATTATTATCATGCTATACTTTTTAATTCTGCTTTCTTGAAGCTCTAGATTATGTTTTTATCTTATCGTTTACCTCTTAAAAACTGACAACAAAGATAACTGATAATCAAAATCTAGAGAGTGGTAGGACCATATTATATGTTTGATAAGCCATTATCAGATTGACCCAAATGTTAGCTTTCAGTCATGCCAAAATACAGAGCTGATAGTATCCATTGGGCAATAAAACATTACGTAAGACTTCTTAAATTAAAATTAACAAAATAGACAAACTAAGTTAATTCAAGCCATTATATTATGATAAGATTATTAAGCAGTCGGCGTGAAGCACATCCATCAGAAATCTTGGATTAATTGATCAGGATTTGTTCTTAAACTCCCACATAAAACAAACAAAGACCAACCTTCATTCATCTTCGTAACAGTAAAAATCAGGCCATCATGTCTCTGAAAGGAAAGCTAGTCCATGCTTTTGTTACCTCTAGACCAGATATCGCAATTCTCTTTTATCAGGCTGGCCCAGCAAGTTGCTTAAGACTCTTCAGCTGGTTCAAATTGCTGTAGCACGTGCACTGACTAGAACACAGACACATTACTCCTGTATTAGTGTGATGTCAAAGAAAATAGCAGCTGCAAAAATATGGTCTCTTGTGCCACTTATCACAGAACAAACACAGGACAGTGCATGAAACGTGTTAATATTACTACTATTTCAATAATGGAATACCAGGGCTTATTTTTAAAAAAATTTAAAAATCATCTCTATCATATTACAGGTCAAAAAGAAATATCACAACAGGAACAACTACTCTAAATTTATATTAAAAGGTGTGTTGAACATTGATAATTATGTTCATCTGTTTAAATGTTCACAAAACACTTGACCTCCGCTATTAAGTAATGATCTGTTATTTGGATTGCTTAGTCTTCTACGTAACTAGTCTACTGGAAACACCTATATGGCCCATGTGAAACCAGAAATGTTGTTTCCAATGAACTTTTATTTTAAAAATGCCATACGTAGGGTTAGCAGAGGATATTAAGCTTGGTTGCTAAAAGATGCAGGTTGGGCAATTTAAATAACTACCATAATGAGCTAGTTAATCACCAAAAAGTGGAAATGGATAGAATTTGCTTCTAGTTAACTTAGAAAAATGATCTAAGAGTCTAATTCCATGTTTGTGGTGTCCAGAAATTATTCTACTGCCATGGTACTGTCATGCAACCTTTTCTCATTATCAAGATTTATATATATTATGTAAAAATTAGGTTAAAATAAGGAAATTGTTAGATATTATTAGTATTATTAGACATTATAAGTCTATGTTTTGATGTCCATAAATTTATGTCTCACCATTAATCATTCATGTAACCTTTCCCTCTGAGCAAAAACTGGATCCAAGTCCATTTTCAAGCAACACGGTGTTAGATGTTATTTAGTTTTTATTTTTCAAAATTCAATTTATCCCTGCCCTGCAATGGACTGGCAACCAGTTCAGGGTGTACCCCGTCTCCTGCCTAATGACACCTTGGATAAACTACATTTACATTGTGCAGAGTACAACTCATAGTCAGAAAAACACAGGCTGTGATGTGATGATGTAAGAATAGCCCTGTCTTCTTATGTAAAATGGTTTTCTACTAACTGTAGCACTACTAACTGTTTAATAGCCGTGGCAAATTGCGCCATGGCAAACTTTGACTTTTGAGATAGAGTGTAAACAATAATAATCAATAATAATACACTTTATTTAAAAGCACCTTTTAAGACACTCAATGATGCTGTACTGGATAAAAATAACAACAAAACAATGCAACTATAAATACGTTACTGCTGCACCGACAGCATTGTAGGAAACAAACTTTTAGTTAAAACAAAGGTGCACAACGGTCTTTTAACCTTAAACTTTCTCCAGGCACACATCCATGATCCAGTGAAAACAGCTTAAGGATTTAGATCTTTAGTAGATAAAGCTCAGAGTGGTCAATTACATCAGAACCTCTGCAGCAGCTTAGAGAAAACTTCCAGCATATTTGGGTCCAGCGTATTTGGGTCAAGACATCAACTGCTACTGATATTTTTTTCAATTCCTCAGTGGATCTGCCTGCTAACAAGGTCCAAAGTTATTTATGTCCTCTTTGTATGCCTCTCCTGCCATCCATCTGCCTGTTGTTTACCATCATTTCAGGCTGGGACAATCTTTCCGTTCAACCTTGGCCCTCAGCCGACCTGCAGTTTCACACACAACCTCTAGAGGGAGCACACCCTGTCCTCCCACTTACCCCTGAGCCGGAGTTCAAAACCAGCAGGCCACCTTCTG